>JAUJYX010000002.1:2400000-3000000 GCA_030762825.1 Penicillium turbatum | reverse complement strand
TTGAACGGGGTGTAACATGTAGACATCAATTCCAAATACGTTATAGAATTAAACACGGGTTGAAGACACAGACACATGGCTGAAGGGAAATGCTTGGTTTTGAAATAGACAGAGACTTGAATAGCAGACATTAGGATTAATTTTCATAGACGGTAGAGAAGGTGGCTCTCTCTTCAGTCCATGGTTTTCGGTCTTTGCAAACATAAAAAGACAAGCTGAAAGACAGGAGAAACAGGAATAAACAATCAAAGCAACATAGAAAGCAACATAGAAAGCAACATAGAAAGCAACATAGCAGAGCACACAGTAGAACAGAAACAAAAACAAAAGACAACAGGTATTCAAGGCCGTGATATGGGTATCTCTTTTGTGTATCTTGTGAGAAAGAAAGAAACGACCAACCAAAGGAAGAGAAACGACCAACCAAAGGAAGATCAAGGGGAGAGAAAAAAAAAAAAAAAGAAACGATATATCAAACACAATCGAATACAACCAACGAAACCCGCTAAGACAGGCAACCATACACCCCAGATTCAATATAACCACGACGAACACAGTCAAAGTATCCAACAACTTCGAACCCATCAATAAGTCTGATGCCCCCCAAGCGGTGAAACCGGCGACCGATGCACACTCTCAACACGCCCATACTCAGGCAAACTATCCAACAAAAAGCTAAACGGCAACCCAGCCCCCGAATCCGCATGTCGCACCCGCGTATACGGCAACCCACCCATAAGCGTGGGAGCCGAACACCTCGCCTCCGCATCCCCCCTCTTCCGCCCACTCGCATACCCATACACATCCGGCGCACAGTCAGAGGTCAAAGCGAGAAGACGCTGACCTGCACCATCGCGCGAGAAACGTGCCTCGTGCGAGTACCCGCCAACACCTATGGGACTCTCTATCGTGTCCAGGGATGGGTAGGGCGGGTTTGCGGCTGTTGAAGGGGGCATGTCGAAGATTAGGTCTGGGGTGTCTTCGTGGCCTGGTTGTTTCATGCGGGCTTGGGTGAGGGGGTAGAGGCTGTTGCTGGGGACTGGAATTGGTGTGCGGGTGTCTGGGGAAGTAGGGTACCGCGGGTTCCAGAAAGAAGTTTTGGTGTCTGGGACTAGGGAGATGCCTGGATGGTTGTCTGGGAGGGTGGTGAGGGTTGTTGGGGTTTGATGGGTTCGGCAGGTTGGGGGTGTGGGGAGGGTGCGGTCTACGGATTCTGTGTAGGGGATTGCTCCTGCACCTGCTCCTGCACCTGCTCCTGGCTGGGACATGTCGGTGGTCATGGACTGGCCTGGGAGGATGAAGCCGTAGGCGGCTTGAGTGTTTTGTTCGTCGAAGAACTCGCCGGCGGCCGGTCTGCCCAGGACGGGGTCCCATCCTCGGTTGCCCCAGGCTGTGCTGTAGTCGAGAATTGCGCTGGAGTTGCTGGATAGCATGTATCCTGGCGATGTTTGGCCGTGGTAGTTGGCTGCCTGCTCATCATAGTGGAGTGAGTCCACGCCGACGGATTGTCGGGTGAAGGTGTTCTGGACATCCAGGTTGTACTCATCTCGTTGGTATGGAACCGGTGAGAGGAAGTTTGATTTTGCCTGGGGATTTGCGCCAAACTGTCTAGCAGCCATTTTAGCAGCCTCTCTTTGAGTCTTTTCCACAGACCAAGAGTTGACCTATGGAGGAAAGATAGAGAGTCAGTGTGACTCTGGGCTATGTAGGGGAACATCGTGAGCTTCTGCTTACTCGGTTGTACGCGCACTCGGTTGCTCCCACACTCAGACAGCTGGAACAAGCTTTGCCAGAGTCGAGATCGCCGTTGCACTTGATTTTCCTCTTCCGACATCGATCACACTGGTAAGTTGGGTTAGATATTGCAGGATCTCTAGCTCCGGTGTGAAGTGACTTACTGCAACTAGGGCTCTCTTCCTCTGTTTCCGGGGCTTGTCATCTCGCTCGGCGAGACTGCGTTCCTGCTTGACCACACGCATTGAGCGGGCCATAGAGACACTTGAGTTATGGCCGGTTTGGTCTATCCCAACCAGATTGTCATATATAGGATCCATTGCTGATTGAAGGTCAGTGGCAAAGCACAATAACTCGATATCACGGTAAGTTCCACTCACTCAACACAGTATGAGAGAGATGTATATGGATAGTAGCTCAAGTGTAAGATGTGTCAATGTAGATGCAACTGTGAAGGGGCTATAAAGCAGTACCCATTGCCTGTGCAAAGAAGAAAGTAGAAAAAATGAAAGATGTCTCTGGGAAATAGGGCTAAATTTAAGCCATGTTTTGGTAACAATCGGTGTGATTGCCTGTGTTCTTTTTTTAATATGAACATGATGGGGATCTTTTTGCCCCCTGTTTTCTGTTTTCTCTTTTAATTGTTTTCTGTATATATATATATATATATATATATGCTGTCTGTGTGTTGAGATCGATTTGGGAAGGGCAAAAAAGAGAAGACATACATACACAGTACCCAGCAAAAAAGTACCCTGGCCCTAATTTTTTTCCTTTCTTTTTTCTTTTCTTTTCTTTTTTGTCCCTCTTCCTTTCCTAATTCTTAATTTTTTCTACGTGCATTTCTATTCTTGCCCTTCCCACGGTTTCGTAACTTTTCTCTCCACTTCCTAGTTGTGTTCTCTTAAGGGGAAATTATATGCGAAGTTCCGTATGTCAATCCAGATCCCCCTCGCCCCACCCCCCCCCCCCCCCCCCCCCCCCCAATGCCCGCAGAGATAGCACGATGAAAGACCAGCAGGAATACCCCCGGTGTTTTGAAAAAGGAAACGAGGTTTCACAAGGTAACGTCACACGGGCATGACCTGATAGCCATGACGAGAGCAGGCCCAGACAGAGAGCGCTCCGGTAGGCAGTGTTTCAGCCGATTTGAACTGGGCACCTTTCTTTTTTATGCCTGGAAGAGGAAGTAGTGATAGCCAGACCCCTCCCCTAGCTGAGTGAGAGACACAGAAGATCTGGTGTATCTCAACGATCTTCCAAGATATAAGAAAACGGGCAACTGCCGGGGCTACTGTTTGTAGAGAGATATATATACCTAGTGTCGATCCGCGGGGGAAGATGTCCGACGTCCGATGAAAATGTTTGCTCGATAGTTTGCATTGGTGTAGCTGCAGGTGTATCAAACAGCCCTGAACTCGGTCATTGTCGAGGTCTGGAACAGCTCAGCGTCCTGGAATGGGTTATATCTGGCAAACGCACGGTCTCCCCAGAAAGAATAGTGAAAAGGGAGAAAAAAAAAAGAGAAAAGAAAAGAAAAAAAGAAAACAAACACTGTCTCAGGATGCTTCAAATTTCTCAATGAAGAAAGAGGCATAAAGAAATAAAGAAAAGAAAAAAATTATAGACTTAAAAACTTTCCGTGACACCTGTCACTTTGACAAGCGCACGACTTGGATCTTCCCCGAGCCAAGCGCGCTCTAGAGAAAAAAAAATAGTCAGGGATCAACGATCTTAAGAAAGATGATCGGCGACATGGGGGTTGATCCACCCTTCTTTAGCGCTTCCGGGGGCTGGATTAAAACAAGCAAACAGGTAGGTCCATAAAATGAGAATGTACTTACCAAAGGTACCAAAGGACCAAAGGGTGTAAACTCGAATGCGATGAATCTACTTCCATAACCCCAGATCGTTGATCATGATCGACGCTAAAGGCTAAAAGGTAGGAATCTAGAGGCGACCGTGGAGATGCATGAACTCCTGGGATACTTGCAAGGTTCACACACATTGGCTATTTGGAGCCAATGTGGAGAGAGTGGGTTTCGCGTTACAGTATGACATGGCAAAGGATTTGGAAGGACTAGTGTCGGGTCTTTCGCCATTTGAGAGATATGACCATCGTGCGCCTCAAGACATCTGGTGTCAGGACACGAGAAAAGTCATAAGAAGACATCGGAGAGAAAGAAGAGGAGGAGGAAGCAAGAGTCAAAGAGAAATAGAACCGAAAGGGAGAGGCGCAATGGACCAAAAGTCAGGGTTTCAAATACACATCTGGACCCATCCATGAAGAGACTCGCTAACTGGTATTTCGATCACCGTCCGTGGAGTCTAAGGTTTGGCGATGCACGACATCCGGGGGGGAGTAAAATTGAGATTCAAGAGTCAGGAGAAACACAGTAAGCTCCGCCAGCTGACTCTGATGAATTGACTCGCCAGGACCACACGTTGGGATTGAGACTGGCCCCTCCATGTTGCAGACTATACGGTGAAGGTAACCCCTGGCTGCTGACCATCGGAACTTCCCGCCCCTCTCAGATCGAATGAAAGAGAAAGAGAGAGGCCAGGGGTCAGTGGCGAGAGGCTCATTTCGGATTGATCATCTCCTCTTCCACGTGTGTGGCTCTTGCCCAGAGTAAATGTGTGGTCATCGTGATGATACCCCGTTGGATCCTGCTGCAGGAGGCCGCCCGTTGCCCCTTCCCCAACGTTTATGCTGTGTCACAGCCCACAGAGAGGAGGGAAGAACACTGGGTGGTAGAGACTGTACTTACATGTAAGTATAAAGAGGACCGTGTATCTGGGAAGTTGCCAGGCGCCAGGATCAGATCTCAGTGGGTAAAGAGACAAATTGCGAAACAACACAACAGACAGTTGGCTTAGGCTCATCCAGAGCAGTGAGTGGCTTTCAGTGGCTCACTCTCGAACTCCTCTGCCAAGAAGAGATGCTTCTTTTTTTTTTTTGGCTGGGGCTGCTGCTTTGCATGAGGGATATAAGAACAAACAGCCCAACCTTGGAATCCCAGGGTCGATCAAAGCCCTTAATAAGATCCGCTGCACGTCGATCTCAAAAGCGTAAGGTTATGTTCATTATGTCCAACGGGGACACTCGGAAGATATGCCGTTCGATTGACAAGCACCGTTGCACAAGAGACCCGGGTCGATCATCCGGAGAGCGCTAGAGCTCTCTTGCAGCAAGTACCCATTGGATTCGATGTTTATTGAAGGAAAATCTTCCCGGGGGGCGTTATTTTGTGCACTGTGTAATCAGAAAGAAAAAGGAAAAAGTACAATATTGTAGTTAGAGGAAAAAGAAAGAAAAGAGAGAAAAGAACAAAAGGGTGAAACTACTAGGAGTAGAAGGCTTCTTCTCTCCGGTTGTTGGTCCCTCCCCGCCGGGCGGTCATTGGTCTAAGCTCCGGCGATCTTCTCTCTCTTCTCCGTTTCGTGCATTTCGCATTTCCCGGACTTCTCGACGTCTCTCTTTCAAATCTGTTACCTTTCTTTTCTTATTAATCAGTCTTGTTGAACAAGCGCCCCAATTTGGTGTCTCTTTTCTTATTTCTTTTTCGTGTCGCGACCCGATTCCCCGCCATGAGCGCGCTTTTAGAGACCTCCCTGGGCGACATTGTAATTGACCTGCTGGTCGATGATGCACCCAAAGCGTGTGATAAGTGAGTAGCTCCAATTCCTTGGCTTCCTTTGAACATGAAACTAAGCTCATTTTGTGTGTGTTTCTAGCTTCTTGAAGCTGTGCAAGCTCAAGTACTACAATTTCTCGCCCGTCCACAGCGTCCAAAAGAACTTCACCTTCCAGACCGGTGACCCGCTCGGTCCTGACGCGCCTGAGAGTGATGGAGGTTCTTCAGTGTGGGGTCTGCTGGACGGACCGTCGAAGAGAACATTCCCCATTGAGATACCGCGCAAGCTGAAACACTTGGAGCGTGGTACCGTGAGCATGGCAACGGTACCGGCCAAGAACGACCCCGACCAACGGCTAGCTGCCAGTCAATTCATTATTACACTTGGAGACAATTTGGATTATTTGGATGGGAAAGCCGCGATATTTGGCAAGGTTGTCGAGGGCTTCGATGTCCTGGAGAAAATCAATGAGTCCTTCATTGACGATAAAGGTCGACCGCTGAAAGATATTCGCATTCGTCACACTACTGTGCTTGATGACCCTTTCGATGACCCACCAAATCTAGTTGAACCACCGGAGAGCCCGGTACCCTCCAAAGCCCAATTAGCCACGGTTAGAATCGCGGACGATGAGGAGCTGGATGATGATATGGACGAAGAGGCTATGGATAAGCTACGTCGCGAGCGCGAGGCCCGCGCCCAGGCCTTGACATTGGAGATGGTGGGCGATCTGCCTTTTGCTGACGTCAAGCCGCCAGAGAATATTCTTTTTGTTTGCAAGCTCAATCCCGTCACACAAGGTTGGTCACATTGTCCACGACTGGTAAGATCATGCTAACCAATGTTAGATGAGGATCTGAATCTTATTTTCAGCCGCTTTGGAAAGATCTTGTCTTGCGAGGTCATCCGGGACAAGCGCACTGGCGATAGTCTACAATATGCCTTTATCGAATTCGAGGAACAGAAAGACTGTGAACAGGCCTACTTCAAGATGCAGGGCGTTCTTATTGATGACCACCGGATACACGTGGATTTCTCACAGAGTGTAAGACCTCAACGCCCACCATTGCCCAGGAAGTTACTAATACATCATAGGTGTCCAAACTATCCGAGAGCTGGCGCAAATCCACTGTCACCAAGCGCCGAGAGAGAGGTGGATTCGGTGGTGTAGCAGATCTCGAAGCCAAACGCCAGTACCGAGAGCTGGATGATGAACCTTCTTTCGACGAAGACGATCCTCGCTACCGGATGATGTTTGACAAGCGAAACAAGACCAAGAACGCTCCCGCCCATGTTCCCGCTCCACCCCGCGAGGCTCCGCGGGAGACGCGCACAGATCGCAATCGCGATTCTCGTCGAGCTCGAGGCAGTCGAAGCCCCCGTGGTCGAGATGGACAGGACCGGTACCGTCGTCGGTCCTATAGTCGTAGTCCACGGAGAGACCGAGAACGAGACCGAGGCCGCTACAATAACCGTGATGATCGTGATGGTCGTGATCGGCGTGACCGACGGCACTAGCACATACCATATGACATCCCCTATCCTATACGTTATGAATAACTAGTTAGTTACATACATACACATATATATGTACACGGTACAACATACATTTTCAGCTTCGCCCCTTGCCCTAGCAACATGGCGGGCCACTAGGGCCCCCGCTCTGGCTAGCGCAGCCATTTCCAGTGGGCAGGTCTCACTCGGCGTTCACTAGGCACTTTTTGTATGCAATGCTCGCTATTATTCGCCTTTGCAGATCCCTAAAAATAAACGGAACCCACTAGCTGACGATAGTGTGAGGTATATTAAACTCCAGAGAACCTTTTTAGTAACCGGAGGGCGGTACTTAATCAAGCTTGAGCTTCAAACCCCCCCACCGGTTGTATTTGCCTTTCTCCCTTTCCTTCTCATTCCACCTCCTATACTCAACACCTCTCTACTTATTTCTTACCCTTGACTTCCTTTTCATCTAAAAATTCTCCACCTAAATCACAATGGCAGGCATAATTAAAGATGCTGTCTCCAGCGTTCTTGAAAAGTTCCAGGCCACCGCTCCAGAGGTTCCCCGCGAGCCCTCCGCCGAAGAGTTCCAAACACTACAGAAGAAATATACAGACGCCGGGCAAGGGCATGTCTTTGCCTTTGTCGACGAATTGACGACAGTCGAGAAATCCCAGCTTTTCCACCAGCTGTCCAACTTTGACCCCACTCGAATCAACGAGTTGGTCGACAAGGCCCTCAACGCTCCCCCCGCCTCAACAGGACCCGTCACCCTCGAGCCCCTTCCCGAAGTCGCCACAGCCTCCATCCTTGACTCCGACCCCTCAGATATCCAGAAATGGTACGAAGCCGGCCTGAAAGAGGTGGCGGCGAACAAGGTGGCCGTGGTCTTGATGGCTGGTGGACAGGGAACCCGACTCGGCAGCTCTGCCCCTAAGGGCTGCTTCGATATTGGTCTGTTGAGCGAGAAATCGCTATTCCAGCTGCAGGCTCAGCGCATTGCCAAGCTGCAGTCTTTGATTGGTGCCAAGAATGTTGTGATCCCTTGGTACGTCATGACCAGCGGGCCTACACGCAAGCCCACGGAGGAGTTCTTTGAGAAAAACAACTACTTTGGTCTTGAGAAGAGCAATGTTATGATCTTCGAACAAGGTGTTCTGCCTTGCATCTCCAATGACGGCAAGATTTTGCTTGAGAGCAAGAGCAAGGTATGTCAAACATTCAGCGTAGCTCAACATGTGTGAGGGAAGATTTGTTAACCCTCAACCTAGGCCGCCGTGGCTCCCGATGGAAACGGTGGCATTTACCAGGCCCTCGTGGTGTCTGGTGTGCGGGAGGATATGCGCCGCCGCGGTATTGAGCACATTCACCTCTACGGTGTGGACAACTGCTTGGTCAAGGTTGCCGATCCAGTCTTCATTGGCTTCGCAGCCTCCAAGCAGGTCGACATTGCCACCAAGGTGGTGCGCAAGCGCAACGCTACCGAGTCTGTCGGCCTGATCTTGTTGAAGAACGGCAAGCCCGACGTGGTCGAGTACTCCGAGATCGATCAGGCAACCGCTGAGGCCAAGGACCCCAAGCAGCCCGAAGTCCTCAAGTACCGTGCTGCTAACATTGTCAACCACTACTACTCATTCCGTTTCCTCGAGTCGATCGAGACCTGGATGCACCAGCTGCCTCATCACGTGGCCCGCAAGAAGATTGCCTGTGTCGATACCGAGTCTGGTAACATTGTTAAGCCTGAGACGCCCAACGGCATCAAGCTGGAGCAGTTCGTCTTCGATGTGTTCCCAATGACACCGCTTGAAAAATTCGCCTCCCTCGAGGTGCACCGTCACGACGAGTTCTCGCCCTTGAAGAATGCCCGCGGCACTGGTGAGGACGATCCCGATACCAGCCGTGCGGATATCATGGCCCAGGGTCAGCGATGGGTTGAGGCTGCTGGTGCTATTGTCATCACTGACGGTGATGCTGTTGGTGTTGAAGTTTCTCCTCTGATCAGCTACGTATGTATTCTCTCATCTTTCTCTTCTTTGGGCTCTTCACTAACATGTACTACAGGGCGGTGAGAACCTGGAATTCCTCAAGGGACGGGAGATTAAAGCACCCGCCATCTTGGAGAGGGAAGAGTAAATTAGGTGGGCTTTGGACCGATTCCGGGGATCTACCAGTCAGATCCTGCGGGATTAGCTTTGGAACGAAGAAATGAATTGCATTGTGACACTTTTGGGCTCTCAGGGAATGGATAGAATGGATCTACCGAGATGCTTCGTATCAAAGAGGAATGCAGGGGGGTAGATGAGGAATCTCAGAAAGCAATCCTCCAATACTATTCTCAATAATCCAATCCCAATATCCCAAAGCCATAACATTTTCTAAAGAAGCAAGTGTGCATATATATAACTATATTCTTGTACAATGTACATCAATACCCTGGAAGTAAATAAACCCGCCGCAGCCTTACGCAATACGGAAAAGCCCGGGAGCTAAAGCCCGTTTGACGAGTTTGCAGGTCTTTTTTCCAACCTTTTTTGAGGCTTCTTCTTTGTGCATTTTCTTGATATACTGTGTAAGTTGTTGGAGCTGTTGTGAGGTTCTTGAAGTTGTTGAGTGAGTGAGTTGATTCCTGGCTTCTTTTTGGGCTTTTTCTTTTTCCTGTGTGTGGTTCCTTGTCTCCCCCCCACTTTTTCCATGATTCTCGAGTGGGCTGTCAGAACGCGCCTTACTTTCTCCATTCCCAGAAGGCTGACCCAGAAGCTATCTAGTTATTGATCAGGATTAGAAGAGTTACTGTGAGGGTGAGTGAGCATCTGTGTGGTGCGGTGTTTCGCCGTTTTATTCGAGCTCGTGCTCCCCCGCCGATCTACGTCTTCCCCTCTTTCGCTTGAAAATTTCGAGATCGCAACAATCATCCGATCATGTCCTGGATGCTGGATTTGGGTCGACAACATCGGATACTTTGAAATCGCAGTTGAGCAGACGACTACTGCTTGATTTTCTACATTCAAAATTTGCCGGCAATGGAGGGGAAGACGCTGCGTATCGACGGAGCTGTACGAACCATAACCCCGACCTCGGGCTGACTCGCGATGGACAGAATACCGCCAGAATGATGTTGTCTCGTCGCGCATGCTACAAGTGTGGCACTATTGGCCACTATGCTGGTTAGTAGAGCTGGAAGCAGTCTGGTGCTGGGGTCAAACTAACTCGTCGGTAGAGGTCTGCTCTTCCACTGAGCGTCTCTGCTACAACTGTACGTGAATATCTTACCGAGAGTGTATCATCCCGTTTTGTTGGAGTGCTAATTGGTTTCATCTCATAGGCAAGCAGCCCGGTATGTCCCATCGTGAGTCATAGAACTCAGGACAAGCTCCTAACCTGTCATTTAGGCCACGAGTCGAGCAGCTGCCCTCTGCCCCGTACCACTGAGAGTAAGCGATCACCAAAAACCAAATCTTTCGCAAATCCAGCTACTAACAGCCACACAGCCAAGCAGTGCTACAACTGCCAGGGTCTCGGCCACGTCCAGGCTGACTGCCCCACCCTGCGCCTGAACGGCGGTGCTGGCGGTTCCAGCGGCCGCTGCTACAACTGCAGCCAGCCCGGTCACCTTGCCGTAAGTTTTTACCTGGTGTTGAACCTTTCGAGGCAGCTACTAATCCCGTTCCAGCGCAACTGCACAAGTCCCGCTGCTCCCGGAGCTGCTGCTCCTCCTACCGGTCCCGCCGCTGGCCGCGGTGCTGGTGGTGCTCGCGGCGGTTTCCAGGGTGGATTCCGCGGTGGCTTCAGTGGCTACCCCCGTGCCGCAACTTGCTACAAGTGTGGTGGCCCTAACCACTTCGCCCGCGACTGCCAGGCTCAGGCCATGAAGTGCTACGCTTGCGGCAAGCTCGGCCACATCTCCCGTGACTGCACCGCCCCCAACGGCGGCCCCCTCAGCTCCGCCGGCAAGGTCTGCTACAAGTGCGCCCAGGCTGGCCACATTTCCCGCGACTGCCCCACTAACGAGGGTGCTGCTGCTCCCGCTGCTGCCGTTGACGCTGCCCCCGTTGCCGCTGCTCCGGCTGTGGCTGCTGCTCCTGCTGTTGCCGCTGTTGAGGCTACTGAGGCTAACCCTGTCCCTGCTGTGGCTCCTACTACTGCCGTCGCATAATTGTGATTGCCGGTCTCTCCACCGCACATCCCCGTCACTTACCATGGGGTGCCTTTTCTTCCTTGATTCTGTTTTACGGTCACTTTCCCTGAACCTTGATCGGCCCTTCCTCTCCACCCTCTCTTCCTTTGCATATATTTAAATCACCCCCTTGTTTTGGGATACCGTTTTCCGGTTTGGGATTTCGAGCCTCTTTTCAACAAAAAAATTTACGTCGACTTCTGATTTCTCTTATTTCTCCCTTTTGGAATAATCCTTTTTGTCACCCTATCATGTATACGACGAACAAACAGGAAAAGTCCTTTTCTTTTTGTTTTTTTGATTTTCGCGAAGTCACCCTTTCGCGAATTACCCCTTCTTGACTTGTTTCAAGTCTTACGATTGGCGTCTATTGTCTTTCTCATGAATTTTCTTTCTCGATTGGTCTTTGTATCAGTCGACTCTTGATTGGTTGCGGTTTTCCCGGATGGGCCAAGGAGAGACGAGGAGATGAAGTGTGGCAATGGCTGAGAAGATGGTGAGAAGAATGCTTAGATTCGGGGACCGTTGCAACTATATTGTTATGTGTGGAAGGAGGACTTCCTGATGGGAAGAGTCCTCGTGGAGATATATCGAGAGCCTAAAAGAAATTCAAGCTTCCTAAATCCTACCTGAGTCCCCAGATCTCTAGTTGATGCCCTATCTAGTCACGCCCGCTTGTTCGTGCATGTAGTATAGTCCGTAGTTAACTAGTGCACGCTTCCGACATGTGTTCAAGGGTGTGGTGGAACCCGTGACCAAGGCTAAGCAGTTCAGGTTATCATCCCATCACCTCTCATATTTACTCTGCACCCTTTCCCATCAGACATATTCACACAGTCAATCTGGATTAATTGATTCTGCCAAAATGCCAGGCTCGGTGGGAAATGATGAATTCGACGACGACGAGGAGGTACTATAATACCCCCAACCTGAAGGCATTCCTCAGATCTGCCATTCTAACCAGCAACCATTTGACATCTACAGGGTTTCATCGTGGACATTGACAGTATACAAGCTCATGGCATTGGCGCAGCTGACATCACTAAGCTGAAAGCCAACGGATTCTATACTGTTGCTGTTAGTACCTCAGCCCTGACCATCTCATCTCCGGGCATCGTTCAAGTCAATGCCCCTGCTTCTTCCCCGATTGACCTATCCAGTCCGTTCATGGTGCCACCCGCAAGACCCTCTCGAAAATCAAAGGCTTCAGCGAGATCAAGGTTGAGAAGGTCAAAGAAGCAATTCAGAAATGCCTACCCTCCGCCTCGGGTTTCATCACAGCCATGGAGCTCCACCACCAGCGCAAGAAAGTCGTGCGCATCTCAACCGGCAGCAAGCAGTTCGACTCGATTCTCGGCGGGTGGGTCTATCTCTTCACTCAAAGTGAAATACCTAAACAGCAGAAACTAATCCCCTCCAGCGGCTTCCAAAGCATGAGCATCAGCGAAGTCTTCGGCGAGTTCCGCTGCGGCAAAACCCAGCTCTCGCACACCATGTCGGTAGTCGCTCAACTACCCAAGGCAGACGGTGGAGCAAACGGAAAAGTAGCCTACATCGATACAGAGGGTACGTTTCGTCCAGAGCGGATTGCGCAAATTGCCGAACGATTCGGCATGGACCCGGACACCGCGCAGGAGAACATTTCCTATGCGCGGGCGCTGAACAGTGAGCATCAACTCGAGCTGCTGAATACGCTGTCTCAGGCATTTGCTGGTGGTGAGTACAAATTGCTTGTCATTGACAGTATCATGAACTGCTTCCGGGTTGATTACTGTGGGCGTGGGGAGTTGGCGGATCGGCAGCAGAAGTTGAATCAGTTTTTGATGAAGCTGGCGCATATGGCTGAAGGTGAGATTTGATGTACTTGCTTGGTTAGGTTGTTGCCTTCAGCTGATCTGGACTTGCTTTGTAGAGTTCAATGTTTGCGTCTTGATGGTGAGTGTGATGTTATCATCTGTTGTCTCTGAGTGTTAGGTCTCACGCTTGAGGTCAGACAAACCAGGTCCAGAGTGACCCTGGTGCTAGTGCGCTATTTGCTGGGGCTGATGGTCGCAAGCCTGTTGGTGGGCATGTCCTTGCTCATGCTTCCACTACTCGGGTGCTCCTGAGGAAGGGTCGTGGTGATGAGCGTGTTGCGAAGATCCAGGATTCGCCTGGTAAGTGACTTCCTAATTTTGAGACTGGGTCACTTATTGAACTTCCTATCAGACTGCCCTGAGCGTGAAGCAATCTATATTATTACCAATGGCGGTATCAATGATCCTGACAAGGTTTGAATGTGGCGTGGTCGAGACGATGTATCGATGTTTATGGAGATGCTCTGCGGTGGTATTTTGCTGATTTATCAGGCTTTACGTTGCAACCGCTTTATACCATAGCCAAATCATAATATATAATATAAATTATCATATCCTCAAATCCCTGTTCATATCATACATGTGTACAGAGACGTATGTCGTCGAAGCCCTAAGAGAAGGTCCACCGCCCGCAGCGCCGCTTTGGCACTGCGGCAAAATTCTGTGCCAAGAGCACCACTGCAGAAAAAGTTCAGCTCGATCAACGCAACAATCTAGCAATCAAACCTCCATCCAAAATGAAGGGCGAAACTGTGGAGGTAGAAGGGTACACCACCCTGCCCGTACAACTTCCTACACTCCCCCTATTCCCCAATCCCGCAGCACACTACCTCTACCTCCGACCACACGAGCCTCGAATCCCCGACCCAGATTCCACCCGCTCTCTCTTCATTGTCAACGTTCCAATCGACACAACAGAAGCACACCTTCGCCACCTCTTTGGCACCCAGCTCGCCGCCGGCCGCGTGGAGAGAGTCCAATTCGAAGATGTGCCGACCAAAAAGCGCGCAGCCGCAACAACGACAGAAACCAACCTAACGCAATCCAAAAAGAAGCGCAAGCGCGAAACAGCCGACGACTTCCAACACCACCTAGACAACATCACCCTCCCCTCAACCTGGGATCGCAAACTGCAAAAGAGTGGCGCGCACGCAGTCGTCATTTTCGCCGACAAGCCAAGCATGGAAAGCAGCCTCAAGGCCGCGACAAAGGCCGCCAAGCGCGGAACTATCATTGTCTGGGGCGACAGCCTGCCAAGTGACCGTATCCCGGCACTCGGTTTGAATCGCTACGTTGCACACGAGCGTCTGCAGTATCCTGACCGGGGCACGTTGCTGCGGGCGGTGAACGAGTTCATGACGACGTTCACGTTGGTGTCGGAGGCGCGCAAGCGCGAGGACCACAAGCGGCTGGCTGTGCCGGATGAGGATGGCTTCGTTACTGTTTCGCATGGACCGAAGTTGAATTCGGTTGCACGGGAGGAGGAGATGCGGGAGATTGTTGAGAGGCAGAAGAAGAAGGCTGCTGGATTGGAGGACTTCTATCGGTTCCAGTCTCGGGAGAAGAGAAAGGAGAGACAGAACCAGTTGCTGCGGAACTTTGATGAGGATAAGAAGAAGTTGGCGGAGATTAAGGCTCGGAAGGGCAAGATTCGGGTAGGTCTTCTCCTTTTTTCTTGTCGATTCGGTTTTGGGGATGATGCTAACTTTTTGAATAGCCTGAGTGATCTTGTGCATGATAGCATGGCGTTCTGGGTGTCTTTCGCTGGCAGGATAAAAGGTTCGAGGTGTCCCATGTACATGTGAGTTGGTTTGGTGTTTCTTTTTTTTCTGGTTGGTCTCCAAGGATGAACACGCTGGGGCCATAGTAGCAAAACGCGCTTTGCTCGCTGTTATGCCATGTCTGCAAACACCAGCATATCAATATCTTCTCGCCTTCTGAAATGGAGTCTGTGTCTTGTCGGGGTTTATAGTGCTTCTTCATGTCACATATGCTGATTCTGGTTCGAGATAGGTTGGGATGAATACATACATGATATCAAACTCAATAGCAATCACATATATACTCTACACATAGTTCATAATTGACCTGCCTATATCTCATCGTAACCTTAAAGCATCGTAGACATCACATCTACTTCCGGATCTCCCGCACAGACCAAGGCTTGGCATGACATCCCACCTCTGGAGAAATTGTACTTCTTACTCTTACTATAGGTTGCATTCATATCCCGTTCCAAACATAATACAATTCAAAAATATCAGGGACAAATGACTGCAGCTTACTCTATCATTTGATACTCCTACCGGCTGATTCACATTCTCAACGCACATCCCAAGGCAAAAGCTCGACTTGATCTATCCAGCAACAGTCCTAGTTCTACCAAAGTAAAGCTCAACACAAGATGTCACCGGCCTCAATCCAAGACGAAAATGACTCGGACGAAGACGTCGAGTTTGAGGATGTTCCAATCTCCCACCAGAACAACAACAGGGACAGGGAGGACAAAGATATGTCCATAGTCCTCCCTTTAACTCCCCACCCACAATGGAATCCAACACTCTCACTCCCTCCACAGAGAACCCAACCAATCCCCTCGGGGTCTATGGAAGAAACGCAACTCCGCGGACAAATCAGCGCCGGCATCGAGAGAGTAACCTACCGCAAAATGAAATCCGACATGCGCATGGATGCACCCGGTACCCCCGCTTCGGAGCGCAGATATGAAAGCTTCAAAGAGCTTGCAGCGGATGTGGAGGGTCTTGTCAATACGCTTTGGGCGTCTGCAACTCGTAAGTTTTTTTCTGAGATTTCCATGCATGAATATATCCACGCGATGATATATTCCTACACACCCCTAATTACCAAACACATACTTATTTCTATATATTCTTATTCTGACCTTAACAGCGGCGATCCAAACCGAAGCCCTCATAACCCTAGCAGGCCTAACCCAAACCTCCCTCCCAGCCTTCCCTTTCGAGGCCCAAGCAACGCTCTCAATCCTCCACAAGCTAGACTCTGTCTTCGCAGCTCTGTGTACAGGCACGCACCCGGTGGACGGTCTAGTCCTCCCCGGCGCACAGCCAGGTCAGTCTCTTGTAACAGAGACGCAGAAAGTGCGTATCCGGAGTTTGGCGGAGAGGACGAGATATGAGGTCTTTTCTTGTTTAGCGAGATCGAGTGAGAAGACTCGTGCTAATGAGGATGCTTGGGATGAGGAGGATAGTGGGGATGAGGTGGATGAGCCGTGGATGTTCGAGGCGGCGAGGGTTTATGAGAAGAGTCTTATGTTGCTTGCGGAGCAAGATCCTGAGGTTGAGGCTGAGGGGGTGGAGTTTAATTGTGCATAGTCATCCTTGATTAATGCAGTTGTAGTTCTTGGTCAAATGAAAATTTGCACACTAATCAATTACCTGGGCTTGCAGCGGTGTATACCTATAGATCTCAAATACTATGTTTTCGATTTTAGATCGGCGTTATATGAGGAGACGCTCAGGCCACACACATGACCAGTGCTACCAACAGCCAAGTCCCACTCCAATTGACAATTGTATGTGTACTACTAGTTATAACTAGTAAGTGGTTGAACTGTCTACGATGGATCCCGATAATTCTTCTAGAAGTTTCTAGCTCAATTAATGAAAAATCTGGCAGTGGAGTCTTAAAATCAAACGGCCGAGATGATACACTCCATACAACATACCAGGAACAAGCTCGGTAATGGAGTAATGGAGTATACAAGTAAGCGTTCCCGTACGTTGAATTCAGGTAACAGTCACAGACAGGCCTGGCGTTCTCTTTGGCTAGAAGGTAGCGAACTAAGTGGATGTGAGCCCTGAAAGTGGGGGCCATCGGGGGCATCTAGTGGCCTGGGGCTGCTCAGCCTCGGGGCTGTGATAGCCAGTAGGATGTCTGAGGAGCAGTATAGTTTAGATGTGGCAGAGTTGGGTTGGTTTTTTGGGGTTTTTTCCACGTGAAAACAAAGAATCAAGAATGTTGATATTGATATATTGATATCGGGTTGTTTATGTACACTTCCGATAGTGGGAACGAGGTGTTTTTGGTTTCCATGGTTCTAGATTCGGGGTTGTAATTGGATTTATAAGACCTTGAAATATAGTAGTAATAGTTAAAACTAATATGATCTTGTATATGTTAGAAGTGTGCCCTAAATATCCATACCTAGCTTCTTTAGCCACAGTAATCCACATAGGTTAATTGTCCAGAGCTGTGACTTCACAGTGCTCAGCTGCCGTGTCTCACCAGGCAAGGGCTGAATTAGCTTATTTTTCTCCATTAGAAGGGTTTAGATCTGAAACCTAACATCCCCCATCCCACCTTTATAAATATGAGATCAATTGATCAGCTATCCCTTGCACGTAGCCCCCCCAGCTTCCATACAAGAGAAATACAACATATAATGACACAATATACTGTAGACCACAACACAGAATTCACACGGTAGAACGCGTCGCGTGAGCTCAGCCAAGCAGATCTCCCATGGATGAGAGAGTCTTGACCTTGAAATCTCTGCTGGTAAGTAATTCCAATACGAGCGGCCCCCCCGATATTCGGCCAATAAGAGCTGAACTCATAAGGAACTTCTCCCATCGATGGATGGTTCTGATGGAGCCTTGAATTTTTTTTATTTTTATTCGTTAATATTCCTTTTCTCTTTTAACTCGGCCTTTCTTCTTATTTCTTGGTCCTTTTTCTTTCATGACCGGACGTGCGCGGGTGACGTATTGAGTCAGGATACGGGAGGGGAAACCGGTTTGGGTAGTCCTTGCTTAGGGCAAGACGCCAGGACATGGATTATAGAACCTTGCTTCGAGAAGAATGGTGCTTTCGGGGAGCTTTGCATGCTCTCTAGGAAGGGTAGAAAAGCAGACCTTCAGCTTTCACTGCAGCTCAGCAGGGACCCGGGTATCTGGGTGTTATTGCGGTATTGTGGAAAGAGAATTACCGTATGGACTGATCCCATGGGTCTGTGGCGTCTGTTTCCTGTCTGTTTTTTGGGTCATTGAGTGTTGTTATACAGGAATTATACATAAAACACAAAAGGAAATACCTACATAGATCTCTAGCTGATAAAATGCGATATCAGATGAACTCTTAAATATCTACCCAACAGCTACCTGATCTTGAGCCTGCTCCGCCTGCTCCGTACTCTTTAGGCTGGAAAAGAAGAGGATTATCTCAGCAAGATGACGATAAGAGGCCCACGGCTCTGATGGATTGACGAGTCACATTGCGAGGACGGCGACAGGTCCTTGCAGATTTCATGCATTGAACTTCCATGCCCCTTGTTCATCTGTCTTTCACTGAGACTTGCTCACATTTTGATTATATCTCTTTTTCTGTTTCTTTTCTTCCTTTGCGATGCCTTTTGCCATGTTTGAGCCGCGGACAAGTGGAAGGGAATCAAACAAGCCTATGGTCGATCATCGGCAAAGAACGCTCGAGATAGACCTCGGGCCATAGGCTACAGTGTATGATGTATCAGCTTTAGACAATCTCTCGGGGTTCCCGGGATCCTGGAACGATGAAGAATCTAGTAAGGCCCCGCATATCTGATATCATGCAGTGTTGACGGGAATCTGGGGACAGCCATAGGCACATGTATATTGTAGGACATAGTTAACTACCGTAACTAACTAGTATAAGTACCTACTTCATATGCTCTATACAAGCAGACAGATCTCTTTGATTCGAGAAGAAAAATGAGTGCTCTGATCGGCGGAGGCAAGGCATTCTGCACTACCGGCTAAAGTGACCTACTAGCTGCCAGTCATGCCCATACTATTGTTTATCAGAACAGAGAGGACTCATTCTGATATTCAACTATACAAACATACTACATAGCTATAATGTACTATTGATGAAGCCCTAATATCCAACATACTTGGTCTAATTGTGGAACGGAACATACCCATACCGCGTAATACACATACCATACAAAGCCTCACGTAATGCGTTTCCCACTTCCCCTCTCTCTTCATCTCGCGAGGATTTCAATTCTTCATTTTCTTCTTTTCCCCTCTTCCTACCTCCCCCTCCCTTTTCTTATTGTTCGAAGATCTCGGTTTTCAATTTTTCGTTTAGTTATCCGGGAGTTCTGCTTTGCCTCCCTTGTTGCCGATTACTCTTTTTTTGCCTCGCGCATTTCCAGTGTTTTCCCAGGTTTTCCTATCATCTAGGTGAGTTGGTTTCGGTTCCTCTGTCGCATGTCGTATCTTGGCCCCAAAGCCTCTTTCATCATCCAAAACCATCATCCCCGAATCACTTGCCCCTTCCGCAGCATTCTGGCGCACGCAACGCAAAGCAGTTCTGGATCGCAAGCTTCATCGGTTCTCCACGGTTCACTATGGCGACCCGCCTACCTTTGATGCCTTCACCTTGACCAGCGCTTCGGGAGATCGCGCCAAGTAGTGCACCGGTCGCACGGCCCTAACATGAGCACTATATTGCATATGATTGCTCGGTCAAACCTGGGACCTTCAAAGTACCTGAATTTGTTCTGGTGGATCGAGAGGGTGGACGGTCGCATTCGGACTTCAATCCGGGACGACGGAAACGGACGACGCGCGACGACTGCTCAGCAACCAATGGAATTGAAAGTAAATCCATCTTCGTCTCGCACATCTGCTTTTCGCTCGGTCGTTTCGTCTTCGTCTACTCCACTCTCCAATCGTTGCCTCCATCGGGTTCATATGCTACCGAAGCACTGGTCTTGGCGATTACGGTACCGCTTTTTGAGGCTCGGAATTGTATTTGCGCACCAAGCGAATAATCTGCGAAACGCTTGCTACCCGTTTTTTTCTTTCCAGCTTCATTTTCTTGGTTATACAGCTTGTTTGCTTCGTTGTTTTTTCACCTCTCACTTCAGTTCTTTTCTTGCGCATCAGTGAAATCTAACCTGTATATTATTAGGAGCCCTTTCACGCCCGTCTCTTTGCTTGGCTTCGTTACGACTTGATCTCACGCCGGTCTTTCCTTAACGACTCCACGAAGTTCTAGTCGCTCAGCCATCTTATATTCTTACGTCGACTTTTCGGACTTTGATTCTTGCAACCATGTCTTACAACGGTTTCGAAAGCTTCCCTCAGCAGGACCCTGCTGCCACCGGTGCCCCGGCTCCCGTTGACACCACCATGACCGGCCAGGCCGATCCTTCCGCCGCTCAGTTCCAGCAGGGTCCTCCCTCTGGTGAGCCCAACTCTGCCCCCGTCCCCCAGCAGGGTGCCGATGGCAAGACCACCCTCTGGATGGGTGAACTCGAGCCCTGGATCGATGAGAACTTCATCCGCAACCTCTGGTTCCAGATGGGCGAGCAGGTCAACGTCAAGATGATCCGTGACAAGTTCTCTGGGTAAGTTGCAATAAATCATTATGTCTGCTTTCAAAATTGTTTCTAATGTGGGTAGTAGGAGCAATGCTGGATACTGCTTCGTCGACTTCGCTTCCCCCGCCGCCGCTGCCAAGGCCCTTTCGCTGAACGGCACCCCCATGCCCAACACCAACCGTGTCTTCAAGCTCAACTGGGCTACCGGTGGTGGCCTTGCTGATCGCAGGTAAGCGTGCCCCTAAGCCGATGGCTTTGTCCACGGCATGAAAACTGACTTTTTACAGTCGTGATGACCGTGGTCCTGAGTACTCCATCTTCGTTGGTGACCTCGGCCCTGAGGTTAACGAATACGTTCTCGTCTCTCTCTTCCAGAGCCGCTTCCCCTCTTGCAAGTCCGCCAAGATCATGACCGACCCCATCAGCGGCATGTCCCGTGGCTACGGCTTCGTCCGCTTCTCCGATGAGAACGACCAGCAGCGTGCTCTCACCGAGATGCAGGGTGTCTACTGTGGCAACCGCCCCATGCGCATCTCCACCGCTACCCCGAAGAACAAGGGTCCCGGTGTTGCCGGCAACGGCGGTGCTGGTATGGGTATGCCCGGCCCCGCTGGCATGTACCCTCCCATGGGCGGCCCTCCCATGCCCTTCTACGGTGCTCCCCAGCCTATGAACCAGTTCACCGACCCCAACAACACCACTGTCTTCGTTGGTGGTCTGTCCGGTTACGTCACCGAGGATGAGCTCCGCTCTTTCTTCCAGGGCTTCGGAGAAATCACCTACGTCAAGATTCCCCCTGGAAAGGGCTGCGGTTTCGTCCAGTTCGTCCAGCGCCACGCCGCCGAGATGGCCATCAACCAAATGCAGGGCTACCCCATCGGTAACTCCCGCGTTCGTCTCAGCTGGGGTCGCTCCCAGAACAACTCCGGTCCCGCCGGCAGCCCCTACCGCCCTGCTCCCCCGCCGCCTCCCATGTACCCCTCCATGGGTATGCCCCCGGCCCACCAGTACGGCGGGTTCGCCCCCATGAAGGTGAGCGATCACCCTGGCAGCCCGATCCCGGATCAAATGTGAAGCAGGCGGTCGGCTGACACACTCTTCCAGTAAGCGTTTCCCTTTGATTGAAAGCACCAGCAGGAGTTATTTGTGTCATTCCAATGATGGGTCTATTGTGTCATAACAAATTCGTTCCCTGGTTTCTGCCAAGGCTATAGCTCTTGATGGGCAATTGTCTCCTGTGCTACGCATTTCCTTTTTACGTGAGCGCTATTACCTTAGCAAGATCTGAGCTTTCTCCCCGTTTTTACCCACGATCTGTCTTGTTCTGATGTATCTTTCCCTTTCACCAATTTTTCTTATTTCCTCCTTTGCGACTTTTTTTTTCAAATCTTACCACCCTTATCTTTTTTTTCCCCCTGCTCGATGTCTCTCTGCCCTTATGTTATCGGGTCTTTTCACGCCCTGAGTCTTTGTCTGCGTGTAACGGAAGTCGGAATTGTTCTTGCGCTTCTTTTTCCCTTATATTTCTTGGGCAGGCATTCTGCGAAAAGTTTCCCACGTTACACCCCCTTTTCTCCCTTTTGTTCCTTTCTTTCCTTTTTTTTTTTTTCTTTTCTTCAAGCAGCTAAATTGAATTATGTTCGCTTTGAGGATTGCTGCGTTGTGCTTGTTTCCCCCCTTATCCCTTTCTTGTTAGAGTGATTGACGGCTTGTATAACACGCGTTGTTTCGTGCGCCTCAGCGTTTGTCGATTCTAAACTTCCTTGATCGTATGCCATAATGTCCCCTGCGCTCTCTCGTTTGGTGTCTTGCATTGCGCTGCTGGCGTCGAAACTTTTATTGTCGGCCCTCTACTTCGGGCTAGCACACTGTGGAAATTATACAATGCTCATTGTGGCTGGTTCCATGGATGGAATGATTTCGAGCATCTCTTGTTGCTCTTGTAGTTTGGAGCCCATTGGTTTGGCGCTGTCTTTGGGGAGGTCATTTGCTGTTTCAGTGCAGACTCGATATTGGGATGGGATTGGTTCTCTAGACAATCTTTTCTAGATCATTGTAAACCAGTGATAATATGATCGTGGAATCATCTGCATTTGAAAGTCTGCCCTTCCTGGTGTCTTCAATCGGAGTGAACTGTACACTCATGATACAGCTGTAGTTCGAGGTTGGCGTAAATCCTGGTGAAGTTTACAAAAGTCCTTCTAACAAATCACTTTCAAGTCAACAGTGGAGAATCATCTATGTCTTCATTTTCCTGTCTGCTAGTACTTAGGGCAATCTAGTTAGGGCTAAGATGTCATGTCCGTGGGAGGTCAAATCGGGAAGGTGGCTCTTTCCCCGAACGGCATCGGTTGACCACAGAAGGAGCGTCGGAGCTTCCCAGATTGGAACATTTGTAATGTTCATATAATGACTTCTCCCTCTCCAGGGATCCTCTACCTCTATCTTCCCTACGCAGTACCCACCTTTCAATCTCCCAATATGCGCTACAGAAACTGGGATGTTCTCCTGTTCCCTGGAGGCTCCAAGGTTCCAATTCAAGAATTCAAGACACAATGCTTCGTGACCAAAGACCGAGACTCGCCGTGCCTGCACAATCCAACTTATCTTGGCCCACAACAAGGGCAGCCCGAGCTCATACCTTTCAACCAACTGCCAACTCTCTCGACATTCATTCCCAGTCTGCAGAGGGACAACCCGTTCCAGGTCTCAATTCACAGCTGGGAAAAGCCACGTCCTAGCGTCACAATTGAGTCTAACATGGAGCCCGAGGATGTTCTGCTATTCGAGGCTCGAATCTTCGTCGATGGAACATTCGTCGCGTGAGTATATTGTGATCTACACGTTCTACACGTTCTATCTGCTGACTGCTACCTTCTAGTGGCAGCATATACGGACAACGAACCAGATGGCCGCAGATCATTGGTAAGTTGTGCCTCAAACTTTTGGCTTTGCTTGCACATACTGACATGCATTCGGTAGATCATGGTTCCAGTATGGCATCCCTCCTTTTTTCCATTCTGTGATTCTGACAGTGAATACAGGTATCGACCGGGATGGTAACCCCGACACCCTTCGCTTCCCTCCCTTTCATCCTGAGATTCTTCAACAGAGGCATTGGGATGCGGGAGACTCCATGGGCCGAATCAAAGTTGTCATTGCTGAAGGTTTCTCTCGCCCGAACCGCACGCCCCCGTTCGAGCGTTTCAGACATGTCATTGCCTTCTCTTTTCAGCATGCGCCCCTGGATATTCTAGAATACTCCAACATTGCCTGGCCTAACCCAAAAATGTGGCTCGCAGCACCAAATGCATCACGGTACGGATTGGCAAACAAATATGTCGTCTCTAAGGGACTTGACGAAGGTGCTCATGGTCACTCGCCTACCAAGCCAGGCGGACCTGAACGTCGAATCCCATTTACGGCCGACACTAGCAGCCAGTCGAGCAGCAATGTCGCCACTTACAGCGGAAGTACTCCATCAATTTATAACGCTTGGACTCCCCATCGTGGCTTTCCCATCCCTTCTACCCAGTGGAATGGTTACTCGCAAGAGCCTCGTTGGGACCCGCAGGACATGTGCATTGCGGAACCTGGCATAGAAGCTCTTGTTGACGACACGGCATGGCGACAGCGGGGTGCCCGGTCCTCTCGTGAGGACGTCCCCATGCCAGACTACGCTTCCACAGGCTCTACCAGCAGCCGGGCCATCTCCGGCACGACTGGCTTCAGTTACGAGCATAGCAAGCAGCCCAGTATCACTTCTTGTCTCGATGACGAGCAATACAATGAGTTGATCCAAGCTCTTACTCCAACAAAGGCACCACCGGGTACTCGAGCTCCTTCAAATACTCCTTCGACTGCAACTGCTGCAATGGCACCTCTGAACCCTTCTGCTGCAGCCGAGGCTCGATCAGCGGGCTACAAGTCCCGGACCCGCCACGGATCCGTACTCAAGGAGATATCACAACCAAGTACCCGTGAGATCTCGGGGTCGAGCGAGCCCAGAGACTTGACTCCCTCCAAGATTAGAGCAAGCCCAAATGAAAAGATCAGGAGCAGAAAGGAAACTCAGGAGGATGCCAGCCAAGACACACCCAGAGCAAAGTCTAAGGAGAACAATGTCACGAAGGAAAATGAGAAGACCAAGGATGTTGAGGTTGCGAATGAACCCACACAGGATGAGACTGAGTCAATCTTGTAGGAGGACACCGGTCACGATGTATCACTTATGACCTTACGATCACTCTTTTGCTTGTCCGAGTCTCCTCTGCACATCTCTATGTTGAAGCGAACCATTATCTTTAATCAGCAGTTTAATCAACAACCTTGGAACGTTTGGACTGAGCCTTGTTTAAAAAAAAGGAAGTCAATGTGTGTATCCCCAATCCGCAATGAATTAATTCGTGTCGAGACTTTGTTGCCCTAAGAAGCTTAAGGTTGCCGCATGCGGGTGGTTTTGCCTGCCCAACACATCTTCAACATATCCAACTCTCTCAACTCCTTCGTTTTTTTCATCTATCACTTCATTCTTCTATATTAATATATAACATTCTCGTCTAGCTGTGACAATGAGGTTCGGGTACTGTAAGAAAGTGAGTGTCAAGATGTCAAGTCCCATATCATCGGCACGGTGGCTATCCATCTATATCGATACTGCCCGTTATTGCCTTCATCCTTCTTTATCCTCGTTCAAAAATTCATTTGCTTATTCTTCTTTCTCCATCGCAGTTTGGCAGAGTTGCTATCGACCAGCTCCCAAAAGTTGTGCCTGCGATGGACCCAGTTTCTAGCACGGGCCCAGACCCTACGTCTCTGACTTCAGATCTTCAGCGGGCAGTGTCTCGGGGTCGTGCAGTGCCCACCACAGCAGCTGATTGCCATATGATCGGAGGGCCTCTCTTTTCCTTCTCGACCACAGCTGAGGCTCAAGCCTTCGATCCTTTTGCCCGTAGTCTCGTGGCTGATTCTATTCAAGACCTTGCTCCATCCGAGAACCAGCAATTCCAAGGCAGTGGGGATCTCCGTCCGGGAGAGATAGGCCCAGAACCGCAGCGAAATTCAGTCACATTTGCTTCGCCTGTGACTTCAACATCAGCTGGGGTTCAAGCATCGAATGCTCAGGAATCCGGCCAAGCTCTCTCGGGTGATCCTATGGAGAGTTTTGCATTCGAAGAGATTGTTGAGAATAACACGTACATCAATGAAATAAAGTATCCTTCTCCGGCGAGTTCTGCTATTCCGGTAAGCATTGCGACCATGATCTTGATGTTCTGCACTTTGCGGATTGTCTTACACTTTTCAAACATCAGGGCAACCGTTAACATATTTCTACACTCAGTTAGCGAATATCATTATTGAATCCCTCACAGATGCTGAGGTTATGTTGTTTTTCAAGGTGATTGCTATTGTGGCCCGGTTGAAGCCTCAGTTTTCATTCAGATATTGGGATGCCCGTGGGACCAAGGTCAGCGCCAGACTTACATTATGGGGCCATACCATCTTGATTGAGCCAGCCACAGTCTCTGCACACACAGCTGAGCTCCTTGCGTGTCGTCAAGCTCTCGAGCAGATACGTCTATACACTCCATGGCACTTAGTTCCTCCCCTCCCCACAGACGGGCCTACAAGGCCTGAATGGCATTGGAAACATATTCTTGAAGGCAGGTCACCCCCTCGCACGCGCTGAAATTCCTGTGACGACTGATCGCAGTTTTACTTAGCACTTTGCTTTGAAATTAATGGTCCGATGCCGAGATATCTTTCGACTCGCCATGGTGAAAACTGGACCTGTAGTGTTTCCGTCGGTTCCAGGGTTTATACAAACGAACGATGGTGCGGATTCCTAGAAGAGGCAGAGAATACTGCTGCACACGTGGCCATGTATCAACTGTCTATTTCGGGGTTCGGTGGTCCTTCTCAAGATATTTGCATCCCTAATCACCTCGGAACAGTCCCCCATCGAAGTCCCGGAAGAATCCTGTGGACCATATGACATTGATGAAAAGCATGGGTCGGAGACTTTCTCGGTTTGGAGTCAATCAAGAGTTTAAAGAGATCTTAGAAGTTAGGAAAATCATGGCTGATCTTGTATCGTTTCAATCTCATCATGAGTATTGACCGTTATTTTCTTCGCATTCTAGCAATATGGCAAGAGCTAGGAGTCGAGTACCCTGAGATCATTCATGGGGTAGACAGACATGTGGTGGATCAAGCGAAAAAAGCTCACGGAAGCGAGATGTTTCCTCCCCATCTTCACCGACACCAAGATAGCTTGCCAGCGCAAGTCCGATCAAGCTCACACAAGTCTATACCGTGGATGAAGGGCTCGCCGAAAAGATCGCCGTGATGAGCGCGATCCGCTATTCCTTTTATCATGCTTCGAGTAGTATGTATGAATAAAAAGAAAATATACACATTCCTATATCCATTTTGATTTCTATTGTTCTCTGTTGTTGATCTCTTTATTCTACTTTGCTACTTTCCCCTATTTGGGAAATAGCCCTACTTCCTCATAACCAACACTAACAAATACATTCGAACTTCCAATTACGTCTACTCTGACTCAAATCAGCCTTACTGCCCACGTAGTTCTCCTGTATGTCTCCCTTTCTCGTAACCTCTCTCTCTCTCTCTCTCTCCCAACTACCACCTAGAGGCTTAAAAGACTACGCTGCCTGTCTACATGTACTCTAGACCAGAGACACCAGTAACCTGTCCAATGACATATGAATTCGATTCCATATTTTGAGACCCTGTGAAATACCATGAAACGCATAACCATAACAACATCGAAACTCCTGGAGTCTGCTAGCAGGGGAATATCCAAATCCAGTATCAATCCGGTCACATCCCGTCAACACGCCAACACCAACACCAACAGCCACAAGCATTCAAGTAGAGTCACGGAACCCCTGGTCATTTTGGGTTGGTTCCTTCTATGCCAGTCCCATTCCCCTCTAATCACGCCCAGGTTCGAGGACGCAGATTGATCAGGTATACCCGGATTTGGTCCAAGAGCACCGGCACAGTGTAAAGAAAAGGAAAAGTCAAGGAGAAAGGAGATAAGATAGAAAAAGAGAAGAAACCACAGGCGATGGAGCCTTGGCGGAAGCTGAGAAGCGAAAGAATCCACTACCAGCGAGACTGGTAATGATAGAAAACAGATAAAAATGAAAAGAAACGGCCGGCATTTGGTGGGAAAATTGTTTGAGATGATTGAAAGGAGAGAAGATGAGTGACAAAATAAAAAATAAGAGAAAGCCATTGCAAATGAAAGAATGGAGGTGCACTGGATCAGCCATCGGAAACGGGACTTCATACTGAGAGTATCAATAGGGCCCTGGCAGGCGATGGCCTAAAGCAAAGAATTAAGTAATCACATCCACAAGTAATAATAATAATAATAGAAGGAAAGAGAAGAGAAGTCAAGAAAACTCGTAGGTCACAGTGCACTAATTTCGAATACAGAAGAGCCCCGGTCAGTCCAAGCAATCCCTGGTATCGGTTTGTGAATGGAGGGGGAATGATGCTGGCTGTCGAGGACGAGCAAGGGAGAGATGGGTGAGGATACGATGAACAAGGTACACCAACGCCAATCTCACGATAGCACATGCGTGGAACACACATATTCAGGTAACTGAAAAGACAAGTAGAAAGCAGAACAAATCGAGTATCCGCGAAAACGCACTAGAGCAATGATCAAATGTACAAACAAGGGTATATCGGAGGTGAAGCACCTGAAGGACCGTCAAGACTTTTACACGTTCACAGGCCATCACTGGCACCTGTCTCAACACCGTCGGCCGAATAGGATATGCTGGGGTCAAACCCAAATCCGGTGGCGTCGGCATCCGTGTTAAGGAATGTATCAAAGTCAAAGTTCTCCAGGATGTCGGGGTTTTCCAGAGCGCTGAAGTCAAGATTGAATGCAGAAGCCTTTGGGAAAAGTCAGTAACCAGATACGGCACGAAAAGTAGAAGTGAAATGACATACATCAGGAATACTGAGGTCAGTGAAGGATTGCTGTTGGTCGGGAGGCGGCTGGACCATAGCCTGGGGGGCAGGGGCCGAGGTGGGCTGTGCCGGTGGAGCTGGTCCATTCGCTCCGTTGGCTCCATTCTTATTGAAAGAGCTAGGATGCTGCGGCGTGACAGGAGTAGATGGGGTCGGTGGCTCTGCGGTTTCCGTGGACGGGGTGGCACCTGCGGCCGCGCTGGCAGCAGCAGCAGCTTGCTTTTTGTTGGGCCGCTTCAAGTCAAGTTAGCAAATATAGAGAAGATATCAGCGTCACGTGTGTACAAACCTTGCGGGTGTCCTTAGTGTCCTTCTTGCCCTTTGGCGCAGCTTTGGTAGCCTGCTGGGGCGTCGGTGGCGCGTTAGCAGCTGTTTGGGGTGATGCCGGCTGGGGACGGCCAGCGTTAGGGCCTGTTGGGGGAGGCGCCGAGGGCGGAGGCATCGCGCTTCGTTCCTGCGGGGTTCCAGCCTGGGGCTGGTTAGCAGGCGAATGCTGCGGAGGCATCTGCGGTTGTCCTGGCGGCCATTGTGCATTAGGCATACGCTGGCCGGCATTAGCCGGGATTGGCTGGCCCATTTGGGCCCCAGTGAAGGCAGGGTTAGAGCTCGGGGGTCGCATATGCGCTCCAGGGAAGAATTGAGCCCCCATCGCCATCTCTGGGGGCATTTGCCCACCGTTAAGGTTCATGGAACCAGGCGATCCACGTTGGGACATATCGCCAGCGTTGGGCGACCCGGGAAGCCCACTGGGAGGCATCTTAGGTGTACCTCGTTTCATTTGTTCATTAGGATTGGGAGACGCGCCCGCCCTGCTACCAGGTGAAGTGCCCGGTGGCAAACCGCCCTGGCCGGGCATCGGGGGCTGGCCATCAGCGCGGGCCATACTATCCTGCTCTTGACGAGCCATCATCAAGCGTCGCTTGTTTTGCTGTTCGAGCAGCATGAGCTGCATTTGATAGTCTTGGAGGGCGTGATTGCCATGCTGGGCGTTACCAGTCGTAGGCATACCACCGGGTCGGACCTGGCCGATTTGACCGTTCGTGTTGTAGAACTCAGGACCACCCGCCATGGGGTACATTCCTTGGCCATCTGGCATCGGCACCAGATCCGCCTGACTCGCCATGACACCTGGATTCATCATGCCACCATTTGGGATACCCTGAGAATTCGATGCTGAGCGGGTGCGATCGTGATGGAGGGCCAAGTTTTGAGCATATACCTGCATAGATTTCTGTTGCGCAGCTTGTCCCTGCTGGAAATGCTGGAATTGCGCTGGATTCATCCCCCTTTGCATTCCATTTTGCATCATCATAGCCTGCGCGTTGGGCTGTCCGGGCATTCCTTGTCCCTGTCCACGACCGTTCGGTGCCAGCTGCTGTCCGTTGACAGCGCCTTCAAGGCGTGGGCGTTTCGATGGTGATGGGGCGTTGTCGGCAGACGCTGGTGATTGTGGTCGATGTCCACCCATCTCCATTTCAGATTGGTCCCGCATTTGCTGGATCATATGCATTTGCTGGGTCTTCTGGTATTGCGCCATTTGTTGTTGCTGTGGCGTACTAAAAGGCATTTCGTTAGCACGTCAATTTTCCAATCCAAGACTTCGTTCGCAGGAAGAAACTTGTTCAGATAGAGCATACAGTCCAGTGGTATTGTTCTGCAGCACGGCCTTCTGCAGGTTAGGCACCATGTTATTCTGTCTCCGCAGCTGGTTCATCTGACCAGGCATCATGGGCTGCTGTCGCATGAATTGATTGTGCTGCTGTTCTCGCATGCGCTGGAAATTCTAGATGTGAGGGTTAGTTGACAATTCTGGGTTTAGATAGAAGACATCGTTCACGAACCTGGGTGTGTTGGAGGTACTGCCTGATATCATTGCTATTGCCCTTTTTGCGCTGAGCCCAAAAGAATTCCCAGAAGAGACAAAACCAATCGAGGAGGAACGACGAGGCACTTTCGTTGGGAAGATTTGGGCGGGGAAGATCGTCGGGGATTTTGATCTTTTCGCCATCCTTTCCATCGGTCATCATGGCATCAGGATCCATACCATTCACATCTCCATCACGCCGATTTCCAGGGCTCGACTTGGGGTTGTTGTCGGTATTGAGCTTGATGGATTCATCTTGCACAAGTGCACGGGCGCAATCGTGGTATCCACGCTTCAAGAAGTAATCATAGATATACGTGTTAAGGTTGTTGATCATGATGTCGGGGTTGTTCATAGCGCCGTCGTTACGAGAAGCAGTGGATCCGTTGTTCATCATGGGAACTCCGCCCACAGGGCCCCCAGCCCCAGGGTTCATCCCGACATTCATCTGATTCATGGTGGCGAATGGTGGGACTACAGCCACCCTTGCCTGTGATACCGTAAGATGTTCAGAGCGAATGTGTGTAGCTTCCTACGCGCGACCTCCGTTTCAGGCTACGAAGCCTAACGCGGGGTGATGGATGCGACGCGTGGGAATTAATGCGGAGGCAAAGCGGCCTGCGTTTTCGAAGGAATTTCCAAGGCTCGCGGGCTGAGCAACGCGCAGGCGTGACAGCAGAGCTCAAAAAAGGTGTATAATCGCGGAAATATAAGGGCGGTGGAAGTTCGAAATCACCAGTGGCGTCTTCTGCTGGAGAAACCACGCGACGTGACTAATAACGAGAGGATGGAGGGTCTGAGGCGCAGATGCGCAGATCAAGTATGCTCGGTATCTCTGGCTGACGAAATATGTGAGTGTTTGCCCCGATAATTCAACACTTATTATGACAAAGTGTAGAGGACAAGTGCGCGGTCTATATAGAGTGGGCGATAACGGAGGCACAAGGAGGCGGAAAAAGCGCACAGGTGAGGTGGTTGGTATTTGGGGGGGGGGGGCGGCGCCAGTCACCCGATCGGGCAGAATCGCGGACAGGAGGAGCACCAAGCCCGTGTACAATGAAGTAGAAGAACCCAAAGGCAAGAAACAAAAAAAAAAAAGAAAACAAATTAAGAATAGGAAAGGGGAGTCAAGGAGATGTGGATCTCACAAGTGGGAAGGGGAGGACGGATTCAGTAGTGAAAGTAGAGCCGGGGGGGACGTACAGCGACAGGCGTTGCGCTCTGCGGGAGAATCGCTTGTTCGGAGCGGATCAACTTGGACGGAGCTCGGGGCTGGGGATGGCGCTGTCAGGCGTATTTCTGGGAATGCACCGATCTGATAACCATTGAATTTGCGGTCTGCTACCAAAAGAAAACAGATGTCAGCGGATCACGCAGACGAAAAATGATAGGAAAAAGGTGAAATGAGTGTGGTTTGAACAAAAATGAGAAGGAAGCAGACAAGAAAGTCAGAAGAATGATGTGATACCTGATGGGCCCCTACGATGGATCCCAGCGGGAGTTTAAAAAGTAGGGTAAGCCACTATGCGACCACCACGAAGGTTGATTCTGGTGAAGATCGAGCAATTTAGGAGATCAAACAAATTGATAGATAGATCAATTGTAGTGGACACAAAATCCTGCTTGAGAAGAGGTTGAGGAAAGATGGGAAGAAGGAAATTCGATCTGTAAAGAGTTGAGGGGCGGAGGAGATAGTGGTACAGGACCAGTATAGCTCGGCGTTTGTAAAATACATTACTTGATAAATACACCGACTGGGAAGTTCTGTTGACCGCTATTTGAAGGTGTCTGCAGTAATAATATATACTTGACCGAACTGCAGAATAATAATACAATACCGGTATGATTATCACCATACAGTTCAAGCTCCTGAGCGGCAGATTCACCGAAGATCTACACGTATAAAAAAGGGAGATCATGCGATCTCTATAGACTGATGGTGACTTGGGCCCCAAACCTTGCTTTGATTCTGGTCCGTCTGGATTGAAAGCTACAATATAAATCTTTATGGGAAATGGTCCATTATGTTAGTGATGAATCGCGCGGAAATTTAGCGCGAGATACATCATAAAGCCTAACTAATCGCGCGAGAGAAGACACATGTACAAGTAAAGTGATAATCGGAAGCAGTGACGGCCCAGGAAAGGCAAAAGACCCGGACCCCTGAAATCATGATCAACGAGGAAACCCCAGAACGCCTATTGTTGAAGTAGTGTGAATGCACAAGGTCCTGCGATTATTCTTCCTCGGGCGGCATCTCATCCTCAATGTATCGTACAAGTGAGACTCGCATCTCCGTGGTGTCATCTCCGCGCAGTACATCACTAACGAAGTGTGCCTCGATCTGCATTTGTACCTGGGGTTCGGGTTAGTGATCAGTCTTATAACAAAGAAGGGAACAGTAGCGAGTTACCATCTCCAGAGACCCTCGGAGGACGCCACACAGAATATTGGAGAACCAAAGCTCATCCTGTGCCCGCCCATCATCAGGAAGCTCCACAAAGTCTGCCAAAGGATTCTCTTCAAAGATAAGGGAGAATTGGGTGTTGTCGCTCGTCCAATTCGTGACCGTGGGTGTGACGTTCAGGAAAATCTTAAAGCCAACCTGCTCAATGTCAGTGATCATAACTTGATCTCCACCTTTGTCATAGTAGCTCCCACCTTTGCAATCATATCAGCTGTCTCCCGAAAGTTGGCGCATCGGCCGACGCCTGACTTGGCCAGGAAGTCCTCTATGAGTCGCATTCCGATATTGTATCCCATCTTGTCCAACTGCTTGTTGACATCCTGGTAGTTGCCATCGTAGTCCTGGCATAATTGTGCGACAAGTGTTCCGTAGGTTAACGTGACCAGCTCCGCGTTGACTTTATCGACTCTTGTTCTGCGCATGTGGATAGAGTTGATTAGTTGCGTTCGAGGATAGTGGCAGGGCGAGGCCAATTGGTTCATCATTTAGGAGTCCATATAGGATAGTACTGGGGCTTACTGACTTCCATATTCTGTACAAAAGCCGTTAGTGAGCAAAAAGACCAATTGATGAGCGCATTGGAATCCACCTACTCTTCTCCTATTCTCGAGGTCTTCGTGGACGACATCTTTAGTATTGTGCCCTGGTAACTTTGATTGGCGAACAATCAAAATGAGTAGCGCCCAGAGAAGCACTGGTAGGCTTGATGGTTCGACTGTTGATCGGGTTGATTGATTGTGGGGGAGGCTGTGATTGTTGGAGTTGCTGATGTCCATACACAGGCTGTGCTACGGTGGACGAGAACGGCCATGTGGAAAACATATTATATTGGTCAATTCTGATCTACCTCCATTTATCTCCGCCTCATCTATTGATATCCACAGTATATCTCTGTCAAACTGAAGTAGACGTGTAATTTGATACTTCCCATGCTCTATACCTGGCTCATTTGCTTCTTGTTTAAACAGGACGGCTATGAGTGTATACTTACCTGCAAGAAACCATCAGTCACCCTGCGGTAGGTACACGAGCAATTTTCTAATTCCCTCTTGAATGTTGTAGACACTCCCTGTCATGACCACCCCTGGACCTTCCAAGCTTCACCTTATACTTTAAAAATCAGATTATTTTGAATAGTATGTGGGGTAGAGTATACTAACTATCTACTCCTGTCTGTGTATGTGGGGTGAAGAACTAGTTAGTTAAATAGTTTTCTGTCGGGCAATATTTAAGATCAAGGCTCACATGGTCCCTCTCGCGGTCCGTACATAGTCTGCTCACCGCCGAGGGAGTCGAGGTGGGATTATCGTTCTTCCCGCAGCTTCTCGCCTGGAACTTTTGCTCTCAGCTACTTTCGCTACAAGTCGCAATTGGTCACCAATCAATTCTTCAACTTCTTCAGATTATCTGCGGCGCTTCTTGTGACAATGTCTGGTGAAAAGCGACCTGCCCCAGAGGCATTTGGGACCTCTCAACAGCTCGTGGTCAAGCGGAATAAGGCCGTCGAACCCGCAGGAACCGAGCTTGTGAAGGGTTCCTCCCAAAATGGAGCTCTCATTCAGTCGGTATGCACATTCACCGTCATAACTGAGAGAGATGTGAAAAGTACAGTGCGCTAATCTCAAGATACAGGTCCCTCGCACAAGTGGTCTAGATGCTCCTATAATGGAGCTCACAGGTGAGATACTCTCGCCGACCTGTCTGTTTACACGCGCTAACAGAAGGAACCTGTAAGGCCACTCTGGGGAAGTCTTTGCAGTTCGATTCGACCCTACCGCACAACACATCGCATCCGGATCGATGGACCGTTCCATTTGTATGTCTTACCCTGATCTGGAAATGCGCCCGCCGAATCGTTTACTGATCGAGACTACTTCAATAGTACTTTGGAATACATACGGGCAATGCGCAAACTACGGCCAGCTGACAGGTCACCGGGGAGCTGTGTTGGATCTTCAATGGTCACGCGATTCACGGGCACTGTTCTCGGCATCCGCGGATATGACACTCGGAAGCTGGGATGTTGAGACTGGAGAACGAGTACGCCGTCACGTGGGCCATGAGGAAATCATCAACTGCCTTGACATCAGCAAAAGAGGACAGGAGCTTCTGGTCAGTGGCAGTGATGATGGATGCATTGGCATCTGGGATCCTCGACAGAAGGATGCTCTAGATTACCTTCAGACCGAACTTCCCATCACTGCAGTGGCATTATCCGAAGCAGGCAACGAGATCTACAGCGGAGGTATTGATAACACGATTCATGCTTGGGACATTCGGAAGAAGGCGATTGTTTATTCCATGGCCGGGCATACAGATACCATCACATCGCTACAAATCTCCCCAGATTCACAGACGCTGCTGTCAAACTCACACGACTCTACTGTTCGCACATGGGACATTCGTCCCTTCGCCCCAACCAACCGGCAAGTCAAGACTTATGACGGTGCTCCCCTTGGGTTGGAGAAGAACCTCATCCGTGCCAGTTGGGATCCGAAGGGTGAGAAGATCGCCGCAGGTAGCGGTGATCAAACTGTGGTTGTGTGGGATGCCAAGACAGGAAAGTTGCTGTACAAGCTTCCAGGCCACAAGGGCACTGTCAATGACGTGCGCTTTTCTCCTAACGATGAGCCAATCAGTGAGTATATGCCCTGTTTGTATACAGAAGCCACGGTCTCTAACCTTCTCACAGTCGTTTCCTGTTCGTCTGATCGAAGTCTGGTGCTTGGAGAGCTGGGCAAATAAGCATAAGTGATAATAATGTTTTAATGAAGATAAGCGGGCGTCGAATTCATTTTTTAAACATCCTGACATACATCCCCATGGGCAACCTCCAGTATCTCAAACTGGACAAGGGGCGTTAAGCGAAAGATGAGCTGGCAAGCCACATCATCCTGCCCAAACGCTTCGAAGATAGTGGCTTGTGGCTGGCTTTACACATACGGATCTATTGTACACTAAGAATCAAATCAGCAGCAATCTTGCTCGTGGGTGTCTCTTTTGCTTTGCTCCCTTCAGGTGCTACGAAATCTCGGGGTTGGCTTCGAGCAGTATCATATATCTACCCATTACAGTACTCTTCTTTCGACTCCCTTCAAAAAGCTTCGATATATATCTAAGATGCCTCGTGACTCATCGCTATTATTTTGATCTTCTGACCTCTTTACCATCATTCTGCATATGATGCAACAATGCTTACTCAAAAGAACGTGAAAAAGAGAAGGAAGAGCCTCCGCGTGGGTACGACAACGCTAACGGATCGCTGACTATATTTACTTTCACCATTGAAGATGCCTGCACTGATCATGGCGAGGTAAAATTTGTGCTTTGGCGGCTGATGGTATGAAATGAGTGCGTGTTCCGGGATGCACCTTTCTCGAAGGTTGTTGGCAACATGCCTGGTTGACTGTTCTGGCGCATGGAACGGCTTCTATGATTAACACTTGATATGGATACATGTATCTGTGGCAATCCATCGCGACTTATTTGTCTTGTGTTCTTTGAAAGCAAAGGTCTTGTGTACCCATCTACCATTTTCTATCTCCTTTGCCGTCTTTCTGATACTGGTTCCGTGTGCTTTCTCATGGTCTATTCTATATTTATATCAGACTTTCTAGTCGAGGAATAACAGGCCAAGTGAAACACTTCGCTGGATCATGTTCTCCACGCGATTCGTCTCCTGGGGTAAGATGGAAGTGTACTGTAGCTCCAAGGATATTATAGCGGACCAGAATATCATATTCCTAGTGCTCCATGGAGCCCTTCCCAGATGCAGACCGGGATGATGAGCCCACCGACGACACCAAGAACGAAACAGAGGCTTCTCTAGTTACGTAGTGCAACAGTGAGTTGTGATATACATATAGTCCAACGCCTCTTGTTTACTGACGGGTGATCTCCCAGGCGGCGTACTACTACATCTGGCAAGCACATTAATAAAGATGCTGCATATTTCTGCCATAGTCACACCGTTCCTGTCTTGCTTCACTTGATGGGTGTTGCGAAGTTCTCTTTATGTTCGTGTACATATGTGCCTTGAGCTCGTTGGAATGATGGCACACAGCGAATGATGGCCACCTCGAAGGGGCCTACCAACTTTTTGTCTTCTTTGACATGGCGTGTGCTTCGCAAGTCCTTGCTTGAAGATATGCGCCTATATAGACAGGATAATGTCTGCCGGGTGGGGCTTTCCTATCTCGGCTGCCGCTGCTTTTATGAGGGCGCTCACGCTCAGGCTCAGTGAGTAAATGTCAGCACGGGCTCAGCCTGGGCAGTGATCAGGTCAGGAGAGTCATGTGATAAATGACTAATACTCAGAGATCCGGGCGCCCAGTGGCCAATCAGGACCGCTTAGTGATCACTCAGTGCTTACTCACCCCCGATGCTTTCACCAGGTGGAGGTCCAATCAGCGTTTGTTTCAGCGTCCTTCTGGCTATTCCCAAATTAGTATGGCCCATGGGGTCCTTTATTCTGCAAACACTAGCGCCCTTATCTCCGTATAGTTATGATGCGGGTATTACCTACCTAGTTATTTGTTGTGGTAAAATCTGTTGTGTCAGTTATCGAATCATTGCAACTTCGCCTGACCCACTTGGAAGTCTCATCACATTGCAGCCCCCACCACTTCTATTTGTGTCGCAATGGCCACTATCCGCCCGGCTGAATTTCCCGAATTCAACGTCATAGGCCGCCAGAACGGGACTAAGGAAGAGCTCGATGGGCGCGAGTTTCTCACGCATAGTCCTCCAGACCTCCCTCCCCGCCATCGCATCCTAGCTCTACTTGGCACGACCGACATAGAAGATCAAGCTAGCCCAAACGAAGATGGGTGGTTTGTGTCCGACTTCTACCTTTTCCATTATCTCTTGGCCCCTGCATTCCCTCGACGTGAGTGTGCCCGGGTTCTGCTGTCATTCGTTCTCTGCTAACCGTATGAGTGCCGCCAGCGCCTAACCAGATCTGGTTAACATGTGAAGACCCCGCAAGACTCGTCTCCAAGTACAAGGAATATCTTCATAGCGATTCACAAGGAGACCGTCGGGCGGTGCTTGACAGTCAGAGACTCGCGGGTATATATGAGGCTGGAAATTTGCGGGTTGTGCCGAGAAACATCCTCCTCGAGCGATACATAAGCACTTTACAAGAGCAACTTGCTGAAGCATCCCGCCTCCAGGAGCATCTTGTCCTGTTTATATTCGGCCACGGAACCCCGAAGTATGATGTTGAGATTGGAGGGTCAATGCTTCGCATAGGAGACTTGCGCCGAGCGATCCGAAACAGGCCTCAAGTGACCCTGTTCACCACCTCATGTTACTCCGGCGGTTGGCTAGTGGTCCCCGACATCAGACAGCAACAGCTTAATGCCACAGCAACCGCAGCAGCTGGTCTAGATAGCGAATCCTCATCGTGGCCCCACAGCGGAAGTATTGGACGAGCCAGCGGCAGCTTAGCCGCATCAGCAATACTACGCTGCCTGGTAGATGCCGAAGATGACATCAATGAGAGGTTAGAGCACCCGACATATATACAACTCGCGAAGTCTATATATGACTGTGTAAAGGGGATGGGATTGCTCGGCGACAGGCAGCAAATCCACTTCTCTGCGGAAAACGATGAATGGGAGATAAGCTATCAGCCCCGCCTCGGTTTGCCTCTTGTGTCATTCAAGGAAAAATGGCAGTCCCTGCGTCAGGTTCCCCCATCGACATGCGCGGCAAGTAGCGAGGTGGCTAGAGCTGGCGGACGGCGGCTCAAACGTCTACAGTAACTCGCCCAAGAGTACTTTGCCTCCAAACCCGGTGCCGACAATGCCGGTCCGAATATCGGCTTACATTACTGTCTGAATCAAGTTCTCAAAGGAGCCAGCTACCCAAAAGAAAAGGTGCAGGACTTGACGGAAATCACCGCGTATAGACTCGGAGCTATGTACGAGGCCGATTACTTGCGAGAGCAAATAGGGCTCCAGTTTCCGTCGATCTTCGATATTCACCCAGAGGACGCACTTGAAAACTTGCCCGAAAAACACTTGACGCTGAAAACATGGTCATTGCTTCTCTCGCACGACATCAATACAACTCCCATTGGGATTCGTCGACCGTATGTCAAGCCTCTACAGTACCTTACACTTGCTCTAGTGGAAACATATAAGTCCTGGGAGGCAATCGAGGCGCAGGTGAAGGCTTTGGCCGGCAAGAAAAAGGCGTGGTACCGATTCATCTACAAGGCATGGCAGGGGCATCGAGTCGCTAATGATGAGGGGGTGAGGAGGAATCAACGTGCTTTCTTGGAGGCAATCAAGAAGATCGGACATTAGAACTCCTACTCTCGCTTTTCTTGCTTGTAGAGAGAATAGCCAGGAGCATCAAATCAGCAATAGGTTTAACCGACCAACCTTGGAAGTGGCTAAGCTAGCGCGTCACGTTTTATTGAACCCGCTTACTTAGAGATCGCCTCGAACCACAGAGCTTAGTAAGCAATCCGGGAAACCTGAATGGATGCTCAGGTCAGGGTCAGTGACTTCTATACCCCCGAAGTGGACAAGAAGCTCCATGGGACTGAAAAGGCCACTTTTGGGACCAAACAATATCTATAGCGTCAATGATTTCTAAGCAGTAAGAAGTTGCAGGGTTATTTTCTGTATTACGGAGTACTATAGTACATAGTAAATAATAAGTTTCACATCGACATAGTGTATAGTCGGGGGTGATGCAATCAGGCAAATAAAAAAAGATTCCCCAGTGGCTTATCTGGCCGAAATCCAACCTCCACCCACTCCACCCCGAACAAGCCTTGGGTGGCCGAGTTCTTGTTTATACAACCTCATTACAGCGAGGTCTAAAACAAACAGGCCATTCGGCGCCCATCCATGACCCCTGCGGTGCCCACATCTGCTCCGTGAAGCGCACGCGACGGAGCTGACAGATGTTCAATCTCCGCTCCGCCTGGATGATGGTGGTCTGGGCCGTCCTCCTGTCGCTATGGCTCACTGTCGCCCATGGTATGCGAGACAGCCAGGTGCGAGAATTGAGGTGAGCTGCTGTTATGATTATACCGCAAAGTATTCAAATCAACTAATCATCCTCTGTGCCCCTACAGACAAGAAACTGAGCGCATGTTCTTTCACGGCTTCGACAACTACCTCCAATACGCGTTTCCCGAAGACGAATTGCGCGCGCTGACCTGCGGCCCTCTTGTTCGCGACGAGAAAAACCCCGAAAATAATGATGTGCTTGGAAATTATTCCCTGACCTTGATTGACAGCTTGTCGACGCTGGCGATCTTGTCGTCGAGCCCGGACAGCGGCGAGCGAGCTTTGGCGCATTTCCAAGATGGTGTCGAAGGCTTTGTTAGGCTGTATGGGGATGGCTCGGACGGTCCTGCTGGTCAGGGTGAGAGGTCGAGGGGCTTTGATCTGGATAGCAAGGTGCAATTATTTGAAACTGTGATTCGAGGACTGGGTATGCTCTTTTTGCCCTTTGTCGCTCGTTGATTGTCTCGGCCTCCACCTTCCGATACTACTGCTAACATATTTCAGGCGGATTGCTCAGCGCCCACCTTTTCGCTGTCGGTGAGCTACCGATCACAGGATACGAGCCATCAGAACGAGACGCTGCTTTCGCAAGCGCATGGGAGAAAACAGGCTTTGGAGAAAAGGACCATGGCATTCAATGGGACAATGGCTTTGTCTATGACGGACAACTACTTCGACTTGCTGTGGATTTAGCCCATCGTTTGCTCCCAGCATTCTACACGGAGACGGGTCTTCCCTACCCTCGAGTCAACCTGCGCCACGGAATACCATTCTACGAGAATGCGCCTCTGAATCTCAACGTACGAGATGCCGAGGGAAAGAGGAAAGCCAAGACTACTGGGTCATCTGAACCCGCTGAGACTTGTAGCGCCGGCGCGGGCAGTCTAGTCCTCGAACTGACCGTTCTGAGCCGGCTCACCGGCGATGGGCGGTATGAAGACCTTGGCAAGAGGGCGTTTTGGGCAGTCTGGAACCGTCGGAGTGACATCGGCCTGCTTGGCTTTGGCATTGATGTGGAGTCGGGGAAATGGGTGGGGCCATGGAGCGGAGTAAGCAGGGCTTCTGTCTCGATCAAGTATAAGCATGGACTAATCGTCAGTAGATTGGTGCGGGTATTGACAGCTTCTATGAGTATGCCGTCAAAGCTCACGTTCTCTTGTCCGAGGGAGAGCGTCTGCCCTTCGATCCCAAAAGCCCTTGGGCAGCTTTGGACTCATACTATGCTCCTTTGACGGACTATCAGCATACTGCAGAGGCCTTCCGACAGGTTTGGGAGGAATCACATACTGCGATCAATCGGCACCTGTTCCGAGGAGAAGGGTATCAGCATCCCCATCTCATTGTAGGTGATGTGCTCACCGGTGCCACGCGAGCTTTCTGGATCGATAGTCTAAGCGCATTCTATCCGGGAGTCCTCGCCCTGGATGGAAAGGTGGATGAAGCTATCCAGATTCATCTGCTGACTACCGCTATTTGGACTCGCTACTCTGGTATCCCTGAGCGATGGAACGTCGCCACTGGTGACATTGATAATGGGATGCCTTGGTACGGTGGTCGACCCGAGTTCATTGAGTCCAACTACTACATTTACCGAGCCACTCAGGATCCCTGGTATTTGCATGTCGGAGAAATGGTTCTCAGCGACCTCAAGCGGCGTTGCTGGACTAAATGTGGCTGGGCTGGCATTCGGAATGTTCTGACTGGCGAGCTCATTGACCGGATGGAGAGCTTCTTCATCGGCGAGACAGCTAAATACCTTTATCTGCTGTTCGATCAGGATCATCCGCTGAACAAGATTGATGCTCCCTGGGTTTTCAACACAGAAGGACATCCTCTCATCATCCCCAAGAAGGCGGCATCCCCGCCTCGTCGGCAACAATACCCACCCCGTAACCAAGACGTCGGCGCGGGAGTTTGCCAAATTATTCCCTCGCCGTTCTTCGGTGTGTCTTCCACCGCATCACGTTCAGATATCTTCCATGCCGCCACTCTAGCTCGCTTGGATTTGATGCCGGATCGAGGAGTGGCTGAGGGCCCAATCTTGGAGAACTCGCCTGGACATCAGAGTGTCTTTGTGTCTGACCTCTCATCGCCAACTAATTACACATTCTACCCGTGGACGCTGCCTCCCCAACTCGTCCCATTCGATGCGACCAGCGCTCCTATGGCCGTCCGGCCCACGCTCGACATCTCCTTCCCATCACTTCCAGGGGGTGTAAATCTCGGACCTGGTGCACTAGAGCGTGTCCGAGACGGAGTTATTGTGAAAACAATTGGAGGGCTCCGACTGAGTATGGTTCAGGATGTACGGCTGGAAGACACGACAGCCACGACCGGGGAGGAAGACGGGTACCGGGTGCAGGTGATCAACAATGTGCCGCTAGGAAAAGATGAGAAGGTATATCTCTCTCGCCAGATCACCTTTGATGTTGTCGACCCATATGATCCGAACTTCACCCGGGTTCGCGACAATGCCATGCTTGACCTCGTCATTGACGTTCTCCCAGAACCCTCTCGCCGACGTAATGGTTCGGCTCATCCACGAGATGAACAACCTGAAACAAATAATCCACCCCCACCAGGGGCCCATCTCGGAGCCCACAGCCCCGCCTCTTCTGTCGACGATGCCGCGATCGTCGACTCGCCGGACTCAACTGTGAAAGCCATGCTATCATCTCTGATGAACTCGGTGTCGTCTTTGCTCCGCGATACGCCATCAGAGCCTGCCCCGCTCAGGCTAACTCTCCCCGCTGCTATCTCTACAGGCGTTGGGTCCAGCCCACTGCCGGATGTTGAGGATGCGGTCATCGCCTCCTTGTTCGGCAGTCCTTCTACAACCCGCCTATCGTGGTCAAGTATATACTTCGCCGGCGAGCTCTGTAACGAGCGAATCCTGCGTGAGGTTGCCCATAACCACGAAGTCCTCGTTATCAAACGCGGTGGCTGCACCTTCTCCGAAAAGCTCCGCAATATTCCCGCCTATCGACCCACGCGATCGGCGCTGAAGCTGATCGTTGTAGTCTCATACGACGACATGCCACCACAAGGCTTTAACAAGCAAACCAAAGAATCAATGGCTTATAGCGGGTTTGGCTCTGCCATTGCCGCTGTCCGCGCCGAGTCCAGCCTCGTCCGTCCACATCTCGACGAAGCCCAAATGACAGCCAGCGGAATTCCGCGCAATTACCTCATCAGCATGGTCATGGTTGGTGGCGGAGACGAGACTTATGAACTCCTGCGCCATGCAAGCAGCATTGGGGTCAAGAGACGGTACAGCATGCGCTCGCGTGGTGTCCCCATCACGAATCTACACATTGTTTGATATTCTAATATACTATACCCTTTGAAAAGACACTTGGATTTGTTTGTGGAGAATTCTCTTGTGATTGTACATAACTAGCACAAAGGTTTAGACTTGAATATAGTCAAGCCCTGGTTTAGGAAGAACTGTTTAATCTGATAATAGTTTCAACGTGCCAACAAGTAAGGCTTGCTCACAACGAAATCTTCACTTCATCGGATAACAACACATACAAATGCCAACAAACATTGCTCACAACAAAATCTCAATTTCATCTGATAGAAGTTGAACACGCTCACACATATTGCTCAAAAAATAAACTTATAAGCCAACATACTGTGCCTTCCGTACACTACCGTACACTTAACAGTTTATAAGTCAATACCAAAACTCCAAAGCTCAAAAGCACATCTTATATATAATCTCCCCCAATGAACTTCCCATCTCCCGCTCAATCACGGTCATTGCGATTGCGTATCCATTGCCACTTCCCCCAATTCTTATACCCCAATTCCCTAATCGTGACAATCTTCACATACCCCGGCGCCGTAGCGGTATGCTCGACTTTCCCATGCCAGGCAGAGTACTTGACGCCGGCCTCCTTGAAGAACTGCTTGAGCCACTTAATAGGCTCTTTCTCCGGACAAATCGCACCCAGCGCTGCAGACAGTTCACCCTCGAACTTGAAATGGTAGGTGTTCTGCACGTAGAAGGATATAATCTTCTCACTCAGACGTCTTACGGGTCTGTCCAGGTACGGTGCCGTCACGACTTCCACTTCCACACCAGGGTAGGTCTCTACCTTGCACTCGTGAGTGATGTCTCTATCGTTCCATTCGCGATGATAGAAGCCCATCTCGAAGACTCGGCTGGCGACTACCTGGTCTGCAAGGCACGATGCAACCAGCTGGCGATCGTTGGGTGTAATGCTTAGACAGGGGCAGAGGTCGACTGCCCCTGCGGATGGCTTGCAGTGTTTGTGCATGCCGACGCCGTTGTAGCAGTGAGATTGTTTCTTTGCTGAGCGTCGGTGGAGAATCTGGCATTCGAAGCAGTATTCCCAATACTTGTCTTCGAGTTGATGGAGGAGTTGGATGCGAGGGTCTTTGGCAAGGTCGGTGTTGGAACGTAGTGGGAAACGCTTCACTCTTGGGAGGATACTGTTGAAAGAGAATTTGTCTTTCTCTTTCCGGTATGAGAGGAGGTAGGAATAGAGGTGTTTGCAGGTCAGAGCCAAGCAGATCTGATCTGGCAGGTCGAGGTAGTCTTGGACCATGTCCAGTATCTCTGAGGGTACTTGGCCCTTCTCGAGCTTTGAACCAGGCTTTGGGCCTGATTGTTTTATGTGCAGTGCTGATCGTAATATTTGGAGTGGCTTCATCTTGTCGGATTATATTTAAATGAATGGAGTGATATAGTCAATAGAGTAGACAGTGATAATACAGTAAGCGATAGAGTAAAAGAATGAGTAAAATATGAAGTGAAGGTTGAGTAGTATGAGTCGACGATCCTATAAATATGTAGGGACTGCATGTACCGATTCTATATCGAGGCGCGGAAGCCATGAGCTCCGAAGACCATATAGGGCAATGTATAGATATGTTTATTTGTGAGTCACAGACAATTCCGCTGGAACTCTCAGTACTAGGCTCATTGAGGAATTTAAGACTCCGGAGACCGACAAGGAAATAGTGTGGGAGTATATAGTATATAGAAAAAGATGGGCCCTTGGCCCCTGACGATAGTTTTCTATAACGATATTGGATATGTGTATATTCCAGGATTATCACCAAGGTGGGAGTTCTGATTTCTTTTTCAATATAGTCCGCCAGAATAGACATGAGCTCTTGTTGTTCTTAATATACACAACTGGGTAGAATGATATCAGCCTCAACCTCCACGTGGTCCCCGCTTCTCAACTAGGTAAGCTTGTCCAATATACTTTCCAAGGTTCCTGAACCTTACAACCTTCTACTTCTTCCCTTCATCCATCCCCCAGTCCAATTCCTCTCAATTTTCCACCAAAATGTGCATAAACATCAACTCAGTCTCACCGGGTCCAGATCCAACCCTCTTCCCCTCCACCTCCACCCTCCAACCAACAGAACGACACACCAAACAAATCCCAATCCCCGCACCAACTAAACCACCAACCTACCCAATACACCTCTACTTCGCCTATGGCTCCAACCTCTCCCCAACACAAATGAAATCCCGCTGCCGCATAAACCCAACCCACTCCGCAACCCCGCTAGCAATCGCAACCCTCCCAAAATGGCGCTGGTTTATCTGCGAAGCGGGCTACGCAAACGTCCTCCCACAACCCGGCCTGCGCGTCCCAACACAAGACTCCGAGACCGCACATAAGATTCCCGTATCCGGTGACGAGGATGCGGTTTACGGTGTGCTTTATCAGATGGATCTTGAAGATGAGAGCATTTTGGATGTTTATGAGGGTGTTGATGAGCTTGCTGTGGACGCGGATTCTGATTGTGGGGTTCCGGTGCATGTTAGGCCGAAGGTGCAAGGGGATGGGTCTTATAATAAGTGGTATTTTGAGGCGGAGGTTGTGAAGTGGTTGGATGGGGCTGAGGGGGTTAGGGAGGGCCTTGGAATAGATGGAGATGGGAAGGTGCCGGTTTTGGTTTATGTTGATGAGAATTGTGTTCGGCTTGCCGAACCGAAGTTTGAGTACATTGCCAGGATGAATCGGGCTATTCGGGAGTCTGTGGCGTTGGGGGTTTCTGAAAGCTGGGTGGATCAGGTTATGAGGAAGTTTATACCGGATACATTGTTAGAAGGTGGATGTGACTGGTAGATGTACAAGTAGATTGCAGGAATGCATATCATCGTGGGTCACATAGTCAAAGTTCAGTTGCTATCGGGCTACCCTGTAAATCACATGAAAATAAACGTGATTGGTCAGTCTATATATGTATCGAATGCATTCAAGCTATGTATCTATTGAATGGTGATATTATCCATGCAGCTCTGCGCCAGCCAATTCTGGAGGATGCGGTCGACCAGCGAAAACGAGGCTCCGAGTATAGTCCGTCGATGCTCGAGACTTGACACTCGAGTGAATAGTTTGATTGGGCGGCCCGTAAGGAGCGGGTGACAAGACGCTCACCGCAAGATCGGGTATGGTCGGGCTTTTGGAGGATGGGGTCATTATTATCGGTTGAAATCGTCACAGAAGGAATGCTCTTTTTTTTTAATAGCGGTGTGTGTTTCAATTAGGCCTGGCCAGACAGGAGAGTGTAGACTGGCGCAGGGAGCTTATCGCGTCCGTGAAGGAACTCGAGCTCGAGAATGAAGATGAAGCCGAGCAGGTCGCCGCCCATCTTCTGGATCAGCTCACCACCAGCCTTGGCAGAGCCACCTACAGCTATTATTAGTATGAGATGTATCAATCATATCATTTTGAACCACATACCAGTAGCGATAATGTCATCAATGACAAGGACCTTCTGGCCGGGCTTGATAGAATCGGCCTGCATCTGGAAGAAGTCCTGACCGTACTCCTTCTCATAGCCCTGGGTCTCGCAAGGACCGGGGAGCTTGCCCTGCTTGCGCACGGGGACAAAGCTAGCACCCAGACGCAACGCGAGGCTGGGTCCGATCAGGAAGCCACGGGCCTCGAGACCAACGATGACATCGGGCTTCTGGCCACCGTAGTTGGCAGTGACGTGAAGTTCCAGAGAGCGGATCAAAGCCTCGTGCAGAGTAGGATCGGCGAAGATAGGCAGGATATCCTCGAACAAAATTCCCGGAGAGGGGAAGTCCGGGAACTGGCGCAGAGCGGCGCGCAGTCTTACCTTAAGACTGGCGAGTTCGGCGGCGCTGGCGGCATCGGAGGCGGGGAGTCCGACTTTGGAGGCATGTGGGAGAGTAGAGGAGGACATTATGAGAGGAAAGAGGGAGGGAGAGGGGAAAATGGGTTAGAAGAAGTAAAAAAATAAAAAAAAAGGGACAACCCAAAAAAATATGGAGGGGAAAAAAAAAGGGAATTGGTAAAATTACAAGGTTTTGATAAGCAGATAATGGACTTTTTGCCCCTCACAAGGTCTAGATCGGAGGGAACTTGGTGTGTACCTTTTTATATTATTTTAAAAGGAGTAAATACTTTATTCGAATGGATATATATATATATATACTTTAATTATCTATATTCATATGTATCTTCATTAACATTTTTAACGTTAAACATACATCTTACTCGAGTGTCCTATATTAATAGTCCCTATATAGGTGGTACAATCAGCGGTCAGATATCCAGCGCCACTGTATAAATTACTGCATCACGCAATGCATATTCTCCTATAAAAACACTGGTAAACTACATATTATACACGTAGTACAATGTAGAATGACTACGGTGTACATATCTGTGGTACCTACTAGTACATCAAGAGGTATAGCCATGCCTAACCCGGTCTTGATCTGCATATTGACCCTAATAGACTAGTCCGCAAAGCTAGTGCTCAGCCCCTCGGATTCGTCAGGGCCAAACGGATCAATGTGTCGCAAACTGATACGAGTCGTTCGTCATCCGTGTTCATTGTCTTTCCCAAGAGCCTGGACCGTTGGACTACGACCTAGGGTTTTGGGTTACTTTGGAGCATTGTCCAGAGAAGGACAAGAGGTACAACCCAGAACCAGAACTGTTGTCCGGGTTATAAAGCTATAAATGACTCATCTGACAGATTGTCCAGACCAGCCGGGTTATGATAGCATGTGGTGGATCAGACCGTCGCAATGGATGGGAGCCGTATGGCCCTGCAGTTTTGACACATCGTACGGGCATTACACCAAGCCGCGGCCAATGGAGTGTTTCAAATGGCGACGTGATCTGAAACTCGTCACAGTGGCTTGGTTATAAACAGATGTGCTGCATGTAGGGATGCTGTTGTGCAGATAGATGGTGGGGTGATTTGTCCGAGCGTAAATTGTGGCAGAATGATCGGTGCTTGTGTTCGATAAGTACGAATAAGGAAAAGAAAGACAATATTGATACTAACTACCTAGATAACTACGTTGTATTGACATAAATGCCATAAAAATAATATAAAAAAAAAGAAATCTCAGGATTGGTTTTTAGGAATAGCCGAACGCGGGGGTCGAACCCGCAGCCTTAAGATTAAGAGTCTTACGCTCTACCGATTGAGCTAGCCCGGCCGGGCTGTTATAAGACGTTGTATTTTAGTGCTACATAAGCCAAAACGCATACGACATCACAGTAGTTGAGCTCGACCGTAGTGCAAAATGGATATTGCAAGTGATATTGTACTCCATTGCTCAGCCTGACTCAGTATTTACTGTCGATTGACTAATTAAATTTGAGTTCTGACGATATATGAGCATTGAATTAGACAGACTGCCCAGGTGGTGTGATATATATATATACAGGATGTATCGTAGTGCAGTTGACTGACCTCGATACAGGATGAAGGACTAAATTTGACATATACTACCGATATTTGCCAGAGGATAAAAACTTACACCAGTGACCGTGTCACCAATCAACTATAGAATGACATGTCCTTTCATTATCATCTAAACCTGGCGGTTGACCCTACCGTTAGGTAGATGTAGTCATCATCTCAAGACACCTTGCTTGATACTAGAAATCAAGAGCTCAAGAGTCCCGACAAACCTATAACCTCAATGCATCGACAATATTCCCATATATATACCTGCATCCAGAGTCTTATTGATATGCTGAAAGGTCGATCTCCCGAGTCCATGATGTTTCATCTAAAACGGGATAGTCCCTCACATGACCAAGCACAGACCACCTCGCTTCCCGTTTTTCCGCCGTCGGCCCATATAAAGCGATCTGTTTTTCTCTTTCTCACCTTTCATGCTCTTAGACCTTCGAGAGCCTCGACAGGCCACTTCCATCTCAGATGAATTATTTCTGACACGTCGTAATACATTTGCCTATGACACCTGCCATGATTCCTGCAATGCAGCCGGATCTGCACCGTGACCAGCTCGAGGCCGTTGGCACAGCCTTCGATGCACTCCTACTAACCGTGTACCGGCTGACTCACAGACAAAATGAGCTGCTCCAGCACATGGATGATGTCTACAAGGAGGTAAATACACCCTATCCCCTCCACCCCCTTTTGATTTTGCATCCTGGTCTCGCATGACGACAAAAAGCTCTAGATCAGTAGTCACTCTTTTGTGGCGGTGACGGATTAACATGTATTATCTGACTGAGACCTTGACTGCCTTGCAATTTTTCTATGCATGTGTGAAGATGAACTGTTGCTAACATTACATCTCTCAGTATTCAGAAGTGATAGACATTCTGCCTCCCCAAGATAGACTTCATGCATTGGACGTTCAATCGAAACTGCTCGCGCAAAAAGAAGAATACCGTCAGGGCCTCGTACACAGCAAACCTCAGGTTGAGGAGCAACCGCTGAATTCCATGGATGTAATAAAGACACTCGTTGCACATCAAAATGTAGACGAAATTACTTTTTCGGCCATAAAGAACGGGGTAAAAGGCTGCAAGTCCTTGCTCCGCTCTCAAGACGGTCTTTCCCAAATATCTTCCAACTCATGCATCATCGGGCAAGCACCGGCTCCAGCAATCGCGCTGGAGAAGGACTTCACAACGAATGGCACCCAGGGAAATCTGCATTGTCCCTTCTCAAAACCAAATAATATGCAGACCGAAAATGGCATTGAGGCCCCCAGTGGGCAAAATTCTGCGCCCAAGATACAGATTGAATCCACCTGCGGCCACGAGCATCTCGACCCCGTCAAGGCTGAGCTAGACGAGCAACGCTCCAGCCGTGCCCCGTCAGCCCCGTCATCGAAAGGAGCATGCCCCGTCTCCCGATGCCCGATCCGATTCCTCGATCAACACTCTCCCGAAGAAATAGCCGAATACGTCGAACGGCACAAACATGAGATCCCACGAAGCCACGCTATCTGTGTCAAGCGCTACCAGCGAAACCCACAGGACATGCGACAACTTGACGCGAAGTACGGTGGCCTGACCAGTATGATCGCCGGCCTGGGTGTCAAGCACCAAGCCTTCCTGCCAGACCGACAGACCAGCGGCGACGGCCACTCCTCGGCTTCTCCGTCTACCCAACGTGTTGAAAAATGGGCCGAGAACGTGGACCCCATCACACCCGACGCCGATATCGAGGATGGCAAGGATGATGGTGATAATGATGAAGATCGCCAGAGTCGCTTTGACCGTCCCCTCCGTGAAGTCCGCGTGGGCGAATCTCCAAGCCGGCCTTGGGGCATCTCAGTGCCTGTCACAAGTCTACCTCCCGCCCCAGAGCCATTCTCCGGTGCGACATCTATTCCCACTTCTCCCGAACCTCAAACCGACAACCCCTCCGCCAAACCTGCTGGCCGCTGTCCATTTGGTCACGACAAACCAAAACCGGAAGCTCCCGAACCTGAATTGGAAAAACCCTCGAGTGCTGAACGGCCTCAGGTTCAGAAGCTTGCCACACCAGAGAAACCCGGCTGTCCGTTTGGCCACACCATACCCAAGGGCGAAGCTACGAAGCCTCTACCGCTCTGGACCGGCAATCTGCCCAAGAATCAGACCGCCATAGACGGAGGAGCTACTCCCCATATTACTCTGAACCCTGCGGCTGCTCCTGTGAGCGTGGACCCAACTACGAAACCCAGCCTCCACTCGGCGCTCTCGAATGCCTCCCACGTCACCTTCAGCGGCCCCGTCTTCTTCGGGTACTCCGCCGAGGAGACGGCCAAGCTGCTGCAACAGCTTGGTAAGTTGAGCAAATGATGGCTGCGAAGGATCTTCTTCTGTACAGTATGTTTATGGACGGCGCAGGGCTGTTAACGCATCACGACGAAACGACTTCAATCTTTAGCAAGCATTCTCATTCTATGAGCTCATATGGATCTAAATCTAATATTTGTACAATCAATTCCATATCCACAGATGTAATAGCAAACATGTAGTGTAAACTCCGATACATATTGGTGACTTCATCGGGGAGCATCGACGCTCTCCGAGGGAAACTCGCAGAGCGGGGCAACCTTTTATCATCACGACCTCTCGTATATATAACCTCTTCCTCTTCCCGATGCTGCGAATTACTCCTCGTCTTCTATCTCTTTCCCGAATCCTTCGTCCTTCAATTCCCCTTCAATCTCAATTCCCTTCCCTCACAATGTCTGCCCACATGTCCGCCATCACCGCTAAGGATGCCTGCCCTCGTAAGTCGACCCCAGTCATTCCAGCTGAGCTTTCTCCTATCCCCGGGACAGTCATAGAAGACTCAATTCTAGGGCTGGAAATAGAACAAGGGTACAGAGCAATAACTAATTCGCATACTCTTTTAGCTGCCGGCCCTTACGTACGTCCCAATCTCCATCGACCTTGAGAGCTACCCCCTCCATCCCCGCATAATCCACAGTATACAATACATCACTACACGGGCACAGTCGAACCAACGATAAAAGAGAATATCACTCTAACAAATAGTTATAGTCCCAGGCCATCCGCGCCAACGGCCAGATCTTCGTCTCCGGCCAGATCCCCGCTGACTCCTCCGCCAACCTCGTCGAGGGCAACATCGGCGTCCTGACCCAGGCCTGCTGCGATAACATCAAGGCTATCCTGCTTGCCGCTGGTTCCAGCGTTGACAAGATCGTCAAGGTCAACGTATGTATTCTTATCCTTTTCTCGTTCTGTGATGGTGGTGTCTCCGATTCGGCGCCGGCATATGTATACATAACAAATATGCGAATGACTTTTTTTTGCTGACGTCGATTGTTTTCAAGGTCTTCCTGACTGATATGGCCAACTTCGCTGAGATGAACGCCACCTACGAGAAGTTCTTCGTTCACAAGCCTGCTCGCAGCTGTGTTGCTGTTCACCAGCTGCCCAAGGGTGTGCCTGTTGAGATTGAGTGCATTGCTCTGGAGTAGATTGATTCTCATTCAAAGTCTATACTTCCAATCTCATGCCTAGTCATTGATGACACCACAAAAGAGAATATAAATAAGAAATAAGAAATCAGAGTGAGAATTATGGATGTTAAGTGTGAAATTAGCGGGAATATCTCGTATATCTTCATTATTTCCATTTCCGATCTTAAACAGCATACATCGGCGAGTACAAACAGATGCCAAATTGGGAATCATAAGAGTCAAGGTTCATGCGTAATGAGACAGAATGCAAGAGAGAATCAGAAGATCGAGAAAAAGAACAACGTTGTTGGCTCATATGTGGTAGGAAAATAGAAAGAGAGAACGCACAGAGCCTGGTAGATAGATGCATGAAATTCCCCATCTCATCGAGCACGGGGAATGATACCGCTCATGCGGCTTCCAGCACCAGCCATCAGGCTCTGCTTCACGATAGCATCGGCCGCCGCCGCCGCAGCCAGCCTTTCCTTCTGCCGGCTGCGATCGCGCAGATAGCCAGCAGCTTCGGGGCGCATGCGGAGAATGCGCAGGATCATATCGTCGTTAGGATCAGCCTGCGCCTCTCGCCGTTTCTCTTCCTTGGCCTTCTTCATCGTACCCAGATTGCGGGAGAGCATGATGCTCTTGGCGCGACGGGCGGCGGGGAGACCTAAACCGCCGTGGCCATTACCCGTGGTGCCGAGGTGGGCAGGGGCAGAAGTGCGATTGCGGTTTGCCTGTTGGCGGTTGACGGTCGCCGAGGCCATGCGCTCAGAAGTGCGGATGAGGTTCTCCGTTGGTTCGAAGTAGAAGAAATTCAGAGACTGAATTTCATGATATTTGGGTGATTTCAGGATATCGATCGGGACACCGTTTGCTTCTCCGGTGTCTTCGTCGATCGCGTGGAAGAAGTTCAAGAGCAGCACGAGCCAGCGTGATACGATGTCGACTTCTTGGATGGTCAAGGGCTTCTGGTGGGATGGCTTGTCCGAGAGAGGAGGGACGAGGAGACTCTCGATGGTGGCAAGCACTTCCTTCCATAAGCGAGCCATCACCATTTTCATGGCTTCAGGCGTGAGGGTTTTGTTCATGATGGCGAAGTTGTCATTGAAGTAGTTGAATAGAGGAGTCAGTGCGTTTTCGACGTCTGCCGGGGTGGGACCGGCAGGGGCTGGCTGGGCCCGGTTGCGGTTCAAGAAGCTCGAGACACTGGATATGCTGATTCCACGAGAGAGGAGAGACTTGAGCGTTCGACGAGACAGGCAGTTGCTGATATATGCTGAAAGCTTCTCGGTAATCTTCCGCGTCATGTCTCTCTCTGTTCGTTTCAACGTGCGGAAAGCCTTGCCGAAGTAGAATTGGATGTCATCTCGCTCGCCTTCCATGCTGACTCGGAGCAACAGCCGACCTTGAGTATCCAGGTCGAGCCAATACTCTCTTGGCAGGAAGTCACTGAAGTGCACTGGATCTAGCTTGATCGACGTGCGACCAACGTAGTCGTGATCGCCCACTGCATCCCAATCCCAGATGGTAGCGATGATGTTGATGGGGCCTTGGGTAGTGAGATCCACCGCATCCTCCCATCGGGGGTTGAGGTTATTATAGATGGTGCGGGTTTTCGCGATTCGTTTCTGGTACTCATCCGTCAAAACGACATATGGGTCGCTACCACCACCGATATCACAGGCTTTCAAGTCTTCAGCCTCCACTACCTTGATCGTAAAAACGTAATTGGTAGACTTGCGGACCTTCTTGAGCTGCGGTGGGGTGTTTCTTGCAATGATCTCGGCGCATCCGTCGACGTTGATATCTTTCTCGAGCTTGTCAAGCTGGGCAAGTGCATACTCGATATTGTTCAGTTTCACCAGAGACTATTGATAATGTCAGCCATGATAATCACGCAATATAAAAGAATTAGCACACACCTCTGACGAGAATTGAAAGGGCTCGATTTTGTCCTTATTTGTCCAGGTGTCTTTGGCGAACTGCATCAACTTCTCCTGGGTGGTTTGGTTCAAAGCCGCCTCCTGTTCGGGGGTGAGACGATCCATCTCCCGCGTGAACATTTTCTCCAAGGAGTCACAGTAAGTTGCCACACCTTTACCAATCGAGTTGGAGAGATGCGTCATGAACTTCGCATATTGGAGGTCATCGTCCCACTCTAGATTCACCAAACTTTCCAAAACTTGGTTGAAAGATCGGAAAATGTCAATTACTGACACACTGTGACGATCGTCTTCAGGAGCAAGATCCGTCGCACCATCCGCACGAACAGCGAAGGCATCTTGTCTGGTAGCTTGACTGACCCAGTCCACGATCTTTTGGTCGGTGAGACGAAGCCATCGCCAGACGAAATCTTGGAGTAGACCCTCCACATGGAATGGGAACGGAGCACTGTGACAAAGTTAGCTAATTGCACAAAGCAGCAGGGTAGTCCGATTATCTCACTCTTCATGTGTATTATGGAATAACCTTCTGACAATGGCAAGCTGCTTGTATAAGTCAAAGCCATCTTGAATAGCAATTTCCTCCCCCCTCGCTTTTGCCTGATCCATAATTCTGATGATCATTACGTGTACATCCTCAGCGAACATGGGAAGTACATTGTAGCACAAGGTGGTGAATGGGTTCACACTATTTGCTGGTTAGAGGTTGATCAAAAAGACAGACGAAGAGGACAAGAACCTACCCCATGATCTCCGGGTTATTGCGATAGCGTTTCTGGATCTTGAGTGCAAGCTTGGAGATGGCATCGCCAAGCTGAACAACATGATCAAAATCCCAAGCCTCCTGTTCCACTGGGATAAGTTGGGTAAGAAGGCTTTGATACTTCGTCGTTGCCTTTTGGGCAAGCCCTTCTTGCACATATGTGCTGAAGCGATTGATGTCCTCGGGGTCCTCAATATAGTTGGGATCTGTCTGGATGTGGGTCTCCAGAATATACATTACTGGGCCGAGTGGGCGGGGCTTTGCCTCGAAACAATCCATCATGGCTTCATAGAGCTCCCGGAGCAAAGCCTCGTGGAGCTTGGACAGCAAATGCTGCATCGCTTGCAGATCATGTACGGTCCATCGCTTCCGGTCAAAGACCGTGGAAGCAACGAAACTACTGCGTTTGCGATTCTCACCCGAAGGCATTTCTTTCACATAAGTAAACGCTGAATCGAGAGTATCGAGATCGATTTCATTGTCGACAAATTTGGCCTGAGCCACCTCAAGGAACAACACAACGCGGGAGAAGGTGGGGACCCGCCAGCGGAGACATATCTCATTGAGCAGCTCCGTGGACTGCTTGGAGAGTAGTTTCATAGAAGGCACATCCGATGTGGCTTGTGTAGCTTCCAGTTCTCGGTCTCGGAGATCGTGACTCAAGGTCTGGGACAAAATAAACTTGTATATAGCCCTAGGGTCAGATGGTATGAATGTGTATGTATCGGATTCATCCGAGTCTTCTAGAGAAAGCCCACTCAAATCAACCGGCTGATCAATGACATACGATGTTCTATCAGTCCGGCCAGAAGATGTCCTTGCCAGGTCAGGATTCTCGTGCGGACTAGAATTGTATTGAGGAAGAGACCCAGGGGTACTTTTGGCCAGCTCAGGGTTAGATTGCACAATTGCGAGCATCATCTGGGAGAGATCGGGGCCTTCGCTCTTTTTCCAGGCCTCATAGGCTTCATCCGACTCAAAATCATCTCTTGACAACGTTTTGCGCGTCTGAAGGTTGAGGTGGGCTTGGTAGGTCTTCAGGTCCTGCAGAGCTGCCTTTTCAGTCCAAGTAGACTTATGTTTATCAATCTCGGATTGTGCCTGGGATGTGGTCATCCCAAAGATCTTGGCCACATGCTGCACCAGCGGCATGTCCTTCACACTATAACTCAATGCGCCAACGCTCTCCGTCGTAGACGCAGGGCCATGCGTTTGCATGAGGTCTTGATCTTGCAGGAGAAGCTTGTTTTCCAGAACCGACAATCGATTGGCCAACTCTGGGCGGTCCTTGGACCACTCATGATCTTTCAATGTAAGCGCAAGAAGACGGACAAAAAGCGCGACGTGTCGATCTACCATGAGCTTCCAACTGTCATCGTCGGGCTCCTTACCCTTTCCCAGCTCTTTGACTGCATTTGAGTAAAAGATAAGGAGCAGATCTTCAGCTCGTCGGTCTTTCTCCATGCGCCTCCGGAACGAGTCTTCCTTCAAAACGTTCAGAAAAACAGCGAATGTCCGCACCACTAGGTGATCCTGGTATTCTTTCCTCTTCTCCTTTCCGATCAATACCCCCGTCAGTCGTTTCTCCAGCTCGGCCACGAACCCATGGGGAACCCTCGTGCTCTTGGAGTCCCTGACCAGGGAGAAATCGCTCATCAAGTCATGAATGGAGGTCGAAGATCGTTTCGGCCGCGCCGGCGCGACGGGGGCATTTTGGATGCGACGGGAGCGAGGGTGGAGGAGATAGGCTAGGTAGGCGACCCGAAGGGCATGACTGTGTGCCACATTGGCGTTTAGCGGCCGTCGTCGCGATGTGGAGGAGTTGCGCGAATGGCGACCTTCATTCTGAAGACTGTTAATCCGTCGGTTAACTCCTCGGGATTGGCTAGATGCTGTCGACATGGGCCCAAATTCGTGCGACGTTAGGGAGATAAGAGGCAGCGAGATGCGCGAGCATGGATGAAGTTGGACGCAGAGCACCCAGCACTCGGATGAAGGAAGCTTTTCAAAAGCTTATCTTTTTTATTTCTGTCCGGAGTGGGAAAGTCGTCGCAGAGCTTGAGAGTTGGATTGTTTATTGAAAGGGAGGGTGAGGGGGGGAAGGGTGAAACAAAAAGCTGCCGGACCAACTGACGTAGGCGCCCGGTCTAAAACAATGCTATTTACCGCGTGACAGTGTCAGTGATGGGATAATATTGCTTTATATTTCTCTTCTACATGTATTAACTGGATGATGTTGTCCCATGGAGACCTGATCCTTGTTTCCCCTGCATTGATGCTGATGGGGCTGAACCCACAATAGTTATAGCACTATGGTACTGAGCGATCACCGCACTTGGAGAGCTGCAAGGGTTCTTTATTTATGTAGTTGATCATCCCTCTGGAGTATGTATTTGTTGTAAATACCTGGATGACCTACACGTACTTGAAGGTATAATTTGGCGCTGCAGGTGCCAACGCATGGGAGCCGAGTCATGATCTTTGCTCGCTGTTCCTTTACTGGTGGCACCACAAAGAAGCCAAATCCCAATATCAGATGCAACATATCCCATGGTGCATATGACAAAGACAGAAGATAGTTTTATTCCAAATTCATTCCGAGCATGCGATCGGTGTTTTCGGGTTCTGATGAAACATGGGACCAGTGAAGCGATCACCAGTCCCTAAAGACGCCGAAGATAGAAAATCGTACTGGTATTTACATAAACACAAAGAAACCAGATGTCAATCACCACTTGTCCTCGCCGGACTTGCGAGCCTACAGCACATAGTTAGCTCACTGTCTTTGTAGAGGTCCTTCTGACCATCATGCCCAATACATACCGGCAAAGCATTGGGACCTCCCAACTCCTTCTCCAGACCGTCGACATAAGTCTTAGGAACACTTGGCTTGTCAGGGTAGTTCAGGCTGACAACACCAACCAGGCCCAGGAAAGCAACAACGAAGCAGCCAAGGTGGAAGAAACCCTTGCTGGGCGAGACGTGGGTATACTGTTCGGGACTAAAGACACCGAGGATTTCGTTATCCTCGTGCACAGGCTCACCAAAGTTGCGCTTCTCTTGCGCATCCCACCAGCCGCCGTGAGGGTCTCTGAATGACCGCTTCACTCGGGGAGGGTTGGGGTAATTGTTGTTCTGTCTCGGAGTTAGATTCCGGGTATCAAGGGTGAAGCTGGCGTGTACACAGGCCACGTAGGTGTTATACCTGTTCAGGATCCTCAACTGAAGCAGCACGGAGAGCTGGGACCTGGGAGAAGGATGCGCGGGGAGCAATGGCTCGGGCGGCAACCTGGGGCAGGCGCCGGGCCAAGATCCGTTGAGACAGCATCTGGAGGGAATTGAACGTCAGAAAAGCTGTGGGAGAGTATTGAAGATGTAGCGGAGCTAAAGGAAGGACTCACTGTTATGCTGAAAGACAAGCAGCAAAGGAGTGTCAGAGGAAGGCAAGTCAGCCAATTGGGTAGAGGGGGTTGAATATCGATGATGGAACGGATGGAGGTTTGCGGAATGTGGTAGCCTGAGGCACCAAGTCACAGGACTCAGGCATCTGCGCGCGGCGCGACCATATGTAATCGTTCGCCCGAACAAAAAAAACCACCCTCCACGTATTCTCATCATCACCCTTGTTTTTCCGTCCCCACCCACGCCACAGAACCGATAAGAATGCCAAACTTCTTGTAGTAAATCTACTCGATAATCCCTATTCATTGATGCCAGAATAATTTACATCGACTGCGTCATTGCTGGGATAACTGGGGTCACTTGCTATCAACGGCCCCTGTCGTCTGCGGCTACAAGTCATGCAAAACGGCAGCCCCAACGGCCTATCAACACAAGATGAACGAGTAACGCCCGTGTCCGATCTTACACCCCTCAACGGGTCTGTCATCGAAAATTCATCGGATTCTACCCCTCGCGATACAATTCCTCCCGAGCCGCAAGACGGCCAAGCTGTCCCTCTACCCGAAGAACCTCCATCAAAAAAAAGAAGACTTACAGATTCCTCCTCATCGCAACGCTCTACTCCCCGGCCACCATCGCCACCTTGGAAGAAGGCTGGCTACGAGGGTCCGACATCGTTCTTCTCGGAAGGCAAGCGCAGGTCTTCGCGGACTAACGCGGTCCCAGTCGAACTTCAACCTCCGTCGAACACGAGACACACGCGCGCGGCTCAGAACAAAAGTATTGGCAAGTCTGCTCGTGATGGAACCAAGCCGGCCACATCCTCGCCGCTATCGGTGACACAGTCACGCGCCGACGTCAACGGAAAGCTGGGGGGAAAGGCCACTGCCAATGGATCGCCCCGTGCGCCACCTGCGCGCACTGCGGTTAACAAGACACAGCGTCTATCACATATACAGACACCGAAAGCGAGTCCTTCGCGCGCGAAATCTAGAACCTCCCGTCAGTCTGGTGTCAACGTCAATGGCACAAGTTCTCGCTCCCTTCGCGACCGCCAATCCCTTTCAAACCTATCACACGAGGTCGATGAATTCCTCGATGATGACAAGCTAAGTGGCGAGCAACATGAACAAGGATCATTGAAAGGTCCGAGATTGCGCCTTAACCTGAAGAAGCCTGTCCTTCCCATCCTACACCCCGGCCACATACCGCAGAAGAAACACGAATCGTTCAGGGAATGGATCTACCAAGATGATCGCTCCAATATACTGTCAGAAGAGGAGGCTGCGATAGAAGCGCGCAGACGGCATGAAGTCATAACTGCGGCCGAGCCCGGTGGACCATTGAGCTCGCAAGTCTGCTCAGCATTTATCACAGAACAGCAAGAGGAGCCCCCGCCACAGTATTCACACCAGGATCACTTGGTCTCCCATGCTCTCTATTTCCAGAGATTACTCGAGAAGGAGCACAAGCGCCACCTGCACACAGCCAAGATGTTTGCGCAATGGTGTGCAGACGCATATCGAAAACGCCACAAGAACCCAGAAGACATTCTGCGTGAGCAGCAGGAGGAGATGCGCGGGAAACGCAAGCAGCTAGCAAAGGATCTCCAGAAGATGTTCGACCTGACCCGTGCGGATATTGATCGGGTACGTCTAGCGCGATGGGAAGAAGAGCGCAAAATGGAAGACCAGCAGGCCCTTGATCGTGCGATCAAAAAGTCAACCATGCTCTTTGAGAAGCGCCGATCGGAGATCCTAGGCGAATTGCCCAGCGATGCTCTTGTGACGAGTGAGGATGAGGAGGATGGCAAATCGGGCTTGTCGTCTGATCTAGGTGAAGAAGATGAAAGTAACATGTCGGATTCTGAATCTGCAACCGACGACGACGCCAATGTGGACGACGATGCGAATTTGACTGCGGAGGAGCTACGGTTGAAGTACGCCAACCTACCCTCTGAAGATCATTTCGACCGAATGTCTGTCGTCTCTGCCAGCACGGCAATGACCAACCCCAACGAATCCCTGGACCTTGAAGCTGCTCTAGACGACCTCGACTCCAACGCCACTCCCGTACATAACGAGCTAGATGATGTCGACTCGGTGTTGATGGATGACAGCGATGAATCCACAGACATGGATGATGACATGGGTGATAGTGACGAATCAGAAGAAGATGGCTCAAGTGAGGAAGAATTGGACGATGATGAAGATGTCAGACCGGGCTTGCTGGGCTTCTTCTCCAAAGACACCCCCATACCAAGCGAAGGCGAGCGAGGCGACGAAACTTCAGCTGTGGACCTTGGACATGACGCCGAAATCAAATCGACATCAGAAATTGAGGACGATAATGATTTCGAGGATCCAGATGAAGTCTCCCTTGTTCCTAATGGGCCGACGGCCAGCGAGGGCACTTCAGCAGAAGGCACACCCTTGCACATAGCCAATGCGTCTGAAGCCTCCCCCGCTACCGGCGGAGAAACTCCTGCTGCTGATACTCCGATGGAAGATGAACCTGCTGAACCCAAGAACGAGGAGGCAGTTTCTGTGGTTGATACCCCGATGGAAGAGGTGCGCGTCGAACCGACAATCGCGGAGGCTACTCCGGATGCCGATGCAAATGAGAGCGATGAACCCCAAGCCATGGAGGTAGATCAAATTCATGACAGCCGACCAAGTAGGGACATGTCCAGTGAGCCCTCACCGGGAACTTTCGCGACCAAACCGTCCGAACCCGAGTCTGTCTCATCGCTCGAGCCTGGAATCGACAAGGCGTTGCAAATCAGTCACACACCCGCCCCAGGCCTTCAGACACCCATTCCACAGATCCTGCGCGGTACACTACGTGAATATCAACACTACGGATTAGATTGGCTTGCGGGCCTGTACAATAACCGCATCAACGGTATCCTGGCCGATGAGATGGGTTTGGGCAAAACAATTCAAACCATTGCCCTTCTCGCCCATCTTGCCGTGGATCATGGTGTCTGGGGCCCGCATCTGGTGGTCGTTCCCACCAGTGTCATGCTCAATTGGGAAATGGAGTTCAAGAAATGGTGCCCAGGTTTCAAAATCATGACTTACTACGGCAACCAAGAAGAACGCAAGCAGAAACGTCGAGGCTGGACAGACGACAATTCCTGGAACGTGTTGATCACATCATATCAGCTCGTCCTGCAAGATCAGATGTCTCTTAAGCGAAAGGATTGGCACTACATGATTCTTGACGAAGCGCACAACATCAAGAACTTCCGCTCACAAAGGTGGCAAGCTCTTCTTACGTTCAAGTCTCGTGCTAGACTTCTTCTTACTGGCACACCACTCCAGAACAACCTCACGGAATTATGGTCTCTTCTGTTCTTCCTGATGCCGTCGGATGGTAACAATGGTGGCGTGGAAGGGTTTGCTGATCTGAAGGATTTCTCTGAATGGTTCAGACGCCCCGTTGAACAAATTTTGGAGCATGGCAGAGAGACGATGGACGAGGAAGCCAAGGGCGTGATTACCAAACTTCACACCGTTCTCCGCCCGTATCTTCTTCGTCGACTGAAAGCCGATGTCGAGAAGCAAATGCCCGGCAAGTATGAACATGTGGTCTACTGCAGGCTCTCAAAGCGTCAGCGATACCTTTACGACGGGTTCATGTCGATGGCCCAGACTAAGGAGACGCTCGCATCCGGAAACTTCCTCTCCATCATTCACTGCCTCATGCAACTTCGTAAAGTGTGCAACCACCCTGACCTCTTTGAAACCCGACCTATCTCTACCTCGTTCGCAATGCCGCGGTCTGTGGCTATGGACTTCAATGTCAAGGAATCCCTTGTCAGAAGAAGACTCCTCTTTGAACACCCACTCACCAAGATCGATTTGGATTTCCTCAACCTCGCACCGGTGTCACGGGAAGATATCTCACGACGACTGGCTGACGACAGTATCAGGCTCATGGCTATTGGTCCGTTCAAGACCTTGCGAGAACGCCAGTACAATCGTACCAACTGGGAGATGGGCTTTGACGGGTCCAACATGCAGACCATCCTGGAGTCGTTGGAAAATGCCTGTCGAAAGAGGCGAATGGCGGAGTTAGAGCGGTGTCTCTACTTTGAATCTAAGCGCCATGGCCGTCGGCCCATCTACGGTAGCAGTCTTATCGAGTTCATCAGGGCTGGGACCAAGGAACACGCGCTATCCAATGCACCGCTGCGGAAGCGCTCCATGGCTGACTGGTTATCGAGCCGGTCTTCCGTCCTCGCGTCGATGATTTTGTCCGTCGAAGAGCGGGCCTTGGAGATGCACGGCTATGTTCAGAGATTCGCCTGCGTCACCCCAGCTGCCGTTGCTGCGGGAATGAACGAAGCCGCCCTGACTCCAGTCGAGACCCGGCTCTTGACCAATAATCGTCCAAATCCGCCCTACGATCCTTTCCACGAAGCACGGATGCGGCTTTCCATCGCTTTCCCTGATAAGAGACTGCTTCAATACGACTGTGGCAAACTACAACGTCTTGACAAACTCCTGCGTGACCTCAAAGCCGGTGGTCATCGTGCCTTGATCTTCACCCAGATGACCAAGATGCTCGACATCCTCGAACAGTTCCTTAACATCCACGGCCATCGCTATCTTCGACTCGATGGAACTACGAAAGTCGAGTCCCGACAGATGCTTACGGAACGATTCAATAGCGACCCTCGGATCCTCGCTTTCATCCTGTCGAGTCGATCCGGCGGTCTCGGTATTAATCTGACGGGCGCTGACACGGTCATCTTCTACGATCTGGACTGGAACCCAGCCATGGACAAGCAATGTCAAGATCGTTGCCACCGCATCGGTCAAACACGCGATGTACACATCTACCGCTTCGTATCCGAGTATACGATTGAATCCAACATCCTCCGCAAAGCCAATCAAAAGCGCATGCTCGACGACGTGATCATCCAAGAAGGTGAATTCACCACCGACTACTTCACCAAATTGAGTGCCCAGAGCATCGCCGAGCCCGACGAGCGCGACGGTCAGGACGAGGCGAGTGCCGCCATGGACCGGGTCCTGGGTAACCGTGTCGGAGGCGGGACTCGTGTCTTCGAAGCAGCGGAGGACAAAGAGGATCTGGATGCGGCGAAGAACGCACAGAAGGAACAAGAGCATGCGGACGATGGCGACTTTGAGGAGCACAGTGCCACGCATGGTACCCCTGCCCAGGCTGGTACTCCGGCCCAGGCTGGGACACCTTTGCCTGCGGAGGACGGAACTGGCGTCCCCGTTCCGCTGCACGTGTCTGGGGAGCTCCCTGAGGAGGAAGCCGAACCTGGTCATATTGATGACTATCTCTTACGGTTTATGGAGTGGAACATGAAGGATGAACCGTTGGTGCTACCTGCGGATAAGAGCAAGAAGAAGTCCAAAAAGGGCAAGGAGCATCATATTAAGAGGCGTCGTTGATGCTTTTTTGGTGGAGTCACTACTGTTTCACCTCTCCATGATTTCGTCATGGAGTTGTGAACTCGTTTAATGTAATCGTCTCTATGTGTGTCTAATTCCCGCTGGAGGTTTTCATGTTTTTTCTTATCATTCCCTGTTGCCTTATTATTATTTGTTCGATTAGCTGTCTTTATTACCATGACTCTTTTCTGCTCTTCTATTCTCTCTTGTATCGATTTACTATAGAAATCAAGACCCAATCTGATTTAACACATCGGGTCGCAAAGCACGTAACTATTGAGTTGCCAATACTTTTTACAATGAAATCAATAGTGTGTGTCCGGAGATTATACGGAGCCCGACGAGTGGATCTTTCCAACCCGGCGTCTTGGGTCTGGTCTGCACGGGAGATCATTTCACTGTTGACCCCCGCGTGTGGGATCGCACAATTTGAGGCTATTGAATTGGCAGTCTTTTGTATATTAATATGTTGGTTAATCTTGATATTAGTACTAGTTACTGGGAAATTGCCTATTGCGTGATCTAGACAGTGGGATATAGGTGCATATTTACTAGTACGTTAATAAAGGTTAGAGGGGAGGGATGTGATGATATATGCACATAACATACGCTGTACTAGTTATAGACTTATGGAGTCAATAATGTATTCATAGTCCCCGAATCCCCGAGTATGATGTCGAATGTGGGTATATCCCAAAAGGGCATAAAAGTAGGCACGTTCCATGTCTCTCCATCATGCACGGGGGAGACTCCAGGAGACTCCAGGAGACTTCAGGAAAAGAAAGAAATTTACCAAGACCAATTGTATAAAGTATCGTCCACCAAATACGTGAGGAGAATGGGCGATCCTGCGAGAATATTCCCTTCTGTTTGGAATTTTGTTTGGACGAGATTACTCCAAACAACCCGTGGCCCGGTCGATCTTCCCCCAAATGCCCCAATGCCACAGCCTCGGTAAGTCGTCGCCGAGAATTCCTGAGTCATGAGGGGAACGGAGCTTGAAGGTAAGGGAAAAAGTACTCGGATACGCGTTGAATACGATTGTTTTATGATTTGCATATGGTAGAGTGGAGAGGGGAGTGAAGTTTAGTAGGTACCTACAATGTTTGTAGGTTTGAAGTTTTCAGCTCTCCGAGAGAATATTTTCGGCTGTTGAGTTGATCCGATCTCCCAACTTGGATGCATCCGGAGATACCCAAATTGACGTGAATCATGGATATAACTTCGGAGATGCCTCAATGGGGAGAAAGGGCCGGAGGGTTAAGCTTTAGAAGCTTTTGGCTCAACCCTCCATGAGGTGCAGCAGATCCAACGGTGATCTGGAGGTCTATACATTGTAGTTATATCTCCATTTTTTCTTTGAATGGTAGCGAATGTTGGAGACACTTCATCGAGATCAATTATCTAGAACCGGAGGAATGTCATTCCGTCATCGGAGAGAAATGGCTAAAAAGAATATGCCGAGGTGCGGATAATAAGAAACACCGGGCAAAAAAGATGACAGTTAACTGTACCAAGACCATGAACCTAACCAGGAAAGTATTTCAAATCCTGACAGCTATTCCCTGTCTATATTGTGAACAAAGAAGAAAGCCTTGCTTTGAAGCTCGATGAGAAGCCGTACAATCCCAGTCAGGATCTGGACTCTCGCAAAAGGAACATACTAACAAATGAACAAAGAAAAAAAAAATACTAGCTAAAGGGTCTAGGTCTCCACTGCCATCCAATAGACCCAGAAACGATGTACGACGGACTTGACGGCATTTCTCCAGATTCACATTCCCGAGAGGGTCTTACTCACCCATGGAATTGGTGGTGGGTCAAGGAGAGGTGAAGATGTCCAACTCCCCCTCTTAAAAGCCGAGTCGAACTGAGATGTGACATATGCACGTCGATCGCATTAGTGAACAGAGAAAAGCTCGTGGGGAAAAGAGAGATGCATCGGGTCTGTGCATTTTGATTCTCAATGTCTCTCTCTCCCTCTCTCTCGGCAGTACCGATTCGAGGTAATGATGTGGGCTCCCTGAGAATCCCCGTTAGGGAGAGAGGCAACCTGGTCTCCGGAAAGGTCAATCGTGGAGCCCGATAATATCCACTATTGAGGACCCGGGCAGATCGTCGGCGATCAACTTGCCAGATCGATTGGCGCTCGCACGAACTGGTACCCCACGCCTGGTGACACCATTGGTTTGAAGTGAGAGGGGGCTTTACACTAGTTCTGACACCATGTGCTTTTAGCGGGTTCACCTCCAGCCGTAGGAAGCATTGGTGCCTTGACCGCGGTCTGGGGGAAGGCTCTTTTTTTCTTTTCTTTTCTTTTTTTTTGCTTTTCGCTTTTCTTTTTCGCGGCAGCTCGGGCCCGATTCGGACGATACAGGTTGAGTTTGAGCGCATGATGTGATAATCCTGCTTTAGTCTCCATTCTGTTGCGATTGGTAGCCCATCAGAGTCCATACAGAAACCAGAAGGTTTGATCTCAACGGCTGGCAAGATTGTCCGGTGAAGAAAGTCCCCTGAGGATCCCGAGTGGCGATGATCGGCGACCATTGAGCCCTTTCCGCGGATGAGAGGAGAGAGGGCTTATCTGTTGGAGACAATTGACCATATCAAGTCAAGCCTTACACAACATAGGGGAATGCTCAGTAAATCACTCCTTGGGGAACTATAGGCCGTGTGTCTCCGTATGACCGTTGCGCTGGGATTTGTGCTTCCGGTTCTTTTCGTCGGACAACCCCCGAATCAAGGCAACAAGGCAGATCCTGTGGATAAATCCGGATGTACGATGTAGATTATCCATGATGATTATCGCTGGACAGGTCTAATGCGAAAATCAGTAGCTGTCACATCCTGCGAGATGATCAATCCAACGATATCTGCTTTGTTCGAATGCGCCAAGCGCTGGACTGGGCATAGTGAGACCGGACAGATGAGCTGTTCCACTGTGATCCACTTGGAGTAATGACATCGAAGAGTTCCCAAGAGGCTTGAGGATCGTCGAGACCCAGTCCATCTGGTCCAATGAGCACATCCTGCGAATCTCGTTCATGATCGACGCCGCGTGCTGGACCGACGCCACGGGGTGACGCTAAGGGGGGGGGTCCACGGGATCCTAAGGAGAGGAGGCAGAGAGAGAACGAAGGTAGAGAGAGAGAGAGAGAGAGAGAGAGAGGGAAAAAGTGATGAAAGACAATGGGGGGGAAGATCTGTCTGCCTCGGAGGTAAAAAGAAAACCCCAACCATTTACCTTTTTCTGATTTCCCCCAATAACCAAATTATATGAGCTTATTTTTCTTTTCTCTCTCTTCCTTTTACATATAATTGTTGTCTCGCCCGTTTCCTGTCTATTTTTTGTTGATCATCTTGATCTTCAACTATTACTTCTACTCCCCCTCCCCCTTCCTTCTATATCCCCAATTGGACTGTGCGTTCCGGTCCCTCTGTTCAGACGATGAAGACTTCTATCTCGTCGGATGTATGGGAGAAGAAGAAGGCATTGATTGCCAAGCTGTATATGGAAGAAGAATGGCCCTTGAAGCAAGTCATTAAGCAGATCCGTACCGATGATTTCAATCCTAGGTGAGTACTTCAAGTCGATGTTCAATAACTGGACTCTGGATCATGGATCATGAACTATCAACTCACACCTCTTCAGTGAAACCCAACTACGAAGCAGATTGAAGAAATGGCGAGTAACCAAGCCATCTCGCCAAACTCGAAAGAAGAGTCTGGCATCAGCGGGTGAACAAGAGCCAAACATGGATGTCAAGCGCAAACCATCCACCATCCAGCGACCATTGCCATCATTACCAACCAGAGAGACATCGACATCTCGCCATGAATGGCCCATGACCCATCCCATCTACGGACAACCGTCCGCCCTCCAACATCCCGTACCAGACCAGGACGACAACCGTAATTGGAGCTCTCCCATGATCCAACAACTCACCCCAAGTCCCCCGGGCGAACACGTCCTCGCCGTAGACCGCACACCAGCCGTCTCTTACGCAGACCACAGCCCAACAACGACATCCTTCGACCATGCTCACACCTCCCCCGTCACCCAGAGTCTCATGTTGAACACCACCTCCGCCATAGCCCCAAGCTACCCAGCCTACCCGCTCTCTCCTGAATCGTGTTTGACTAGCCCAGGCGCGCCAACCACCACGGCCACGACCCCCGGCGGCGTCAGCTGGTCACCCCGTGCTGTCTCAGTCGACTACGGTCTTAATCCGTCTCAGTGGTACTCGCTGCCCTTTGAAGCCATCACTCCCCCCGCTGCTGTTCCGCAGTCGACGGGTGCCCCCATGGCACCTGCAATTCACGGCTATCTCCCCAGCCAAAACCACATGTATCATCCCCAGTACCACCAGTACCAGGGTGAGACACCAGAGTACCCGCATGGCTACAGCGATGCGAAGAACTGGAAACGCGCGTTGTCATTGCAGTATGACATGGCCGGGCACCCGGTTGCACGTCCAGAGCACGGGGATGGCAAACACATGCAGTCGCACACCCAACTTCAACATGGTCTACCGTCGATGTCGCACTCTCAGGCAGGGCCTCACTCGGTGATGTGTGCGCCGATTATGCCTTATATGGGTCATGATCAACATGTGCAGAAGCCTCCAGGCATTGGATACTAGGAGTTGCTTCGGTGGCTTGCACTTTGTTTTTTGATTTCCTCTATATGTTAAATAACTGTGATACCTTGATACCTTTTTGGATTGTTACATATGGGTGGTTTAGTCTGTTTTTTGTCATACCCGGCTGTTGTGCGCTTCGGTGGCTATTGTCTTTTTTTTCTTTTTTTTTTTCTTCGTTCGGGGAGTTTTGGATGAAAAGGAAACTGTATATATCCTGATACCAATTGATCATTGACTGTATGAATCGATATCTTCAAGTCCAAGTATAGACTGACTCTTCTCTATAAAATGCGCCAAGACCAACTTCGTTATCCGAAAAGGGACCTCGGCATTTTGCGGGGAAAGCAAAGTCCAGCTCCAGCTCTTTTTATTCGAACTTTTCACCTGTTCATTTTGACTACTCACTTCAGTGCTACTCCCGAATTCAAATATACATCTCACCGTCAACATGCGTGCCGTTCAAGTCAGCGAATATGTCAAGGTACCTATCTTACCTTAACCTCAAATCAACCAACCTAACCTAACTAACCATTGATAGGGACCCCTGGACCTAAAAGTAACAACAGTCCCAACCCCAACCCCCTCACCAGACAAATACCTCATCGAGATTCACTCCGCCGGAACAAACTTCTTCGACATCCTTCAAATCCAAGGCAAATACCAACATCAACCCCCGCTCCCCTGGATCGGCGGCGCCGAGTTCGCCGGCACCATCACCGCCCTGCCTACATCCTCCAAGTCCAACCGCTTCAAACTCGGCGACCGCGTATTCGGCGCTACACAGGGCGCCTATGCAACCCACGTCCTGGCCCCAGAGCAGACCCTCCTCCCCGTGCCGGAGGGGTGGAGCTTCGAAGATGCAGCTGGACTGTTCGTCACGGCGCCGACCTCGTACGGGGGTCTGGTGCAGCGTGCTGGTGTGAAGGCTGGGGATTGGGTGCTTGTTCATGCTGCTGCTGGAGGTGTGGGCCTTGCTGCTGTGCAGATTGCCAAGGCGATGGGGGCGACGGTGATTGCGACTGCGGGGACGGAGCGGAAGAGGGAGATTGCTAAGGTTTTCGGCGCGGATTATGTCGTGGATTATGGGGATAAGGCATGGCCGGAAACTGTGAAGAAGATTTGTAAGGAGAAGAGGTCGGGCAATGGCGCTGCCGGTGTGGATATCGTTTATGATCCTGTTGGCATGATTGATGCCAGTTTGAAGTGTGTTGCGTGGAATGCGCGCTTGTTGGTGATTGGATTTGCGGCTGGCAGCATTGAGAAGGTTGCGCTTAACCGGGTGCTGTTGAAGAATGTGAGTATTGTTGGCTTGCATTGGGGGCAGTATGCCAGGTTTGAGACGGAGACTGTGGGTGAGGTTTGGCGGGGGATTTTTGAGCTTGTGAAGCAGGGCAAGTTCAAGGGGACGGCGTTCAAGGATGAGACATTTGTTGGGTTGGAGAGTGTGCCTCGTGCTTTGCAGGCGCTGGGTAGTCGGGAGACTTGGGGCAAGGTTGTTGTGAATGTTGTTGGTGACGGGAAGAGCAAGCTGTAGGGTTCGAGATTGAGACTACATCTGGAAGATAAATACGTGAAGCAATAGATTCCATTATGGGAAGTGTATGAAGTGTATGAAGTGTATGAAGTGTATGAAGTGTATGAAGTGTATGAAGTGGTAGATGTAGTGCGCAAGGAGTCATGCTCTCGTAGACAAAGTGAAATTCCCGAAAGGAAAAGACTCGAGCAAGTATAACATGAACTATGAAGGCCCTGTTTGCTCTGGCAACCTTTGAATTTCAAAGTGAGCGCGAGTCCCCGAAGGAACCCGGCTCGCAATCCAGCTCCAGTCGGTCACGGCCACAATACGCAGCGCTGTGGTGACTGTTCTCCAGAGGAGAGCCCTTGAATATATCCATGTGGACTGGGACAGCTGGATTGAGATGTTGCGGATGGCAGAACTTGTCTGGGATTGGGATATCTGTGTACATTAGTATGAGACTGTGTATTTAAAGGCACCATTCTTTGGGAACGCAGCATTATATTCCGAGAAATGGTGCCGTGAAGGGTGCGAAGGAAGTTGGCATGGAAGTTGGTGAAGAAGCGAAAGAAAAAAAAAAGGGAAAATAGAGAAGATGACTCAGCATCTCCCACCGCCAACTTTCTGCCCGCGGGAGCTCGAACGTATGTGCATTGTGTATACATATGACACGGTTATATAGAAGGAACTGTGGACCAGAGGAAGAAAGAAAAATAGAGAGAGGGAAGATGGGCTGGAGGAGGTCTGTTGCACTGGAAGGACTAGTATTGCAGACAAACTACATAGGGTCAGTCATACCCTTCAGACTGAATGCACAGCTTTCGATCATGTCATATTTCATTCATATTCATTGAATTGACTTCATTAATCTAAACAAGTATTCGTGAGATGGCTCGAAACCGTGATCAGCAGGAACGCACATGCAAATGCAAATGCAGATGCAGGATTCCCAACCACACTTGGTGTCCAAAGCAAATAATCATAAAATCATCGTAATCATTCAGTTCATACCTTGGTAGGTAAGGGATCTCTTGCGGCATTGTCAATCCAATTCATTCAACTCAATGATGACGCTCGCGCATCTCAACAACGGCAGTCCAGCCCTCACAGCATGACCTACTCATGTTATGTCCACACCAGCAGCAAGTCACCTTGCGGGGCAGAAGTGGCGCAGGGCGGAGATCAGGCGTGCCCTGGGAAGCAGGGGACTGACCGAATGGTAGGGACCGCGAGCCTGTCAGCTTGCGGGGGCCGCTGTCGTTCCCTTTCCTGGAGAGGGCTCTGCTCAGCTTGGATTCTGGACCAAGACGCTCCGGGCAGGCGAGGCGTGCGTACACTTCGGAGGGCAGGTCGTGCCAGTACTTACAACGGCAACAGATGACGAAGAGCTTGGCAATTGGTGGTGGCTTTTGGGTTGCTTTCGCCTTTTGGGATCTTCGCTTTAGGATGCTGATGGGCCCTGGTCGGGCTTGGGGGCTGTCAGGGCTGATTCCCGGCTGGGTGTTAGGCTGGTTGCCGGTGAAAACCTCAGGGTAAGTGCTTGGCTGAATATTCCCTTGGATGCCAGGCGAGACATTGGTTTGCGTGGATTGACTGACTGGGGGCTGCTGAGCACCGGGCGCCTCAATGGATGGGATCAAAGGACTGGTATTCGCCTGGGACAGCGAGTTCCTTCTGAACCCAGGAGACTCTGGAGTGTCTTCATCAGCGGTATCATAGTTGGAGTGTCCGTCGTGGGAGGAGGCGTGTGAAGAGGCGCGGCTATGCCCTGGTATGAACGCTCCAGGTCCCCCAACTGCAACGACGTAACCCGGGAGTTCGTTGGAAGTGCGCGAAGCTCGTCGGGGAGATCTCGCAGAAACAGCGGAAGTCCCATCCGACATGTCTTTGGACATCCGTCTGTTACGTCCACCAGGCGAAACGCTTCCAGTGTGGAACGGAGATCTGACAGCCACCTGGAAAGGAGACACTGGAATCTCTCCCAGTGATTCATCTGACGGGGTTTTAAGTCTCCAATTCTCTTGACTCCGCCTTTCACTTTTGATAGGAATCTCTGGAGCCTTGGTCACTTGCGGGGTTTCATGGAAGTTTTCCTTGAAACGACTTGACGTCCGCCGGGGCCCACTCGAAGCGGCCACAGGCAATCGGCTTCTTCCTCGATCCTCCGGATAAGGCAGGGCGCAAGATTGTGGCGGCTTCAATGGGATAGGACTGCTGATGTCTTGCACTGCGACTGCTTTTGGAATCATAGAGCCTTTCTGTGGCGATTCATTCGTATTGACAGGATTTAGCGCGAGAGGAGATGACTTGTATGCTCGCGGGAAGGGTTCCACGCGATTTTTCCGGGCGAGACTCCCCGTAGCGCTTGTCTGTGCTGGGTTGAGCGGTAGATAGGATCTGGAACTGGATGGACTCGAAGAATCATCCGGAGCCTCTGGAGGTAATATCTCTTGCAACTGACGAGCTGTCGTGACTTGTGTAGGCGAATCGGGATAGGGTTGATGCAGGTCAGGTTGAGTCAAGCTTCGTGGCATTGGCATGCTAATGGCCCTGACGGTGCGGTCATGTCGGGCCACACGATCAGACGGGTACTCGGCCGCGGGGGCACTCTTCCTATCATGTTTCAGAGCTGCGGAAAATAGCTCACGATCCAGATCGCCCTTGGCCGCTGGGTTAGTTACTGGCGTCTCGACGGTTCGGGCACTGTTTCCAACTATAGACCGACTGCCATGGAGAATAGGCTCTGAAACCAGACGATTCGACTGACGGCCGTCGTCCTTGTTCTTCCAGGCCTCAGCCATCCTCCAGTTCTCGCGAAGATCATCAGACTTTGCAGCAGCGTGCAGCGAATGATTGTGCATTGGATTGAACGTTCTGTTCGAAGCGGATAAGTTCAGTGCCGTGCCATGCGTAGACTGGAGCTCCCGGGTGATAGCTGTTCCAAACCTTTCAGGCAGAGTCAAGGGCAGAGAAGGGGGGTTCGTATCAGTCCTCAGCTGGCTAAACTCGGTGGACTGGGAGTCCACGTCACTCGAAGTGGAATTTCGGCGCGATCGCCGAAATATCGAGGACAGCCTACTCGACGATCTCGGACGCTCTGCATTGGCACTGGAAGATCTGCTTGAGTTGCTCACGGGTTGCTTTTTGGTCAGACGGCGAGATGATCTCTCATAGATTCTGAGGTCGGCCTTGGACTGGGCTTCTTCGAGAGCTAGCAAACGCTTCTCGAGCTCTTTTCTCTCGGCCTCCAACCGCCTCGTAACACGCTTTTCTTTCTTTTTGGATTTGTCCCAAGTTGGCGATTTGCATATATTGTCTCTATCCACGTTGGGATGGCTAGTTGTCAGAGGCGTCATTTGCTGGGTTGGAGTGCCATCCTCTGCAGTACCAACGGGCGCGACAGATAGACTAGAGCCAGGTGTGCCAGTAGAGGGCAGGCGAGAGTTCATAGAGGAATGAGAGATCGAACTGGGTCCGGTCTCATCGTACAAGGAATGTCTGGCATAGGAAACATTGTCGCCGGTTGCCTGTTCATTTGCGAGAGCTTCACGGGCCAGAAAGGGTACCGGGGGAATGAAAGCACTTTGACTGCTGCGTCGCTTCTTCAAGGAGTTAAACAAAGCTCCTGAATGTTTGCTGTGGTTAACTTACGTCGGAAGATTTGCTAAACGCACGGTGGATGTGCTCCGATATGGATGATCGACGGCCCCTGCGGGGCTGATCGGCCGAAATGGTATCCATTAGAGATGAAAGCTGGATGTAACTGGTTTAGCGAATGACTGATCTAAGAAGTAGCGAGTGACATTGAACTGGGAATCAGTCCAAAGAGCAATGGAGAACTTGTGAAGCGTGAGTCGTGAATGACAAGTCGAGTCGAGTGCGCGTAACAAAACAAAAGAACGAGAGACAAGGCCAAAGGCCACCAGAAAATGAAAAAAGCAAAAGCAAAGCGAGAAAAGGAAGAGAGGAAAAAGAAAGAAGAACACGTTCAACAGTCAAGAATCGAAGAAATTCAAAATCCGCCACTGCGACTGTGGCATTGGCTGCATCTGAGACCTGCTATTCTTAGTCTGTCGATGATGCGGCATCGTGTCAACTATGTGTGATTTCCATTTTATCTTCTTTAAGCTAAAAAGTCGAACTTCGACTCCAACTCAACTCAACTGGAAGGGAATTCGTCCTTTAGCCCAGTTACCAACCCAACTCATCGTGAAACTAACACAAGTGACCTTTTTGAAGCTTCCCGCAGCCCAAAGAAGAAGTGGCACAGTCACTCCGCCCCCCCACTTGGTATCATCTTCTCTTTTCCTTCGATCTCTCTTTCTAATATCTTACCCTTTTTACCTCTTTGAAAGAAAGAATCAACTAAACCTGAACTACAGCGTCTACAGTCACATCTCCGTGCAACTTTGTACTGCTCCAGGACAAGCTAAGTCTCCACCATGTCCAACCAACCCCACAACCAGTTCTCCGACCTGCCGCCAAGCTATGATGCATCACAACAATCAACATCCTGGACGGGGATCCCTGGCACCCAAGACCAGCCACAGGACGCAAACCCGCCGCCATATCACAACTGGCAAGATGCAGTCCCCGACACAGCCACATTTCCACCACCCCCGATCACGGGATACCTGATGTCGGGGACGGGAAATGCTTCAGAGGACGATGCTCAGCGCGCTCATGACTTCTGCAACTCCGTGCCGCTGTGGCTCCCAACTAAGCCCTCGCCGGCCGTGTATCACGACGTCCAGATGCACGATCTGAGACCTGTGCATCCGAACGAGCTGCGCGGGCAGGTCTCGGCTGTTGCTCGTGGTCGCTGGCGCGGACACAGCGCGGACGCTAATCCTGACTGTGTGATTGTGACGCAGCTGCCGCTGTACTTTCCCCTTGAAGATTCACCGTTTGTGCGGGAACAGAAGAAGATCATCTACTTTGAAGTTAAGCTGCTTGCGTTGAGAGCTGGGCCGTCTCCGCATGACAGTAGTGGGTTCTCGATTGGGTTTGTTGCACAGCCTTATCCGTCGTGGCGATCACCTGGTTGGGAGCGAGGTGGCTTGGGAGTCTTCTCGGATGATGGGTGTCGATTTGTGAATGACTCGTTTGGAGGTCGGGACTTTACGACGCCCTTCCAGGTTGGTGAGACTGTCGGACTCGGAATGGAAATTTCCTTGCTGGATACTATCTGCAGTGGGGAGCAGAAGAGCAAGAAGTGCAAAGTGCATATCTTCTTCACACGAAATGGACGCCGATCTGAGGGGTGGGATCTGCATGAGGAAGTTGATGCCGAGTCTGGGGATGTTGAGGGATTAGAAGGGGACTATGACCTCTACGGAGCGATTGGGCTGTTCGGTGGCGTTGACTTCGAGTCCTGTTTTGACCCTGCAGGCTGGCTATGGAAGCCTGAGTAAACAGTGCATGTGCTTTAGCTCAGGTCGCTCATCGTGCCAAGGGGATGGTCATAGGGCTGAGTACTCTCTCTGTGATAGCTTGCTTAATTTTTACCTTCCTGTGCACTATTGCTTATGTTTGCTAGGATGATGCAAGTCCTATAGATCCAGCCCTGGAGAAGATTAGCCTCTATCACTTCGCTTAGAGCGGAACTCGCATAATAACCCCTGAGAAAGGGACAAGACATAAAAGCCAAGTAAAAAAACAAACCATATAGCAATTAAGATGAGCAAAAGGCTCCAATGGCATGGACTAATTTGCACAGCCTATTTCAACGGCCAACGCCGAGGCTTCAGACCTGCATGGCGTGAGGGAGATTCTGCACATGGGTTCTAGAAAGGGTATTTTCTTATTATTTTTCCTTATTATTTCCTTTTCTTTTTTTGGCCAAGATCAGGCATAGTCTTGCTAACTGCACCGCATTAGTGTCCGGGGGGATGCACCTCGTGCAGTTCCGCTATGAGGACAGTCCTTCTTACGTCTATGAGCAGCGTCTCTGCCGCTTTTCCGTATGGCCCCGGGCTGATCCCAGCTGCATGAACGGAGATTTTACTTGACGTCAGGATGTGCCGAGTGCATTGCGTTCTTTGTCTCTCTGCATATGTTGTCGAAGGCCCGGCTGGATACGAGTTGGATTTGGTTAGGGTCAACGTGGCCTGATTCCCTTTGTTTCCGTTCTAGGGTTTGATACTTGGCAACAGCCGACAACCCCGGTTTAACCAGAGCTCTAGAGATAGGTACCTCCGAAGATGAATGGGGGACTTGTCAGCGAGGTTCCGGTTCCTTGACTAAATTGACATAGGTACTTACAAGTAGGCAAATGGTTCAATTTACTTGATCTACATTGCGTTTACCTCGGTACGAGAAGAGTCTAGCCATCTAGGATGCGCGCAAATGCGCACTGACAGCACCAGGAGGAACACATAAGCCTGCGCTCGGTACTCGAGAGGTTTCGGGTAAGCGACCATGCGTCTATCGAGATCATGCCATCTACATATTGAGATATACAATGTACATGGTACGCGATTAATGAACTCGTACAGAGCCGCAGTGGCCAAAGTTGTCCGCGTCTGGGTTAGGAAGGTTTGCTCGATACGAAAGCGAAGGTTGAGCACAGAGTACATTTAGGCTTCTTTCAACGGAGAACCCGAAGCTGACTTCTCCGGTCTGAGGCTCCTACATGTACTACTCTTCGTACTCTCTCTCTGTCTCTGTCTCTCTCAATATTTCTCTCTTTAGGGAGAGGTCATGGAGAGGTCATATTAAATACCAGAATTAACATTTTGTATTTGCATTACCTCAGTCACTTTCTGATATTTCAAATACTCTGTTAAAATACTTCCAATACCCTTTAATATTGAAGGTGGACCTAGTGGGGCCCGAAGTCGGTGGTTATCCCGAGACCTACCATGGTTGCAGTCAAACGCCAGCCACCAAGCCCATTTGCTGCAACTAACCCACCACAGAGCGGCTAGAATGCCACGGATGAGACTACCTGCGATCAGACCAATTATGCATCTTGCTACTTAACGGACCTTGTCCTTCTCTCTCCGGAGAACGGAATGGTACATATGTACGTGGACAGAGTTAGATATACTGGATCGTCTAGTTTATGTGGTCCCCCTGCAGCTCTTACGCCGTTGCCACCAGATCGCGCTATATAATCTTTTTACTATTTTTTGACTTTTTATGTTGGAAGCAAGTGGAGATCGTGGAAATGCTGACAGTTACAATTGCCCGTTGTGGGTTTACGTGGATCCAGTTTCCCACTTTGACTGAGGGGTAACAACAGAGAGCATTGAGTTGAAAAGAAACACAATGGGTTTGTCCAAGTAGGTAGTAGTTAGTACATAGGTATCTTTGTTCCTGATCCACTGCCAAAGTTACGAATTTCCCCCCCACGGTCGATCTAAATCTCTGGATGATACTATAGTAGACTTAGTCGACTTAGCTCGGAGTATACCTCTTTCTAACATAGTCCTAATCACAAAAGTGTTCACTAAAGCCGAAAGGGAATTGGGATAGTTTCGGCTTTGGACTCTTACTGGAAATGGACTGAATAGTCTCAGAGGCGAAATTTGCCCAGATGGTCGCTGATCGACCGCTGCATGTCATCGCCCCTTTTTCCCGTGATTTCCAGGTTCCCGTATGGCCCCCATATTTTATTTTGGATCTGCTCAACCATCACCTCTCTGGTTGGTGCTTGTGGAGGATTTCGGGTCTATGCGCACCTCCACCTTTTCACAGCTCATACGGGATATCGTAAATAGTTAGAAATCCGGCCATTCCCGGCCGGTGGAGTTGAAGCGGGTTTAACTGGGGAGGGGGAGTCCGTGCAGCCGAGAGATACGCGTCTGTTTCACTAAGACGTGATCTGACGAATCGGCCGAGCACCGTGGCTAACTTGTACTTTTTTTTCCAAGAGAAAGAGAGAGAGAGAGAGAGAGTAAGACAAAGAGTCTTCGGCTCGGCCGGGACTTCAATAGACCATGTCTAACCAGGATAACGAGATGGTACATATGCACCGAACCCAGATGGAACTGCTGCAGATTGAAGCGTGGACGTTGCCACATAAAGAAAGGCCCTAGCGATCTCCGAAGTACCAGATTGCGTAGTCTCGAGGGTTTGGCCGATCCCGCAAATTATCCACATTGGGCCTTCTGCAGCTACATTTCCATGGATCCCGTGCCCTCATCCTAACTACAACATACACTTTTTAGACGCCAAAGCGACACTGGCGCGGTTGTTGGAGTTTATAGCCAATTTGATCCTGCTTTGAATATTATATACGATGTAGTGTAGTATTGTATCGTCGGGAGAACGGAAAGTAAGCATCGGTACCTACAACATACATAACTAATTATTAACTTAGTCGGGGTACTACCTACATGTACATATACTAACTAATAGTAGTATCTTAAGATATACTCCATATAACATACCCCGTACCCCAAATTCCTATATGTACATGTATTTATAAGAACATAGGTATCATACAAACTCTGAGCACGGCCTCATGATCCCAGGTTGTTCGAACAAAGTTCACATTCTAATCGCCACGAGATTGTACTCGTGATCGGGATTTTTACCTTCACGCCACCGAGGCAGCTGGTTGCCCTTTAACTGCACAATCTGCCTTTGCAGTGTTCATTATTTTCCTCTATTTATAAATTGTCCCATATTCTCTACGTATTCTCCAACGGTTTCAGTTCGGTATTTTGTAAAAAGGTAATGCCCCACTCAAGCTTTTGTCCATGAAGAGCACGAGCGAACAGGCTGTTACACGGAGCGATCGCCACTAGGATTACCCGTTTTTTTCCTTGTTCGGTTCGAGGCCTTTGACCATTACTTTATTATATGTATTATATGGAATAGGACTAACATCCTTAGTAGAAATGTACAATATCCTGCAATCAAGCATTGGCTCACACCTAGGGCATTCTCTTCCGACCAATATCCACCGAGAATATGCCCATTCTGGCCCTAAGCAGCTAAACGGCGATGCGACTCTTGTACTTTTGGCGGATCTTCCTGGGAACCCGAATCGACTCCATTCTCCTGCGGCCACCAAGACGCTAATAGAATTGTCAAAAGGAAAATCCCAATTGTTCCACAAATCAATTTTCCGTTCAATCAGGAGTGTCTGGGGGAGAGATAACCTCTTTGATAAGTGAATGGTCATTATAAATGTTGAAAAGATATAGCCCTGGAGGAAAATAACATTTCAGGGCGATCGGTGTCAAAGCTTTGGTAAGTCGGCTGTCCTGGGCACCAATGAAGGCCGCTCAAGTTCCGAAGACCAGAACCATCTCGCGTGCATGATCGGATATGTTCTCCATTGCTTTTGCCTTTTTTTATTTTTATTTTTTTATTTAACTGAGATAATACCGAGATAATATAGACTAATCCTGGTTGTTTTTTGATGGTACCTGCAATAATATCGCTTGAAGGACATTCTCTTTTGTCTTAACCTAAATAGTTTGCCTGTTATCCGTGAGCTCATTGAAAATCTTATTTCACTTCTTTCTCTAGTCTGGGTAAATGTAAACGGGTGATAGTCCAAAAGCAAAAGAGCCGTGCATATTGTTCTCCACCGGCTGAACAGGATGAACTTCACCCGTGATCGTATTTGATTGGGACTTTGATTCTTCTAATGTTGGTTGCAAATCCCTAGTTGCCCTCTCATCGGCCCATAGATATACAATATATAGACATTCCAAAGGACACATGATCATATATAAACAAATGAAGAAATTCAAATCACAAGTCTAGTATACTTGGTTACTAGCATCGAGGTAAGATACGTAAAATAATCGTACATACGTTGTAGTAGTCACCTTTTTCTAATCCACTTCTGCATGGGCCGCCAATCCCCCTCTCCACCTTCGACTGCCTCTAGATCCCAAGGGTCTCTGACGCACGAGGCAAAACTACACCTGCAGCACACTCAAAACGACAACGGAGACTGGGGCATAGCTTTTTTAGTTGGCTTTCTTAGTCGCTATTATTTTTTATTCATTTTTTTTTTTGGTTTTCCTTGAGGCTTTTGAATTATTTTTATATTTAATGATGGTTTTTATGTTTTTTTTTATAGATTTTTCTTATTATTATATTAAGAATATTCTTTTGAATCTAGTTCATCGCATGTGCTGCCTTTCTTCCTACTTTAATTGCGCCTTCCCTTCAAACAAAGTACTTATCTCTTTTTCTCCCTTTTTCCTGCTCTTCTCCTCCTAGGCCGAAAAGGAAGCTTGGTCTTCTCGACATTCGTTTGTGATTTGACCGAAGCCCACAGAGGCAATTGACAATTGACCACGGAATTTGGTCAATAGGTATAGCACATTGAATGCTTATACCTCATCTTCAGGGAATCTCCCCCAAAAGTTACGAGTCAGGTCGTTTGGGAAAAAACGTCGGGAGTCGAGTTTCACACCATGGCCTTCCCGTTTATGCGAGCATTTGTCACGCTCTTGTGAGTACACCGTGGAGAGCTCAATCGGTCCACCCAGCTAACCAGACACTAGTGTCTATCGTTATACCCGTCTTGTCTTCAATCTGTTATCCTTTTGGACATTCAAGCCAATCCCACCTCCGGAGAACCCTAAATTGACCTCGCAAGATGTGACGGTGATCATTCCATCCTTGGAGGGTTGCGGGGATGAATTGGTGGAGACGATACAGACAATTCTGGACAATCAACCCTTCGAGCTGCTTCTGGTGACAATTGAGGCCAATCGCAAAAAGGCTGAGCAGATGCTGAGCGCAATGCCAGCCTCGAAATCTCGGATCCGACTGTTTACCGTGATGCATCCTAATAAGCGCCGTCAAATGACCCGAGCTATTCCCGAGGTCCGAACTGCTATTACTCTTCTCGCAGACGACGACGTGAGTTGGCCCCGGACCCTGCTTCCTTGGATTCTGGCACCCTTTGAAAAGGATGAGAAATATGGTGGTGTGGTGACCTGCCAGCGGTTGCGCAGGGCCAGTGAGCCAAGCCTCTCACAGCGGATCTGGGGCTTCTTGGGTGCTTTGTACCTGGAACGACGCAATTTCGACTGCGGCGCGACTACCCATGTGGATGGTGGACTTCCCTGCATGTCGGGACGAACGGTTGCGTATCGGACGCGAATTCTGCAGAACGAGGGCTTCACCTATGCCTTCACCAATGAGGAATGGTGGTGGGGGAAGTATCAACTCAACGCCGACGATGATAACTTTATCACTCGGTGGATGGTCTCGCACGGATGGGAAACTTATATGCAGTACCACCCCGAGGCGGAGGTGCTGACTACTCTCGAAGACAACCCTCGTTTTTTGAAGCAATGCGCCCGCTGGTCAAGAAGCAATTGGCGGAGCAATCTGACTTCGATGTTTCACGAGAAGCACATTTGGCAGTAAGTGCAACGGGCTTCTTCTTCTTCTCTTTCCTCCCCCCCCCTTGCCCCCTGAACCTCTTCTCCGATTGGTTCAATCCCTCGGCATTCTCTCTCTCTCTTTCTTCTCTCCTCCTTTTCTCTCTCATCTCGGTGCCTTTGCCTTTTCTTCGATAGATTCCGAAAGAGACCAAACTCTTTTTTTGGGGTCTCTCTGAGTCTAGATGTAGGATGGCCTTGACAGACTACCGTCTGAGACCGGTTGTGTCACCCATTTTGGGAAACAAACAACTTTCTTTTGCCTTTTTATTTTCTATATACTCTTTTTCAGCCGCACAATGCAGAAGACAGAAGGCTAATATGCATTTTGATAGTCGTCAGCCTTGGAGCGCATATGCCGTTCACTTGACAACTTTGTCGCCGCCCGCTCTTCTAGGCGATCTACTGCTCGTCTGGTTGTGTCACAAGGCAACGGGCTCATGGGGAGAGTCTTTACACGATCAATGCATGACTCTCCTTTACATGTGGATCTTTACAAGCAAATGGATCAAGTTACTGGGTCATTATCTTCGTTATCCAGTCGACGTGCTATTGTTGCCAGTCTCCATCCTCTTCGGTTATTTCCACGGCGCAATCAAAATGTACGCTGTAATGACACTCAATGTGGTATGTTCGAATCTTTTCCTTTTTTTCTTTTTTTCTCCCTCATGGTTTTCTGTTTTTTACTTGCTTTTCTATTTTTCTACTATGCAACCTTTTCCCTTATCTGGTGCATAATTGCCGTGTGTATCCAAGCGCAGCCCCTCCTTTCTCCTCCCCGTATTCCCCGTTCCTATGACAATCCACCGTCACAACGCTTTGATCACGGTCTCCTCCTTCTTGCAGCTCTGTTTACCCACTATCTTCCCGTGCGAGCCAATTTGATTCCAGATCAAGATATTTACCTTTCTGATTTGGTCGCCTTTTTTACTTTTTTTGCATTGCGCAACTATACCACTGTCTGAGGGCTGAACTGACTTTGAATTTCTTCCAGACAACCTGGGGTAGCCGTGACGGCGCTGATGATTATGACGCCGAGCGTATGAAGAAGCGGACGGATGCTGATCGCATGAAGCAACCGTACTATCCGCAATACCTCATTAAATGAATTCTTCGGCTTTTGACCGGAGACCATTTCCTGCTCTCGATCCTTCCGCGAGACTTGGTCTCGCTACCATAGCCCTGGGAATGCTGCGAGAGCAGAGAAAAACTTCTTGCTGCCCATTCACTTGGCCGGCCCTTTTATCTCATGACGAAATGCCGTGACGACACCCATATGCTCTGCTTTGATTCTAGATATGCCCTGATTCCCATCCCTTTCCAAACCTTTACCTTGGCGATTTTGCTTGTGTCGCCAAGTTGTCGAGAGCAACTGATTCGAGCAAACATTTGAAGTGGCATAGTGCCATACTTCTGGCTCGGCTGTTTTGAGTCTTCTCCAACGTCAGATTCTAACCGATGAGTGATACCATTTCGACCGTTATTTGCGTTCTTTCTTCTTCAGCCCAGTGCTTTACTTTTCTTTGCACATGATTGCCTGGTTATTAAAAACAGAACGGTGGCCGGTCTAGATCCATCGAGGCTTTTCTTTTCCCCTTCTCTTCTTGTAAATTACAAAAGCATGGGCGGATGTCGTCGTTTTGCGATTCTTCTGCGCTTGACTCTCTGCGTCTCAGTTTGCTCCAGCTTTTGATTCCCCTGAGTTTGATGCCTTGAGAGCATTTGTCTTTTCTTTAGATGCAAGGTGGGCGGTATTTTGAACTATTAGTTGTCATTTCGACTGTTTTGCTTTTCGAGTTGCGGCAGATATTCCCTAATTAATTTGAATATACGCACAGTACGTTTCCTCCATGGATCTAGAGAACACACGTAGACGGTGTTCCCAAGCTATAAAAGTTCGGAGACTTTTGTGTGCATTATATCTGTTGTAGTTCCTGATTCTGATGTAATAATGCAGATGACTCAGGCTAGAGTCAATCCAGAGATGCTCCAGTGATTAAGAAAAAGTAATCAAAGCGAGCTGATCGACATTGACAAGGGATTATATACTTGATGCGAGTCAGGTATATTGTAGATCCATTGGCAGGGTATTAAGATGTGGCGCGTGTGGCGAGCCAAGACTTCGGGCCAAAATGTTCGAGTTCCAATTGAACTCCAGCTTTGGATTCAGGAACCAACTACACCTCAACCCCTTCCCTCTCCAATATCATTTATTGACGCGGGTCTGACCCTTCGCATAACGAGAAATGGCCGCTTTCACTCGTGCTGCGCTCCAGTCGCAGCTATCCGCCGTCGTCCGTAACCCCGTCTCGCTATGCCGGCGCATTCACTCGTCTCCGTTCAGATCGGCTGTTGCACACCCAGTCACTGCTCACGGCCCTCCCCCTAAAGCTCCAGCTCCTCCATCAGAGTTCAAGGAAACTTCAAACTCGAAAGATACAGAGCTCCCGGCTTCGGAGGACAAATTATCGCGGTCTAACCTCACCGCTGCACTGAAGAAGCGGTTCTGGAAAGATGTTCATGTGCATGCAAAGTCAGGTAGGAGCGGATTGGGCATTGGCGCCAGTTCTTTTTCATCGATAGATCTAGTCATCTAGGGAGTAACTCACCAGCTAACTTCATCCTTCTTTTCCCGCAGGCGAATACCAAGTCTTGCTTGACAAGCGACCCGTGAGAACCCCGACGAAAGAAGTCTTATCTATTCCTTCCACAAAGCCTCACCTCGCTCACGCTGTCGCCCTGGAGTGGGATGTGATGAGCTCTGCCCAGCAGGCCCTCAAGAGCCACCTCATTCCCATGACCTCTATTGCAGCCCGCGCCACCGATATTGCCCGTGAAGATGCCGAAGGCGAAAACACCACCAGAAAACAGATTATTGCCACTGCCATGCGCTATCTAGACACTGATACGCTACTCTGCTGGGAGCCCGAGCGACCAGTTCACGCGTTGGACCGAACGGCCGATGGGAAGCCCATTGAGACTCTCCGCCAGATTCAAACGAGGGTCGCGGGGGATATCATGAGCTTCTTGTCTACGAAGGTGTGGCCTGGACTTGAGATTATTCCTATCCTCGATGTCGATAGCATTCTGCCCCTCGCCCAGCCGAAGGGTACCAAGGAGAGCATCTCCACCTGGGTTTCGGAGCTATCTGCCCATGATTTGGCTGGCCTTGAGCGGGGTATCTTGGCTTCCAAGAGTCTCCTCATCGCGGTCCGTCTCTTGGTCGAGTGGAGTGAGAACTTCCGCCACCTCCAGCGACCTGGGGCGAAAAAGTTTGGCATTGAGGAGGCGGCTGAGGCATCTAGTCTCGAGGTGACCTGGCAGACCAATATGTGGGGTGAGGTTGAAGATACCCATGATGTCGGCAAGGAGGATTTGAAGCGACAATTGGGCAGTGTTGTGGTCCTGGTCAGTGGAGAGACTCGATAAGCTACGCGTGTCTGTATATTGGAGGCGAATTTGTTGTATGATAGATCTAGAACGGCCTTGATGGTCTGCCTTGCCTTGGTGCAAGTGCGTGTATTACAATGAAGAAGCTTGAACCTAGCATATTCCCTGGTAGATCGTAGCCTGTTCGCTGTCACGATCGAATCGAGAGAATCCTCGTGTTGCCAAGGCGGAGATCAGCGTCATTTGCCCCCCAAACAAGGGCCCGAGGCCCCCTCGAATTTCTTACGCAATGCCCAACTTCTGAACAGAGATATATCTTGATGTGTTGGACCTACAGCGAGCTACAGTCAAAAGATGTCTGATAGACCTGAAGGGTGAGTTCATCCCCAGAGAAAGGAACCCTCGATCCCTCGATCCCTCGATCCCTCGATCCATGGTTCGCCATGTGCACCTCCACGACAGTTGATTGTTGGGAACAAGCTGAGATTTCTGCTTGAAGAACATTCCTGATCAGCTGTCATACCGAAATAATTTGCGGCTATTGGAATATTTCACATGTCAACTGTCCACGGGTGTATGTTATACTGACATGCCACTTTCTCTCAGGCACAAACGCTCTCGGAGCGCAATAGCACTGGCCCTCCTCCACCGCGACAAGTCCAAGGGCGAAGATAAAGACATTGATGATAGCGGTGATAACAACTCGGTCACCTCCGCCTCTGCCGCCTCGAATCCCGGCTCGTTGAAACACACCCGCAGCAGCAGCCGCCACAGCCGTCGCAAACAAGCCCAGGATCCGAGTCCGCCCCCGGCCATTCAAGAATCCGCCGAGGATATGGATACAGTCGAACACCTGCCTTCGTTGACTGAGATAAACAGTGGCACCATGTCGCTCGAGCAGTCTGTTCGCACCTTTCGCCTCTTCGAAATCTTGCGTAGCGGGGATACCAACGCCATCGCCAACGCCATCAACGACACCAACGACTCACAGGGCGTGATTGGTCTCAACAGCACGACCGTCCTCCATCTGGCTCTGCAGTGCGCCGAGCCAGAAGTCGTGGAATATGTGCTGTCCGCAGCGCAAGACCTCGACATCAATTCGCGGGATCGAGATGGAAACACGCCACTTCACATTGCCGCCCAGTTGGGCCGGGGCCCGCTTGTTCGCGAATTGCTGAACCGAGCATCTATCAATGATTCTATTGTTAACTATCGAGGTCAGACGGCCCTCGATATGGCCCGAACCCCTGATATATTCCAGCAGCTTCAGCTTGCGCGGTCTCTCTTCATCGATAGCAAGAACCAGGAAATACAGGCGTTGATCGAAAGCTCTAGTTACAAGAACTTAGAGGCTTTGCTGGAAGAACCCCGAGTAGAGGGTATCATAGATGTGAACAGCCACGACCTGGTTACCGACCCGACGACTGCCCAGTCTGGTGGCACGCTCTTGCACGAGGGTGCTCGAAACAAAGATGTGCAGCTTATTGAGATCCTCTTGACGCATGGCGCGGATCCTTTCCGCCGCGACAAGAAGGGGAAGCTACCGCAGGATGTTACCAAAGATGATAAGATCCGTGCTCTGTTGAAGAGATCCCCAGCGGCTGCTATTGCACAGCGCGGCATTCAGGAGAGGGCTATCCTCGGAAATAGTAATGCTCAAGGACTTGCCGGGCGTGTTTCCGTCGGTGACGCCCCGCTTGCAGGCAAGGACGCCCGCGAGATGAGAGGCTACCTCAAGAAATGGACGAACTATACCACTGGCTACAAGCTGCGTTGGTTCGTCCTGGAGGACGGAGTCTTGAGTTATTATAAGCACCAGGGTAAGTTCAGCAGTCATATCCTTCATGCCATCGATCCCTGCTGACTCGCGCTATAGATGATGCAGGCTCTGCCTGTCGCGGTGCGATAAACATGAAGATTGCTAGACTCAACATGGATGCGCAGGACAAGACGCGCTTTGAGATCCATGGCAAGTCATCGGTCAAATACCACCTCAAGGCAAACCATGTTGTGGAGGCAAAACGCTGGTTCTGGTCCCTCAACAACGCCATCCAGTGGGCCAAGGACGAAGCGAAGGAGGAAGAGCGTCAGCGGACGAAGAACGCAGAGGTGCTTCGCCAGGCTAAGATAGATCAAACGGAAGGCCGCTTTACGGATGCTCCGTCTGAGTCTGGTCTCTCCCACAAACCCAGCGTCAAGGGCCTGGCTCCTCCCTCTCTTGGCGGTGGCAGCAGCAGTGGTACAAGGCTCAGCACATATGCATCCCGCACCACCCTTGATATCCCGGTTGGAGACGAGGATAGCTCTGTCTACGGTGGATCTATTGATCAGAACAACGCCGGCCCTAACGACATGAATAGAGTAATCAGTCATGTAACAACTGCACCGGACGGGGAGGGCGAGGATGAAGAATTTGTCGATTATGGTTCGAGTCACGAGAATGAGATGCCAGCTGCTGATAAGGATGCCCTCAATATCACCGCACAATCTGCGAAGCTTCAATTGGATCTTCTCGCAAATGTGGCTGCCTCGCTACAGGCCGAGAAGTCCAAGAATCCGGACATGACCATCACGGATCCGGCCCTTGAACAGGCGCTTGGCGCCTATGAGGCTGCAGTTAGCAGCCTCAAGGGCCTTGTGCAGAATTTGCTCAAGATCTCGCGGGATCGAGACTCTTATTGGCAGTCTCGTCTTAGCAGAGAAGAGTCCATCCGCCAGATGTGGGAAGAGAGCATGGCTCGCGTGGCTCGAGAGCACGAGGAGTTGCAGTCCAAGATGGGCGAGTCTGAGGAAAAGCGGAAGCGAACCAAGCGTGCTCTGAAGGAAGCCCTCGAGAGTGCAACAGGAAGTAGCCGCTCTGTTGCCGGGTTGCCCTCCCGTTTGCCGGTAGAGAACCAGACTTCTGAGGCGAACCAAAATGAAGTGGCGGTTGCTGAGACGAACGAAGAAGCAGACCAGCCTGCACAACCACCACTCGCCAAACCTGCCCTCAGTCGCGACGCGTCGACTTACTCCAAACTTAGCAGCCTCTATGATTCGGAATCTGATGGAGAAGAGTTCTTCGATGCTATTGATGCTGGCGAAATTGAAGTGGAGGATTTCAACAAGGTTGATGAGAACAAGATGGAGACTCCTCAAGATGAAAGTGCTGAGCTTCGGGCTGTGAAGAGTACCGTCATTGCCCCCTCTTTCAAGGGTTACGAAGCACCAGTGAGAGAACGACTCAAGATGGACGCCGATGACCGGCCGAAGATCTCGCTCTGGGTAAGTCCTGACTTGTTTGCTTGTCTTTCTTTTCCTTGCTGACCACTGTAAAGGGTATCCTAAAATCTATGATTGGAAAGGACATGACGAAGATGACTCTACCAGTGTCCTTCAACGAACCAACTTCCCTGCTTCAGCGAGTGGCTGAGGATCTTGAGTACACTGATCTCCTCGATATCGCTGCTGATCGCACCGATTCGATGGAGCGCCTGGTCTACGTTGCCACGTATGCCGCAAGTGAGTATGCCTCAACCATTGGCCGTGTTGCGAAACCCTTCAACCCTCTTCTCGGCGAAACCTTCGAGTATGTGCGTCCGGACAAAGGTTATCGATTCTTTGTGGAGCAAGTCAGCCATCATCCACCGATTGGCGCTGCGTGGGCTGAGTCGCCCAAATGGGATTACTGGGTAAGTGGATCTACATCTATATTCCAATTGCTGTTGGCAGGGCTAACGAGATTCACGTGTTCAGGGTGAATCATCTCTCAAATCAAAGTTCTACGGCAAATCCTTTGACATCAACCTGCTGGGTACATGGTTCCTGAAGCTGCGACCTTCCTCCGGGGGCGAGGAACTCTATACCTGGAAGAAGGTAACTTCGTCCGTCATCGGCATTATCACAGGCAATCCCACAGTCGACAACTATGGTCTTATGGAAATCAAGAACTGGACTACCGGCGAAGTCTGCTATCTCGACTTCAAGCCCCGTGGCTGGAAGGCCTCATCGGCCTACCAAGTGACAGGAAAGGTCGTCGATAAGGACGGCTCCCCCAAGTGGAGTATTGGTGGTCGCTGGAACGACAAGATCTACGCCCGCCACACTCCTGGCTTCGAGGCGCCTGTCTCCGGCCAGGACCCCGAGTCTGCGAAGACCTTTCTGGTCTGGCAGGCTAATGTGCGTCCCACAGGTGTGCCTTTCAACTTGACTCCGTTCGTCATCACGCTCAATGCTCTCCCCGAGGGCTTGAAGGAATGGCTCCCTCCCACGGATACCCGACTGCGACCTGATCAGCGTGCCATGGAAGACGGTGAATATACCTTGGCTGCTGACGAGAAGCACCGCGTGGAAGAGAAGCAGCGTGCTAAGCGCAGAGAACGTGATACCAACGGTGAGGTCTACGAGCCGCAATGGTTCAGCCGTGACAAATGTCCTATCACTGGAGAGGAGTTCTGGGCTCACAATGGGAAGTATTGGGAGTCCAGAGATGCACAGGACTGGACCCGATCGGAGGATATCTTCTGATCAAGAAGTCATTCGCTCCTTGATTCGTCGTGGTAGTTTTGTACAAGACTCGCATTGTCATACATATATGAATTTATACTGCATAGCTTTCTTGTAAATGCTCATCCTTTTGCCTTCAATCCAACAGAGAGCTTCTGCCTCCTTTTCCCTTTCCCCTTAGCTCGGACAAATGCCAAATATCACTTAGTACTTTGCGTTTCCTATCGAGATCTCCTTACAAGGCTTCATTCATGTTAATGCACTGCATCGAGGTCAATAAGCTAAAGACTCGACTTGTTACGGTCAACTATATCTGGTTCTCTTTCTCAACCTCGCCCTTCTTCTTGGACAGCTAGTATCCTGTTGATACATTGGTTTCACTACTTTGTTCCTGTAGTCTCTCTGCTTAACTACGTAAAAATAAGGAATCCGATGAAAACACCACTAGGAAGACGGCGCGCCAAAACAAGACTTTAGAGACATATGCCGGTGAGAAGCCTTCTATAGATCCTATGTGCTCCTCGGCATTCTCAATTATCCTTTACCTTTGGAATATAAGACAACTTATGTAAACCAGCACTTGATGCCAGCCTAATCCATCATCGTTATCAGTCACGTGCTGCCGCAAAAACATTCCCAAAGCTATCCGCGGTCTGGCTGGTCCCCCTCCACAACCAATCGACATCGCAATGGCAGGATACACTTGTGTCCAGTGCCTTCAGGCCCTCCGTCAAGGAGTCCGGGCATCAGCCCCTCAGGCTCGCCTACAAAGCCTCGCTACCGCACGACGGAGCAGCCCAGTCTCCCCGTCTTTCATCCGCAGCTTCGGCTCGCAACGCGATGGTCGATCGCTGGGCAGCTCCCCAGAGCAGCCCAAACACGTACACAGCAAGTCTTGCTGTGCCCCCAAGCTCTCTCCTGCACCCCAGGCCCAGCGAGCTGCTCACACCGCAAGCGCCTTGCGCAACCCTCAAGCAGTCTTGAAACCGAACAACCTCTTCCACTCCTTCTCGGACTCCCCTGCGCCGGCAATCCGCAAACGCGCTCAATTCATCAAGCAGAATGCCTTCTGTCCCCACCCAAGTCACCAGCAGACTCGCTTGCCTGTCTCACCGCACGATCCCGAGGCGAGAAAAGATACCGACGAAGCAAACCTGCCCCCGGCCCATTCGCACTTCGAGTGCCCTGACTGCGGTGTGCCGGTCTACTGCTCTGAGGGCCACTGGATGGACGACTTCGAGGCGCATCTTGAGATCTGTGATACTCTGCGTCAGATCAACGAAGATGACCACGACCTGCACTCCGGCCGTTTCTTCCCTGAATTCCACTATCCCGGTCCTCAGGACGATAACTTCGTCATCAATATGACTAACTGGGACACTTACCTCTACACCCGTGAATTCGCGGCTATCAATGATGACCGCTCCATGCGTCAGGTTACCCGCATGCTCACCTACCCGCAGACCATCGGTAGTGTCTTGCATGAACTTAGCCCGTACAGCGTTCGTTCCGGTGGACGGCTGACACCAGAGGGGTTGAAGAGTCTGAGTGGTAAGTCAAATAGAGCCTGCTCGCCCTACTTGATCCTGATATAGAAAACTAATCATTCTCTCTTCATCAGCCCTCCGTTACTCTCTCCACCCGCCAAAGGCAGGTGAAAGCACCGACATGAAAGGTCTCCGCCTGAAGGCGCCCCCAGTGCGGATCTTCATCCTCGGTGCCCGCGCCGAGTCTTCCCTCCCCCGGCCCGTCTGGCTGCAGCTGCAATACATGTACCCGCGCGCAATGATCCACCTCATCTTCATCGGACCGGAGAGTATGGCCAACCGGGACGGCGAGTACCCGCTGCCCGAGCGCACGCCCGAGAACCCCTTCGGCGGAATCGTTGAGGACAGACTCGGCGGCCAGATGAAGATCACCACCTACGTGGACTACTTCCACACCATGAACCAGGCGCAGTACTTCGGACCCTTCGATCCCTACCTGGATTGCTTCATGCTCTTCCACCCCGGTCTAGGTCACCCTGCCAGTTCGCACGAGTGGGAGGAGACGCTGCCGCAGCTGCTTGAGACCAAGGTTCCTATCATCTGCACTGGCTATACCCAGTGGGATCTGGAGCGGGATATCAATTGGGTGAGTGAGAAGTGTCGCGGTGAGTTCGATGTTCTTCTCGAGCCAGGTGAGAATATCTTCCGCAGTTTGCGCTGGGATTTGAACGATCAGGACCCCCACGATGTTTCTTGTGGAAACTGGGGATTGTGGGCCTTCCGAGGCAAGAGGTATGTGATCCACTCTATATTCCGGGTGAAGAGATTTTGGCTAATGTGGATTGTGATAGATACGAGGCTACTTTCGCTAAAGAGGAGTAGGCTAGTCATCACTCTCATTTCTGTACGATACGTTTGGGCCTTGCCTTTTGGGGCCTTGCTTTTTAGGGCCATTGCAGTAGATAAGATCAGTTTTCAAGTCATCTCCACAATTAACACGTATTTACGAGAATCGATGCGTTAGGTTCAGCCCATTCTTACTAGAGCCGTAGATGAGCCTTGAAAGAGTATCTACGTAGTAACACATACTCGGGGACCAAAGTGGAGGCGGAAAGAAGTGTATAAATTGCACCAAAAGATGAAAGCTCGTAAGTCCTACACTCGTCAAATAACAGTAGTATGACATCCAAGCGCACAGATGCAAGCATCGATGCGAAGAAGGAATCCAAGATCCACCAATAATTAGGGAAGCAGCATTAGGACCAGAAACTGCTTGGCTGGTATCAAAAGGGGAAATGATTGTAGACAGAGAAGAAAAGGGTATAGACATCAGAAGAATCGGAGAACACGTGAAAATCCCCGTGACCAGAATGATAACAGGGTTAAAAAGCGGTATGTCGGGTGAAAAAGAAATATGTAGAGAAGAAAATATCCCAAAATAAAAGATGATCTGGGAACGACCAAATGGGAGCCATTCTAGATGGCTATAGCAGGATGCAATGCGACCAATGTCGCGATCACCCAAAAACTGCCTCGCTCCAACCTTCACTCAGTATATGTATATATATATATATGAGGAATGGAGGTTTAGATCATGAAGAGACCCGCAATGGCAGCTGCGCCGGCAGCCATGGCACCAGGGAGGTGAAGGGATGCAGCACCGCTAGCAGGGATGGAGGAGGTGGCGGCAGGGGCCTCAGTTCCAGATGCAGGCTGGGTAGGCTTGATCAGAGGAGTCGAGGAGCTGGCAACGCGACTCAAGGATGGGGTGGCACTGAAGGGAGTGCTGATAGGGGTCATGGTCGAGGTGGGGGTCGGGGTGGACGACGGGGGAGGAGTGTAGCCAGAGGGCACCAGAGTGATGGTCTTGGTGACACAATCAGCTTGAGCGGCCTGGGCAGCAAATGCGACAGGCGCGAGGGCCGAGAGGAAAAGGAGAGCCTTGGTGAAGTGCATTGTTGATTTGTTATGATATGCGGAAAATGCGGAAATGCGACGAAAGAGTATAGTTTGGATGAAAAGAGTGACTGGGAGCTGGTATAATGAATGCGACAGCTGTAACAATAAAAGAGTGACACTGTTTAGAACAGGAGAGTTGATTAAGAGAGAGAAGAGAGATGAAGAGGGAGTTGAAATCAAAGGGGACGCTGAAGTGGGCGCTTGTACTGTTTGAGGACTAGCCCTATGGCTAAGGGTCTCAGGTCTCAGGCCAATTTCTCACCCAAGCGACCATTGGAATGTCGATCTCTTTATCAAGTGCAATACTGTGTAGTATATACACTTGGTGATACTTTGACCGTTGTTTCTATGATATATCTACCCCATTTCTACAATGTTCCTGCTTTCCTCCCTTCTTTACCTCCTCATTACCCCTGGCCACTTCCTTAGGTTGTCCATACAACTCCTACATTGCTACATGTATACGGTTTCAGTCTGAAACTAGTTAGTTCAATTCAATATCTCCACGTTGACCATGTCAATTAGAAGCAAAGCGATTCCGTGTAGTTATAAACACTGTGTTATACAAGGGCAAAAGGCAAGGTCCCAATCCGGGGTATCAAAGTTGTGAGCAAACATCCGTCCAATCGTCTCTTATCATAGCATTAGGGGCCCATCATCAACATAAGCCAGGCTGAGCCATGATACCCGGCTATCAGAAGCGCAAAAAAAAGAAGAAAGAAAGAAGCAATAAGAATGTCGTTCAGGTGATTAGAGACCCCAGACGGCGGTCACGACGACAGCGACAGTCACCCAGTACCCGCTCGCGTTCAAGATCATCGCGAGAGGGCCCGAGGCCGCGGAGGTAGCATCGCTTCCAGCGGCAGCGGTGGTGCCATTGGGCAAGGTACCGTTGATGTAGATGGTCTGAGTACCATTCACATCGACCACGCGCACGGTACTGGAGTTCTTGGGCACGGTGCCGTTGAAGAGAGACTCGAAGTAGGTTTGATTGTTGTTGTTGTCACAGCCACACTCCGAGTACTCCTGGCACACGCAGACGATCGGAAGCGACTCGTTCTTTTGGTTATTCTGGTTGTAGTAGTTGTAGTGGTGGTTGTAGGGGTAGGCGTAGGCACTGTACAGCCAGAGACCCGGGAAGAAGCCAAGGGCAGCTCCACCTAGCACGTAGGGAGCGATGCCTCCCGCGGATCGGGAGCCAGACTTGTAGGGAGTTCTCGCGCCGCCAGCATAGTAGCTGCCTCCACCATAGGTAGCTCGAGTACCGGAGCCACCACTGGTTGTGCCGCCGACATTGCTGGATCCACCAGTGCGGCTGTTTGCGCTGCTACCGGTGCTTCCAGTGCTTCCACTGCCACCGCGAGAGTTGCCACTGCTTCCGCTGCTGCCACTGCTGCCACTGCTTGAGCTGGAGCCAGTGCGGCCCCCGCTGCTTCCTCCACTGGAACTTCCACCGCCTCCTCGACTTCCGCCACCTCCACCTCCACGGCGTTTCTCGAGAGTCACGAGGTCGGAAATCTCTTGGGTGGAGTCCAAGGAGTCCACATCTCGCGCAACGAGATCGGTGAACTCAGCTTGAGGGATGGTCAGGGAGGTGACCTTAGTCGAAAGTAAAAGGAGCGTTGTTGCCCAAGTGAACTTCATGATGTATTTGGATCGAAATAAGTTGGGAATAGAGATGTATCGAGGGGATGTATGAAGATAAGAGGGAAAGGCAAGAATTTGAAGAAGTTTGAGCGATGACGAAATTCCGATACTTTAAATTCAGGGTCCGACAAGACAAAAGAGTTCGGGGTCTTTTATAAAATCTCCTCAACTCTCCAAGGGCTTATAAGTTTCAAGCAAAAAAAACTTGGAAAATCGGAAAAATGACAAACTCAGCCTCGGGCAATCGATGTGCCCCCTTTTTAGCGGTCTAAGAGCGAATACGACATTAGTCAAGGAGGCTGATGATAACACTCCTGGGCTTGACACTGCCACTGCATCGCCTTTTTTTTTCTTGTTTCTTCCTTTTTTCCTTCTATTTGCCACTTGCCACTGGATCTCAGAGATCGTAGACATCGATGTGAGAATGTACGAGGTAATTGATCAAAGATTCCCCACACGGTTATATCCGAGAGATCAAGTATTGTATATATAACATAGTTATATAACTACAACGTAGTTACAACAACAGCGTTAGTACCCAAGTAACTATTTATATGCATGTCATGACATTATCCCAACGGCGCCAGCAGTTGATATTTGGCTTAGACCAGTTGAAAATGCCTGGGATCTTATCCATCAATGTCTATATATATACAACGTACACCGTAGGATTAACATAGCTCTCTTCCATTCACAAAGACCTCTCTCACCGGCACAGACCTGGGCGCTACGTGTCTCAAGACGCCATCTTATACGAAACAAAAGAAACCACGTTAGGGTTCTCTTCAGGGGGAACAGCGAAAGACAGTAATGGCCCGAACTGAAGAGAGGCTCTTGCGAACTATAACTATCGCAAATACACGTGATATCTTATTTCATAGGAGATAATTTTTAACTATCTACAGACTAGAAGAGGGAATAATTCGACACAATATTCGATATTTGTGGAATTAGAACTAACTAGTCAACTCCCATCAACCTCGGGAGAATAAGTGGGCTGAGATCAACACGGTCGGGCACCCATTCGACTTCTTTCTCATATTCCCCCTTTCATCTTCCAAGGGGCCAACCGGCCATGGCACGTCAAAGAGGCCTGTCAGATGCTTCCTCCGTATCCTCAGTTCCAGACCAGGTACCATGAACGCCCACAGCCCCGCGGGTTCGAAGCTAATCAACCCCATAGGAGCTGGGGAGCATGTACGATTACCTCGCCAAAGTCATCCTCTTAGGACCGAGCGGTGCTGGAAAGTGAGTAATCCATGAGATCTACCTAGAATCCCAATGCTTGCCAGGAGAATCACTTGCTGACATCGGAAATCCTTTGAAAAATCAGGTCATGTGTACTACACCGCTTCGTAAAAGATGAATGTACGACCACCCGCTCCGAAAACTCCCACTGGTCGACGGTCGCTGACATATCTTCCGAAAAAAACAGGGCGAGTGCTCTCCTCGCAGACTATAGGGGTGGAATTCGCCTCGCGCATCGTGAAACTCGGCACAGGGTCGCGCCGAAGACGCATCAAGCTACAGCTCTGGGACACAGCGGGCACGGAGCGCTTTCGATCGGTCTCGAGATCGTACTACCGCGGCGCCGCCGGTGCCATTCTCATCTATGATGTCTCTTCCTACGCTTCCTTCAACGCCCTTCCAACCTTCCTTATGGATGCCCGCGCCCTAGCCTCCCCGAACTTGTCCGTGATCCTGGCTGGGAATAAAGCCGACCTGGCGTCGGATGCCGCGCAGTCAGATTTCGAAGATAACACCCGTCCTCCGCCGACCCCCTCGAGCACTTCCAGTATGCAGTCCTCACTCCCATGGGATGTGAATGCGTCGATTCGCTCGACGAGCCTCATGGGGACAGGGACGAGGCTGACCGCCACGCGTGCCTCCGAAGGTCGCGAAGTCAGCTCGGAGGAGACGTCGCACTGGGCTGCCAAGTCGAACATCCCTGTATCCGTGGAAATCTCGGCCCTGACTGGGGAGGGCGTGGAGGAAGTCTTCAATCGGCTGGCACGCATTATCTTGACCAAGATTGAGCTTGGAGAGATCGATCCGGACGACCCGCAGAGTGGCATTCAGTACGGCGATGGAGGTCTATACGGCCATGGCAGCGATGCGTCGAGTATCAGGAGTCGGACAACGCTGGATGAGAATTCAATGCCCCTCTCGCGCAGGTCTCGACGGAAAGGTAGAACTGCTGGCACAGGACAAGGTTGGAAGAGTGGGATGAGAGAATGGGAGGATGTATTTCGCCTAGGTGGCTCTGGAAGCCACCGAAACCAAGGGTGTTGTTAGTATCGTTGTATCGCTGCCCTGGATGCTCCATTTTTGTTTGGTTTTCTGATTTCAGGCGATTTGTTTTTGACACTTGGATCTTCGTTTACTATACTGCACGATACCCCCCCTGCATTGACCTTCGTTTGTGATCATTTCTACCGAATACTTTTGTTACTTTACTCGACAGCTCAATATTGCCTTGCTTTTGGAAAGAGAATCATTCCTTATATCTCAAACAACTTTTGATTCATATCACGTTCAAAGTCTCTCTGCTTAAATAAAAACCAATTCACCAACGCCCCGTTTATGCCCATATTCTAGATGGTTCATGTTTTATAAGAGAGAGATCATTCATGCATCAATACCGGCAATCAAGGTCTTGATGCCCTTGCCCGCCTTGACCTCAATGAAGGCCTGCTCGGCCTGCTCAAACTTGACGGTGCCGGTGATCAGCTTCTTGACGTCGACCTTTCCGGATGAAACTAGCCCAACGGCAAGCTTGTAGTCTCCGCTGCCATAGCGGAAGCTACCCTTGATGTTCAGCTCCTTGGAGCACGCAGCCATGATGGGAAACAGGATCTCGCTGCGGCCCATGCCACCCTGCACATACGTGCCTCCGTTGCGCAGGACGTGGATTCCTGTGTGCACGGAGGGCTCAGCGCCCGAGGCATCGATCGCCACATCGGCACCAGCGCCGAGTTCATTCTCCTGCCTCAGGCGCTCGGCGTTCTCAATGGCCGCGACCTTATCGGGCATGAACGTCGACGTCGTGGCGTAGCCCTTGGCAAAGTCCAGACGCTGCTGCTGGATATCCACGACGATGACCTTGGAGGCACCGAAGGCAGTCGCCACGGCGCAGCACAGCAGACCCACGGGGCCGGCGCCGAATACAACCACCGACTGGCCGGGGTTAACACCAGCCTGGCGCACGATGTGCACCGCAACGCTAAGGGGCTCCATGAGCGCACCCTCCTGCAGAGTGATGTGCTCGGGGAGCTTGTAGCAGAAATCCTCCGGGAGGGTATAGTACTTGGCGAGGGTGCCGTCATAGGGCGGGGTCGCGGCGAATTGCATGTTCTCGCACAGGTTGTACTTTCCGGCCTTGCAGGGCTCGCACCGGCGGCATGAGATACCGGGCTCCATGGCGACTCGGTCGCCCACCTTCAGGGTTGTGACGGCTGATCCTACCTGGCTGATGATGCCGGCGGACTCGTGTCCAAGGACCATGGGGTCTTTGACGACAAAGGAACCGATGGAACCGTGTTCCCAGTAGTGCACCTGTGGAGTACGAAGGGTTTGTTTAGTCTACCGAATCTGATTGTCTCTGGCAGGACATAGTACATACGTCACTGCCGCAAATACCGGTGTACTTGACGTTGATGATCACATCGTGGGGGTTCTTCAACTCAGGGACCGGGCGGTCTTCAAACTTGACCTTGTGAATGCCTTCAAGGACGAAGGAGAGGTTCTGCATGACCATCAGTTCCTATCGTGTGTGTGTATTCTCACGACGAGTTGAATCTTACCTGAGCGGCGGCCATTGTGTATGTCTTTGGAGGGACAATGAGGTAATTCTGGGGAAATCAACAACAATGCGGGGAATATAGAGGGGGAAAAAGAAGAGAGAATGAGAAAGAGAATCAATGAGAAGCAAGGAATATATAAGATGCCTATGAAAAAGTAAAAAAAAAGAGAATATCCGGGAGAATGGAGTAGAATGAATTGAACCGTTTACACCGAGTAGCTCTCCAGTACAGATAAGTCTTGGGATGAGATGTCAGGATCGGCGTTTGGTCTTTTAGCCGCGAGAATATTAACCGGAAGGGTCAGGGCGGGACTTTCTTTCCCGTTCAAGGTCAGAAGAGGCAAATACGAAAGTCCTGTGACCCCGCCACTGGGATGTCAAGTGACTAGGGCTGTTATTATTACATTTACTGTTATAAACTACAACGTTGTAACTAATTACTATTCAACTGGTTATGTAACCATAGTAGTTAACTATCTATAACCATTTAAATAGAATGTAACACCAATTGAGTCCTATTATTGAGTGATAAGAAACTATCTACTTTGAATACAAAATATATGCACAGAACCCATTTATTTGACTTGATATACCCACAATGTAGGTAGTTACAAGTAGTTAACTGTTGTACGTACAACCTCGTTGTATTTCCTACAGTCGACTCCAGCCCGGATGCCAAGCCCCCGGAGCTCGGTCCGACCTCCACTTCACTTTCTGAGCTTCACCTTTTCACCCAAAGCACAATCGCAATGGTCCAATTCAATGCTCTCGCCTTGCAGGGGGCGATGCGCAGTATCAGGACTCGACCAGTATCCGCCCGCCTCTTGCAGTATCGCCAGTTCGCAGCATCGACTAAACAAGCGAAAGAAAATCAATCGTTTAAGAGCCAACTATACGAAAGTACCCAGCAGCGTCTGAAGCGCGAGCGCGCCGAACAGGAGAAATTCGCCCAGTATCAGACTCAATCGCCCGCCGGCCGTTCTGCGGCCTTGGTCTTCGGTATGTTTTGCTAGCCTTTTATTTTCCCTTCTTTTTTTTCCCTTTTCCTCCTGTGGATTTATATCCTTGGCTAATACTTCTATGCTCGTATTGTAGCGTTGGTTTTCTTCTCGACTGGTGCTTATTACCTCGGATCTCTCAAGCCTGCAGCTCTCCCCACGTCATCTACGACTCCCCTCTCCGAAGTCGAGGCCCCCAAACACAACGTCTCTACCTCCAACCTCCAGGCAGCATGGGCTGATTTCGTCGAGATCTTGGGCAAAGAGAATGTCTCCACTGCGAGCAGCGATCTGGAGTTACATTCTGGATCAGACTGGTCTTCCTATTCGCAGAAAGACACCGAGAAACCCTTCTTGATCCTCTACCCGTCAAGTACCGAGGAGGTTTCGCGGATCATGAAGGTCTGCCACCAGCGCGTGATCCCCGTAACCCCGTACTCCGGTGGTACTAGCTTGGAGGGTCACTTTGCGTCTACGAGAGGCGGCGTGTGTATTGATTTCCGTCGCATGGACCGAATTTTAGAACTCCACAAGCGTGACTTGGATGTCGTCGTTCAGCCCGCGGTTGGATGGGAGGACTTGAACGAGGAGATCGCCAAGGATGGGCTATTCTTCCCACCTGACCCGGGACCTGGTGCTATGATTGGCGGTATGGTCGGAACCGGATGCTCGGGAACGAATGCCTATCGGTACGGAACAATGCGCGAGTGGGTGCTTTCGCTCACTGTGGTCCTAGCCGATGGCACCGTTATCAAGACTAGGCAGCGGCCCCGCAAATCTAGTGCGGGCTACGACCTGACTAAACTCTTTATCGGCAGCGAAGGCACTCTTGGTTTGGTGACGGAGGCAACCTTGAAGTTGACGGTCAAGCCCCAGAGTGAGAACGTCGCTGTTGCAAGCTTTGAGTCTATTCACAATGCGGCTGAGTGTGTGACCAATGTCGTAGAAGCTGGTATCCCTGTGGCTGGTGTCGAGATTCTGGACGATATCCAGATGAAGTGTATCAATGCCAGCCAGACTACCAGCCGTCAATGGAAGGAGTCACCCACCCTATTCTTCAAGTTCACTGGCACACCGAACGCTGTCAAGGAGCAGATCAGTATGGTGCAGAAGATTGTGTCTAACACCGCAGGAAAATCCTTCGAGTTTGCTCGTGGCCAGGCAGAAATGACAGAACTCTGGAGTGCCCGCAAGGAGGCACTGTGGAGTGTGATGGCAATGAAGAGGAGCCCGGACGACCACGTCTGGACGACGGATGTCGCCGTTCCGATGAGCAAGCTACCCGATATCATGGAGGCTACCAAGGACGACATGACCAAGCATGGCTTGTTGGCCGGAATCTGTGGCCATGTAGGCGACGGCAACTTCCACGGTAAGCTTAACACACTCGAATTGATGAAGACAATTCTATCGTTTGAAGTATACTAACAAGCGACAGCGATCATCCTGTTCAATGACAGCGAGAAGGCAATCGCAGAGGGTGTCGTGCACCGTATGGTGAAGCGTGCTGTGGAAATGGAGGGCACTGTCAGTGGTGAGCATGGTGTCGGTCTTGTCAAGCGAGACTACCTTGAGCATGAGTTGGGTGAATCTACGGTGGACGCCATGCGCCGAGTAAGTCTTGCCATACATTTCTTGATCAACCTTACCCTTGTCTACATCTATCGACAGTACCGTTAACGCTTATGTCTGCATTTCTAGCTGAAATTGGCTCTTGATCCGCTCCGCCTGCTCAACTGCGACAAGGTTGTTCGCACCGAGCAGCCGGCTCCTGGAGAAGTCAAGGAGTGGTAGGTATCTTCGTAGTCCTCTCGCGCGATAGGACCTATCCCTAGCCTCGCGCTTCATCCAGGGCAATGTTGAGGCTACCTAATCCGAATCCGAACCAGACCGTCTGTGGTGATGGTGGTGATGGCGTCGATGATGAGAACGCTCCTCATCATCGCTACCGCCGCTGCGAGAGCCCGAGCCGTACCTGGGCTGCTGCTCGCCCTCGTATCGTCGCTCGGCGCGGTATCCATCACTGCCCTCGAACCGCTGACCGTATCCTTCCTCGCGGGGCCTCTCATTGTCATTGTAGCTAGGCTGAGGTCTACCATAGCCAGACGAGAGATCCCTGTACATTGTGATTAATATAGAGAGACGGGTCAATATCAGATAATCTCACTTACTGTCTAATTTCCCCATGGGGCTGGCTTCCACGTCCCTGGTATGTCTCTGTACGCTGGTATTGAGAGTGGCCACCTTCATAGATCTCCGTCCTCTCCTCCCGATGATAACCCTGACTTTCCGACTGGTATTGATGGTGCTCCTCGCGTCGGTAGTTCTCCACTGGAGGTGCATGGCTGGAGTAGTCATCACGATGCACAGGGGGCTGGCCATAGACTGTCTCACTCTGATATTCATATCCGCCGGGGCGAGGACGGTACTCTTCGTGATGAACTTGGGGCTCACTGTGGCCACCATAGCTTGGCTGTCCATATCCACTTGTCCGAACAGGCTCACCGTAGCCCCCATAGCTTGGTTGGCTTGGCTGTTCATATCCACTTGGGCGAACCGGCTCACTGTCGTCCCCGTAGCTTGGGTGGCTTGGCTGTTCATATGCGCTTGAACCATGTGCCTGCGTTTGATTGTAGGAGTCCCCTCCATATTGCTGGTGACTTTCACGGTGGGGTCGACTCTGGTGGCTATTTCCGCTGTCATAGCTTTGAAGCTCTGGGCTTTTCCGGCTAGGCTTTGAGCTGTCATTGTTGAGAAGCATAGAGCCCATGCCTCCAACAAGTCCACCAATTATACCACCCAGCGCGCCTCCTCCCACAGCCTCGGAGGCAAGGTTCTCAATCCCAGAGTCAACGGATCCATGGCCTCCACCAGAGCTGCTTTGGGACTTGGGAAGAGCGAGTGGCTTGCCACATCCATGTCCACAATCCTGCACACCGTCTTTGTGGTTCCGGCCTTCAAGGACACCGTCGCGGCTCAGCTGGTCGCGAAGGATATCACGCTCCTCATCATTCTTTTCGCCCCACCACTCCTCGACAGTGGAGAACATGATGTGATGCATGTCGGCAGCTCCATCGCGTCCAGACCCGCGCAATGCGGGGTGATGGAAAACACCAGAAATTATTCTGTCAAGAGTCCGGTCGACATCGGCATCCTCATCATCCCAGCATTGCATGAGCTGAGGAACTGCCCATTTGATAACAGCCGAGGCAATGCGACCAGCAGGCTCATTCAGAATGTTTGAAAAGTGATCCTTGGAGAGCATTGAGTGGGTCGGGTTGGAGCAGTCATCATCGTTGAATACAACGTGCTGCTGGTCTCTGCTGCTTTGGATGACCTCAGAAGAACCGGTTTCAAGCTCAGACTTGACCTGCTTGATAATGGGCAAAACATAAGGTGCCAAAACAGAGAAGACGAAAAGGGTGATTTGATCCTGAATCTGCTCGATCAACTCGGGCAAGACTGGGATCTCCTCAATAGCCTCACTGATCCTTTTCAAGAGCTGATCATGCCACTCAAGGACTGGGTAGATCTGCTTTTGCACGTTGTCCAGGTACATGGTCCACTCCTCGGGTTCACGAGGATTGACAGTCTGGCTGTCGTGTCTAGCATCATCTGCCTTGGATTTGAAGTCATCCATCTGGCCAGTTTGGTCAGTGTCATCACCAAGCAGCCCCTCGGGGATCTTGCTTAGCAAAGTCTGCAGGAAGCTCTCAGAGGTATTTGAATCTTGGGATTCGGCAACGACATTCTCCAAAGACTGGATTTCAGACTGCATTGTCTTGTCAGACAACTCTCCCAATACGGAATGGAAGAAATCCACGCCGCCAAAGGTGCCGGTGACGATCGGATAGACTTCATCCTCGACGCCATCAACCTGCAGTTTGGTGTTACGTCCGACATGAGGAAAGACCTCTGTCTCTCCCATCTCGATAAGGCTGAGCTCGGTGTAGTTCGAGTGAGCAGCATAGTCTTCCAAACAGTGCAAGCCAGTTCCCAATAGTCGTAGAGCTTCATACAAGTCTTCCTTGTTTCTGGATTGGCCATAGCGACGACCCATCTGGATCGAGCGGCCAAGCGCGCGACGAATCAACGCAGCCGAGGTGTCGATATTTATGTCCTCAGTGGCGATGTAGTGTTTCAAGCCTGAATAACGGGTATTGGGTTTAGTACTATATCCACCACCGCACGATCAGACTTCATACCAGTGCGGGGGTTTACTGAAAGCTCTCGCTCTTCATCGAGGGGGCCACGCAGTCGACGATCGTAGTTCCGCGCATCCTCACCCTCGGCGTATCCCAAGGGGTTATCGATATGCTCTGTTGGTTGATAACATCCAAGCCGTTCTGTCGTCACCTCGAACTCTCCGGTTCCATATCTTCGAGTTCTCGGTTAAATGGTGACCAAGGCAATCTCCGTTCTCAGGACTTACCCAAAGCTCATGAAGCCCAAAACCCAGATCAAAATGCGAATAGCTTCAGCACTAACATACTTGACAGTACCCACATCGACTGCCTGGCTGTAATCACGCAACCAGTTGCCGAAGTAGACCCGCTTCACATCCAGCTTGCCAAATTTCTTACCACCAGCCACTCTTGCAAGACAGAGGGTAAGAAGGGCATCCTCAATATCTCCATGGCGCCAGTTCTGACCTTCAAGGCGGGAAAGAGATGCGATATTACCAGCACCAAATGCATATGCCTGACCGGAGAAGGCGACTAGGATGAACAGGGACAACCCCAGGTTCTGCAAAGACAGACCCATGGTTGAGAATAAAAAGGAACTTAGGTAAGGTTGTCTTTTATTGTCTTTGGTTTTTTTTTCCAACAAATGCAAAAGTGCACCAAGAGTTACGAAAAAAAAAAAAAATAGAAAGAGGAGAGACTTGAAAAAAATACCCCACTAAATGTACAACACAGCATGTCACTTTGGTGGGGGAAGATCATTTGATGTTTTGCTTTGCAGATTAGTTCCGAGGCTGTTTTGTTTTTCTCTTGGCATCTCCAGGGCTGCATTGACTCTTTTTCGGTTTTGAATTGTCTCTCTCATTGTTTTATGAATTCTTATATCGTACATCGATATTTTGTCAAATGATTCTCAAGTGAGTTATCCTCTAACTAACTAACTATTAATCCTAAGTAAGTGTGTAATTGGTGTTCAGGGGAAATAATCTAAATTAAGTCTCCACTTAGGGGGTTAAACACGATGGTTTAAGGGGGAGGGGACACTATGGAGTACAACGTGGGATGTAGTGGAATGCTCTGAGAGACTAGTCACATAGTTAATTAGTAGATCGAGAGAGAAAAAAAAAAAACAGGCTAGAAGGATTATAGAAACTCAGAAATAGGAGGCCAAAAAAAAAGGAGAGTCCTGACTCTATAAAAAGTAAATCGAGTTCAAAAGGCCGCATGCGGTCTCGATCCGTCTATCTCCGGCTTCACCGCCGCCTCCTTTTTCCTCTTCATTAATACTATACCTACTTTCTACTTCTCCCAAAGTCTTGAATATCTCTCATCTCTCCTCTTTCTCTTTCTCTTTCCCTTGTCACGCGTTTCAAGCTTGTCGCCTCCACTTGCGCATGTCAGATCCTTTGCGATCTCAATCTCGCGCATAAGCGCTTATCTTAGTCTCGCGTCTTCCCCGCTGATGCAACCACCATCCACCCACCCCCCATCAGGCTGATTACTCTTGATTACTCGTGATTATATTTGATCACTTCTTTCCTTTCCCCCAATTGTATCCTCATCCACTCATCCTCGGCGACCTTGGTGTTCTTGGAATCTCGATTCCTCACCATACATACTCTGCATCTGCTGTCTTGCAGATCCTCTGGTTTTCATTTCTCCACACTCGAACCGGTGTTGACAATCATGCATCGCGTGGTCCATTACTAAAGCCCTTGTGACTTAGCCTGAGGAGTGTGGTCCCAATCATGGCTCGCGTTGACGATCTAACTTCTCGGGAATCGGTCTTCCCGAACATGAGAAATACACTTGCAGGAGAATCCGGATCGCTCCTACGTCCTAGAAAGCCGAGACCAGGCATTGAGACTGGACGCACTGTATCCTATCCTATCTATCCACAGGATCAAGACACTTTCCAAGATCAGTTTCCCTTTCCTGATGTTTCCGATAATGCGCAGTCTTCCTCCGGTGTCAAAAAGCGCAGCTCCATGGCCTCCAACATGTTCGTGCATGATACCACGTCGGCCGATCAACCATGGAACTTGGAATCACAGCAGTTGATGAACTCTTTTGAACACAATGCATCATCTGAAGGCCTCGACCACCGGTCTCTCAAAAGCAAATCAATCAAATCTAAGGTTCATATCAAACCGATTCTGCGGAAGCTTTCCCGAGATGACGCGCCGTCGACGTCAATCGATTTGTCCCGATCGTCTACTGAACAGGACGGATTGGGTATTTACATGAACTTCGAGCGGGATCGCCAACGCAGCGGGTCCCTGACAGGTGGGACCTTCAAAAGAACACCTTCAGGTCTTCACAATCGATCTACTAGCGGGACATCCCATGGATCAGGCTCGAGTGTGAGTAAGCCCGGATCACAGTATGTGCATCCTATGCGCCAAACTCCCCGAGCGTACACTCCGCCTCTGGGTCAGTCCTATCAGGAGTCGAGCCATGATAGCGAAGACCTTGATGAAAGCCCTGAATCAGAACCAGCCTCTATTCGCGAAACACGTGCTGCATCGGGCCCGGCTCTACCCCGGCTTTCATTACAGATTCAAGATGATTCATTCACTCGTCTATCTGGGGTTTCTCAGACCAATGTCACTAGTCGGCCGTCCTTCGGATACTCACGGGAGACCGATGGTACTACCTCCCCGATGTCCCGAACGTCTCTCGATTTCGTTTTCCGGTCCCGGACCCGGACAAGCACCGATCCGATCTCTCGTGCAGCCACAGTCCAAGCTGCCCGCCAGGCGTTCGAGGAAAAAGAAGCCGCCAAGATTCGTCGACTCGAAAAACAACAGATCAAAGCGGAAGAGAGGGGCTCCCGACGACGCCTGAAGCGAAACATGTCAGAAGAAGACCGCGAGTCTCCTCTGCAGTCAAGGGAGGAGATCTCGGAGAAACCCCGTCCATCCACCGTACATGAGAAGGAAAAACCGTCGGCCTCTTGGAAATCTCAGTCCAAAAGCACATGGGTTCTGTTCATGACATGGCTTCGGACTCGAGTTTTCAAACTGCGACGAAAGATTCGGAAACTTCATTGATTCTGGTTTCGTCGTTATTTCTTTTGTTATTTCCTTTGTTAGCCTTTTTTTTTTTTTTTTTTTTTTCTTCCTCTTTGTTCCAGTTCGTATCTCCAGTGAGCGAGCGATTCGATTGTTTCCCTTATCTTTGATCTGGGAGTTTTTTTGCAATTTTATGGGACATCGCTCAAATGAGCTGGATACACGGCGTCCGGATTGCTTTTTGCAACGCAAGCGTTCGATTTCTCTATGAAATCGCAGGCCGATGAACATCCTGCAGACGGAGAAATGGGTATTTCCAAGAGCATTTTATGCAAAGGAAATGAGACATGGGGCAGGACATGATCTTCCCCCCCCCCCCCCCCCCCCGATGATAGTCAAACAGATTTATGAAATGAAATCTTACAATTCTTAAATTTCTCTTGTGTAGGCCCGCAATATACATGCAATGTATATAGCGTTTCCTATAGTCTATTGCCTTCGAACATGCACAAGTGTGGTATACATCATAGTCACGTGCTTATAGTTGCGCTTTCGCCCGCTCTCTGCCCTCCCCCAATGGACTACGGCGCACAGCAGCGACAAGAACCGCCTGATAAGCTCCACACATTCAAGCCCATATATCACTTTCTCCCGACAAGACGCGCCTCCACGGAGGGAGCGTCTCCTTCATCATGGTGTACGATTGGTCTGGCAAGCGGGAAATCTGCTTCCAGATGTACATCCAGGAAAAGAAGGCGTTGGAGGAGATCATGGAGTATATGCGAACTGCCTATCAGTTCGCGCCAAGGTAAGTGCACATTGTTCCCTTTCATCTGTTGGACGTCAATTAATCTTCGTCGCTTGTCTAGCAAACGCGCTTTTCAAACCCAGTTTAAACGCTGGGGGTTCCCTTCGAAGCAGAATCCAGCACACAAGAATGTCGATCTCGTCGCGCGAGTTAAACAGCTTTGGGAGCGGAACACAAGCCAGCGCGATATGCTTCGCATATTGAATGACGAGGGTTTCGAGATCAAAGAAAGAGAATTAATGCGAGTTCGCGCAAAGAACCGTTGGTTGCTGCGGGTTCCCAACGGGATGAAATCACAGTCAACTATCGAGGCACGAGCTGTTCCCCCGGAGGATGAGGGACTACTTGCCTTACAGCAAGAGGTCTACAAAGTTGAAAGCGCATTGGATGATCCACATAGGCTCCCTACACAACCCGATACCGAACGGCCAGTCACCGAATCCTCCGCTCTTTCGCCAGAGGTCATCGCAAAACGCCAAGAGCGACTAGATCGCCTAAAGTCGGAAAGTGCTGAACGTTGGGCGGCGCGAAAACGACGTCGACGTACTCGTGGATGGGCTGGACTGCCTGCTGACCCTCCGGGGCCTCCACGCTTTCCGTCGGAGACAACTATTGATGAGAGCAAACAGTATCTCAGCCTAGACAATACTATGTACCGTCAAACCAGGGATCATTTCCAGCGCATCTGTGAAGAAGCAGGCTTCATAAAGAAAACAGCGGCCGGTCCTGAAAGATGGCAAGCTGCCAAAGACAAACTGATCCAAGAATCTCCGCACCTCCAACACGTGTTCAACGCCGATCCTACTCAACACGATGCCAAGGCCCTTGCACTCGACGTCGTGTGTACCGATGTTACCAAGCGAATGCGGACTCTAGAGAGACGAATGACGATTGCAGAGGCAAAGAATGCTCTAGGGATTAATCCGGAGGAGAGCCGACAGATTCGCAACGCGTTCTATGACACCTTGAAGGTGGACCACTTCACAAGCAAGTTAGAGGCCGGCGATGAACACTGGAGGGAACTCAAAGAGCATTGGATCTCGAATACAGAGCTGCTTCAGCAAATCCTCGCACCTGGGCCGGCCGACCCTGATCATGGCAATAAAATGAAGGCGCTGGAAGTCCTCTGCCGCGATGTCATGAAAAGACTTCGAGACGACCAAACGAAGCGAGACCCGGCACGCAAAAGGTCCTCTGCACGTTCTGAGTCTCGAACTCAGACCCCGACGGCTTCCTCTATGGGCAGCATGCTGAGCAACGAGATTAGCAATGGAATCAGTACCCTTGCCTCTCAGGCGCTGGCCAGTGCACCCATCACGGCAACTGAAATTGGCGATATGCAGATTGACCCCTCGCTGCTTCAGGCTGCGAATGATCCCTCTTTCTCAACTAACCCACACCATGACCCAAGCAATGGCTTCGAATATGTGGATCCTATGCTCAGCTCCGCGCTTCTACATACTCCGGTCTGGTTTCAAGTCGGTTCTTCGAGCCAGTCTCAGGAATCGATGCCAAAGCCTTGGCTGGAGAAACTAGCTACACGGACAATGGAAGAGCTCCGACAATTGATCGGCGCCAGGTATCCCTATTCCATCATCACCCACATCGAAGGCATTGACAGGGATGAGGAAGGGAATGAGATTCCATTCTCTATCAAAGATGATCACGAATTGGATGCATACTTGACCCATGTCCACGAAAGGAAGGCGTTGCTCATTTTCACTTTGAGACAGATTTGAGCGTTGATTGGCAAGGCGTGTACCCGGTGTCCTAGGTAACGGCGTAATTATCCCCAATTTTAGTGTAATTAGTACGATATCCCTATGAAGAATAACACAATCTTCTACTTCCTTGCACGTCTGCGAACACATGCTTCACCTGGTTTCAAGAACGAATTACGAGCTATGGTGCTGTTGGTATACGCCAATTGTGCCCTCCGTCCTCTTTGGGTTGGATATATCGAAGCCATTGTGATCCGAATACGTCAAATGTATATGTTTATGTACAGCAGGCCACCTCGAAGGTCGGTCACTAGACTTCTCTAACATTTTTTTTACCAAACAAGATCATGATAACAAACGGAACATTTGATTGTCGCTGCAGCGGGATATCTGCTTTAAGACCAAAGCTCACCTGAGTACGAAGGAAGTACGAGTGTTCATATGGATTGGTGTAATGGTCAAAACCTGGAATTCTCGGAATGAAACCTTCACTCCCCCTATGTATGGTATACACACGTTGTTCTCACCGTTCAACATTTTCAATGTCCAAAAAAAAAAAGAGAAATCAATATAGCCCGGTCAACCGCTACACCCGTGCACCAATGAAGAGACCAAAGCGGATGATATCCCGGAGCTCAGTTGGCCCCGAGTGTTTGAACCACGTTCCTGAAAAGAACCCCAATAGCCGGCAAGGAGAAAGAAGGAGTCTCGCCGAAAACACTCGCAAGTCCCTTGGTTAATGCAGAAGATTCATCCGCGTCGTCTGATTGAGCAAGAAGCCTATCTGGCCCGCGATTGAAGAGAGTTGCTAATCCATTGTCGATCTGGCCGGTCACATCCCGAGACTGGTTGGTCTGGCTTTTCTGGGATGCCTTCTCCAGGCAGCCAAGTCGCTGCACGGTTGCTGTGGAATCAACAACGATGTAGTCACCGGAATAAGCATCAGAGAGCAAGGCAACTGGGGGAGTCTGGAGAATCTCTTGGAAGACCACCTCGAAGGATGGGACATCGTAGATCTTGATCTGGAACCGAACCTTGCGGCGCTTTTTGTGAGAAGAATTCGTGACGATTGCCAAAGACTTAGTTCTGGCATTCACGGCGATCAGCTGTGGGTTCACTGGAGCCGAATCCACCGACTCTGACGACTGGAGAGTCTTGACGACATCGTCGACCGTGTTCCAGACAGCTACCGAGTGAGTGGAAGCAACAACCAAGTGGCTCCCCAGGAAACTCGTTGCGCAGGGGTTTCCAAGGAAAACACCGGTACGTCGATAGTGCACAGAGCAGCTTCGTGCATCAATTAAGAGAACAAGTCCGTCGTTTGCAGCCGATGTCGATGGCAGACAGACGGCGAGAACTGAGCCATCCTCGGAGAAACCCATGCAAGCCGCATCCAGGGGAGCAGACTGGGTAGAATCCAAACATCCCTTCAGGTCCACGGTACCCCGGCACTTCCACGTGTTCAAAGGCTGCTCTGGTTGATCTTTGGCTCTCAACCCACTTCGGTATTTCGCAGTTGGACACCAGAAGCGAAGGACTGAATCCGAACCAAGAGTTGCAAACTCGTGAGCACCCGGCCGAGACACGAGACCAAGTACAACGGAGTGGTGATTATCCGAGAAATGAGGACCATCGACACGTGTGACCAATTCCCATGTATCAGACGAAGCATCCCACTTCCAGAACTTCAAGAAGACCTCCGGGCGCAAAGTAGCAGTGGATCTGGCACTGGAAGAGCGATCGAGGGCCTCCACATCTTGAGGATGTGGGGTCCAGGTATCAACTGTAGCCAGCCACCTCGCATCATGCACTATATCCAAGTGCTTGACATCGGGTGCGACAATTTGGGACCCTTCTGGGCTGACGTTCAGCGTCGTCGCATTGGTCCTCGCGAGAGCCTGGCGAGAGATGCTAGAATTAGCGCGGATGTCATAGGTCTGAAGAATAGCCGCATTTGCAGGCTGAGAACCATGCTGGTTCTGAGTTAGCTGATGGGAAGCTGGAACGGCTACAATCAATCGCTCAGGTTGCTGCGGATGCAACTTGGCCACGACAGATCCCTTTGAGGATTCCACAGAGCCACTCATGTCTGGGCACAATTGCAACCCCGTGATGGTAGTGAGGGGTTGCAACTCTCTCGTCGACAAGACCATGACCGAGTTATCGGCCAGTTTAACCACATAGGAGCTGCCGCTGGAGGAGACAACAATGTTGCAGATAGGGGAAGAAAGATGAGGAAGGAATTGCTTCCGGCCCGTGTCCAATTGCCAAAGAACCATAACCGACTCCTGACCACCCGAGATAATGTAGTTTCCTGATGTTTTGTTAGAGCAACCTCTTTATTAAAACCAATCAGGCGCATAGATGTATACATACCGTCTTTGGACCAACGCACGGTGTTGACAGAGCCTCGATGCCAATGCAGCTTCCGGGGGGAAGACCTCTTGTCGCTAGTATCCTTGCCGAAGAGGGTATTTAAAACATTCTGATAGATCAAAATAGAGCCACCGCTCTCCCCCAATGCCAGATCAACCGACCCAGAGCCCTGGACTTGAATGTCAAAGCAAGTAGCATTGACAGGAAGGGTTGCTTCACGCCATGTGTACTGAACAGTCTCGAGGTTTTCGAGATCTGTGCTAGTTGCAGTGCCCATGAAAATATGCTTTCCATCACTAGCGATAACCACTTGGCCATCGCGGGTGACCTTGATGTTGTTGAGCTTCTGGTTGGTGTCTAGTGCGATGGTGCCTTGGATTTTCTTGCCCCCCAGCGCGTTGATCGAGATTTGCCTTTTGCCGTCCTTTTGCGAAGTGATAGAGAAGCAGAGAATACTTTTGTTCCCTTCCTTTCCAGACGAGGCCAGGCTTGTTGAGGTGGTTGTGCAGGTGGTTTCCCAGCGTGTGATCCGCTTTCCGGAGTTCCAATTCCACTTGCTAACAGAACCAGAAGACGTAAAGATATAGAGTGTTTCATGGTCCTCAGGACAGATACTGAACCCAATGATCTGTTGGTCAGTCTCCAGTTGTAGGGTACGTGACAGGCGGGATGTTGAGGTTGCGAATACTTGAACGGCCGTGTCGAGTGCAACCAGTAGATACCTGTGATAGAAATGGTCAGAATACGTTCAATGTCTATCGACGGAAACCATCCTCACGCTTCATCGTCCGTCAACACTGGGTCTAGATTGTTGTAACGGCCGCCGACAGGGCGTGAGAAAGACCATGGCGCGGGGCTTTTTCGCTTGACCTTGTCATCTTGTGTCTGGATGTCGCCATTGGAGACCTCCTTCACCACCTCGGCCGGGTCATTTGTCTGTAGAGTCTGACTTTCATTTGCCCCAGAGACTCGGCGCCTTTTGGATCGCTCTTCGTTTGAACGGGCCGGCTTTTCGGAGGCCGCATCGCTGAGCCGAGATCGTTTTTGCTGTCTGGCTGACTGATTGGTCGCCATGTTTGTGGGTGAACCGGAATCGAGCAATAAATAGAGCTTTTAAGGACAATTATGCGACTCAGAGGATCATAGCTCTTGCAGATTGGGCAGCTGTTGCAGAAACTTGAGTTTGGGATCTTCATGGCCGACCCATCTACTTTTTTTTTCCCAAGGGAAAAATAAAGCGGAGATCCTTGGCAGAAAAGCGCAATCGTCCTAATCGGGTTAGATCGGAGTTTGCGATCTTCGGGGGAGAAAAAAGTCTGGCTCAAAGCGACATCATTGACCTCCAATCAATCTCCTCTGCTCATTTCTAATTCCCTAACTTATTGTGCAACTGCCATAATGATTATTCCGATTCGTTGTTTCTCCTGTGGCAAGGTCAGTCACTGTAGCAGATTCCTCGATATATGACCCTTTACTAAACTCGCGCTATAGGTCGTTGGCGATCTTTGGGAGCGTTATCTCCAGCTCTTGGACGATGGCGTACCGGATGGGTATGATGATGGTGTTTCACGTTTCGCAGCTTTGCAGCACTAATGAACTTGTTTCCCAGTGACGCTATGGACCAGCTTGGCTGCAGACGGTACTGCTGCCGGCGAATGATCATGACCCACGTTGATCTAATCGAGAAACTTCTCCGGTAAGTTTAGGGAAACACCTGATATGTTACCATATATCAGAGCATCATTGCTCACCATATGCAGCTATAATTCCGCCGAGAAAGACCGGTCGAAGGCACAAGTATAAGCCAATCAATTCCTCACGCGAGTCCACCTGTCATCGACCTCAGCAGAAGTCTTCCTGCCAGAATTTCCGATACGCCATCCTCTTCCCTTTCGGCCATACTGGACCTATCATTCGTCATCCTACGTTCTGTGGGCCAGAAGACATTGAGAGCCAATCAATAAAATGATATCTTTCGAGGAGACATGCTCTCTCTAAGGTTGATGGAGTACTCGGTCATCGACTGCTCTGCCCATTTGAGTGCTGCCTCTCTGGACATTCTTCGAGGGAGATGAAATGGTTTGAGGCGTTCAGGGTGACCCAGGTCCCGCCGGAGAAAAGATGAGGTTCCTCACGGGTTGTTCCTTTCGGTTTTTGCATTGAAGGCGGCGTTACAGTCATTAAAATAAGACATGGCGTCAGAAGGGTGATATTTGCTTTTTTTTTTTTTCCTTTCATTCTTCTTTTCTCGTCGAGCTATGGTCATCTCCAATGAAATTGACAGTCATACATAATTGGTATACAGACCTTGGGAGGATACCTATATGATAGCTGAGCTGTTTGTAATGTGATCCTCGCCTTCGCCTAGGGAACGTTCATAACCCAACCCTGTCATCGCGCTGATATCACATGGTGCCTCGATATCTCTTCTGTCGTGGAAGCTGTACTTGTCATATTATCATGCATCTTTGCGCCAAGAAGAGAAAGTAGTTGAAGAGGTGTACATCCAAGATTGTATGAAGCTTGGATCATGTGAGCATCAACAGGGTTTCTAGTCTAACCCAATATATAACCGGGTCAAATTCCCCGCATGTTACGTCTCCGGTAAGCTCAACAGCTCGAGATCCGTTCTAGATTTGTTACCTGATGTGAAATTTGGAAATGTGCTTTTTTTTGGTTCCATCAGCGGGGGACGTCTCAATCTTTGGAAATTCCCTTTTCATAATCGAGGGGTTAAATAGGCGCCGTGATGAGGATGCATCTCGACATTCACCGGCCAATCATATCGAGCAGAGGCTGCATCCCCACTAATCCGCATTAAGGACGAAAGCGCTTCCATTAATGGAAGCCAATCAGAGGATCCGATTGTCGTTACAGTCACTACACCTCCAGGTACTATAAAATTCAGGTGATTCACAGTACACTTTCTTCTTCCCATCACTTTGATTTCATCTGTTTCCGGTCTGTAATAGCCCCCAATTCGAATGATACGGGTATTGCCAATATCAAAAGGGGAATATACATCACACCGTCAGGTATAATCCAGTGCCTCCTTCTCTACCTTGAACACCTCCCAAGGATGAACCACTTGTACAAATGTACAAAGATAATCACGTGTAGTATGCGCTAGGTAAGCGATAAGGAGCGGGCTCAGTTACTCTATTCCAAGTTGGTTCCCCATCTTTTCTCGGATGTTCCCTTGAGCTTCCCCTTTACCTTCCATATACCATTCGGCCATGGCCGTCAGGGCACCGTTACCTGTCCTACCATACGATTCCACAAGTCCGGCATACTACTCTCCACGAACGGTTCCAATGTAAGGTATAGTACCATGGATCTATAAGAATGTCACTGACGCGCTTGAAAGGTCTCTTGATGGATCGGTCGGTGGCAATGAGAGTTCCCACTTCTCCGCACCCGAGCGCGCGATAGACTTATCAGGGGCCTCGGCTTCTGGGGCAAATGAGACGGATTGCGATGACTGTGATGATTACGAGAAACCGAATGGAGATACCTCTCCAAAATCTATACGTGGGTCTGGGATTTCTCCTCAGCCAGAGCTGAAAGTAAGTCCAATTTGTAGCTCGGTCTCAATCTTTTCTAGCAGTTAGGGCTCATGCACTAGATCACAGATTCAAACTGGATACACAGATCACATAGGCCCCAGCACGAGATCAGACGAAGATGAACCTCCACAGTCGGTCATACATGCTCCGCCTGGATTTGGTGATTTTGTGGGTGTCCCACTATAGACAGCAGTTGGCATGTTAGTTAACGCTTAATTTATCCAGGCCCCAATGCAACCAACTTTTGAGACGGAGGAGTCGCAGTCGCCATCGACAAGCTCAGATGAGCAAGCTGATTTAATAACTATACCTACAAAGACGGGAAAAGTGATTAGTTAATTTCTTCTCGGTGAAACGTTTTGCTAATTGATATGAACCGTACAGTTTGGCAACAGTCCAATATCGCCCCCTCCATTGACAACGTCCCTCAGTCTGGCTAACGATTATAACGAGCGAGCGACGCCTCGTGCACAAACGAGACATGAATTTGAGGAGTTGGAAAGACGCACTCGTTCGAGTAGCTTAGAAGGTACAGTGGTCAACCTTTTTGGTTATGCTTTGAATCGTGATCTCCTCTTGCTGACCTTTGTCAAGATATTCCGGAAGGTACAATGATGAGGCAGCTTTCTTTTTTAAAAAAAAGAAGATTCTTTTTGGGAACATGACTAATGTAGTTTTAGGACTGACCAGCAAAGAGGCTGAAATCAATGCTCTGAAAGATGCCCTCGATGAATGTTGGACACTATGCAACACACTGGCTAACCTGAGCTATATCCATCGAGAACGTCTCATGAAATCTCACAATGATGACGTGCAAGAGGATGCGTGGCGATCTTGTTGGAGACTTTGTCAGAAGCTCTATGACACACGGGATGATGACTATGCATCGCAAATCCACCCGACTCTTGATCTCTGTCGTGATTTCTGCCAGGCACTATTCGAAGCCCGGGTTCGCGACACTGACTTATCTGACTCGGTCTTACGAGTGAGCTTTGAATTGAACAATCATCTCTACAATACTCACGATAGGAACCTTCCAGATGCTTTTCGCGAGCGAACTTTGGATTTTTATATTACCTTGTGCCACCGTCTCATGAAGCAGCGCACCCGGATTACGGAGACAGACTCTCTACTGAGTGCTTGCTGGACATTAGCCGAGATGCTGTTTAGCATCCGTCAGAGGCAGAGGGAAGGAAAGCCATTAGATGAGGAATTGCTGGGGTCTGCCGTTCAAGCGTGCTGGGAGCTTTGCGATATCTTTCGCGAGGGCTGGACCGCTCATAATCTGCGCAACTCGGATAGAGGAACACCGCGGCCGAGCCAAACCACGTTCTCGCAGGCATTTCATCAAACATCGCAGCAGTCGGAGTTGGATTTCGGCGATGATCCAATGAGCCAGCTGGGCAACCCCGAAACCCCAACCACCATCTTCGATGATACTGCAACCGTGTCGCCCGACGAAGCTCAGATTCCCAATATTCTCGTGTTGGGTTATGGGAATGGGCACCACCTTCCTCATACCAAGTGGTCATCCAATGCATCCAACATTTCGGAGAAATCTCGGTCATCCGGACACACAGCATCTTCGGTGAACACTGTGACCACCATCTCAGAGGACCCCAATCTCACGCGGCTGAAGGTGCTGATTACCAAAGCTGCCATTATTAGTGGCTATCAAAGAGGTGGAAACCAGAATCTTTCATCTTTTGTCAAGTCGCTGCCCTCGGATGCATTCGGATCTACAGCGTGGCAGACGTCGTTGTTGAAGAACTATCGAAAGGTCGTGGCATTTGATCCGGCCTTCAGGAGTGTCGGTCTGCAAGCCCGGGTGAGTGCCATCGATGTGGCGCATGCGTGTCAGGCGATGCTGCAAAGCGGCCAGTACTCCTGGCTCCGCGATCTTTACCGGCTTGTCTTTGGCTTTCATATGGAAGAAGCAATGGGCCGCAAAGGTGTAACTATCCAAACTTAAAGTTGGGAATGATCATCCGGTTGTTATAACGATCTCTCACATTGTCCCCTTTTCTTATCTATGGATGATCCTCCCTCGCTTGCTTAGAGGGATGGGAACAGATGGGGCGCCCGGCGAATTAGCACCGTTGACATTTGAAGTGGGCATATAAGGCCATGGTCTCAACTTGTGGGCCATTGTACAGAAGTGATTCTCTATTCCTTGACTCTCATCTAGGATATTGCATCTCATTCAATACATATTTAATAAATCCATGGCGTTTGGGCTAGTCATAGTCCCGAGGTTCATTGGGAATCAATGTAGGTAGGTCTGGCAGTGCGTTATAGAGGAATTCTAATCTGTTTCTTTTTCATATAGATCTTCACAGATAGGTATAGTGTCAAGAATACTAGTTTTTAAGCTAGACCTGTTGGTCAGGCGAGTTGAATAGTAGAGGGGAAACGTATAGTATTTCTTATATCGAAACTGATTCTTACCCTCCCTGATTTCTAAGGGAGAGGTGCTTCTATACCTCAGCCATCTCTAGATCGTGCGTGTCACATTAATATATCGTCCTTACTTCCGACTCCCTCTATAGTAATTAGAATAATCCTATAAGTGTCGCCTAGTAAGTATGAAAGAGACTAGGTGTGACGATCTAGAGGTGCTAGGATTAGAAGGAACGTGTTAGGGACGTGTTAGGGACGTGTTAGGGACGTGTTAGGGACGTGTTAGGGACGTGTTAGGGACGTGTTAGGACTGGAAGGAGGGGTTTGCATTGTTTATTTATTTAGTTATGATAGGACCTTATGTCATGGGATATTATTAGCCCAGAACTGTTATCCCGAGCACTTTGCAGGGTTTGCAAAGTGTCGGCGCCTCAGGCATTCACTTGCTGAGGCCGAGCCAACGCCGAGCGTCGGCTTGGCCGGGCTTAGCCCGGCGCATATTGGGGTTTCTACTTGGCAGCAAGCGAGAAGGATGATTATATAATTAGACTTGATTATATCGCATAGCTAGCACTATCCAATAGAAACTAGGCGATCCTTACGAAATCATATCTAGTAATATATCATATTGACGGCCCCGCCTACTATAGCGGGCTAGTAAAGTGAGCACCTACTAAAGTAGTATATACCCTACTTTACTAGATCTTAGGAGCACTCTAAGATACTAGGTAACGGGGAGCTTACTTTATAAAAAGCTCCCCCTATGAGAAATCGATCTAAGGGACCGGGAAGAGTATATAATAAACTAGGAAGTAGGGATAGTAATCTCGCTTACTAGGTTATATAAATAAACTCTTCTAAAAGGTTAAGGATCTACGTCCTTAGGAGAAAAGTAGGGATCTCCTAAGAATAAGAGGGCCGAGATAGTAAGGAAAGGGAAAAGTTCCTCCTACTATAAAGCCTCTAAATAAGAAATCTCTAAAGAAATAACTTAAAAGTAAGAAAAATAGACCTAACCGCCTTCGATCCTAAAGCTATTTAGTAGGCGGCCTAGTACACTACCTAATAAGCTACCTAGTAAGCGGCCTAGTACGCTACCTAATAAGCTACCCTATAGGCTACCTAGTAGTACCTAGCTAAGCTAGCTTAGAATAGCTTCCTAGAGCCTATAGCGTTTAGGGAATACCTACCCTAGGGAATATAATAGGCGTTTAATAGCCTCCTAGATCACTACTAGAGGAGTACCCTATTTAGATAAGCCCTAATAACCTAGGATAATCTACTTATATAGATTAAATAAGTCTTCTACCTCTCGATATAATATAACCTATAGCTTTCCTAAAATAGATAATATCTATCTAAGCTAAATAGTAAACTCTAAGACTTTATATAACTAAAGCGATACTATAGTAGCTAATAAAGGAATATAGCGAATTACTAGCTCTATAATTATTAAAAGTACTTCGAAAAGCGCTATCTACTCTTAGACTACGAGGAAGCCGATACCTATAAGATAGTCTTTATATTAGGCCTATTAAGCGGCGATATAGCTAGTAAGTAGAGAACCTACTAAATATAGGCCGGAATAGGTTAGGAAACTAAAATCCTAACCTAGATAGAGTTTAAAACCTAGATTAAAGAGCGCTTTAAACTAAAGATAGCTAAAGCTAACCGATACTATAGCTTTATAATTAGGGTATAGAAAGGAGATATAGTAGTAAAATACTACTTAACCTTACTAAAGCTCTTTAATAACCTTAAGTAGCCGGCTATAGAGTATATATTTATCCTCTAACTAATCTCTAGGTTAAACCCTACCCTATAAGCTAAATAGTATAAATAGTAGAACTATCCTAAAACGGTTACTAGCGTTATCTACCTCCTAACCGAACTTAAAAGGAGTAGCTAAGAAGTAACTAATACTCACTTCCTATAGAAGAACTAGGCTAACCCTAATACTATAGAGCTAATAGCTATATTTATAGATTAGGCTATAGAGAAGCTATACTAGGGCTATAGAGAGAAAGGCTACTAAAAGTAGGATTACCCTAACCTAAAGGAGGGAAAAGGCTAAGGTTAATAAGCGATTATAAGCTTATTAACCTACTCCTAAAGCCCTAATATCCTAATAAAGGGAAAGGAAAATCTACTACTCTATAGCTAAATACCTTAGGTAAGGACTTTAATTTCTTTAATAGTCTCTTATATTAGCTAGCTATAATAAGCGACCCTACCCTAATAAGAATATTACTAGATAATAGGGTAAGCTATACTTTTATATCGCTAGAAACCGCCTAAAGAATAGGTAGAAAGTAGGATAAACGCTAACTATTACTAATATTACTCCTAAATAATAAGAAGATCTATACTAAAGGGAGCTAAGAAGTGGTTATCTCCCTTAATAGTTAGATAGGAAGCTAAAAGGTTAAGGTAATCGATATCTAGGGTTATAATATTATACTAGATAACGACTTTCTAACCCTATATAACCCTTAAATTAGCTTTTTAAGGAAGAAGATATAGCTAAAAAATAGATAAGGTACCTATAAAGTAATAGCGGTAAATAAATATATAGTCGATACTAGATTAGAAGGCTCTTTAAACCTACTTTCTAAGAAGGAAATATAATAAGTAATCTATAGAGAAGATAGTAAGTATATAGTATTCTATATAAGCTATACTAAGGAGTTATCTATTCTAATAGACCCTTATATAAACGCTCTATTTACTAAATATACTAATATCTTCCTAGAAGAACTATTTAAAGAGCTTCTACCTAAATAGTTATTTATCTATAATAGTAATATAGATAGTATAGTACTAGTTAACCTTAACGCCTATCTATTATTATTTAAAAAGTTTAAGGAGCTATATTACTAAGTTAAGGACCTATTTAATAAAGGACTAATCTAGATATTATTAAGTCTATAGGGCTTCTTAATAGTCTTTATTAAGAAGCTAAAAGGTATTTAGTAAATATATATTAACTACTAGGCCTTTAATAAGCTAATAGCGAAAAATAGCTACCCTTTACCTAGAATTTAGGACTTATTAGAAATTATTAGTAGAGCTAAGTATTTATTAAAAATCGACCTAGCTTCTAGTTATTAGTAAATAAAGATAGATAATAAATCGATCTAGAAGATAGCTTTTAATATAATCTAGGAGAAGTATAAATAGCGAGCTATACCCTTTAGACTATATAATATATCTACTACCTTTTAGATATTAATAAACGAGATACTTTACCTATACCTTAGTATATTTATTATAGTATATCTAGATAATATACTAATCTTCTCTAACTTAGAAGAAGAGTACTTTAAATACTTAGAAAAAGTACTAGCCTATCTTAGGGAGTAAAAACTCTATACTAAGCCGAAGAAATATATCTTTACTATAAAGAAGCTTAAGTTTTATAGATATATTATTAGAGATAGAAAAGTATATACTATTCCTACTAAGCTAAATATAATTATAGATTAGCCCTACCCTACTAATATTAATAAAGTATAGTACTTTTTAGGATTAGCTATCTACTACTATCGCTTTATATAGAGATTTACTAAAATTATAAGACCCCTATATAAGCTAATAAAGGAAGTAGATAAAGAGCTTTATAAGAAGAAGTTTAGGCCGATAAACTAGATTAAATAATATAAAGTTACCTTTCTATAACTAAAAGAGGCCTTAATAAATATACTAATATTAATTTAACTAGACCGCTCTAAGCCCTTTATTATTAAAACTAATACCTTAGAATAGGCTATTAGATATATCCTTTACTAAGTAGAAAAAGATAGGAAAGTATATCTAATCGCTTTCGATAAGAGGAAGTTAAAGGTAGCTAAATTAAACTATTTAGTCTATAAAAAGGAGCTATTTATAATTAAAGAAGCGCTCTATACCTAGGATAGATATCTTAAAAATAGTATTACTATAACTATCTTTATTAATTATAAAGGCCTTTAATACTTAACTATAACCTAGGTATATACTAAGAGACTTATCTACTAGGTAGATAAATTCTAGATATATAACCTCGACTTATACTATTAAAAAGGTAAGAAAGTAGTTATCTTAGATATAATTAATAGGCGCCCTAATTTCCTTAGGGAAGGACTAGCGAATATAGCTTAAAATTAACCTATCTAGGGATAATTTACCCTAATAATAATAATTAGAGGCTTTAAAGAAGCTAATTAGTATAAGGCTATAGTATAATACCTAACGGTTAGTACCTTTCTAGATAATAAGACGCTTCGGAAGAAGGTCTTATAATATATTAGCTACTTATTAATATAAGATACCCCTTTACTAATAGCTACTTTATAGAAGGAAAATAAAAGGTTAATCTTTAAAAATAGAGATAGCTTAATAGCCCTATATCTAGAACCTTAATTTAGAAAGGACCTATTATATAAGATATATAAGTAATATAGCTATCTAGGCTACTTAGGACTATAAAGAGTACTTTAGATAAGAGTTTAGTAGCTAAATATTTACTAAGATACCGAGGAAGTAGTCTATCTATATCTAAATTACTAGGTTATAAAGTTATAAAATAAGAAGTTTAAGTAGGAGTCGATTAAATATATAATAAGCGCTAGTATCTACCCCTTTAAGAGGTAGGGGCTAGATCTAATTAGCTTACTACCTATAACTCTCTATAGAAATCGCTAGATCGTTACTACTATCGACTATATAACTAATTAGCTACTAGTAAAAGCTCTCCTAAAAGTAATAGAAGATATAATTATAGCCTTCCTCTATAAAGATATCTTTATAATATATAGAGCTCCGCTAGAATTCTTAATAGATAATAGGTCGAATTTATTAGCTACTTATATCGAGTATTATATTAAGTTTATAAATATAAGGTACCGGCTAATAACGCTATATTACCTATATATAAATAGAAAGGTTAAGAATTTTAATAGCTTACTAGGAAAAATATTAACTAAATATTATATAGGAAAACTAATATAAATATAGGACCTTTACCTACCTTAAGTACTATTTATAGCTAGGGTCTAAGAGTATATAATATCTAGGAAAAGTCCCTTTTTCTTAGTATATAGAATATATCCCTACTTACCTAGTAATATAGTACCGATACTACCTAGCTATAACGTTACCGACCTTAATATATATATCTTAGTAGTAAACTATATATAAGTAGAAGCTAATAAGGAGCTTCTCTAAAAAGTAATCTACGCGAAGAAGATCTAAGATAACTTAGTAACAATATCTATACTATTTAAAGTAGGAATATAGATATTTATAAGTAATAAAGTAAAGTAGAAATTTAAACTATAGTAGTTTAAGCTATATAAAGTACTAAAGAGCTATCTACTTAGTATATATACCCTTACTAAACTAGGTAGCTAAGTACTCTATAATCTAGTTAATAGATATTAACTAGTAAATATTAAGGTTAAGAACCTTAATTAACTTTAGATATCTTTAAGTAGTAAGTACTTCTTCTATTATATAGACCTAAATATCTACTACCTACTTAATAGAGGAGAAATTATTAACTTAGATTCTATATAGCTACTAAGTTACTATAAACTTTCTATAATCTTATATATAGAATAGAAAGAATTAGAACGTTCTAGGGTACGTTCCTACTTAGTAAGGAGAGAAAAAATACTTAAATATATCGCCTAGTAAGCGATAATAGCTAGATAAAAAGCCCCCTAATAAGTAGCTTTACTACTAAATAAAGTAGTAGACCTAAATCCGCTAAAAGAGCTATATATAGTAGATTTACCGCTAGAGGAAATAGTTAAGAATAAAAATTAGTAGACTATAAAGTAAAAAGTAGTACTAACCTATAAAGCGGTCCTAAGTCTATAAATTATTAAATTATTAGATAATAACTAAGAACCTTAAACCGCCTAGTAAAAGGCGGTAGAATAAGTTATAGATATCGACTTATTAGATACTATAGAGCTATTTAAAGAGGCTAGCTAAGGGGATTTATATATAGAGGATACTTAGTAAATATAATAAGAATCTCTATACCTCTTTTATAGGCTAAAAAGGTATATATTACCCTTATAATAAAGAATAAAGGGGTAGTAAATAGTTTAAACTCCCTAGGAAGTAGGAAAAACTATAAATCTACTAAGTACTATATAGATAATACTATAATAGGAATACTATCTATAAAGAAAACTACTTCTAAAAAGTTATTACTAATAACGATTTATCTTATATTAATATAAGCTATCTAAGAAAAGGATAGAGAGAAACTATTTAAAGGGACTAAGGAGCTATAGGCCGGTTTCTATAAGGGATTCTAGCCTAAATAACCTTATCTATATAACGCGAAAGAGTCTAAAGATTATCTTCTATTACTAAAAGGTCCTTTAATACCTATATCTAAAACTAATAAATATAAGATTATAAAGTAGAAAGGTTATTAAGGGAAGAAGAAGAAGTAAAGTAGGTAGGGGTTAAAAGGGAATAATAAAGGGGATAGATAATAAATTCCTCCTCTTAGACTTCCTTCTCTTAAATAACTACTTCCTCTTAAACTTCCTCCTTTTAAACTTCCTCCTCTTAAACTTCCTCCTAGATAATAACTTCCTCCTCTTATATAAAGGGGGATAAACTTACCTAATAAATACGCTTATAGGTAGTAGTAAGGGAAACTAAGATAGGGGTATAGGGTATATAGGAGAAAGAAGGGATAAAAGATTATAAAAAGTTTAATATAGAAATAGGAGTAGAAATATATAAAGAATAATCCTAACTAACTCTAGAAAATAAATAACTTATATAGGACCCTAAGTAAACTATCTCCGACTTCCCCTTAAACGAAAAAGTATAAATATAATAAGAAGTAAAAGAAGAAGAACCTTTAGTATAATAGTTATATTAATTAGACTTATCTAGTATATATCTAAGTAGCTAGCTAAGTACCCTAGAGATATAGTTTATATTAGAACTCGCTATATCTTATATAAATAGTACTCCCTAGGAGTTAAAAGGCTAATCTAGGATAAAGATATCCTCTTCCTAGATCGCCGCTATAAGGCGCTAGTATACGCTAGACCGGAGGCCCTTAGGGATAATATTAAGGTTATTATCGAGGCTATAAAGGAAATAGACCTCGGCAACTCCCACGGGACTAAAGTTTTTTTACTCCCATTTCCCGGTACTCCCGTGGGAGTCCCATAGTAGTCCCCTGGGAGTCCCACACATTTTTACGCTAGCATAATTTCACCAAGCCTTTCCTTTTTCGGCTGCACAAAGCGGCCAAGAAATTAGATACACTACCGTAATTTATAGGTGTATCACCCCCGTCATAAAAACCTCTCTTCTCACCCCCTGATTCCCTTCAATGTTCCCACCCCCTGATTTCAACGCTGTATCTCGACCTCAACATCACAACAAAAATATACTAAATATATATTTAGTATATAGCAAACACAGGCAGCAAACGGGACAGCAAACGGGACAGCAACCGGGACAGCAAACGGGACAGCAAACGGGACAGCAACCGGGACAGCAAACGGGACAGCACCGGGACAGCAAACGGGACAGCCAACGGGACAGCAAACGGGACAGCAAACGGGACAGCAAACGGACAGCAAACAAGACAGCAAACGGACAGCAAACAAGACAGCAAACGGACAGCAAACAAGATAGCAAATAAGATAGTAAACGTAGACAGCAAATATTAACAGTAAACACAGATATATAAATACACAGTATATATTTCTAATATAAGCTATTCTAGTTATATACAACTACAGGGTGTAGAAAACAGGGGTTCCCGTTCGCTCAGCCGTACTTAAGCCACACGCCGGTGAGTTAGTAGTTAGGTGGGTGACCACCAACGAATCCTCACTATTATATATTTTTATTTTTATATTTTTTTAGACAGTAAACGTAGGCAGTAAACAAAGACAGTAAATAGACAGCAAACAAGATAGTAAACGGACAGCAAACAAAGACAGCAAACAAAGACAGTAAACGTAGATAGTAGACGCAGAGACAGAGATAATAGAGACAGAGGTAAATTTAGAAAAGTATATGGAAGTATCTATAAATTGATCTCTATAATGATTTACTTCAGACTATGAATATATATATATCCCAGGTGGATGAGTAAATGCTAGCTCCAGGGCTCTCACTGTAAGCTGAATACGCAAAAAAACAGGGCATTTCCGCACAACTTATGCAGGTCATGTGCTTCGACACTTTTTCCCTGTTTGCAGTGTTTGTTGAGAATTTTTTAGTCCCGCGGGAGTCCCGTGGGACGGGATGGACCCTTTGGAGACCCCGGTCTCCACTCCCATGGGAGTTGCCGAGGTCTAAAAGGAAATAGGTAGGGATATTAACGTTATAAAAATAGATATCGCCTAGGAAGTAAATTAGCTAGGAAAATAATATAAGAAAAAGGGGATAACTTACTAATTATCTATATATCCTCGCTAACCCTACTCTCTATATTACTAGATAGATTAGTAGAAAGGGGTGAAGGGTTAGTACTATTATAGATCGCGGGAGTCCTAATATCTCTAGTACTACTAGCCTCTAGAATAGGGTTTACTAAGGTAAATACTATCTCGAACCCTACTAATAAGTTAGCTTACTTCTATTAAAATAATAAAGAGAAGGACTTACCTAGTATAGTATTCGGTAGCGATAAAGGAAAAAGTAGCTAATAAGATAAATATAATTCTATAATAGAATAAGAGACTTAGGGAATATAGGAGAGCTAGAGAAAAAGAGGAAGAAGGATTGGGGGAGTAGGAGATATTTATATCCTATCCCTATCTATTTACTCCCTAAGTAGTAAGTAAGCTATATATATAGGTAAAAATCCTCCTTTATCTACTAGATAAAGGGAGTAATCGCTTCGTTATACCTAAATAATAGGAAGTAAACAACTTACTTATTATATAGCGAGGATAAATAGTTAGGATTACCATAATAAAGAAAGTAAGAATTAGTAAGTCCCGCTACCTAATAAGTAGCGGGGAAGATAAAGAAATAGGCGGATTTCTCTATTTATCTATAGGAATCTAGCTAATTTCCTATTTAGGAAGTTAGTAGAACCTTATAATTAGGCTTACTAGGGCGGTAAGCCTTAGTAAGTCGGGGGGGATATTATCCCGAGCACTTTGTAGGGTTTACAAAGTGTCGGCGCCTTAGGCATTCACTTACTGAGGCCGAGCCAACGCCGAGCGTCGGCTTGGCCGGGCTTGGCCCGGCGCACATTAGGGTTTCTACTTGGCAGCAAGCGAGAAGGATGATTATATAATTAGACTTGATTATATCGCACAGCTAGCACTATCCAATAGGAACCAGGCGATCCTTACGAAATCACAGAACATAGGGGTTTGTGGAATCAGTCCAGAACATACGGCTTGGTGGAACCCTGTCATTTCTCTGTTATTTCACCGTCATTTCCCTATCCTTCCGATAACGTTTTAATCTACGATATCATGTAAAGTCTCCTTTTTATTACGAGACGTTATTCCTCTCTTATAAAGGATTACCTTAGCTGATTCCGTCTTTATAAAAGGGCTTCCTATTATTAAAGGATGTTTAGAAATATTATTACCTAATAAGAAGTAATATAAATTATACTATATATAATATATTAATCTTAAGGATTAAAGGCCCTATTTTAAATAGCCTTAGAAGATCCTTAAGATTTAGTTAATATACGAATAATAATATACGCTTTCCTTTTAATATTAAATCGCTATCTAAACTCCCTTAAATATTTTATTACCTTATAAAAGCTATCTTCTTTACCTAATCTTTAGATTCACTATTAGAGAATCTTTTCTTCTCTATAATTAATATTTAATATTAAATCTACCCCTTTATAACTTCTAAATCTTCTCTCTAGATACCTAGAGAAAGATAGCCGATATATTACCCTAAGAAATTACTTCTCTACCTTGTTACCAGCCAGATCTTTGAGGAAAAGAGTGCATTTCAACTATGATTTTGAGTATATGAGAGGAAAGGAAAAGAAAGAGAGAGAAAACTCTGCTAGATAGGACTTTAAGATCCTATCACAATAAGTAAATAAATAAACAGTGTAAATATAGTGAAAACCCCTTCTAGATTATCTAGATCGTTATATTACCCCTACCTAAGAATATATTTAGTCCCTAGATATTAGTTTATTATTATCAACGTGATCCTCGATAATTCGGTCTGCTTTATCTACTTTACACTATTCCTATAATCTTATAGATAGGCCTAGCTTTACTAGGTATTAGTTATAGAACTCCTAAATCTTCTTAGATATATATTTAAAATTACCTACTAGGTACTACTATAGATCTAGGTTATATCTAAGCTATTAGACTTAATACTATAACTTTTAATAGTATATTCTTATATTTAGGATCTTATTAACTTCCTATTTATCTATTTCTCTAACCTTAATAGGTAGCGGTAGGTCTATATATTATCCTATTAAAGGCTCTATTACTATAGCCTTTCGTAGTGTTACTAGCTAGATCTTTAAGGAAAAGAGTGTATTTCAACTATTATTTTGAGTACGGAAGAGGAAAGAAAAAGAAAGAGAGAGAAAGCTCTGCTGGATAGGACTTTAAGATCCTATTACGATAAGTAAATAAATAAATAGTGTAAATATAGTAAAAACCCCTTCTAGATCGTTATATTACCCCCGCCTAAGAAATATTTAGTCCCTAGATACTAGTTTATTATTATCAACGTAATCCTCGATAATTCGGTCTTCTTTATTTACTTTGTGCTATTCTTACAATCTTATAGGTAGGCCTAGCTTTACTAGGTACTAGTTATAGAACTCCTAAATCTTCTTAGGTATATATTTAAAATTACCCGCTAGGTACTACTATAGATCTAGGTTATACCTAAGCTATTAGACTCGATACTATAGCTTACAATAGTATATCCTTATATCTAGGATCTTATCGACTTCCTACTTATCTATTTCTCTAACCTTAATAGGTAGCGGTAGGTCTATATATTATCCTTCTCGATAATCCGATAAGGTCCGCTAGCGAGGTAAGAAAGCTTTCTACTCGGTCGATCTTATAGCTAGTCCCCAGTTATAATAAATACTAAGTCGCTAACTCTAAAGTCCTCTTCTCGCCGATATCTATTTACCTATCGGATTTATAGTTACTACGACTTTATAATCTACTCTTTTACTTAGGTCTAGATCTCCTATAGTTTAGAAAGTATCTATATAGTATCTTACTCGTTTAGTATCCTTATCTCCTAGTCCCTCTAATCGAACGTTATTACCGGTTTATAACCTCTTTCGATAAAGAAGAGGGACTTCTTTATTATATCCTAAGGGAGTATCGATATTATAAAATTAACTATTAGTAAAATCTCTAACTAGTTATCTTAGTTCTACTTAATATTAGACCTCGGCAACTCCCACGGACCCACTCCCACGAAAAAGTCTTGGCAGTCAAAATCAACGCTAAGGCCGACTATCACTACCTATTTAGGTAATTTTATTACCTTAATAGGCTTAGCGTACTCACGTGGGAGTAATGGGACCAGGGAATGGGACTAAAAAAATTTTAGTCCCGTGGGAGTTGCCGAGGTCTACAAGTTAATATATAGATATAACCTTTAAGCTATATATTAATTCGCGATCTTACTCTAACTATCTATTTATAGGTAATAGATAGTTAATAATTTTCATTTAATTCCTAGGATCCTATAGAACTTAGTCTAGAATTCTAAAATAAATTAACCTCTTTAATCTAAGATAATTATCTTAAGGATCCTAGTAATCTAGATAATATTATTAATAAATAGTTAAACTATCTATTTTATATTTATATCCTTATAATAAGGAATCGATATTAGTCTTTTACTTAGATAGTTAATAACTATAAAAACTATATTATAACCTTAGTAATCCTTAGGAAATAAATAGAAGTCTATCATAATATACTATTAGGGTCTTTTAGGGATTAGAAATAGATAAAGGAGTCTAGGCGTTTAATCTCTCTAGGCCTTTATATATTTATATATTAAATAGTTATTTATATAATATTATATATTAGTTATCTAGCTAGGTTAATAATATCTAGTTAAGACTAAGCTCTTTAGTTTCTTAATACCTAGATATACTATTAAGGGCTAATAATATATTTTATTAAGTAACTAGATATATAAATTATCTTAATCTAGTACTTTAAGCTTTCTATTAAAAAGGAGTAAGTCGCTATCTATTATCTAATAGGGATTATTTCTTTCTTATATAATCTTATACAAACTCTCTAACTTAGGACTCTTATAATTAGCTATTTTTACCCTTTCTATAATATCTATAGGTTTAGCCTAGAGTAGTACACTCCCTAGTTAACTTAGATAGAAAGCGGGTCTTATATTAGCGCTACGCTGTAGGTTATAATCAAAATTACTAGTTTTTTTACAGTACGTTATATCAGATTTACTACACACTATTATCATATAGATATATATCTTTAATCTTATCTATACCTATATATATATATAGATCTACCACTTAGTAGGGCCCCTATTAGCTGCGAAAATATCTTATATACGGCGAGGCATAGTAGCGATCTAACGCTAGAAAATATCACTTCTAACTGATTCCTATACTACTTAGACAATAGCGCGTAGTATCTAGTAGTTATTAACCTCCTCCGGGTAGTATTCTTGAATCTAATCCTTTATAATATAGACCGGCTCCGCTATCTTTATAGTGATTTACCGCGATTTACGACGCGTTTCTACAATATATATATCTATATATCTATAAAGGTATATATATATATAGGATTAGATTAGATTAACCGATCTTACTTAGAAGTCGTGATCCTAGCCAGTAATTACCCTATTAGGCCTTATTTATTGTGATCCTAGCCGGTAGTTACCTTATTAGGCCTTATTTATTATGATCCTAGCTAGAAAAGCCGGTTAGGGCCTATTTATCGTGATCTTAGCTAGAAATTAGATTATAGGCCACTAAAATCGGTAATTTTTATATATTCTATCTAAGTAAACTAGGTAGTATCTAATAACTAGGTAAACTTCTTTATTAAAATAGCTCTAAGATAGTATTATAAGCTACTAACTATTATCTATATATAGGGTATCTTTCTAGGAGAGGGTATTAGTAATAATATTTTATTTCTTAGGTCGGTACTTAATTATAAAATAGAATTAGGATAGGAATTTACTCTATCGAACCTATCTCTAATTTATCTATCTTATAGTTATAAAATATTTAAAGGACTAATAGTTAGTAAGAATCTTAAAGTAGTCCTTCTAGATAAAGCCTTTTAGTTCGGCTCGCTACTCTTATAGTGCCTAAATAATTATAAGTAATTCCTTATCTTATATCTCGTAGTTTAACTCTATAGACTATATAGTCTTAGAGAAGAAAGCGATAGGATACTAGAAATTGTTTTCTTTATAGTATTAAAAGGAATAGCGCTAAGAACGCTATTCGATATATCTATTTTAACTTATATCTAATATCCTAGGTTATAATATTTAAGTACTAGTATACTAAGTAGCTTCTCTTTAAGGAGTAAGAATACTTACTCGTAGCTATTAGACTATTCGAAAGGAATATCTTATCTCGTTAGAGGTAGCTATATAGAAAAAGTCTATAAAGATACCTAATACTCTAATATTTAGTAATAGAAAGGAGGTTTATTTCGAGACCTAGGAGACTATTATCCGATAGAAGCTTAAAGTGAATATTAATTACTATCTACTATTAATATATTATAAACTCTATATATAAAGTCGCTATAAAGGAAAAGCCTAGTTATATATTATACCCTATATAAATATTAACGAATCTACATATAGATATTAAAGATATAATTACCTTAAAAAGAAGAGTAAAAGGAATCTAGAAATTAAAATCTTCTTAATTTCTCTTTATAAAATCAATTATATTATTAAAATTAAGAGTATTTTAATTAATAATTCTAAGATTATTAAAAATTTAGATACTTCTAAAGGAATATTATAATCTGGTAGAGATATTTTTAAAGAAGAGATTTAATAAACTTTCTCTATATAGACCTAGGGTAGATTATAATATTATTTTTAAAGTAGGAATATAGCTAAGATACTATTCTCTATATAAACTCTCTTTTAAAGAGTTAAAAGTAGTAAAAAAATATATTTTTAATAACCTAAAGAAAGGATTTATTATACTAAGTTTAATCTTATATATTTTATCTATTTTTATAATAAAGAAACTAAGTAGTAGTCTCTATTTCTATATAGACTTTAGAAAGCTAAATATAATAATAAAGAAAGACTACTATTCTCTTTCTTTAATCGATAAAATATTATAATAAACTAGTAAAGCTAAATTCTTTATAAAGCTTAATATCTAATAAAGCTTCTATTAAATCTATTTAACCCCTATAATAAAGGATCTTATAACTTTTTATATAAGATATAGATCTTTTAAATATAGAGTTATATTACTTAGGTTAATAAATAGCTTAATAACTTTTTAAAGGTTTATAAATAATATACTCTAAGAATATCTTAATAAGTATATAATAAATAGCCTTTATAGATAATATCTTAATCTATAATAAGACTACTAAAGATTATTAATAGTAAGTTTAGGAAATACTTTATTATCTTTAAAATATAGGACTCTAAGTCTCTTTATAGAAATCTAAGTTTTTAATTAGTAAAACTAAGTTTTTAGATTATATTATAAATATTAATAATATTACTATTAATCTAGAAAAAGTCTAAGTAATTTAGTTATAGTAAATACTAACTACTATAAAAAGAATATAGTCCTTCCTTAGATTCTATAACTTCTATTATTATTTTATATAAAATTATAGTGTAATTATAAAGCCTTTATATTACTTAATAAAGTAGGATATTCCTTTTTAAATCGTCTAATAGCTATAAATAAATATCTTTACTCCTAAAAGAGAAGCTACTTAGTATATTAGTATTTATATATTATAGCCTAGGATATTAAATATAAATTAAAATAGATATATTAAATAGCGTTCTTAGCGCTATTCTCTTTTAATATTATAAAGAAGATAATTTCTAATATCCTATCGCTTTTTTCTCTAAGATAATATAATCTATAAAATTAAACTATAAAATATAAAATAAAGAATTATTTATAATTACTTAGGCGCTATAAAAGTAATAAACCGAACTAAAAGGCCTTATTAGGAAGGACTACTTTAAGATTCTTATTAACTATTAATCTTTTAAATATTTTATAATTATAAAATAGATAAATTAAAGATAGATTTAATAGAGTAAATTCCTATTCTAATTTTATTTTATAATTAAGTACTAACCTAGGAAATAAAATATTATTACTAATACTCTCTCTAGGAAAGATATATTATATATAAATAATAATAGGTAGCTTATAATATTATTTTAGAGCTATTTTAATAAAGAAATCTATCTAGTTATTATACTACTCTAGGCTAAACCTATAAATATTATAGAAAGAGTAAAAATAGCTAACTATAAAAGTCCTAAGTTAGAGAGTTTCTATAAGATTACCTAGGAAGGAAATAATGTCTATTAAATAATAGATAGTGATTTATTCTTTTTTAATAGAAAGCTTAAAGTACTAGATTAGGATAATTTATATATTTAGTTATTTAATAAACTATATTATTAGCCTTTAATAATATATTTAGATATTAAAAAACTAAAGAGCTTAGTCTTAACTAGATATTATTAGCCTAGTTAGGTAACTAATATATAATATTATATAGATAACTACTTAATATATAAATATATAAAGGCCTAGAGAGATTAAATATCTAGACTTCTTTATCTACTTTTAATCCCTAAAAGACCTTAATAGTATATTATAATAGACTTCTATTTATTTCCTAAGGATTGCTAAGGTTATAATATAGTTTTTATAGTTATTAACTATCTAAATAAAAGACTAATATCGATTCTTTATTATAAAAAAATAAATATAAAATAGATAGTTTAACTATTTATTAATAATATTATCTAGATTACTAAGATCCTAGAGATAATTATCTTAGATTAAAGAGGTTAATTTATTTTAGAATTCTAGACTAAGTTCTATAGGATCCTAGTAATTAAGAGAAAATTATTAACTATATATTATCTATAAATAGATAGTTAGAGTAAGATTATAAATTAATATATAGCTTAAAGGTTATATCTATATATTAAGTAGAACTAAGATAATTAATTAAAGATTTTATTAATAGTTAATTTTATAGTATTAATACTCCTTTAAGATATAATAAAGAAGTCCCCTTTCTTTATTAAAAGAGATTATAAACTAGTAATAATATTTAATTAGAGGGACTAAGAGATAAAGATATTAAATAAATAAAATACTATATAGATACTTTCTAAACTATAGGAGATCTAGATTTATATAAAAGAGTAGATTATGAAGTTATAGTAACTATAAATCTAATAGATAAATAGATATTAGTAAGAAAAGGATTTTAGAGTTAATAACTTAATATTTATTATAATTAGAGACTAGCTATAAGATTAATTAAGTAGGAAGCTTTTTTATCTTACTAGCGGACCTTATAAGATTATTAAGAAGGTAGATAACTCTTATAAACTAGACCTTCTAAAAGTAATTTAAGTCTAATAGCTTAGATATAACCTAGATCTATAGTAGTACCTAGTAGGTAATTTTAAATATATACCTAAGAAGATTTAGGAGTTCTATAACTAGTACCTAGCTAAGCTAGGCCTATCTATAAGATTATAGGAATAGCGTAAAGTAGATAAAGAAGACTAAATTATCAAGGATTATATTAATAATAATAAACTAGTATCTAGGGACTAAATATATTCTTAGGCGGGGGTAATATAATAATCTAGAAGGGGGTTATACTATATTTATACTATTTATTTATTTACTTATTGTGATAAGATCTTAAAGTCCTATCTAGTAGAGTTTTCTCTCTCTTTCTTTTCCTTTCCTCTCCTATACTTAAAATCATAGTTAAAATACACTCTTTACCTTAAAGATCTAGCTAGTAATAAACCTTACCTAAATCTAATAAGAGTAGATAGAAAATATACTACTTATAATATCTATAATAGTAGAAGTTATTAGGTACCTAATTACCCTAATAAAAAGCCTAAGAATAATTTAAAAAATACTATAGTAGTCTAAAGTCTTAAAATAGGCCTAAATAGCTTATGAAAAGAGGATAAGCTAGAGTAATCCCTTATACTTTAGCTTAATAGCCTATAGTAGGGACTACTTATAAACTATATATATTAGTAATTATTAAAAATCTAGTTAGAACTTATATAGACCTTAATAGTAGCGCTAAGTGTGATTATATTAGTATTAAATTTATAAAATATTATTGTTTTAATTAAGTTAAACTATTACTATCTATACTTTATACTATTAGTTATTTTAAAATTCCTACCTATAGTATTTAGTTAATTCCTATTACTTTAACTAATTATTATAGTATTATAAAACCTATAACTTAACCTTATATTATTATTAATACTTTTAAGAAATACCTAATCTATTTAGCTCCGCCTCTTAATAATTTCTAGTTCGAGATAATAGTGAATTAGATTAAAATTCTTAATCCCTATAAATTTATACAAGAAAATTATAATATAGTAATAGTTTTTACTATAGTTATATTACTTCTATAACTATAGATATCTAAGGATAATATCCCTAAATCGCCTTTAAAAAGGGAGTAACCTAACCTACCCCTTAAACTTAAAGAACTCGCTAATATCTTTAACACTAATTATATTAGAACTATTATCCTTTATAGGCCTTTTAATTATATAATTAATATAGAATTAGATAAAGAACTATCCTTTAGTCTATTTACCCTCTTTCTAAGTATAAATTAAAGGTTCTTAAGGATTACCTAGAGGAGAATAAAGAAGCTAGCTATATCTAATTTATAACGATCTAGAAGGGGTTTATACTATTAGGAAGGGGTTTAAGATAGCTAGATCGAAGCGGAACCTAATATTTAAAGATAAGTATTTAAGTAATATACTAGAAAAAGAAGACCGAACTAAAAGAGAAGTAGCTAGTACTTTTAACCTAGAAACTCCCTAACTACTAAGATAAATTATAACTAATAGAGATAATAAAGGTAATAATAATAAAGAAGGAACCCCTATAATATATAAATAGCTATATACTACCCCTTAAGGTAATCGGTTTAACGAACTTATCTAAGTATATTATAAGTAGTAAAAGAAGATCTAAGAGCTAAAAGATAAGATAATTATCTTCTAAAATAAAAAGGCTAAGGTTAAGACTAAGAAAATAAAGGCTAAACGCTTTATTAAGGTATTTACTAAAGAGAGAGATAAGGTAATCGCTTATTAAGACCTTATAAACTAAGCTTAAAATAATATTATTTACTATTTTATATGTTTATAAAATATAAATATTATTAGTTAGTACTAATATACTAATTATAGAGGCTATAACCTATTAGAAGTCTATAAAGATACCTAATACCCTAATATTTAATAATAGAAAGGATATTTATTTTAAGACCTAGGAAACTATTATCTAGTAAAAACTTAAAGGTAAATACTAATTACTATCTACTACTTATATATTATAAACTCTATATATAAAGTCGCTATAAAGGAAAAGCCTAGTTATATATTATATTTTATATAAATACTAACTTAATAAACCTATATAAAGATACTAAAGATATAATTATTTATCTAAAAACTATCTTTCCTAATCTAAACTACTAAGCTAAAGCCTATACTATATATTATAAATAAAGATAGAACTAAAAGATAGCTTTATTAACTTCTTTACTAAATTTATATAACTTACTAAAGAAGCTATTATTATCGAAGAAAATAGAAAATATAATCTATATTTAACACTTCTATATCTATTATAAAGCTAAGTAATGTACACTATTAATTAGAGTACTATTTCCTTTAATATCTTTACCTAGACTTACTAGAGTATATTATATAAGATTAACCTTCAATAGGAGTTAAAGACTACTTTTTATATCTATATAGTTACTACTTATAAAGGTATATTAGTTTTAGGTATAAGGCCTATTAACCGGGTAAGATATAAAGACTAGGTAGGTAAGTATATTAGGAGGAGAATAAGTTATACAAATTACTTTAAGACTAATTCTTATAAGAGTAAGAGGGATTTAGGGGAATCCTAGACTATAGGGAAAACCTATCTAGACTACTAACGTAGCGATTATCTAATAAACCTCTCTCGGTTCGACTAAGATCCCTAGGCGCTAAGGAATCGGCCCTACCCTATATATAAATAAATAAATAAAGTCGGAATATATATTAAGTAGTATAATAAAGTTAACTCCTCTCTATCCCTAGGTTATAAGGATCTTTATCTATTATAATTATCTCCTCCTTCCTAGGTAGATATCCTTATCCGCGAACTAAAATAGATTTAAGGATATTTTATATAAGAAACGATAGCGTAGCTATAATTAAAGAAGTGATTCGAAATCAATCTTCTTCTCTTTAATTAAGGTATATTAGTATATAATTAGGAATAGAATTAAAGGTATTTTATAAAGGAAATAATAGCGTTAAAGAAGCGATCCTAAATTAGCCTCCTTTATAATTAGATATATTTATATCCCTCCTCGAGTTCCTTTATTTAGGGAATCTATTTACCTCTATATCCTATCTATAAAATAATTCTTTAATTATTATTTATCTATTACTCTATCTATTATAGTTCCTACGATTTAAGCTCACTATATCTAGCTAAAGAATATCTAATATATAAAATATCTATATTTATCCTATAAATCCTTTAACCCTATAGTTACTACTACTCCTTTTAAGATAAAGTACTATCTTAATAAAAAGGGCTTAAAGAAATACTAATAGTATATTTAACGGAAAAATCTATATCTCTACCTTAGTAAGGGTATATAAAGATATATTAGCGATTTAGTAACGATCCTAGAGTAGATTACTTAGATATTTATAGTAGATAAAGAGGGAGGTTAATAGAGTAAGTAGCTTAATATCGATCTAATAGTACCTTATTAATATTTCTATAGAAAATATAGTTATAGTACTAAAGGTTTTTAAATAGTTATTATATTATATATTTTAATCCTTTATCTCGCCCTCTACTCTCTAGATTAAAGGCGTAGTAGCGCCGATATAATATAGAATTAAGGTAGTATCTCTAAATAGATAATAAAGGGTATATATAATAGAGTTATATAAAGGTTAATTTAATATATAATATATAAATAGCTATAATAGCTACCTATAACCCTTTAGTAATATTAGCCTTAGAGAATATATTAGAGGTATATAAAGATATACTTTTAGTTCTACTATCTAAGTTATAAAATAGTATAGGGTTTAGGGTATTTTAATATAGTTTTAATATAGTTTTAATATAGTTTTAATATAGTTTTAATATCTTTTTAATTTTAAAGTTATAATTTTTTCTAAGACTTTTTATATTTTATAATAATCTTTAGGGTATTTACTATTACTTCCTCTAGGACCTATTAATTATATTTAAAGGGCTATCCTATCTATTTTATAAAGTAGTATAGCTCTCTTTTAAAGATTTAATCTCCTTTAATTTCTTTAACTTCTTATTTATTATTATTAGCTAGCTTTAGTAGGGGTAATTATTATAGTTTATTCTCTCTTTATTACTATAGTTATAGTAGCTAAATAGAGGATATATTATAAATTACTATATATTAGTTAGGGAATAGTAGATAATATATCTATTTTCTAATATATTTAAAGATCCTAAATAATCTAATCTATTATAGAGAGAGCTTTTTTATAGTTCCTTCTTTAAGATATAGGTTTTTTATAAATAAGACTATAAGGTTATTTTTCTTAAATAATATCTCTTTATATCTTTTATTATAATAAGTCGCTTATATTTTAGTTACTTTTTACTATAAAATCTATAGTTTTTTTTATAGCTCTATAAATTTTTAAAAATAAGCTAATACTACTAGTACTTTTTTTTAAATACTATTATTCTTAATATATATTTAAAAGTTTAGGTTAATTCCTAATAGTATTTAAAAGGGTAATATCCCTATTATAATACTAATAATATTATTATAGGTAAACTTAGCTATTCTAAATAATAGAGGCTATATCGTTTATTATTTATCGATAAAGTATTATAAATAGTACTCTAAGGTCTAATTTATCTATTCTATTTATCTATTAGTTTAGAGGTAAAACGCTATTACCTACCTTAACCCTTTACCTAGGATAAATAATATAGTTTTAACTAAAATCTATTTATAAAGATAGATCCCTAATTAGATATAATATTAGTTAATAGTCTATATCTTAGTTTACTTTTTTAATAAAATAATTAGCTAATTCTAAAATATCTATTATTATTAAAACTAGGAAGAAAAAGTACTATTTTAAGAAATAGTCTATAACTACTAAGACTATATTAACTATTCTTCCTTTCTAGATTAATTAAAGTAATCCTATAATAAAATCTATAAATAATTTAATAAAAGATTATAATAGAATTAGTAGCGATTTAAGCTTATTAAAAGGCTAATATTAACCTAGGTATTTAAACTATCTAATAGATTCTATAAGATTCAATATATTTCTTTATATCTTTTTATATATATATCTAGTATAGTTATACTTTAGTAACTTTTCTATTTTAGTATAGCTAAAATAGCTAGCGATAGGGTTATTATAATATATTTATAGTAACTTTATATAAATACCCTCTTTCTTTAATATATATATAATATATATTCTTAGTACTATAGTAAATCTAAATTAACTAACTAGTCTTTATTATTAGATCTCTATACTAAAATATCCCCTTTTTAGTAGAGTATCTCTAGGTCTTCGATCTATAATTATCTTACCTATTAGAGAATATCTTTAATATCTATATTAATAGATTAGATTACTACTATAGTAGTATCTTCGATATTAAATAGGATATTTAGTTTATTATATAGTTCTCTCTACTTAGACTAATTATCTAAGTTTATACCTATAGATATATTAAATCTAGGGTCTTCCTATTTTAACCTAGGTTCTAAGTTATATTCCCTAGAATTATATTTATAATCTATATCTAGAGTTTTTATCCTAATAATACTTTATATTATAAAGGTTATATCCTTATTTTAACTTTAAGATAGGAGCTTTTTATCTATAATTTAGTCCTAAATTAAGATTATTAATTCTACTCCTAAAGTAGCTTATTTAGAGTTTAAGATTCTAAAAAGCCTATCTATAGGATTTATCTTTCTAGGCCTATACTTTATAATAAAGTTAAAAGGTATTAGAAATATATATTAATATACCTATTAGCTATTAAGTTTCTACTATATTATAAAAATATATAGATTTATATAATTAAAAAGTACCTTAATTAGGTATTTACTACTATTAAAATAGTATCTCTAATATTAGAAAGAGTAAATAATAATAAATAGCTTTTAATCTAGTATTATATAGTTAAGTTCGATCTTAGAGAATTTTTAGGATTAGAATATAATTAGATATTATCTCTTTTCTATATTAGGCTAAGATAGGACTCCTCCTATCTCTTTATTTAAAGTATCTATTTCTAACTTAATAGATTATTTAGAATTAAAATAATATAATAGAGCTACTAACTAAAAAGCTTCTTTTAGCTACTAAAATATTAACGATTCTATATTATTAAGTACTATTTTACTAGGCTTTTTCCTATTTTTTAACCCTTTAAATATTATAATAAAGGGGAGAGATATATATAAATACCTTTTAATAACGTAGTAATAAAAGTTATAAAATCCTAGGAATACCTAGATATTATAGTAGCTCTTTAGTTCTTCCTATTCCTAGATTATATAGATATATCTTTTATCTATATATATCTTATCGCTATTAAAAATAAATCTAAGGAATTTAACCTCTTTCTAATAAAAAGTATACTTAAAAGGTTTTATATAAAGCTCTACTTTTTATAATTATTTATTATTTAAAGATAACTTAATTATAACACTTTTATATAGGATTCCTAATTATATATAAAGATTAAGATATTATCTAGATATATTATATAAATAATATCGATTAGCTCCTCTAATACTATATAGATATAACTCTAAAAGGTAGCTAGTATATTTAATAGACTAAAAGATATAATTATATATTTAAAATAGCTATATTTTATTTAGAAAGTAGTCTTCTATTTATTACCTTTCTATAGCTAAATATAGTAATAAATATCTTTAATATCTACTTTACTAAAATATTATACTCTAGAGAGTCTATCTAGGATTTCTAAAATAAAGGGTAATAGGTCGCGATTCTTAACTAAAATATAGTTAAGTCCTTAGTAATCTATATATAAATATAGACCTCTATCCTTTTTTTAATATAAAGAGGATTAGTACTCTAATAGGACTTTTTAAAGGTTAGATTCTCTTTTTCTTAATATTATCTATAAGATAGGCCTATAATTCCTTAAATTTAATATATAAAAGAGGATAGATAGGACTATAAAATAGAGTCTTTCCTTTTTTAAGCTTAATTATATAATCTATTACTTTTATAATTAAGAGTTTATCTACTTTTTTATAATTAAATATATTAAGAAACTCTAATTTAAAGGGTATTCTTAATTTATTAAACTTAGTATAATTATTCTTATTCTTATTTTTATCTAAAAACTAGACCTATTCTAGTATTTTTATAAGAGTATAGATAATAAATATATTTTATAATTTCTTAGTGAATTAATAGGGATTTATAAGTTTAAAGGTCTTAACTCTAAACTATTATTTATCTATTTTTAGATAGAGAATAATATTAAAATTATTAATAAATATATAAGATAGGAGTACTAGACTTCTTTTATTATAGTAATCTCTATTAATTCCTATATAGGGCCTTTTAATTATTTTTATAGTTTTTCTAGAGTCTTTTATTATAAAAGAGACCTAGAATATATTATAAATATATAGTATTTTAGGAGTAATACCTTTTAAAGATAGAGATAAAAATAGAGTAGTAAATAATTTATTTTTATAAATAAAATCTTTATTAACTATATTATATTTAGCGCTAATATCTAGGTCTATATATATATTAATACTATTTCTAAATATAATTAATATATATAGATATATTATAGTCTAAATTAATAGATATTAAACTAAGATATTAGGATCTACTCTAGCTCTTTTACTTTTTCTAATTATTAGTTTTAGTTAATAAAATATAATATTTAAATAAATTACTAGATAATAGTTTTCTAGGGGTATTTATTTATTTAGTAATTCTTATCTTTATAAGTCTAATACTCTTTATTTAATATTAAATTAGTACCTTTTCCTTTATTAGTAGATATAGTATTTTTACTAGAGATAGAAGATTTCCCTTTATAGCCTCTACCTCTATATTAGCCTCTACCTCTTAGGTTTATATCTCTAGAGTCTATATCTCTAAGGCTACTTTATCCTCTATAATTTAAGTTTAAAAAGGATAAAGATAAAGTATTATTTTAGATATAATTTAATATTAAATTATTATAGTTTCCTTTCTTATACTTTTCTTATCTATCTATATATATAGGAGCCTCTTTCCTTTTATAGTTTATAAAATATATATTCTAGAGTATAGAAACTTTTAATACTATTTAAGTTTAAATAGTAAGAAATACTTTATTATTACTAATAATAATAAAGTATCTAAGTAGTTTAATAAGTTTTATAAATAATATTTAAGCCTTCTACTCTTTAGTCTAGGCTAAGAGGTATTTCTCTAGTAATAAAAAGTAATATTTAAAGATATAGAGGTCTTAATTAGGGTATATTTTAGCCTAATAATAGAGAATAAAGATATTAATTATAATATTATATAAGTTTTAGAGTAGTATTTTTATCTATTCCTTAAATCGATCTTAATTCGCTTTATCTTTAAAATAGTTTATTATATAATTCTACTATTTATTTTTATAGATAATATAAAGGTAATTTTTAGTAGTAAAACTCTTTTAAAAATCTAAAATATATTTCTTAGAGACACTTTTAAATAAGGTAGTAATATTATTTAGCTATTCCTTTTATTAGTAGATATTAAAGGTTTCTTCGAATTTCTTAATATCTTATTTAATCTCTCTTTTTTAGCTAGGTCTACTCTCTAATAAGGATTTTTAATAGTATTAGTAGCGATTTACCTTAATAGCTAATTCCTCTTTATTTTTAGTAATAAGTTTTTTAGTATTAATAATCTATTATTATAGCTTTACCTTTTTAATAAGCCTATAGATAGTTTCCTATAGCTATTTAAAAGTTACTATAACTTATTTAAGGTTTTAATCTATTAGCTAATTTTATAGATCTAATAAGGACTCTAATTCTTTAATCTCTTAGATCTATAGACTTAGTTCTAGATCGCTACTAAACTAAAGGATTTCCTATAGGTTTTTAGTACTAGATTAGGTAGTATAGTATAGAGCTATTATATCTTAGGTAATAAAAGAAAAAGAATTAAAAATATAAAGGTATACTAGTTTTAGGTATAAGGCCTATTAACTAGGTAAGATATAAAGACTAAATAGGTAAATATATTAGGAGGAGAATAAGTTATATAAATTACTTTAAGACTAATTCTTATAAGAGTAAAAGGGATTTAGGGGGATCCTAGACTATAGGGAAAACCTATCTAGACTATTAATATAGCGATTATATAACGAACCCCTCTTAGTTCGACTAAGTCCCTAGGCGCTAAGGAATCGGCCCTACCCTATATATAAATAAATAAATAAAGTCGGAATATATATTAAGTAGTATAATAAGGTTAACTCCTCCCTATCCCTAGGTTATCAGGGTCTTTATCTATTATACTACTTTAGTCTTTAGGAAGTAATATAGGTACTAGTACTCTAGTAAATTCGACTTATACTCTTTATATAAAGTATAAAGGGAGTACTAATTATACTCTACTATCGGCTATTAAACGTGCGATCCTAATAAAGGAAGAAAGATATTTTAGCTATAAAGAATAAAGATATATAATATATAAATATCTAAAGAAGAAGCTAAGTATAGCTATTATAACTACTACTATTATAATTATAGAGCTAACCTTAATTACTAAGGTCTAGGAATTTAAAGCTAATTTAGGAAAAGCTACTATCTAAGAGAAGTCTCCTACCTAGGTAGTTATAAAAAAGTATTCGTATATTTATTAGATTTATAAAAGTTAATTAAAGGACCTAGAGATAGTTTAACTTAGCTAATATATAATAAATATTCCTTTTCTATTTTAGTACTTAGTAATATAGGAGTAGATAGTTATACTTTTATAAACTTATAATAATTATATTACTTAGGAAACGCTTTAGAATTTAAATAAAGCGACTTAGCTAGGAGTATCCTATTTATAGATTTAATAGATTATTAAATATATTAATTACTTATATTACGTTCTTAACTATTTATATCGATAGATAGATTTAATAATAAGTTCTTATACTCTTTATAGACCTAGGAAAATATAATATAATTCTAGGCTATAAATAGTTTATAGAGTATAATATCTTACTTAACTACTAATAATATTATATAATCTAGCCTAATAAAAGGTCTCTATTTAATAAAATATTAGAGAAATTAGTAGTTCTAACGCCTATTACTATTCTATAGAAATCTATCTATAATACTAAATATTAAGTAGATATATATCGCTAAGACTAGCTCTTTAAAAAAGAGGAAATAGGAATAAATAAAAGTTATCTTTATACTAGAGAGTATTAATATAGATATTAATAGATTAAAGAGAAAAGAAGGATAATTTATAATCTTAATAATAAAACCTAAATTCTAATTATAAAGGTTAAAGAGGATTAGAATATATTATATCTATTAATATTAGTCTTATTAGATAAATTAGCTTTAGTTATCTAAAAGAAAAGAGTAAAAAGAATCTAGAAATTAAGATCTTCTTAATCTCTTTTTTAAAATTAATTATATTATTAAAATTAAGAATACTATAATTTAATAGAAATATTTTTAAAGAAGAGATCTACTACTCTAGAGTAGATTATAATATTACTCTTAAAGTAGGAATATAGCTAGGATACTATCCTCTATATAAGCTCTCCTTTAAAGAGTTAAAAGTAGTAAAAAAGTATATTCTTAATAACCTAGAGAAAGGATTTATTATACTAAGCTTAGCTCTATATATTTTATCTATTTTTATAGTAAAGAAACTAGGTAGTAGTCTTTACTTCTATATAGACTTTAGAAAGCTAAATATAATAATATAGAAGGACTATTATCCTCTCTTTTTAATTAATAAAGTACTATAATAAACTAATAAAGCTAGGTTCTTTATAAAGCTTAATATCTACTAAGGCTTTTAATAAATTCGTTTAACCCCCTATAGTAAAGGAGCTTATAACTTTCTATATAAGATATAGGTCTTTTAAATATAAAGTTATATTATTTAGATTAATAAATAGGTTGCGACTTTCTAGAGATTTATAAATAATATACTCTAGGAATATTTCAATAAATATATAGAAGCTTTTATAGATAATATCTGATTATAGTAAGACTACTAAAGATTACTAATAGTAAGTTCGAGAAGTACTTTACTATCTTTAAGATATAGGGCTCTAAGTCTTTTTATAGAAGTCTAAGTTCTTACTTAGTAAAGCTAAGTTTCTAGATTATATTATAAATACTAATAGTATTACTATTAACCTAGAAAAAATCTAAGTAATTTAATTATAACGCGCACTAACTACTATAAAGGGAATATAATTATTCTTTAGATTCTATTATTTCTACCGCTATATTATATAAAATTATAGCGCTATTATAAAGCTATTATATTACTTAATAAGATAGAATATTCCTTTTAAATAGTCTAGTAGCTATAAAGAGGTATTTTTACTCTTTACTTAGTATATTAATATTTAAATATTATAACCTAAGGTACTAGATATAAGTTAAGATAGATATATTAAATAGTGTTCTTAGAGTAGTTCTCTCTTAATACTGTAAAGATAATAATTTCTAATATCTTATCGCTTTCTTCTCTAAGACTATATAATCTATAGAGTTAAACTATAAGATATAAGATAAAGAGTTATTTATAATTATTTTAATATTATAAGAATAGTAAATTAAACTAAAAGGCCTTACCTAGAAGGACTATTTTAAAATCCTTATTAATTATTAGTCTCTTAAGTATTTTATAACTATAAAATAAATAAATTAGAGATAGATTTAGTAGAATAAATTCCTATTTTACTTTTATTTTATAATTAAGTACTAACCTAGAAAATAAAATATTATTATTAATACTCTCTCCTAAAAGGATATATTATATATAGATAATAGTTAGTAGCTTCTAATACTTCTTTAGAGCTATTTTAATAAAGAAGTCTATTTAGTTATTATACCGCTTTGTATTAAACCTATATATATTATAAAAAAGGTAAAGATAGCTAACTATAAGAGTCCTAAGCTAGAGAGTTTCTATAAACTTATTTAGAAAAGAAATAATTCTTAATTAATAATAGATAGCGATCTACTTTTTTTTAATAGAAAGCTTAAAGTACTAGATTAAGATAATCTATATATTGAACTATTTAATAAAATATACTACTAGCCTTTAATAGTATACCTAGGTATCGAAAATCTAAAGAGCTTAATTATAATTAGATATTATTAGTCTATTTAGGTAACTAATATATAATATTATATAGATAACTACTTAATATATAAATATATAAAGGCCTAGAGAGATTAAATACTTAGACTCCTTTATCTACGTCTAATCTTTAAAAGACCTTAGTAATATATTATAATAGACTTCTATTTATTTCTAAAGGATTATTAAGGTTATAATATAGTTTTTATAGTTATCGACTATCTAAGTAAAAGACTAATATCTATTCTTTGTTGTAAAGATATAAGTATAAAATAGATAGCTTAATTATTTATTAATAATATTATCTAGATTACTAGGATCCCTAAGATAATTATCTTAGATTAAGGAGGTTAGTTTATTTTAGAGTTCTAGACTAAATTCTATAGAATCCTTAGGATTAAGAGAAAATTATCGACTATATACTACCTATAAATAGATAGTTAGAGTAAGATTATAAATTAATATATAGCTTAAAGGTTAGTATTTATATATATTACCAGCCAGATCTTTAAGGAAAAGAGTGTATTTCAACTATGATTTTGAGTATAGGAGAGGAAAGGAAAAGAAAGAGAGAGAAAACTCTGCTGGATAGGACTTTAAGATCCTATCACGACAAGCAAGTAAATAAATAGTGTAAGTATAGTGAAAACCCCTTCCAGATCATCCAGATCGTCACAATATATTAAGTAGAACTAAGATAACTAGTTAAAGACCCTACGAATAGGTAATTTTATAGCTTTAATACTCCCTTAGGATATAATAAAAAGGTCCTCTTTCTTTATTAAAAAAGATTATAAACTAGCGATAATATTCGATTAATGAGACTAGGAGATAAAGATACTAAATAAGTAAGATACTATATAGATACTTTCTAAACTATAGAAGATCTAGACTTAGATAAAGGAGTAGATTATAACGTTATAGTAACTATAGATCTACTAAGTAAATAAATATCGATAAGAAGAGGATTTCGGAGTTAATAACTTAATATTTATTATAATTAGAGATTAGCTATAAGATTAACTAAGTAGGAAGCTTTTTATCTCGCTAGCGGACCTTATAAGATTATCGAGAAGGTAGGTGACTCCTATAACTTAGACCTTCTAGAAGCGATTTAAGTCTACTCTATCTTCTACCTAAGTAAGCTATAAAAGGCTATAATAATAGAGCCTTTAATAGGATAATATATAGACCTATTACTATCTATTAGGGTTAGAGAAACGGATAAATAGGAGGTTAATAAGATTCTAGAAGTATATTACTATAAGTTATAGTACTAAATATAATAGCTTAGATAGAACCTTAATCTATAGTAGTACCTAGTAGGTAATTTTAAGTATATATCTAAGAAGATTTAGGAATTCTATAACTAATACCTAGTAAAGCTAGGCCTATCTATAAGATTATAGGAATAGCGCGAGGTAGATAAAGAAGACTAAATTATCGAGGATTATATTAATAATAATAAACTAGTATCTAGGGACAAAATATATTCTTAGGTAGGGGTAATATAACGATCTAGAAGGGTTTAGACTAGAAGGGGTTTATACTATTTATTTATTTACTTATTATAATAGGATCTTAAAGTCCTATCTAGCAGAGTTTTCTCTCTCTTTCTTTTCCTTTCCTCTCCTATACTCAAAATCATAGTTAAGATACACTCTTTGCCTCAAAGATCTGGCTAGTAACAGCTAGGGGAATCTAAGGGGACTTAGTGCTACTTTATTACCTTTTTCTTTAGTTATAATTTCTATTAATATAATCTACGAAACTTACTAATCAAATATTTTATATTCTTTATATCTTCTTTAGGTACCTATTAATTATATTTAATAGGTTAGTCTTTCTATTTTAGTAAGAAATAGATAGTATTTTATACTTTTTATTTATTCTTAATTTCTTTGATTTCCTATTTATTATTATCTTCTATATCTAGTATTAATATTAATTTAGTCTTATTTTTACTTGATTTTGAATTCTAAGATTCTAAGAGTAAGATATAGAAAATATTATAAATGTAAGAGTATTATTTAGGTAATATAAGCTAGTATAGCTAGGTACTAACTTTTTAATAAACCTAGGAGTAAGTTTTATAAAAGTAGCTTCAATTTTAAATTCTTTATAGATAATAAGACTAAATCCTTATATTAGAATTCCTTTAGCTTATATTGTGATACAGGTAGGTTTCTAAAGAATAATAGGTCTAATTTCTACGAAAAACCCAAGATAGAGAAAAGAAGAAGAGAAGGGAAGAGAATTCCTATCTCTCACTTCTTCTACCTTACCATCATACGTAACTAAGCTATAATAATAATAGTGGTCTAGTCTATAGTCTCGTTATAATAGCTCTTAAGTCTTATATTACCCCCTCCTAAGATTCGCTTAGTCCCGTTAAGCGACTTTTCCGTTATCTAGATACTCGTTAGGGTATTTATCGTTTAGTATATAATAGATCTAGTGCTATAATCTTACTAGGGGTCTAGGTTTCTTAGGGTATTCTTTGTAGAATTTAGTAATTTTTTAAGGAGTATTCTATATATTTCCTATAGGATACTAGGAATTATCTATATTATATCCTTTCTACTAGATCTTATATTATAGCTTATAGTAATATAATTAGGAATCTAAGATCTAGTCTATTTCCTATTTATGTGAAGGGCTGTAGCCGAATTGATTCAATTGGGCTAGGCGAATATGCTGTTTACAATAATCTTGCTAAAAGGAAACTATTGTTGTGCGTTCTGGGGTTTTGTGTGGGAACCGGGCACGTGCCTCACGTGATCTAGGCCGGGCTTCAGCCCGTTATAGTACCCCCCCCCTCACCTTTAGCGTTATGATCGGTACAATATCGCTATCAGTATCGAGTTCGCCTCGATATAGGACCGAATCGCTACTTATATATATCTAGTGTAGAGCACTCTCTAATAATATCTAGCCTCTCCTATATAGTCTCTATATAACTAGCCTATTTTACTAATACTTTAGTCTATAAGCCTCTCCTAACTCTCCTCTTATATACCGCTAATATTTCCTCGACCTCGTACTCTAGCTTACTATTAACTAGTATAGAGGGCGGCTATAAATTATCTATAATATATAAGGGAAATAGGTCCGATACCGCGAATCGGATTAACTCGATATAAAAGATAGGGTATACTCTAATAGGTATATTTAGCTTTATAATATATAGTATTAGTACTTCTTTAACCTAATACTATATATAAACTTAATTAAACTTTTTAGATAGTTATTATAATTATATATTTTATAAGTTTAGCTAAACTTAATCGCCTATTTAATATATTAATATAGCTTAGTAAGTTCGATTTATATATTCCTACTATATTTCTTATATAAATATAATTACTAACTATACCTAGTTAATAGCTTCCTATAACTAATCTATAAATAATTTACTAGTAACTATTAATTATATTATATAATAGGACCTAGTATTACTATTTTTAATTTCTAAGGGGTTAATATAATAAGTATAGATAAAGAAGAAAGATAAGAGTCCTATAAATAATATATTATAGTTATTAATTATAATTATTACTATCGGTAATAGGCGTTTCTAGTTATCTTATATATAGATTATAAATATATATATAATATATTTTATTTCCTAGTTTACCCTTTTAGTTATACTATCTAACTATAGATAAAATATAGTAGATAGTTAGCGCTAAATCGCTAGTTTTTTATATATAATTCGCTAAAATCTACTAATAAATTATAGTCCTTAGTCGCTTATAATTAGAAATAGGAGTCTATAATATATATAGAAATATATAAAGAAGGCCTTAGCTATATACTCTAATATAATCTACTTTATATTAATAAATATTACTCCCTTTATAAGTTAATCTATAATAATTAATAAATTTATTATACTATCTTCCTATCTAAAGATAGCTCTATAATAAAGTCTATTAAGATCTCTACCTAGATTCACTAAGGAATCGATAGTAGCTTTAATAACCTATATTTTATATCTCTCTATACTATATTCTTTCTATAAACTATATAATTCTATAGGAATCGTTATATATCCTTTACTACTCTAAGCTAGAAGAAATACTAAGATAGTATTAAATAGGTAGTATTATAACTAGAGTACCCTATAATATAGGAGTTATAGAGCTTCTAGATAATATTAGTTTATAGTAGCTTATTATCTAATATCTATATCTATTAATAGAAATATAATAATCTTTATTTATCTAAATAGTACTTTAATAGGCTAGTTTTTACTTCTATCTCGATAATAACTTATTAGTTATCCTATTATAATATCTATATAAATATTTAGTAAGTACTATCTATCTTTCTACCCTTTTATTATTTATTCTATAGTTTTAGTTTATTAAAGAGAGAGATAGAGGTCTTAAAATTATCTAGCTAAGGTTTAGTAATAATAGCTAAAGATCTATTTAGTTAAATTAATACTTTCTTAAGGAGAGTTTAGAATTAGTTTAATAGCCTTTTATCTAATATATCCTATAATATATCTTAATCTCGCTATAATAGAGTATCTAGGAGTACTACTAGTTTTCTTAGATAATAGTATAATATAAAGTCGAATTCTACTATTAATCCTATTTATTATATCTACCTCTTATTAAGATACTATACTTTATTAAAATATTATAGGTTTTTATAGTCTATTATAATAGTGAATTTTAGGACTATCTTTAGCTCTAGATACTACTTATATAGTACTTATATAATTATAAATAGCTCTTTATTATAAATCTTATAGTTTAACTCTACTAATAATAGCTTCTAAGAGATATAGATATAGGGTATTAGTTATCTATTCTCTTATTATTATAATAGTATTACTCTAATTACCTATTTTAAGATATCTATCTCTATAATTATCTCTTTCCCTTCTTTAAAATATATAAGGATTAGTATATTAATAAAAAGGTCCTTTAATTTAGCGAAGGCTTATTATTAATTATTATCCTAGTAGAAAGTAATATCTTTTTTTATTAGCTAAGTTAATAGTACTAATAAAATAGTAAATTAGGGAATAAATAATTAATAAAAGTTAGTAAATCCTAGGAATCTTTATATATTATATATTATTTTTAGGAGTTCCTAATATAGATTACTTTAACTTTCTTCTTTAGGTTAATATAAATCCCTTTATCTATTTATATAATAAATCTAAAGTATTTTACTAAGCTCTATTTAAATTCCGATTTCCTAATATTATATTATAAATTAGTATTCTTTAGTTTCTATAGGACTTTATAGACTTTTTATTAGTAATCCTCTAGTAAATTATTAATATATATAGAGATAAAGTTATTAAGATACTCCTATAGAGTTTAATTAATAAATCGCTAGAATATTATTAGTATATCTATTAAGCTAAAAGGGGTAATATTCTATTTAAAAAGGCTATATTATATATAAAATATAGTCTTTTATTCTTCTCTAAGGGCTATTTATACTTTATAGAAAGTAGTAATAATATTAAGCTTTATAAACTACTTTATATTATCTATATTTTATAGGGTTTCTTAGATTAATAGTAATAAGTAACAATCTTTTATACTTAGCTTATTTAATCTATAATAATCTATATAGAATTATATATCTCCGCTAGGCTTCTTTATTAAGAGTACTAAGGTAGTAGTAGATAACTTATTTATATAGATAAAATTCTTATCTAATAAATCTATTAATATCTTTTATAGGTAGAGAAGTTCTTCTTTAGTTATCCTATATAGTAGTCTATATAATAGGTACTCTTTATTACTATTTTAGTCGCGGTTTAGTAATATATAATAATTAATCCCTAGATAATATAGCGGTAATTAGTCTACTAGTTATTAGCTAAAAATATTAAACTTAGGCTAGTAGTACTTTAGTAGCTTCTCTTTAATATTTATAGGTTTCTTTAGATAAATAATATATTTAATATCCTCTAATATAACCTTACTAATATAGATCTAGTCTAGTTATAAGGTACTATTAAAGACCTATTATATTACTTTTATAGAGGTTTATTTAATATAAAGCGCTTTTATACCGACTAAGCCTATTATCTAATCCTTCTAATTCTAGTAGTAGATTTTCTCTTTAGACTTTAAATAGATATCTATATATCCTTTATTTAGTAAATATATCCTATTTATATCTTTAATCTAAGGTAGACTAAGAATAATCTTATCTATTTAGTCCTTAATTATATATATAAAGACTATACCTTACTAGTATCTATATATATTAGTATTAACGTATATAATATAGGTAATTTATCCCTAATTTACTATAACTCTATTAAGTTATTTTAGATAAATATAAAAATATAAGAGATTAAGAGATTTTATAAGGTTCCTATTAATAGTTATATAGCTTAAATATCTATAATTAACTAATACTTCTATAAATTAAATTCTATATACTCTAATATTAACTAAAAAAGGTAGTTCCTTACTTTTATCTAATCTCTTAACTCTTTTTCGCTCCTATTTACGGTTAAGAATAGAAGCTACTCTTTTTCTAACTTATTCTTATTTAATAACTTATTTTCTTCTTTATTTAATAACTTAAATTATACTAGGTATACTTTCTTTATATATATTAATTATTTAGATTTAGTAGTAGTTCTCTCTTTCTTCGGTATAGATAAAGTAATATAGCTCCTTAATTCTAGACTTTTTACTAGAAATAAAGGGTATTTTATAATCCTATAGTTACCTTTTCTATAGTAAAAATAGTATCCTTTATTATAGTAACTCTATATCTCTTCTATACTAACCTACTATACTCTCTTTATAGAATTAATACCGATATAGTTAGCTTTTACTAATACTATTAGGGTCTAGTCTATTTTATCGGTATATTTTACTATATAGTATAAAAGAGGTTTAGTAATACTTAATATATCTATATCTATACTAATCTTATAAAGATAAGCGATTAGGCTAGTAAAGGTAGAGGGAATACCGCGATATAATAGTATATTATTTATTATATAGTTTAGTAAGTCTATAAAGATCTATCTCTTCGCTTTATTATACTATTATAGAGCTTCTATATCTATAAACTCTTTCTCTAGTTATAGTAGGAATTTTAAGAATACTATACCCTCTAGCTACTTTAGCTAATATAGATAATAAGCCGCTTATACCTAAGCGTTTAGATTACTATAGATTTACTCTAAGTAATTTAGTAATTTATCCGGTTTACCTTTATATTATCGTTACTTTATAAACGTTCTAGTATTCTTCTAGGTAAGCTTCTTAAGCCGAGAGAATATATAGATAAATTAGTTATATATATTACCGATCGCTTTACTATCTACTACTAGTTTATTTTCTATTATAATCCTCTAAGTAGGCTAATTATATATATTTCCTATAAAAAGGACTAGGTCCGGAAATCGAGCCTATAGACGATAGAGGGGGTCTATATAAGCTAGTAGCGACTTAGTAGGAGTTTAGTCCGGCTCTATTATCGGTTTATAGGCCGGTTTAGTTATCGGTTTATAGACTAGTTTAGTTGTCGGTCTATATATCTACTATTATAATAGTAACTCTTTAAGTCGCTAAATCCTTTCCGCTTACGCTATTATATTCTCGCTAAACTACTATATAATAGCTTCTACCTACGAGGGGAGTAGGTTCTACTAGTCTCGAGTATCTATAGTTTACTTAAGGTATCTATTCCGTTGTTTCTTCGTCCGTGAATTAGTATCGATTTAGGGGTAATTCTGCTATACCTAGGGATTTTCGCTTCTAGGGCTTTTTCCGTTCTGTTCCAATGAGTTTAACGATAAGTATCGGAAGATTATTATATATGAAGGGCTGTAGCCGAATTGATTCAATTGGGCTAGGCGAACATGCTGTTTACAATAATCTTGCTAAAAGGAAACTATTGTTGTGCGTTCTGGGGTTTTGTGTGAGAACCGGGCACGTGCCTCACGTGATCCAGGCCGGGCTTCAGCCCGTTACAATTTATCCTCTTTAGTAATTTATATTAGTAGTTCTAGGTCCTATAACTAATCTATTAAAGGTAGTTAGTTAGACTTACTTATAAGATAGAGTTTCTTAGGTATAAATATTAGATATATATTAAATTCTAATAGTAGCTATAGTTTAAATATATATCTAACCTTTTTAGTAATCTTAAAGGGACTAGCGGCTTTATAAATAAGCTTCTAGCTTAGTCTCTCCTATCTTAGGCCTTTAAGCGAAATATAGATAAAGTCTCTAATATCGAAATCTATTTCTTAATAATAGTAATTAGCTTAGCCTTTCTATTATTTCTATATATTAGCTAGTTAGTTCTTTATCTTATTTTAAATATTATAGATCTACTATATATAGTCCCTAGTATTAAAAGCTCTTTAGGGTAGGGGCTACTCTTCTAAGTCTTCTTAGTTAAAGGTTATCTATAGCTTATAGCCTTACTCTATATAAAATAGGAATATCCCTATAGATACTAATAGTAGTAAAGTAATAGTAAGGTCTATTATTAGTAGCTACTTAGCCTAGTTATTTTAATAGTAACTTATATATAGTTATAGTCTTTAAGTAATATATCAGTTTTTAATCTTAGTCTAGTTATTAGTCTAAGGGTAGTAAGCTATAGAAAGTTTCCTATTAATTTATAAGATTTAATAGAACTCTTTCTAAAAGTCTAAAATAAACTATAATCCTCTATCTAATATTACTAAGTTAGGGATACTATTCTACTATACTATATATTTTATAAATAACTCTACTATACCTTTTATATCGATCTCCTTTATATAAAGAATTAATATTAGCTATTTTATTAACTAATAGATAACTACTATTATATTATTATACCCTATTTTATCTTTTAAAAATAAGTAGAAGTCTATAATAATATATGACTAAGGTCTCTCCGGTATTAGTAATAGCTAGAGAAGTCTAAAGGGCTAGTCCCGCTAGGTCTTTATCCTTTTATAAATATAGTAATAGTTAATATACTATTATATATCCCTAAGCTATCTTAGCTAGTAGTAGTAAGCTACTAGAAGCTAGGCTATTTTATTAATCCCTAGGTAAGCTATATTTAGCTACTAATAGATCTTATCTAATAAATAAATATAGAGATCCCTATTATTAGGTATAACTAGTTTTCCTTTATAGAGAAATAATATATTTTTAATTACCTATTAAGATTCTCTATCCCTAAGTACTATTACTTAATATTTATCTAGGCTTATATATATTAAATTACTTATCACGAGTGAGGAGTTAATTACGTAAATTGGACTCGTTAACGAGCCTAAATATCGTAGTTATTTGCTATTCGTGCCTAAGGCAGGAAGCCTCAACAAAAGGCTTCCCTTAGATAGTTTCTCTTCTTCTTTCCTTTTTTCCCTACGTTTAGTTTTTTAAATAAAAGCACTCTTTTTTTAATAAAAGATTTAGCTTATAATATAAAACTAAACGCTACCCTAATTCTTATTTAAAGTAACGCTATATAGCCTATTATTATAATTAGCCTTAGCTTATCTTTACCCTATAACCCGAAAATAAAGAACCTAAACCCGATAAACCGAACCGAACCGAAGACCTATAGTCGCCGACTATATTAACGAATTAGAATAGCTCTCTCTAATATTAGTAAAATACATAGCGGACTACGAGTAAATAAACCTAATAACGAACTAATAGCCCCTTTAAACCCTTATATTACTATTAATCCTCCTAGCGATACTAGCGATACTAAAGGCGGAACTAAACCTAGGATCGCGTTTAATAGTACCTATCTAATTAGTCTCTAGCTAGACTCGCCGACTGTTATGAAGTCGCTTCTAAAGATAGATCTTAAAGATCGGTATAATAAATTAATTACTATCTATAAAGAGCTAAAGTAGAAATTTTATATATATCTAAGCGAAATTAATTAAGTTCTTAAGATAAAGATCAATAGTATATTTAGTGACCTAGAGATAGATAAAATTCTCTAGGTATTACCTATTAAATATTATAATTTAGCTAATATTTTTCTAAAGAGAAAGTTAGATAAGCTTCCTCTATACTAAAAGGGAATCAATTATAATATTATATTAGAGGTAGAAGCTTAGCTAGGATACTATCCTCTATATAAACTATCTACTAAAGAACTTTAAAAGGTAAAGAAATATATTCTAGTAAACCATAATAAAGGGTTTATTATCCTAAGCTTAGCGCTATATATCTTACTAATTTTAATAGCTAGGAAGCTAGAAGGTAGACTATATTTCTATATCGATTATCGAAAACTAAATATACTTACTAAGAAGGATTATTATCTACTATCTCTAATCGATAAGATCTTATAATAAATAAATAAGATAAAATTCTTTATAAAGGTCGATATATAATAAGGTTTCTACTATATCTATATAACGCTAAATACTAAAGATCTAATAACTTTCTAGACTTAATATAGATCTTTTAAATATAGGGTTCTACCTTTCGGCTTAATAAATAGATCTATTATATTTTAATATTTTATAAATAACGTTCTCTAAGAATATATAGATAAATATATAATCACTTTTATAGATAATATTTTAATCTATAGTAAAAATAAAAAGGATTATTATTAATATATTAGAGAAGTCCTACTCTAACTTTAAATAGCTAGACTATAAATAGATATTAAAAAGTATAAATTCTTAGTTTAATAGATAAAGTTCCTAGGTTTTATTATTAGTACTAAAAGAATATCTATAGACCCTAAAAAGATTTAGATTATTAAAGAATAGATATCTCTTAGTATAGTAAAAGATATCTAGTTATTCCTTAGTTTTAGAAATTTCTATTAAAGATTTATATAGGATTATAATAAGATTACTAAGCTAATATATTAGTTAACCTAAAAGGATACTCTATAGAACTAAGATAATAAATATAAAAAAGCCTCTTATAGATTATAAAAGGTACTCCTCTTAGTACTAGTCTTATATTATTATAATCTCTAATAACTTATCTAAATAGAAACTAATATATCTAATAAAGTGCTAGGTATAGTCCTATTATAATATTATAAAGAGAATAATTTCTAATATCTAATTACTTTCTACTCTAAGGTTATATAATAAATAGAGCTATATTATAAAGTCTAAGATAAAGAGCTTCTAGTAATAGTCTATACTTTATAGGAATAGTAATCTAAATTACTTAATCTAATCTAAGTAGAGCCTTTTAATATTTTAATAGATTATTAGTTATTAGAGTATTTTATAAAGAATCGCTAGCTAAATTAATAATAAATATAATAGAGTAAGTTCCTCTCCTAGTTTCGCTTTTTAATTAAGTATTACCTAGAAAAAAAGAATATTATTATAGATATCTTATTATAAAAAGATACTCTATATTTAGATAATAGTTAATAGACTATTTTACTCCTTAAGCCCTACTTCGAAACCCCTATAGTTAACCTTAAAATTAAAATCCTAAACCGCCTATAGGAATATCTTATTATAGATTTCTAGTTATTCCTAAAGGATAAATATAGCTTTAATACTATATTTATAGTTATCTATCGACTTATAAAAAGACCTATCACCTATCTTAATACCTTACTATAAGGATATAAATATAAAGAAGATAGCTTATCTATTTATTAATAATATTATTAGAATTATAGGGATCTTAGTATTAATTATATTAGATCGCAGAGAGTAGTTTATCTTAGAATTCTAGACTAAGTTCTACTAAATCCTTAGGATTAAAAGGAGACTATTAATAATATATTACCTAGAAATAGATAGTTAAAGCGAAATTACTAATTAATATATAGTGTAGCGACTCTACCTATATATTAAATATAATTAGGATAACTAGTTAGATTATCTCCTAATAGTTAACTTTATAGTATTAATCCTATCCTACGAAACGACTCGAAAGTCCCCCTTTTTTATTAAATAAGGATATAAACCTATAATATTATTTAACTAGCGAGACTAAAACTCATTTATAGTAAATAAATAAGAAGTATTAGATATATTAATATATCTAGAGGAGATCTAGAGTAAGATAAAGGAATAAACTATATATTTCTAAGAACTATAAGCTTAGTAAATAAATAGATATTATTAAGAAATCGATTTTAATATTAAAGATCTAATATTTATAACGATAAAGGACTAATTAAAGAATAGACCTAGTAGGAAGTTATCTAATATTACTAATAGACTATATAAAATTATTAGAAAGGAAGGATTCTTATTTAAATTAGATCTTCCTCTATTAATTAAGGTATATTTAGTTTTTTATACTAATAAGCTATAAAGAGTAGCGATAACTAAACCACTATAAGAGTAATATTTAGATCTATTACTATCTATTTAGGTAGGGGAAACTAAAGAATAGGAAGTTAAGAAAATTCTAGATATAAAGCTTTATTACTAAAAGTTAGTTTATAGAATCTAATAGCTTAGGTATAATATCGACCTAATATAGTATCCTACTAGAAATTTTAAAAATTTAGCTAATAAGATTAAGGAGTTCTATAATAATTACCTATTAAAGCTAGACCTACCTTTATAACTATAAATATAGAAGGATACTATTATAGTAGCCTAGTTATTAGATAACTATCCTAATAATAATAAAGTATAATAGCGATATTTAAGGGACTAAATATAGTTTTATAGGGGGAGTATCACGAGTAAAGGGGTTTACTTATATAAATTAGACTCGTTAACGAGCCTAAAGGTAGGAATTATTTATTATTTATACCTAAGGTAGGAAGCCTTAATAAAAGGTTTCTCTTAGATAGTTTCTCTTCCTCTTTCTTTTTTTTCCTACGTTTAGTTTTTTGAATAAAAAGCACTCTTTTTTCTTAAAAGATTTAGCTCGTAACAATATATAATATACCGAACTTAATACCTAGGAAGAACTCTTAGAATAGTTTAGGATAGATCTATACTCTACTTTTAAAGTTATACTAAAATAGTATAAAGAAATTAAGGCGCTAAAGGAACTTATTAATAATAATATAGTCGTTTATTAATATAAAATTCTAAAAGTAAATAAAAATATTAAAGACTTAAATAAGTAAAACTAGTATTTAAAAGAGATATTAACTAGCTAAGCTAGCGCTAGTCCTAACTATAATATAGAAAAGGAATATATATAACTATATAATAAAATAAAAGGATTAAAGAAGAATAATAAAGAACTAGCTAAGGAGTAGGATAGCTTAGTTACTTTTTAAGAGTTATAAACATAATCACTCTATAAGTGACTCCGACTCCGGCGATTAGTATTAAGGCTAAGTAGTAAAAATCCACTAAGATACTTAATCTACTTATATTAATTAATAGGGAGGATATTAAATTTATAGCTTAGTGATCTAATATTAAAAAGAAACTATAACTTGATTAAGATTATTATCTAACCCTTAATTGTTGAATAGTATATTTAAAAAGTTATTATAAAGGAAAGGCACTTCTCTATATAGATCTTTATATATATAAGGACTCTTTAAGCTAGTACTAGATAGTTAATAATATTTTTAACTATTTAAAAAGTATCTTCTATAACCTTAACCGAAAATAACTCGCTTAAAATAAATACGCTACGCTAAAAATAGAGCCTAAGTAGGATTTTATTAATTTTCTCGCTAAATTTATATATATATTTAGCTAAAGAATTAAACTAGCCTATTGATCGAAGGAAATAGGACCTCTATTAGAAGATCTTATTATTAATATAGAACTAGGTAATACTTAATACTAATAAAGATATTACTAATATTATTAGAAAATTTTATTTAAAAGTAGGGGATTAATACGTTAATACCCCCTTTAGATAATCTAATACCCCCTACCTAATTTTATAGGTATACCTTCCTAATTCGGACACCGCCTTCATATAATACCTTAACCTACCTTACCGCCTCCCCTATAATATTAAACCTTGGTTTTTAGGGATTAACCACCCCTTAACCACCCTACCTTATTCTAGCCCGACTAATTAGATCGCTCTATTTCTATATATTTTAATACTTTATTTCTAACTCTCTCTTAAACCTTTTAACTCCTCCTTTATCTTATTCTTATCGTTTTTATTATTTCTTATTACTTAGGGTTAAACTATTTATCTAGGAGCCCCTTCGTACGCGCCGACGAGGATATCCCCGAGGTGCTAGGAACTTACTAAGTATCTAATCTTCGTCGGATCTATTAGCCTAAGATAGCACTATCTACCGGGATCCCTCGTTATAGGAGGTAAGTCGGGGTCGAGTCTACGGTATAGCTCGCGGGCGCCCTCGTAGTAGAGGTCGTAGTAGTACTACTACTACTACTACTACTACTACTACTACTACTACTACTACTACTACTACTACTCCTCCTACTCCTACTCCTACTCGCGGTAGTCGGGGTAGAGGAAAAGGTAAAGGTAGGGGATATTAATATAAACGCGGTAAGGAGTAGGAGTAGGATAAAGAGTAGTAAGTGTAGGGTTTAGAGTGATACCGAAATTATTATAATATACAAGTAGAAGAAAGGATTAATTAAATTAGTAAAAATAAGTAGCTTTTTCTAATTAGTAGGGTATATTATAAAGTTATAGAAATAGAGCGATCTAATTAGTCGAGCTAGAATAATACCTAAGAAATTAGGCTAGAAAGTTAGGTAGGTTGATAGAAAATAAAAACCGGTAGAATAGTGGATACCTAAAATATAAGGCAGAATTTAGGTAGGGGGTATTAGATCATCTAAAGGGGTGTTAGATTATCTAAGGGGGGTGTTAATATATTAATCCCCTAAAAGTATTAAAAAGTGGTAAAAAGAATTTATTAGTAATAAATAGCCTATACTACTAGTATAATAAAAGGAAATAGTAATAATAACTCTATAAAGAAAGCTTCTACTAATATAACTAAAGCCTTTACTATAATTTAAAAGAAGCTATCTAACTCTAATAAAGTCACTCTTCTAAAGGGGAGTCGCTACTTTATATATAAAGAGTAGGGATATATCTTATAAGACTATCCTAAGAAAACTCTACTAACCCTAATTAGTATAACCGCTATAAATACTAGAACTATTAAAAAAATAAAAAAGTCGACTTAGTAGCCGCTAAGGAATTAGACTTTAATTTAGGAAAAGAGTTAGCTTAAGAGAAGTCTCTATCTTAAGTATAAGATTAGTATTGCTATATAAGATAAATCTACAAAAAACTACTTTTACTAGTTAATAGCTTAATAATAAAAGCGTAAATAGCACTAAATAGAAGAATAGTCGAAGTTTCTTACTTAAGTGATACTAGAGTAGATAGCTACCTTTTTATAAATATTGTCACGAGCTACACCTCTGGGGTGTTACCTGCTAGATCTTTAAGAAAAAGAGTGTATATTAACTATTATTTTGAGTACGGAAGAGGCAAGGAAAAGAAAGAGAGAGAAAGTCTACTAGATAGGACTTTGAGATCCTATCACGATAAGTAAATAAATAAATAGTGTGAATATAGTGAAAACCCCTTCTAGATCGTTATATTACCCCCGCCTAAGAATATATTTAGTCCCTAGATATTAGTTTATTATTATTAATATAATCCTCGATAATTCGGTCTTCTTTATCTACTTTATACTATTCTTATAATCTTATAGGTAGACCTAGCTTTATTAGGTACTAGTTATAGAATTGCTAAATCTTCTTAGATATATATTTAAAATTACCTACTAGGTACTACTATAGATCTAGGTTATATCTAAGCTATTAGACTAGATAATAGTCTATAACGTATAATAATATATCCTTATATCTAGGATCTTATCGATTTCCTATTTATCTATTTCCCTAACCTTAATAGGTAGTAATAGGTCTATATATTATCTTATTAAAGGCTCTATTATTATAGCCTTTTATAGCTTATTTAGGTAGAAGATAGAGTAGACTTAAATCGCTTCTAGAAGGTCTAGTTTATAGGAGTTATCTACCTTCTTAATAATCTAATAAGGTCTATTAATAAGGTAAGAAAGCTTTCTACTTAGTTAATTTAATAGCTAATCTCTAATTATAATAAATATTAAGTTACTCACTCTAAAGTCCTTTTCTCGCCGATATCTATTTATCTATTAGATTTATAGTTATTATAACTTTATAATCTATTCCTTTATTTAGATCTAGATCTCCTATAACTTAGAAAATATCTATATAATATCTTATTTATTTAATATCTTTATCTCTTAGTCCCTCTAATTAAATATTATTACTAGTTTATAACCTCTTTCGATAAAGAAAGGGGACTTCTTTATTATATCCTAAGGGAGTATTAATATTATAAAATTAACTATTAGTAAAATCTCTAATTAATTATCTTAGTTCTACTTAATATATAGATATAACCTTTAGACTATATATTAATTTATAATCTTACTCTAACTATCTATTTATAGATAATAGATAGTTAATAATTTTCTTTTAATTCCTAGGATCCTATAGAACTTAGTCTAGAATTCTAAAATAAATTAATCTCCTTAATCTAAGATAATTATCTTAAGGATCTTAGTAATCTAGATAATATTATTAATAAATAGTTAAGCTATTTATTTTATATTTATATCTTTATAATAGAGAATCGATATTAACTAATCTTTTATTTAGATAGTTAATAACTATAAAAACTATATTATAACCTTAGCGATCTTTAGGAAATAAGCGGAAGTCTATTATAATATATTACTAGGGTCTTTTAGAGATTAGAAATAGATAAAGGAGTCTAGGCGTTCGATCTCTCTAGGCCTTTATATATTTATATATTAATAGTTATCTATATAATATTATATATTAATTATCTAGTTAGACTAGTAATATCTAGTTAAGACTAAGCTTTTTAGTTTTTTAATACCTAGATATATTATTAAAGGCTAATAATATATTTTTTTAAATAACTAAATATATAAATTATCCTAATCTAGTATTTTAAACTTTCTATCGAAAAGAAGTAAATCACTATCTATTATCTAATAGGGATTACTTCCTTTCTATATAATCTTATAAAAGCTCTTTAATTTAGGACTTTTATAATTAACTATCTTTACCCTTTCTATAATATCTATAGGTTCGGCCTAGAGTAATATAATAACTAGATAAACTTCTTTATTAAAATAGCTTAAAAGTAGTATTATAAACTACTAGCTATTATCTATATATAGAATATCTTTCTAGAAGAGGATATTAATAATAATATTTTATTTTCTAGGTTAGTACTTAATTATAAAATAGAATTAAAATAGGAATTTACTCTATTAAATCTATCTCTAATTTATCTATTTTATAGTTATAAAATACTTAAAGGATTAATAGTTAGTAAAAATCTTAAAATAATCTTTCTAGGTAAAGCCTTTTAGTTTAGTTTATTACTTTTATAGTATCTAAATAATTATAAATAATTCTTTATTTTATATTTTATAGTTTAACTCTATAGGCTATATAGTCTTAGAGAAGAAAGTAATAGGATATTAGAAATTATTTTCTTTATAGTATTAAGAGAGAATAGTATCTAGAACGCTATTTAATATATATATTTTAATTTATAATTAATATCCTAGACTATAATATATAAATACTAATATACTAAGTAGCTTCTCTTTTAGGAGTAAAAATATTTATTTATAGCTATTAAACGATTTAAAAGGAATATCCTACTTTATTAAGTAATATAAAGGCTTTATAATTATACTATAATTTTATATAAAATAATAATAAAAGTTATAGAATCTAAGAAAGGACTATATTCTCTTTATAGTAGTTAGTACTTATTATAATTAAATTACTTAGACTTTTTCTAGATTAATAATAATACTATTAATACTTATAATATAATCTAAAAATTTAATTTTATTAACTAAGAACTTAGACTTCTATAAAGAGACTTAGAGTCCTATATTTTAAAAATAGTAGAGTACTTCCTAAACTTATTATTAATAATCTTTAGTAGTCTTATTATAGATTAAGATATTATCTATAAAGGCTATTATATATTTATTAAGATATTCTTAGAGTATATTATTTATAAACCTTTAGAAAGTTACTAGGCTATTTATTAACCTAAATAATATAACTCTATATTTAAAGGATCTATATCTTATATAGAAAGTTATAAGATCCTTTATTATAGAGGTTAAGCGAATTTAATAGAAGCTTTATTAGATATTAAGCTTTATAAAGAATTTAGCTTTACTAATTTATTATAATACTTTATTATTAGAGAGAGAGGATAATAATTATTTTTTATTATTATATTTAGCTTTCTAAAGTCTATATAGAAATAAAGACTACTACCTAGCTTCTTTATTATAAAGATAGATAAGATATATAGAGCTAAGCTTAGTATAATAAATCCTTTCTTTAGGTTATTAAGAATATATTTTTTCGCTACTTTTAGCTTTTTAAAGAAGAGTTTATATAAAGAATAGTATCTTAGCTATATTTCTACCTTAAAAATAATATTATAATCTACTCTAGGTCTATATAAAGGAAGTTTATTAGATCTCTTCTTTAAAAATATCTCTATTAGGTTATAATATTCCTCTAGAAATATCTTTAAAATTTTAATAATCTTAGAATTATTAATTAGAGTACTTTTAACTTTAATAATATAATTAATTTTATAAAAAGAAGTTTAAGAAGATTTTAATTTTAGGATTCTTTTTACTCTTCTCTTTAAAGTAATTAAAGCTAATTTATCTAATAAAATAAATATTAATAGATATAAAGATATTTTAATCTTCTTTAACTTATATAGATAGAGTTTAAGTTTTATTATTAAGATTATAGATTATCTTTCTCTTTTCTTTAATCTATTAATATCTATACTATTACTCTCTAGAGTAAAGATAATCCTTATTTATCTTTATTTCCTCCTTTTTAAAGAACTAATTATAATAATTAATATCTACCTAATATTTAGTATTATAAATTAGTTTTTATAGAATAATAATAGGTATTAAAACTATTAATTTTTTAGATATTTTATTATATAGGGATATTTTATTAGGCTAAATTATATAGTATTATTAATAATTAAATAAGATATTATACTCTATAAACTATTTCTAACCGAGAATTATATTATATTTTCCTAGGTCTATAAAGAGTATAGGAATTTATTACTAAATCTACCTATTAATATAGATTATTAGAAATATAATATAAGTAATTAGTATACTTAATAATCTATTAATATAGATTATTAGAAATATAATATAAGTAATTAGTATACTTAATAATCTATTAAATCTATAGATAGGATATTCCTAGCTAAGTCGCTCTATTTAAATTCTAAAATACTTTCTAAGTAATATAACTATTACTAAGTTTATAAAAATATAACTATCTACTCTATATTATTCAATACTAAAATAGAAAAGGGATATTTATTATATATTAGCTAAATATTAAAGACTAAACTATCTTTAGGTCCTCTAATTAATTTCTATAAATCTAATAAATATAATAATACTTTATAGCTATCTAAGTAAGAGACTTCTCTTAGATATTAGTTTTTCCTAAATTAGCTTTAAATTTTTAAACTTTAATAGTAAAGGTTAGCTCTATAATTATAATAATAGTAGTTATAATAGTAGCACTTAAATTCTTCTTTAAATAGTTATATATTATATATTCTTATTCTTTATAGCTAAAATATCTTTTTTCCTTTATTAAGGTTACTTATTTAATAGCTAATAAAAGAATATAATTAGTACTTTTCTTATACTTTATATAAAGAGTAAAAATTAAATTTATAGCTACTTTAATATCTATATTACTTCTTAAAATAATAATAATATAGATATATAGAGTAGTTCTCGATTCTTATTAGAGATTAATCTTATATAATATATTTTAATAAGTCTAAGTAAAGGAGTTAAAGGAGATACTATCTATATTTATAGCCTATATTATTTAGCTTTATAATAGATATAGAAATTTTAATTAAATATAGATTATATTTTTAGTTTTCTTTAATAATAATAGCTTCTTCGGTAAGCTATATAAATTTAGTAAAAAAGTTAATAAAATTATTTTTTAGTTTTATCTTTAGCTTATAATATATAATATAGACTTTAGTTTAATAATTTAGGTTAGCGAAAATAGTCTTTAAATAGGTAATTATATCCTTAGTACCTATATATAGGTTTATTAAATTAGTACTTATATAAAGTATAATATATAGCTATATTTTTCCTTTACAGCGACTTTATATATAGGGTTTATAATATATTAATAGTAGATAGTAATTAATATTTATTTTAAGCTTCTATCGGATAATAGTCTCCTAGATCTCGAAATAAACCTCCCTTCTATTATTAAATATTAGGGTATTAGATATCTTTATAGACTTTTTCTATATAGCTATCTCTATAATTAATATATAGTTTTAAAAGTTAAAGAACTTAAGAGCTATCTTATTTTATTTTATAATAGTAGTATCCCTTTCTATAATAACTATAGCTATATAACTGACTACTTTAGCTTTAGCTATATAAAAGGTATTAAGAGTAGTCTAGGCCTTATTTTATTATTTAATTACTTTATAATAATAAGCTATTGTTTTATCCTTTTCGCTAATAATCTTATCTTAATTATTATTTTCATCTTTAAGCTCTAAGTTACGCTTCTTAAGTTTATAAAACTTATATTTAAGCTTTTTATAGACTATAATTGTGAAGGGCTGTAGCCGAATTGATTCAATTAGGCTAGGCGAATATACTGTTTACAATAATCTTACTAAAAGGAAACTATTATTGTGCGTTCTAGGGTTTTGTGTGGGAACCGGGCACGTGTCTCACGTGATCTAGGCCGGGCTTCAGCCCGTTACAGTACCCCCCTTCACACTTTTAGCATCATAATCGGTATAATATCGCTATCAGTATCGAGTTCGGGCCGAGTAGGCCTCGATATAGGGCTAAATCGCTACTTATATATATCTAGTATAGAGCACTCTCTAATAATATCTAACCTCTCCTATATAGTCTCTATATAACTAGCCTATTTTGCTAAGATTTTAGTTTATAGGCCTCTCCTAACTCTCCTCTCGGGCGTTATTAATATTTCTTTAACTTTATACTCTAGCTCGCTATTAACTAATATAGGGGGCGGCTATAAATTATCTATAATTTATAAGGGCAATAGGTCTAATACCGCTAGTTAGATTAACTTAATATAAAAGATAGAGTATACTCTAGTAAGTATATTTAGCTTTATAATATATAGTATAGGTACTTCTTTAACTTAATACTATATATAAACCTAGTCGAACTTTTTCGATAGTTATTATAATTATATATTTTATAAGTTTAGCTAAACTTAATCGCCTATTTAATATATTAATATAGCTTAGTAAGTTTAATTTATATATTCCTACTATATTTCTTATATAAATATAATTACTAACTATGCCTAGTTAGTAGCTTCTTATAATTAATCTATAAATAATTTATTAGCGATTATTAATTAGGTTATATAATAGGACTTAGGATAGCTATCTTCGATTTCTAAGGGGTTAATATAATAACTATAGATAAAGAAGAGGAGTAAGAGTCCTATAGATAATATATCGCTATTATTAATCGCGATTACTACTATCGGTAGTAGGCTTTTCTAGTTATTTTATATATAGATTATAAATATATATATAATACGTTCTACTTCTTAGTTTACCCTCTTAGTTATACTATCTAACTATAGATAGAATATAGTAAATAGTTAGTATTAAATCGCTAGTTTCTTATATATAATTCGCTAAAATCTACTAATAAAAGCTTATAATCGCTAGTAGGAGCCTATAATATATATAGAAATATATAAGGAAGGCCTTAGCTATATAGTCTAATATAATCTACTTTATACTAATAAGTATTACTCCCTTTATAAGTCGATCTATAATAACTAATAAATTTATTATACTATCTTCCTATACTAGAGATAGCTTTATAATAAAATCTATTAAGATCTCTATCTAGATTTACTAGGGAATCGGTAGTAGCTTTAATGATCTATATTTTATATCTCTCTATCCTTTACTACTTTAGGCTATAAAAAATACTAAGATAGTATTAAATAGGTAGTATTATAACTAAGGTACCCTATAATATAGGAGTTATAGATTTTTTAGATAGTATTAGTTTATAATAGCTTATTATCTAATATCTATATTTATTAATAGAAATATAATAATCTTTATTTATCTAAATACTACTCTAATAGGCTAGTTTTTACTTCTATCTTAATAATAACTTACTAGTTACCCTATTATAGTACTTATATAAATATTTAATAAGTACTATCTATCTTCCTACCTTTTTATTATTTATCCTATAGTTCTAGTTTATTAAAAAGGGAGATAGGGGTTTTAAAATCTAGTTAAAGTTTAATAATAATAGTTAAAGATCTATTTAGTCGAATCGATATCTTTTTAAAGAGAGTTTAGAATCGGTTTAATAGCCTTTTATCTATTATATCCTATAATATATCTTAATCTTATTATAATAGAGTATCTAAGAGTACTATTAGTTTTCCTAGATAATAATATAATATAAAGTCAAATTCTACTATTAGTCCTACCTAATATATCTACCCTTTATTAAGATATTATACTTTATTAAAATATTATAGGTTTTTATAGTCTTTTATTAAAACATTATAGGTTTTTATAGTCTATTATAATAGTAAATTATAGGACTATCTTTAGCTCTAGATATTACTTATATAGTACTTATATAATTATAAATAGCTTTTTATTATAAATCTTATAGTTTAACTCTATTAATAATAGCTTCTAAGAGATATAAATATAGGGTATTAGTTATCTCTTCTCTTATTATTATAATAATATAGCTTTAGTTATCTATCTTAATATATCTATCTCTATAATTATTTCTTTTCCTTCTTTAAAATATATAAAGATTAATATATTAATAAAAAGGTCTTTTAATTTAGTAAAGGCTTATTAATAATTATTATCCTAGTAGAAAGCGATATCCTTTTTTATTAGCTAAGTTAATAGTACTAATAAAGTAGCGAATTAAGGAATAAATAATTAGTAGAAATTAATAAATCCTAGGAATCTTTATATATTATATATTATTTTTAGGGGTTCCTATATATGTCACGAGTATGAGGATTGCTTACGTAAATTGGGCTCGTTGAGCGGGTCCAAAAGTCAGATTGTTTGTTGTCCAAGCCTGAGGCAGAAAGCCTCAACAAAAGGCTTCTCTCAGATAGTTTCTCTTCTTCTTTCTTTTTCTTCCCTATATTTAGTTTTTTGAATGAAAAGCACTCTTTTTTCTTAAAGGATTTAGCTCGTAATATAAAACTAAACGTTACCTCTTTTTCTATTTAAAGTAACGCTATATAGGCTATTATTATAATTAGCCTTAGCTCGTCTTTAACCCTATAACCCGAACTGAAGAACTAAACCCGATAAACGAACCGAACTAAAGACCTATAGTCGCTGACTATATTAATAAATTAGAATAGCCCCTTTAGAAGTTAGTAAGAAGTATAGCGGATCGCGGGTAGTAAATAACCCTAATAACGAACCTAAAACCCCTATAAATCCCCCTATAACTACTAATCCTAACCCTAGCGATAGCGAAGATAGTAGATTTAAACTAAAGAGCTCCTATTTAAAGACTTATTAGCTTAACTTACTAACTATTATAAAGTAGCTCTTAAAGGTTAAGCTAAAGGATCGCTATAATAAACTAATCTTAGTCTATAAGAAGCTTAAATATAAGTTTTATAAACTTAAGAAATATAATTTAGAGTTTAAAGATAAGAATAATAATTAGGATAATATCACTAATAAAAGGGATAAAGCGATAGCTTATTACTATAGAGCGATTAAGTAGCGATATAAGGCCTAGACTACCCTTAATATCTTTTATATAGCTAAAGCTAAAGTAGTTAGTTATATAGCTATAGCTATCGCTAAAAAGGATATAGCTATTATAGAAAGGGATATTATAATTATAAAGTAAAATAAGATAGCTATAAAATTTTTTAATCTTTAAAACTATATATTAATTATAGAGATAGCTATATAAAAGAAGTCTATAAAGATATTAAATACCTTAATACTTAATAATAGAAAGGATATTCGCTTTAAGACCTAGGAAACTATTATCTATTAGAAACTTAAAGTAAATACTAATTATTATCTACTATCTATATATTATAAGCTCTATATATAAAATCGCTATAAAGGAAAGGCTTAGCTTTATATTATACCCTATATAAAAGCTAACTCGATAAACCTATATAAAGATACTAAGGATATAATTATCTATTTAAAAACCGTTTTCGCTAACCTAAATCGCTAAGCTAAAGCTTATATTACTTATTATAAGCTAAAAATAAAACTAAAGGATAGCTTTATCGACTTTCTTACTAAATTTATATAGCTCGCTAAAGAAGCTATTATTATTAAAGAAAACTAAAAGTATAATCTATACTTAAAGCTTCTATACTTACTATAAAGTTAAATAATATAGGCTATAAATATTAATATAGTTTCCTTTAACTCCTTTATTTAGACTTATTAGAATATATTATATAAGATTAATCTTTAATAGGAATCGAGAACTATTCCTTATATCTATACTATAACTACTTTAGAAAGCGGTATAGGGGCTAATACTATTAATTTAACCTTAAACCCCTATATAAAGTATAAAGGATATATAGGATATATACCGCTATTAGCTACTAAGTATATAGTCTTAATAAAGGAAGGAAAATACTTTAATTATAAGGAATAAAGATATATAATATATAACTATTCTAAGAAGTTATTATCGAAGTCTACTACCCCTATTATTACTATAACTTAGATTACTATAGATCTAATAGCTTTTAAAGACCCTATAACTAATAATTTAGGAAAAGCCTCTACCTAGGTAAAGTCTCCTTTCTAGGTAGATTAAAGATATTACTCTTTATATTAAATTTATAGAAGTTATTAGGAAACCCCTAAGATAGTCTAGTTTTTAATATAGAACTTATATTAAATAGATAATCCTTTTCTATTTTAGCGCTTAGTAATACTAAAGTAGATAGTTTAATTTTTATTAACTCTTCCCTAGTAGGATTACTTAGATAGTATAGGCTTAGTACCTAATAACTCTCTAGGAGTTATCCTATAAATAGTTTTAATAGAAAGCCCTTTTAACCTATTATTTATATAGTAGTTTTATTAATAGGAATTAATAGATATATCTAGCGATAATAACTAATACTAGTAGTAGATCTTAGGAAGTATAATATAATTATTAAAAGATTATAGTTCGTAGAATATAATATTTTACTAGACTATCGCTATCGCTAAATAATTTAGCTTTATAAAGTATCTTTATTTAAAGAAGTAGCTAGTAAAATAGCTCTTTTAATACCTATTATAATTCTAAAAAACCCTTAAAATATTACTTATTAAATCGATACTAACCGATATAATAAGGCCCTTAAGTAAAGTATTAATCTATAACTAGACCGATTTAGAGGATATATTATACCTTTATAATATTACTAAGAAAATTGAGATAAAATATAATAAAATCTCGATAGTATATATTTATCGCTACTATTAGAGCTCTTAAATATACTAAATATATTTAATATTAATATAATTAGTATTAGCGGCTACTAGAGGCTTAAAATTAAAAGGCCTATTTCGATACCCTATTATAAGAATACTAATATAAAGAAAGTAGCCTATCTATTTATTAATAATATTATCTAGATTATAAGGATCCTAATATTAATTATATCGGATTATAGAGGATAGTTTATCTTAGAATTCTAGACTAAGTTCTATTAAATCCTTAGGATTAAGAGGAGGTTATTAATAATATATTACCTAGAAATAGATAGATAAAGCGAAATTACTAATTAGTATATAGTATAACGACTCTACCCTTATATTAAATATAATTAGGATAACTAATTAGATTACCTTCTAATAGTTAACTTTATAGTATCGATTTTACCTTAGGAAATAATTTAGAAGTCTCCTTTCTTTATAGAATAAAGAGATAAACCTATAATATTATTTAACTAGTAGGACCGAAATATAGTTATAATAAATAAATAAGAAATATCGGATATATTAACTTATCTAGAAGAGATCTAGAGTAAGATAAAGGAACGAGCTATATATTCCTAAAGACTATAAATTTAGTAAATAAATAGATATCGCTAAGAGATTAATTTCGATATTAGTAATCTAATATTTATAATAACTAAAGACTAGTTAAAAGATAGACCTAGTAGGAAATTATCTAATATCGCTAGTAAGCTATATAAAATTATTAGGAAAGAAGGATTCTTATTTAAATTAAATCTTCCTTTATCGATTAAAGTATACCTAGTTTTTTATACTAATAAACTATAGAGAGTAGCGATAATTAAACTACTATAAAGATAATATTTAGACCTACTACTACTAATTTAGGTAGAGGAAACTAAAGATTAAGAGGTTAAAAAGATCCTAGATATAAAGCTTTATTACTAAAAGCTAGTTTATAAAGTCTAATAGCTTAGGTATAATATTAACTTAATATAGTATCCTACTAGGAATTTTAAGAATTTAGCTAATAAGATTAAGGAATTCTATAATAATTATCTATCGAAGCTAGGACTACCCCTACGCCTATAAGCTTAGAAGGAAGCTATAATAGTAGACTAATTACTAGAAGACCACCCTAACGACGATAAAGTGTGACAACAATATTTAAGGGACTAAATATAGTTTTATAGGGGGAGTATCACGAGTATAAGGATTGCTTACGTAAATTAGGCTCGTTGAGCGGGTCCAAAAGTCAGATTATTTATTGTCTAAGCCTGAGGCAGAAAGCCTCAACAAAAGGCTTCTCTCAGATAGTTTCTCTTCTTCTTTCTTTTTCTTCCCCACGTTTAGTTTTTTGAATGAAAAGCACTCTTTTTTCTTAAAGGATTTGGCTCGTAACAATATATAGATTACTTTAACTTTCTTTAGATTAATATAAATCCCTTCTCCTATTTATATAATAAATCTAAGGTATTTTACTAAGTTTTATTTAAATTCTAACTTCCTAATATTATATTATAGACTAGTATTCTTTAATTTCTATAGGACTTTATAGACTTTTTATTAGTAATCCTCTATTAAGCTATTAGAGTAGATAATAATATTATTAATATATATAGAGATAAAGTTATTAAGATACTCCTATAGAGTGTAATTAATAAATCGCTAGAATATTATAGATATATCTATTAAGCTAAAGGGGGTTATATTCTATTTAAATAGGTTATATTATATATAAAATATAGGCTTCTATTCTTCTCTAGGGGCTATTTATACTTTATAGAAAGTAGTAATAATATTAAACTTTATAAACTACTTTATATTATCTATATTTTAGAGGGTTTCTTAGATTAATAGTAATAGATAATAATCTTTTATATTTAGTTTATTTAATCTACGATAATCTATATAGAATTATATATCTCCGCTAGGCTTCTTTATTAAGAGTATAGGGGTAGTAGTAGATAACTTATTTATATAGATAAAATTCTTATTTAATAACTCTATTAGTATCTTTTATAGGTAGAGAAGTTCTTCTTTATTTATCCTATATAGCGGCCTATATAGTAGATACTCTTAATTATTATTTTAGTTATAGTTTAGTAGTATCTAGTAATTAATCTTTAGATAATATAGTAGTAGTTAGTCTATTAATTCTTAGCTAAAAATATTAAGCTAAGGCTAGTAGTACTTTAGTAGCTTCTCTTTAATATTTATAGGTTTCTTTAGATAAATAGCGCGTTTAATATCCTTTAGCGTAACCTTATTAATATAGATCTAGTCTAGTTATAAGGTATTATCGAAGAACTATTATATTACTTTTATAGAGGCTTATTTAATATAGAGCGCTTTTATACTAACTAGGCCTATTATCTAATTCTTCCGATTCTAATAGTAGACTTTCTCTTTAGACTTCGAATAGATATCTATATACCCTTTATTTAGTAAATATATCCTATTTATATCTTTAATCTATAGTAGACCGAGAATAATCTTATCTATCTAGTCCTTAATAATATATATAAAGACTATACCTTATTAGTATCTATATATATTAATATTAAAGTATATAATATAAGTAATTTATCCCTAATTCGCTATAACTCTATTGAGTTATCTTAGATATATATAAATATATAGGAGATTAAGAGATTCTATAAGGTTTCTATTAATAGTTATATAGCTTAAATATCTATAATTAACTAATACTTTTATAAATTAAATTCTATTTACTCTAATATTAACTAGGAAAAGTAGTTCCTCGCTTTTATCTAATCTTTTAACTCCCTTTCGCTCCTATTTATAGCTAAAAATAGGAGCTACTTATTTTCCGACTTATTATTACTTAATAACTCACTTTCTTCCTTATCTAATAACTTAAAGTATACTAGATATACTTTCTTTATATATGTTAATTGTTTTAGTACTAATTTAGCGGTAGTTCTCTCCTTCTTTAGTATAGATAAAGCGATATAGCTCCTTAATTTTAGTCTTTTTACTAGTAATAAAGGGTATTCTATAATTCTATAGTTACCTTTTCTATAGTAAAGATAGTATCCTTTATCTTAGTAACTCTATATATCTTTTATATTAACTTATTATACTCTTTTTATAGAATTAGTACTAATATTATTAGGGTTTAGTCTATCTTATTAGTATTTTTCGCTATATAGTACGAAGGAGGTTTAGTAATACTTAATATATCTATATCTATACTAATCTTATAAAGATAAGTAATTAGGCTAATAAAGGTAGAGAGAATACTATAATATAATAGTATATTATTTATTTATTATATAGTTTAGTAAATCTAAGAAGATTTACCTCTTTACTTTATTATATTATTATAGAGCTTCTATATCTATAAACTCTTTTTCTAGTTATAGTAGGAATTTTAAGAATACTATACCCTCTAGCTACTTTAGCTAATATAAACTACCTATATTTATATATTTAGGTTACTATAGATTTACTCTAGGTAGTTTAGTAATTTATCTAGTTCGCCTTTATATTAGCGTTATTTTATAAATATTCTAGTATTCTTCTAGGTAAGCTTCTTGAGCTATAAAAATATATAGATAAATTAGTTATATATATTATTAATCGCTTTACTATCTACTACTAGTTTATTCTCTATTATAATTCTCTAGATAGGCTAATTATATATATTTCCTATAAAGAGGATTAGGTCCGGAAATAGAGTCTATAGATAATAAAGGGGATCTATATAAACTAGTAGTGACTTAGTAGGAGTTTAGTTTAGCTCTATTATCGGTTTATAGGCTAGTTTAGTTATTAGTTTATAGACTAGTTTAGTTATTAGTCTATATATCTACTATTATATTAGTAACTCTTTAAGTCGCTAGATCCGTTCTACTTATACTATTATATTTTCGCTATTTACCTATTAACTCTATAATAACTACTATATAATAGCCTTTACCTACAAGAGGGGTAGGTTCTACTATTCTCGAGTGTCTATAATTACTTAAGGGTTTCTGTTCCGTTCCGTTAGTGCTTCGTCCGTGAATCAGTATCGATTTAGGGGTAATTCGAAATCTTCTACTATACCTAGGGATTTTCGGTTCTAGGGCTTTTTCCGGTCCGTTCCGTTCCGTTCCGTTCCGTTCCGTTGAGTTTAACGATAAGTATCGGAAGATTATTGTATATAAAGGGCTGTAGCCGAATTGTTACTTAAATAATACTCCTAAATTTATAATATTCTCTATATCTTACTCTTAGAATTTTAGAATTTAAAATAAAATAAAAATAAGACTAAATTAATATTAATACTAGATCTAGAAGATAATAATAAATAGGAAATTAAAGAGATTAAAGATAAATAAAAAGTGCGGAAGACTATCTATTTCTTACTAAAATAGAAGGATAAACCTTAGAATATAATTAATAGGTACCTAAAGAAGATATAAGGAATATAAGAGATCTAATTAATAAGTTTTATAGGTTATAATAAAAGAAATTATAATCAAAGAAAAAGATAATCAAGTAGTACTAAGTTCCTTTAGAATCCCCTAGTATTTACTAGGAAATTAATACTAATTTTAGTCGCTACTTTAGTTAAAATAACTAGTATAATCCTATTATAAAATAATCTCTTCTCCTTTTCCTATATAAAAACCCTTTAATTACTAGGTTTAAGTTATATAAGATATACTCTAAAGTTACTATTAGGATTTATATAAAATATATCGTTTTTACGCTCTAAAGTAATATAAAAGTACTTTATAGTACTAGCTTTATCTTTTATAGAAGATAGTAAAGGTAGCCTAAATTCCTTATAATAAAAAGTAATAAGACTTTTTTATTACTATAAAAAGGCGTTAAGTTTTAATAACTAGGAAATTTTATTATAAGGCTATTAGAGTAAATAGATATTATATACTATTAATTATTTTAACCTAATTTATAATTTTAGTAACATTATATAAATCTCCTATTATAATCTAAGGTATCTATATTCCGAATTAGCTTACTTCTTTTCTCTCTTAAATTAATAGTATAATTACATAAATATATAATTTTCCTCTCTTCCTAGTATAAAGTTTATATCGAATTATAGTATTCTTATCCTCTCCCTAAGTACTATCTAATAATATTACTATTTATATTATATAGTTAGATAATATAATCGTTATATATATTACTAATACTATAGTACTTACTACCTTATTAATATAAGGTATATAAGTATAGAAAACGGAGTTAAGAGGATCCTTTTATAGGGCTATATATACTAGATAAGTACATAATAATACTAATCTAGGAGGAGGAGGAGGAGGTATAGGACCTACTCTACCTAAAGCTATTCTAAGACTAAAGTAATCCGAATTCTTATTAAAACTAAGGAGTATTTATTTCTTTTTATAGGCTTAATAAAGCCTAGACTAGTAAAGATAAGAATAATATTAATAAATCTAAGTAATAGTCGAAAGGCTATATATTTCCCTATTATTTTATACCTTATTCTAAGGTTAGTACTATTTTAGTAAACTTAATACTATTTTAGAACTTTATTATAATCCTTTATTTTCTTTTCTTTAAACTTATATACTTTATTATTATCCTATTAACTATAATTATATTACGAAATCCCCTCTAAATAATCTTTTATTAATTCCCTAAAGCCTTTATTAGCTTTATAGCTAAGATGGCCCCTTTAAAAGGGGGAGATTAATTATTATAGGATATATAGGGATATATTCTAATATAGGGCTTTATAATTAGTTTCTAGCTTAACTCGCTAACTATTATAAAGTAGCTCTTAAAGACCGATCTTAAGAATCGCTATAATAAACTAATTATAGTCTATAAAAAGCTAGAGTAGAAATTTTATAAACTTAAAAAGCTTAACTCTAAGCTTGAAGATAAAATCTAGGATTAGGATAAATTTATTAATAAAAGAAATAAGGTAATAGCCTATTATTATAGAGTAGCTAAGTAATAAAATAAGGCCTAGACTACCTTTAATACCTTTTATATAGCTAAAGCTAAAGCGGTTATCTATATAGATATAGCTACTATAGAAAGGGATACCGCTATTATAAAATAATATAAGATAGCTCTTAAGTTCTTTAACCTTTAAAACTATATATTAATTATAGAGGTAGTAATCTATTAGAAGTCTATAAAGATATCTAATACCCTAATACTTAATAATAGAAAAGATATTCGCTTTAAGACCTAGGAAACTATTATCTAATAAAAATTTAAAGCGAATACTAATTACTATCCGCTATCTATATATTATAAGCTCTATATATAAAGTCGTTATAAAGGAAAAGCCTAGCTATATATTATACCTTATATAAATACTAACTCGATAAACCTATATAAAGATACTAAGGATATAATTACCTATCTAAAGACTATTTTCGCTAACCTAAACCACTAAGCCGAAGCCTATACTATATATTATAAGTTAAAGATAAAACTAAAAGATAGCTTTATCGATTTCCTTACTAAATTAATATAGCTTACTAAAGAAGCTATTATTATTAAAGAGAATAGAAAATATAGTAGATCTATATACTATCCTATTAAAGGCTCTATTATTATAGCCTTTTATAGTTTATTTAGGTAAAAGATAGAGTAGACTTAAATTACTTTTAGAAAATCTAATTTATAGGCGTTACTAATCTTCTTAATAATCTTATAAAGTCTATTAATAAAGTAAAAGAGTTTCCTACTTAGTTAATTTTATAGCTAATTCCTAGTTATAAAAAATACTAAGTTACTAACTCTAAAATCTTCTTCTTACTAATATCTATTTACTTAATAGATCTATAGTTATTATAACTTTATAATTTACTCCTTTATCTAGGTCTAGATCTTTTATAGTTTAGAAAGTATCTATATAATATCTTATTTATTTAGTATTATTATCTTTTAGTCCCTCTAATTAAATATTATTATTAGTTTATAGCCTCTTTTAATAAAGAAAAGGGACTTTTTTATTATATCTGAAAGGAGTATTAAAGCTATAAACTTAACTATTAATAGGATATCTTAATTCTATTTAATATATAAATATAACCTTTAAACTATATATTAATTTATAATCTTATTCTAACTATCTATTTATAAATAGTATATAGTTAATAGTTTCCTTTTAATCCTAAGGATTCTATAGAATTTAGTCTAGAATTCTAAAATAAACTAACCTTTTTAATTTAAGATAATTGTTTTAAGGATCTTAGTAATTTAAATAATATTATTAATAAATAGTTAAGCTATCTATTTTAAATTTATATCTTTATAATAAAGAATAGATATTAGTCTTTTACTTAGATAGTTAATAACTATAAATACTATATTATAACCTTAATAATCCTTTAATAAGTAGAAATCTATTATAATATATTATTAAGGTCTTTTAAGGATTAAAAATAGATAAAGGAGTATAGGCGTTTAATCTCTTTAGGGCTTTATATATTTATATATTAAATAGTTATCTACATAATATTATATATTAGTTACCTATCTAGGTTAGTAATATCTAGTTAAGACTAAGCTCTTTAGTTTTTTAATACCTAGGTAGGTATACTATTAAAGGCTAATACTAGATTTTATTAAGTAGTTAAATATATAGATTATCTTAGTCTAATATTTTAAGTTTTCTCTTAAAAAAGAATAGATTATTATCTATTATCTATTAAAGATTACTTCCTTCCTAAATAATCTTATAGAAACTCTTTAATTTAAGACTTTTATAGTTTACTATCTTTACTCTTTCTATAATATCTATAGGTTTAGTCTAGAGCGGTATAATAACTAGGTAGATTTCTTTATTAAAATAGCTCTAAGGTAGTATTATAAGCTATTAGCTATTATCTATATATAATATATCCTTCTAAGAGAGAGTATTAGTAATAATATTTCGTTTCCTAGGTTAATATTTAATTATAAAATAAAATTAAGATAGGAATATACTTTACTAAACTTACCTTTAGTTTATTTATTTTATAGTTATAAAATACTTAAAAGACTAATAATTAGTAAGAACTTTAAAATAGTCCTTCTAGGTAAGGCCTTTTAGTTTAGCTTACTACTCCTATAATACTTAAATAATTATAAATAACTCTTTATCTTATATTTTATAGTCTAACTCTATAGATTATATAGTCTTAGAGAAGAAAGTAATAAGGTATTAAAAGTTATTATATTTATAATATTAAAAGAGAATAGCTCTAAGAATACTATTTAATATATCTATTTTAATTTATATTTAGTATCCTAGGTTATAATATTAGAGTACTAATATACTAAAAAGTTTCTCTTTAAAGAGTAAAAATACCTCTTTATAGCTACTAAACTATTTAAAAGGAATATCCTATTTTATTAAATAGTATAATAGCTTTATAATTATACTATAATTCTATATAAAATAATATTAGAAATTATACAATCTAAAGAATAACTATATTCCTTTTATAATAGTTAGCGCTTATTATAATTAAATTATTTAGATTTTTCTAGGTTAATAGTAATATTATTAATACTTATAATATAATCTAGAAACTTAGTTTTACTAATTAAAAACTTAGATTTCTATAAAGAGACTTAGAGTCCTATATCTCTAAGATAATAGAGTACTTCTAAAACTTACTATTAGTAATATTTAGCGGTCTTACTATAGATTAAGATATTATCTATAAAGGCTATTATATATTTATTAAGATATTCTTAGAGGATATTAATTATAAATCTTTAGAAAGTTATTAGACTATTTATTAATTTAAATAGTATAACTTTATATTTAAAAGATTTATATCTTATATATAAAGTTATAAAATCCTCTATTATAGGGGTTAAGTAAATTTAATAGAAGCTTTATTAGATATTAAGCTCTATAACGAACTTAGCTTTACTAATTTATTATAATACTTTATCGATTAGAAAAAGAAAATAATAGTCCTTCTTTATAATTATATTTAGCTTTCTAAAGTCTATATAGAAGTAGAGACTACTACTTAGTTTCTTTACTATAAAGATAGATAAAATATATAGAGCTAAGCTTAGTATAATAAATCCTTTCTCTAGGTTATTAAGAATATATTCTTTTACTACTTTCAACTCTTTAAAAAAGAGTTTATATTGAGGATAGTATCTTAGCTATATTCCTACTTTAAGAATAATATTATAATCTATTCTAGATTAGTATAAAGGAAGTTTATTAGATTATTTCTTTAAGAATACTTCTACTAAATTATCGTATTCCTTTAGAAGTATTTTTAAGATTTTAGTAATCTTAACATTATTAACTTAATTAACTCAAGTACTCTTAACTTTAATAATATAATTAATATTATAAAAAGAGATTAAAAAGACCTTAATTTCTAGATTCTTCTTACTCCTTTTTTCTAGATAATTAAAGCTAACTTATCTAATAAAAATTAATATTAATAGATAAAAGGGTATTTTAATCTTTTTAACCTTTATAATTAGGATTTAGGTTATATTATTAAGGTTATAAATTATCTTTCTTCTCTCTTTAACCTATTAATATCTATATTAATACTCTCTAATATAAGGGTAACTCTTATTTATTTCTATTTCCTCCTTCTTAAAGAGCTAGTCTTAGCGATCTATATATATTTAGTATTTAGTATTATAAAATAGGTTTCTATAGAATAATAATAGGCGTTAAAACTACTAATTTCTCTAATATTTTATCGAATAGAGACTTTTTATTAGGGTAGATTATATAATATTATTAGTAATTAAGAACTATAGCTTATATTAAATACGGACCATCTACTAGGTTAGATATTAGATCCTCCTCCCCTAGTAATAGTCGATAAATAGGATAAATAGGAAGTCGAGGAAATCTTTATAGTATATCTATACTATTAGAAGCTATAGTACTATATAAAATAGCTAGAATATAACTAGGATAATAACTAGTACCTAGCGAGAAATTTTAAGAATACTCTAGAGAAGCTATTATAATTCTACTAGACTTATGTAGACTTACCTAGTCCGCCGAAGCGCCTTAATATCTAGGCCGAAGTAGCGTTAGAGGAAAGGTTTAAAGTAGAGTACCTAGACGACTAAAAGAAAATTATTAACTATATATTATCTATAAATAAATAGTTAGAGTAAGATTATAAATTAATATATAGCTTAAAGGTTATATCTATATATTAAATAGAACTAAGATAATTAGTTAAAAATTCTATTAATAGTTAATTTTATAATATTAATACTCCCTTAAGATACTATAAAAAAAAAAGTCCTTTTTCTTTATTAAAAGAGATTATAAACTAGTAATAATATTCGATTAGAGGGACTAAGAAATAAAGATACTAAACAAGTAAGATACTATATAGATACTATCTAAACTATAAGAGATCTAAACTTAGGTAAAGGAGTAGATTATAAAGTTATAGTAACTATAACTTTAGTAGGTAAATAGATATCGGCGAGAAGAGGATTTTAGAGTTAGTAACTTAGTATTTATTATAACTAAAGACTAGCTATAAAATTAACTAAGTAGAAAGCTTTCTTACTTTATTAATAGACTTTATTAGATTATTAAGAAGGTAGATAATTCCTATAAACTAGACCTTCTAGAAGCGATTTAAGTCTACTCTATCTTCTACCTAAGTAAGCTATAAAAGGCTATAATAATAGAGCCTTTAATAGGATAATATATAGATCTACCGCTACCTATTAAGGTTAGAGAAATTGATAAATAGGAAGTTAATAAGATCCTAGATATAAGGATATACTACTATAAGTTATAGTATCGAGTCTAATAGCTTAGATATAATCTAGATCTATAGTAGTACCTAGTAGGTAATTTTAAATATATATCTAAGAAAATTTAAGAGTTCTATAACTAGTACCTAGTAAAGCTAGGCCCGCCTATAAGATTATAGGAATAGTATAAGGTAGACAAAGAAGACCGAATTATCGAGGATCACGTTGATAATAATAAACTAGTATCTAGGGACTAAATATATTCTTAGGCGGGGGTAATATGATAATCTAGAAGGGGTTTACGCTGTGTTTACACTGTTTATTTATTTACTTATTGTGATAGGATCTTAAAGTCCTATCTAGCGGAGTTTTCTCTCTCTTTCTTTTCCTTTCCTCTCCTGTACTCAAAATCATAGTTGAAATGCACTCTTTTCCTTAAAGATCTGGCTGGTAATAGGTTTCCCCTGTGACGGTTATTTCGGGGCCCGAGCTTTTTCGGCTGAAATACCAGACTGCAGGATTTGTGGAGGATTCTTTATTTGTGCCTGGACTTGTGTGTTTGTGTCTGGAGTTGTCATGTTGAGCATTTCGGCTGAAAAGGAAGGAGTGGGGTTAAGAGGTCTTTAAGTTGTTTTCCTCCTCTCTCCTCTCTTCTCTTCCTTTCTTCCTTTCTCCAGTCTTGATACTTTCGTTTAGCAGTATAGAACGAGATATCCTATTTCTTTTTCTTTTAACCGTAATATAGTATTAAGACTTATCTTTCTTATTTACTTTCTTAAGCACCCTAGTTCGAGTGAAGACTATCGCCTACCGATACGTTAAACTACCTAGGCGCTTACCCTATAACCGAAGATCCTAAACCTAATAAACTGAACTGAAGAAGACCTATAGTCGCTGACTATACTATATTAACGAATTAAGATAGCTCTCTCTAACGCTAGTAAGATATATAGCGGGTAGTAAGGAGTAAATAAACCCGACGATAAACCGATAACCCCTCCGAACCTTTATACTTCTACTAACCCTCCTAGCGATACTAGTAAGGCTAAAGGTAGAGCCGAACCTAGAATCGCGTTCGATAATACCTATATAATTACTCTCTAGCTAGACTTACCGATCGTTATAAAGTAGCTTTTAAAGATAGACCTTAAGGATCGGTATAATAAACTAATCGCTATCTATAAAGAGCTAGAGTAGAAATTCTATAAACTTAAAAAGATTAACCGCGATTAGAAGGATAAGCTAATAACTTACTACCGGCGTAAATAAAATAAAATCTAGGTAGCTCTTAATACCTCTTACGCTATTAAAGCCGAAGTAGTCACTTATATAGCTATAGCCACTACTAAGAAGGATACTACTATTATAAAGTAATATAAGATAGCCCTAAAATTCTTTAATCTTTAAAGCTATATATAGATTATAGAGATAGTGACCTAGAAGAAGTCTATAAAGATACCTAATACTCCGATACTTAACGATAGAAAGGATATCCGTTTCGAGACCTAGGAAACTATTATCTAATAGAAGCTTAAGGTAAATATTAATTATTACCTACTACCTATATACTATAAGCTCTATATATAAAGCCGCTATAAAGGAAATACCTAGCTATATATTATACCCTAAATAAATACTAACTCGATAAACCTATATATAGATACTAAGGATATAATTACCTATTTAAAGACTATTTTCGCTAACCTAAACCGCTAAGCCGAAGCTTATACTACGTACTATAAGCTAAAAATAAAACCGAAGGATAGCTTTATCGATTTCCTCGCCGAATTTATATAGCTCGCTAAAAAAAGCTATTATTATTAAAGAGAACCGGAAATATAACCTATATTCGAAGCTCCTATACCTACTATAGAGCTAGGTAATATAGGCTATAAATATAGATACTATCTCCTTTAACGCCTTTACTTAGACTTACTAGAGTATATTATACGAGATTAACCTCTAGTAGGAATCGCGCGCTACTCTTTATATTAGTACTCTCTATATCTATATTACTACCTCTAGAAGCGGTATAGGTACTACTATTTCGACCTCTACTTCCTAGATAAAGCGTAAAGGAAGTACTAGCTATACTCTACTATTAGCTACTAAGAAAGCTACCCTACTAAGAAAAGGTCACTATTTTATCTATAAAGAGTATAGATATATATCTTAAGACTATATAAAGAAGACCTTATAACCTACTACTATAGCCGCTACTAATATAGAAGCTACCGATATAAAGAAGAAGGCCGATCTATAGGCTATTAAATCTAACTCTAACTTAGGAAAAGAGTAAGCTTAGGGAAAGTCTCCTCTCTAAGCTTAAAGATAGTTTCACTATATAAGGTTAACTTAAAGGATTTACTATCCTTAGTTAGTAGCTTAATAATAAAAGCCTAGATAGCACTAAATAGTAGAGTAGTTAAAGTTTCTTATTTATATAATATTAAAGTAGATAGCTACCCTTTTATAAATATAGACTTAGTTAGATTACTAATCGATAGTATAGGCCTATATATAAGATAACTACTATAGTAGTACCTAGTAACTAGTTTCGATAGAAAATTATAAGATCCGATAACCTATATTATAAAGCTAACTCTTATAATCGATAGTAGAGTATAGTAGCGATAGCCTATACTTATAATAGAGCTTAGCCGATATAATATTATCCTTAGGAGGATATAGTTTAAGGAGTATAATATACTTCCTAATTATCGGAATTATCGATTAATCTAGCCTAAATAGTAGATAGTAAAAGATAAAGTACTAATCCTTACTAAAAGATCTATACCCTAATAAATTCTCTAACGATATCTAGAAATATAGGAAGTCTATTAATAAGATACTAACTATAGAGATCGATTAATAGCTAAGTAGGATAGCTATAATAGGAAGCTAAAGAAATCTTATAACTATATATATAAGGAAGATACTATAGAAAAGATAGCCTAAGTACTTAAGGGAGAGGAATTTATTTAGCTAAAAAAACTATAGAAAATAGCTAATTTAGTAACCCTAAATCCTTTTAATAAGCTAGTCGATATTATAGTAATATCTAGACCTAGTTTCTACTAGTATATATAGAATAAAGGGATAGAGATATTTATTACCTTACTTTTATAGATTAACTAAGTAATTAAGGAGAAATAGAACCTAGAATATATATTAGAGGCCGCTAAAATCTATACTAAGATTCCCTTAATATACTATAACTTTATCGATATATTCTTAAATATTAATTCTAATATATTATCTCCTCTATAAGGTATCTCTAATTATAAGATTAAGTTAGAGGGACCTATATTATTAGACTACTATCCTCTTTATAAGATAATAGAGGAAGAGCTATAATTTATAAAGGATTATATCCTAAAGAACCTAATAAAGGGCTTTATTATACCTTCTATAGCTCTATATATCTCTTTAATTCTAATAATAATAAAACTAAAAGGTAGCCTATAATTCTATATTAACTATCGGAAGCTAAATATATTAACTAAGAAGGATTAATATCTAATTCTATTAATTAATAACTATTCTAATATATATATAAGGTAAAATACTTTATAAAGCTTAATATCTAATAAGGCTTCTACTACTTTAGGATATATCTAGATTTAGAGGATCTTATTACTTTTAGAACTAGATATAGATTATATAAATATAAAGTAGTACCTTTTAGCTTAATAAATAGACCTATTACTTTCTAGAGATATATTAATTATATATTAGAAGACTACTTAGATAATTTCTATACTACTTTTATTAATAATATCTTAGTATATATAGATAGTAGCTTTAGAGAGTACTAAGAGTATATAAGAAAGGTACTTATTAGACTATAAATAGTAGGTCTATAAGTAGCTCTTTAGAAATATAAATTCTATACTATAGAGATAAAATTCCTTAGATTTATTATTAAAATAGATAGTATTAGAGTAGATTCTAAGAAAATTAAAGTAATTAAGATATAGGATATACCTAATACTATAAAGGATATATAGTTATTCCTTAGGATATATAACTTTTATTATCGATTTATTAAAGGATATAGTATAATTATAAAGCCTCTCTATTAGCTTATAAAGAAGGTAGTTCTCTTTTATTAGGATAATTCCTATAAATAGACCTTCTAAGAGCTTAAATAGAAGCTACTAGCGGCGCTAGTACTAAGTTATTATAACCCTCTTACTCCGACCTAGGTAGAGACTAATACCTCTAATAGATATTTAGGAGTAGTACTCTTCTAGATAGGATTAGATAGCCTTTAATATCTAGTAATATATTTCTTAAAGATAATAGATCCTACTAAGTAGCGATATAATATCTATAATAAGGAGATATTTATAATTATCTACTCCTTAAGAGAATAGTAGGCTAAGCTAAAAAGGCTCTAATAGACTAACTAATTTAATATCTAAATAGATTATTAGTCTTTATAGTATTTTATAATAGGAAAGAGCTAAATATATAGTAGAGTTATTAATATAAGTTCCTCTTTTATTTCTATTTCCTAATTCGGTACCGCTAAGGTAAAGAGAATATTATTATAGATATATTATTATAGAAGGATTAGCCGAAGGAAAGAGATCCCTAAGAGTAGACCCTTTTATTAAAAGAAGTCCTAGAGGGTAGAATCTATCTAAAAGATATATAGCTAACTACCTAAAATATCTTTCTAGTTATAATTTCGATAACTATTAACTAAGTACTAAAAGTAAATTATACTTATAAAAGCCTTAAGGAGTACTAGGAAAAGGTAAGATATAATAAAGGGAAATAGTAGCTTTAGAATAGTTTATTACTATAGGAAGGAAAACTTATAGTATTAAAAGATAGTAATCTCTAAGCCTATTTATTAGATAAGATCTATTACTAGCTATCTATAGTATACCTAAGTTAGGAAAAGATAAAGAGGATAATAAATATATATTACTACTAGCTAGGTCTTATAGAAGATATTCGCTAATATATAGATAACTACTATATTTATAAATAGATAAAGGCCTAGAGGGATAGGATATTTAGACTCCTTTAACCTTTCCTAATCCTAAGATATCCTTAGTAGTATATTATAATAGATTTTAGATCCTTTCTAAAGAATAGAAGAGGATATAATATAATATATATTTTTATAGATTATCTCTCTAAGAGACTAATATCTATATTATATTATAAAGAAATAGATATAAAAGCTATAATATATCTCTTTATTAATAATATCTACTAATAGATTAGACTACTAGATTCTATTATATCTAACTAAGGAGGCTAGTTTATCTCTTTATTCTAGAAAGAGTTCTATTATATTCTTAGGATTAAAAGGAAGCTCTTAATAGTATTCTATCTATAGACTAATAGATAAAGTAAGATTATAAACTAATATATAGTCTAGTAACTAAGGCTATTTATCGACTATTACTAAGATAATTAGTCTAAACTCCTATTAATTATTAACTTTATAGTAGTATCGCTACTATAGGAGATAATTAGTATATCTCCTTTCTATATAGAAAGAGGATATAAACCGAGAGTATCCTTTAACTAGTAGACCCTAGAGACTATAGACTAGCGATAATAGATTAGCTAAGATAAGTAGTAGATAGAGGATACCTAGGAGTAAGATATTTATAAATATATAAATCGCCTATAGAATATCTAGGAGTAGGTATAGTAGAGAGTAACCACTATATAGGAGTAGTAACGGCGCTAAATAGACCGCTATTATCGCGAAGAAAACTTTAATATAGGAGATCTTATATTTATTATAATAAGAAACTAGAGAACTAACTAGTTAAGCTATAAGCTAGTAAATTAGGTAGCTAGTCCCTTTAGAATCCTAGAGAGGGTTAGGAGAGCTTACCGATTAGAATTACCTAAGTCGATCTATATATACCTAGTATTTATATCTAAGAAGCTATAACTCGCGTTAAATACCGACCCTTTACTAGGTTAGATCCTAGATCCTCCTCCGCCTCTAATAGTTAATAAGTAAGATAAATAGGAAGTTAAGGAAATCCTTATAGTATACTATTAGAAGTTATAGTACTATATTAAGTAGCTAGGATATAACTAGGATAATAACTAGTACCTAATAAGTAACTTTAAGAATACTCCGGAGAAACTACTACAATTCTACTATACCTATCTAGATTTACTAGGTCCGCTGAAGCGTCTTAACGTCTAGGCTAAAGTAGCGTTAGAAGATAGGTTCGAAGCAGAATACCCGGACGATAATAAAGCTGTTTAAACGAGACCTAGAGGGCTAGGTGCTCTTTAAAGGGAGGGCAATGTGACAGTTATTTCGGGGCCCGAGCTTTTTCGGCTGAAATACCAGACTATAGGATTTATGGAGGATTCTTTGTTTATGCCTAGACTTGTGTGTTTGTGTCTAGAGTTGTCATGTTGAGTATTTCGGCTGAAAAGGAAGGAGTGGGGTTGAGAGGTCTTTAAGTTATTTTCCTCCTCTCTCCTCTCTTCTCTTCCTTTCTTCCTTTCTCCAGTCTTGATACTTTCGTTTAGCAGTACAGAACGAGATGTCCTGTTTCTTTTTCTTTTGACCGTAACATCCCCTACCTAAATAGATAATAGTAGGTCTAAATATTACCTTTATAGTAGTTTAGTTATCGCTACCCTCTATAGCTTACTAGCGTAAAAAGCTAAATATACCTTAATCGATAGAGAAAGATCTAATTTAAATAAGAATCCTTCCTTCTTAATAATCTTATATAGTCTACTAGTAATATTAGATAATTTCCTACTAGGTCTATCCTTTAACTAGTCCTTTATTATTATAAATATTAGATTACTAATATTAAAATTAATTTCTTAATAATATCTATTTATTTACTAAGCTTATAGTCCTTAGGAATATATAGTTTATTCCTTTATCTTACTTTAGATCTCTTCTAGATATACTAATATATCTAATACTTCTTACTTATCATAAATATATTTTAGTCTCGCTAGTTAAATAATATTATAGGTTTATATCCTTATTTAATAAAAAAGGGGGACTTTTAAGTCGTTTCCTAGGGTAGAATTAATACTATAAAGTTAACTATTAAGAGTAGTTATCCTAATTATACTTAATATATAAATAGAGTCGCTATACTATATATTAATTAGCGACTTCGCTTTATCTATCTATTTCTAGATAATATATTATTAATAGACTTTTTTTAATCCTAAGGATTTAGTAGAATTTAGTCTAGAATTCTAAGATAAACTACCCTCTATAATCTAATATAATTAATACTAGGATCCCTATAATTCTAATAATATTATTAATAAATAGATAAACTATCTTCTTTATATTTATATCCTTATAGTAAGGTATCGAAATAGGCTTTTTAGTAAGTTAATAGATAATTATAAATATAGTATTAAAACTATATTTATCCTTTAGGAATAACTAGAAATCTATAATAAGATACTCCTATAGGTAGTTTAGGATTTTAATTAGGTAGAGTAAATCTAAGGTCCTATCTCTCTATATATTAGTCCTTTTATATATTAGGTAGTTATCGATATATCGCTTTATATTAGTAGTCTATCTATATTAATAGTATCTAGTAGAAACTAGTTTCTTAAGCTTTTTAATTCCTAGATAAGCTACTAATAGTAAGTAATATATTTTATTAAAGAGTTAAATATAGAGATTATCTTAATTAGGTACCTCTAACTTATTATAATAGAGTAATAGCACTATTATTATATATAGACTAGTTTATACTATCTATTCTAGCTATCTCTTAGAATTTATTAAGGCTTAGGTTATTATAATTAGCTTACTTTATTTATTTAATAATATTAGATCTATTAGGTTTCTTATTTATTATATCGCTAGAAAGGGGAGATATCTATATTAGGTTAGTATTAGGGTTAACTATAGGGTTTTTAAAATAGGGTTTAGAGAGTAAAATAGTCTATTAACTATTATCTATATATAGAGTATTTTTTTATAATAAAATATCTATAATAATATTCTTCTTTCCTAAAAAGTATTTAATTAAAAAGTAAAACTAAGAGAGGAACTTACTCTATTATAGTTATTTATAGTTATTATTAATTTAGCTATTAATTCTTTATAAAGTACTCTAATAATTAATAATCTATTAAGATATTAAAGGGCTCTACTTAGATTAGACTAAGTAACTTAGGTCTCTATTTCTATAAAGTATAGACTATTATTAGGAATTCTTTATCTTAGACTTTATAATATAGCTCTATCTATTATATAGCCTTTAAATAGAAAGTAATTAGGTACTAGAAATTATCCTCTTTATAGGACTATAATAAGATTATATCTAGTACTCTATTAGATATATTAGTTTCTACTTAGATAAATTATTAAAGATTATAATAATATAGAATTAATACTAAAAAAAGCGCCTTCTTTAATCTATAAAAGGCTTCTTTATATTTACTATCCTAGTTCTATAGAGTATTCTTTTAGGTTAAATAATATATTAATTTAGCGATCTTATTATAATCCTATATAAATCTTTAGTAAAAATTTCTAAAGCTAAAGAATAACTAGATATCTTTTATTATACTAAAAGATATCTATTCTTTAATAATCTAGATCTTCTTAAGGTCTATAGATATTTTATTAGTACTAATAATAAAACCTAGAAACTTTATCTATTAAACTAAGAATTTATATTTTTTAATACCTATTTATAGTTTAGCTATTTAAAGTTAGAGTAGGACTTCTCTAATATATTAATAATAATCCTCTTTATTTTTACTATAGATTAAATATTAACTATAAAAGCGATTATATATTTATCTATATATTCTTAGAGAATATTATTTATAAAATATTAAAATATAATAGGTCTATTTATTAGGCCGAAGAATAGAACTCTATATTTAAAAGATCTATATTAAGTCTAGAAGGTTATTAGGTCCTTAATATTTAGTATTATATAGATATAGTAGAAACCTTATTATATATCGATCTTTATAAAGAATTTTACCTTATTTATTTATTATAAGACTTTATTGATTAGAGATAGTAGATAGTAATCCTTTTTAGTAAATATATTTAGTTTTCGGTAATCGATATAGAAATATAGTCTATCTCTTAGCTTCTTAGCTATTAAGATTAATAAGATATATAGCGCTAAACTATAAACCCTTTATTAAGGGTTATTAAAATATATTTCTTTACCTTTTAAAGCTTTTCTATAGATAATTTATATAGAGGGTAGTAGCCTAGCTAAGCTTCTACTTCTAAAATAATATTATAATTAACCCCTTTCTTATATAAAAGAAGTTTATATAATTTTCTCTTTAAGAAAATATCGGCTAAATTATAATATTTAGTAAGTAATATTTAAAGAATTTTATCTATCTCTAGGTTATTAGATATATTACTAATCTTCATCTTAAGAATCTAATCAATTTCGTTTAAATATATTATAAAGACTTCTATTTTTAAATCTAAGAGAGATTTTATTTTAAGTCTCTAGTAGCTACTAGCGCTAATTATACTAATATTAAATATATTAGATATATTTAGAGAATCTAATAATAGTAGTAGATATATACTATTAAGATTTTATTATATCTTATTTAAATTCTTTTAATAGTACTATAAGAGTAGAGAGTATTTTCTAACTTAGTTTAGGTAAGAATTAATATTTTACTTAAGAGCCTTATTATACTAATTAATATCTATCTAGTAAGTAGCGTTTTAGGGGTTCTTTAGAATTATAATAGGTATTAGGAGTACTATTTTATTAGCTATTTCTTTAAATAATAAGACCTTATACGGCTAAATTACTTAGCGATAATAATAGTCTAATAAAATATTATACTCTATAAACTATAACCTTTTAATAATTATATTATACTTTTTAAGATCTACTACGAATATTAGTTTACTACCGCTAGATATATCTATCGATTCCTATAGATAGGACTACTATATCGATAATAGGTTAAGAGGGCTTTCTATTAAACCTATTTATAGAGTATTCTCTAATAAATTATTAGGTCCTAAAATTATACTATCTAAGTAATTCTACTAGGGATAAATTAATAAAGATTAATCTATCTACTCTAGTATTACTAAGCGCTAAGATAGAAAAGGAACGTCTATTTAATATAAATTCTATATTAAAGAATAGACTATTATAGGACTTTCTAGTAATTTCTTAAATTTAATATAAAGAGTAATATCTTTAAACCGCTTAGAAAGGAGACTTTACCTAGGTATAGGTTTTTTCTAAATTATTAACTATAGAATCCTTAAGAACTATTAAATTAATCATAGGTTAAATAATAGTAATAGTAGGGGTAGTAGTAGACTTTACTAATAATTTCTTAGAATAGTTATATATTATATAGTCTTACTCTTTATAGTTAAAGTATTAGCCTTTTTTTATAAGAGTTATATACTCTATAATAGATAATAGGATATAGGTCGATATCGCGGCGCTCTCTATCTTAATCTTTAAATTTAATAATATAGCTTTAGTCGATAAAGAAGAGGTTATTCTAGGGTAAGATTATCCTTTATTAGTTCCTATTTTATTTAGCTAAGACTAGGTAAGTATATAAAAGTATTAGATATATTAGGCCTTAAAAGTATTAAAGTTAATATTATCCTTATACGAGTCGCCTAATATCTAGGTCTATAATATTAGGAGTAGTTTATTATAGAGGTCTAATTTTCTATTATTAGTATAGATATTTACTTCGTTTACTAGCTCTATAAAATTAATCAAGAAGCCAATAAACTAATTATAAGGCTTTATTATTAAATATTAGTACTTTATATATATCTCTATAATATAGTCTAGGTTAGAAAAGATAGTCTTTATATAAGTAAATATATCTTTATAATCTTTATATAAGTTAGATAAATCTTTATATAGGTTAGATAAATCTTTATCTAGGTAGGGAGCTATATACTAAAATATCTATCCCTTAGTATAACTTTATATATACTAAATATAGGTATGAGTATTAGAGAAGTAGTTAGTATTTCTAATAAGTCTTCTCTTAATTTCAATCTTCTAGGATTTATAATAGATATCGATAGTATCGCTAAATATAGGCGCGTTAAGTAGATATATTATTTTCTTAGATTAAGCCGCCTTTATAATTAATATATAGTTCTATAGATTAAAGAACTTTAGGGCTATCTTATTTTACTTTATAATAGTAGTATCCCTTTTAGTAGTAGCTATAGCTAGATAAGTAACTACTTTAGCTTCTACTATATGTGATGATCTGGAAGGGGTTTGCGATCTAGAAGGGGTTTGCGCTGTGTTTGCACTGTTTGTTTGTTTGCTTATTGTGATAGGATCTTAAAGTCCTGTCCAGCGGAGTTTTCTCTCTCTTTCTTTTCCTTTCCTCTCCTATACTCAAAATCATAGTTAAGATATACTCTTTTCCTTAAAGATCTAGCTAGTAATATAATTTTAAGTACTACCTATTTCTAATAAAAGCTATATAACTATATAGACTATTATTATAATTAGTCTTAGTCATACTTTACCCTACTTTTAGTTCCTTAGTATCTTAGAGCTAAGACTTATACCTAAACTAAAGACCTATAGTTATTATAGATAAATAAATTAGAATAGCCCCTTTAGAAGTTAATAAGAAGTATAGCGGATTATAGATAATAAATAACCCTAATAACGAACCTAAAACCCCTATAAATCCCTCTATTATTACTAATCCTAACCCTAATAATAGTGTAAATAGTAGACTTAAACTAGATAGCTCCTATTTAAAAACTTTCTAGCTTAATTTACTAACTATTATAAAGTAGCTCTTAAAAGTCGATTTTAAGGATTACTATAATAAACTAATTATAGTCTATAAAAAGCTAGAATTTATATAAGTTTTATAAACTTAAAAAGTATAATTTAGAGTTTAAAAATAAGAACTATAATTAGGATAAGATTATTAATAAAAGAGATAAAGTAATAGTTTATTATTATAGAGTAATTAAGTAATAAAATAAGGCCTAAACTACCTTTAATACCTTTTATATAGTTAAAGCTAAAGTAATTAACTATATAGCTATAGCTATTATAGAAAAAGATATAGCTATTATAGAAAGGGATATTATTATTATAAAATAAAATAAAATAGCTTTTAAGTTCTTTAACCTTCAAAACTATATATATAGAGCTAGCTATATAGAAAAAGTCTATAAAGATATTTAATACCCTAATATTTAATAATAAAAAGGAGGTTTATTTTAAGACCTAAGAGACTATTATCTAATAGAAGCTTAAAGTAAATACTAATTACTATCTACTATTAATATATTATAAGCTTTATATATAAAGTCACTATAAAGAAAAAGTATAGTTATATATTATACCTTATATAAGTACTAACTTTATAAATTTATATATAGATATTAAAGATATAATTACCTACTTAAAGACTATTTTCGCTAATTTAAATCGCTAAGCTAAAGCCTATACTATATATTATAAGCTAAAGATAAAATTTAAAGATAACTTTATTAATTTCTTTACTAAATTTATATAGCTTACTAAAGAAGTTATTATTATTAAAGAAAGCTAAAGATATAATCTATACTCGAAGTTTCTATATCTATTATAAAGCTAAGTAATATAGGCTATAAATATAGATATTATCTCTTTTAACTCTTTTACTTAGATTTATTAAAATATATTATATAAGATTAATCTCTAATAAGAATTAAAAACTACTTTTTATATCTATATTATTACTATTTTAAAAAGTAATATAGATATTAAAGTAGTTATAAATTTAATTTCTACTCTTTATATAAAGCGTAAGAAAAGCGCTAATTATACCCCTTTATTAGCTAATAAATAAGTAGCCTTAATAAAGGAAAAAAGATATTTTAGCTATAAAGAATAAAGATATATAATATATAACTATCTAAAGAAGAATTTAAGTACTACTATTATAACTACTATTATTATAGCTATAGAGCTAATCTTTACTATTAAGATTTAGGAACTTAAAGCTAATTTAGGAAAAGCTAATATCTAAGAGAAGTCTCCTATCTAGGTAGCTATAAAATATTACTATATTTATTAAATTTATAGAAGTTAATTAGAGGACCTAAAAATAGCTTAGTCTTTAATACTTAGATAATATATAATAGATATTCCTTTTCTATTTTAGTATTTAGTAATATAGGAATAGATAGTTATATTTTTATAAACTTAATAATAATTATATTACTTAGGAAACGCGTTAGAATTTAAGTAGAGCGACTTAGCTAGAAGTATCCTATCTATAGACTTAATAGATTATTAAATATATCGATTATTTATATTATATTTCTAATAATCTATATTAATAGGTAGATTTAAAAATAAGTTCCTATACTCTTTATAGATCTAGAGAAATATAATATAATTCTTAGTTAGAAATAGTTTATAGAGTATAATATCTTACTCGATTATCGGTAGTATTATATAATTTAGCCTAATAAAAGATCTCTATTTAATAAAGTATTAGAAAAATTAATAGTCCTAATATCTACTACTATTCTATAAAAACTAATCTATAATACTAAATATTAAATAGATATTAATTATTATAATTAGCTCTTTAAAAAGGAGGAAGTAAAGATAAATAGGAATTATCTTTATTTTAGAGAATAGTAATATAGATATTAATAGATTAAAGAGAAGAAAAAGAGAATTTATAACCTTAATAATAAAATTTAAATACTATCTATATAAGTTAAAGAAGATTAAAATATCTTTATATTTATTAATATTAATTTTATTAGATAAATTAGCTTTAATTATCTTAAAAAAAGAATAAAAGGAATCCTAAAATTAAAATCTTCTTAATCTCTCTTTATAAAATTAATTATATTATTAAAGTTAAAAGTACTCTAGTTAATAATTCTAAGATTATTAAATTTTTAAAGATATTTCTTAAGGAATATTATAATCTAATAAAGGTATTCTTAAAGAAGAGATCTAATAAACTTCCTCTATATAGACCTAAAGTAGATTATAATATTATTCCTAAAGTAGAAATATAGCTAAGATATTATCTTCTATATAAGCTCTCCTTTAAAGAGTTAAAAGTAGTAAAAAAATATATTTTTAATAATTTAAAAAAAGGATTTATTATACTAAGCTTAACCCTATATATTTTATTTATCTTTATAATAAAGAAACTAAGTAGTAGTCTCTATTTCTATATAGACTTTAGAAAGCTAAATATAATAATAAAAAAGGACTACTATTCTCTCCCTTTAATAATAAAGTATTAATAGACTAATAAAGCTAAGTTCTTTATAAAGCTTAATATCTAATAAAGCTTCTATTAAATTTATTTAACCCCTATAGTAGAGGATCTTATAACTCTTTATATAAGATATAGATCTTTTAAATATAGAATTATATTATTTAGGTTAATAAATAGCCTAATAACTTTCTAAAGGTTTATAAATAATTTATTCTAAGGATATTTTAATAAATATATTATAGCCTTTATAGATAATATCTTAATCTATAATAAGACTATTAAAGATTATTAATAATAAGTTTAGGAAGTACTCTATTATCTTTAAGATATAGGACTCTAAGTCTCTCTATAAAAGTCTAAATTCTTAGTTAGTAAAACTAAGTTTTAAGATTATATTATAAATATTAATAGTATTATTATTAACCTAGAAAAAGTCTAAATAATTTAGTTATAATAAATATTAACTACTATAAAAGAAATATAGTCTTTCCTTATATTCTATAACTTTTACTATTATTTTATATAAAATTATAGTATAATTATAAAGCCTTTATATCGCTTAATAAGGTAGGATATTCCTTTTAAATAGTCTAATAGCTATAAATAAGTATTTTTACTCTTTAAAGAGAAGCTACTTAGTATATTAATATTTAAATATTATAATCTAGGATATTAGATATAAGTTAAAATAGATATATTAAATAGCGTTCTTAGTATTATTTTCTTTTAATACTATAAAGAAGATAATTTCTAATATCCTATCGCTTTTTTCTCTAAAATAATATAATTTATAGAGTTAAACTATAAAATATAAGATAAAGAATTACTTATAATTATTTAGATATTATAAGAGTAGTAAGCTAAACGAAAAGGCTTTATTAAAAAGGACTATTTTAAGATTCTTACCGATTATTAGTTTTTTAAATATTTTATAACTATAAAATAGATAAATTAGAGATAGATTTAATAGAGTAAATTCCTATCTTAATTTTATTTTATAATTAAATACTATCTTAGGAAACGAAATATTATTGCTAATAGCTTATAATACTATCTTAGAGCTATCTTAATAAGAAAGTCTATTTAATTATTATATTACTCTAGGCTAAACCTATAGATATTATAAAAAGGGTAAAAATAGCTAATTATAAGAGTCCTAAACTAAAGAGTTCCTATAAAATTATCTATAAAGGAAATAATCTTTATTAGATAATAGATAGTAATTTATTCTTTTTTAAGGGAAAACTTAAAGTATTAGATTAAGATAATTTATATATTTAGTTACTTAATAAAATATATTATTAGCTCTTAATAGTATATCTAGATATCGAAAAACTAAAGAGCTTAGTTTTAATTAGATATTACTAGCCTAGCTAGGTAACTAATATATAATATTATATAGATAACTACTTAATATATAAATATATAAAGGCCTAGAGAGATTAAATACCTAGACTCTTTTATCTACTTTTAATCCCTAAAAGACCCTAATAATATATTATAATAGACTTCTATTTATTTCTTAAAGATCGCTAAGGTTATAATATAGTTTTTATAGTTATTAATTATCTAAATAAAAGACTAAGATTAATTCTTTATTATAAAGATATAAATATAAAATAGATAGCTTAACTATTTATTAATAATATTATCTAGATTATTAGGATCTCTAAAATAATTATCTTAGATTAAAGAGGTTAATTTATTTTAGAATTCTAGACTAAGTTCTATAGGATCCTAGGAATTAAGAGAAAATTATTAACTATATATTATCTATAAATAGATAGTTAGAGTAAGATTATAAATTAATATATAGTCTAAAGATTATATCTATATATTAAATAGAATTAAGATAACTAGTTAATAATTCTATTAATAGTTAATTTTATAGTATTAATACTCCTTTAGGATACTATAAAGAAGTCCCTTTTCTTTATTAAAAGAGATTATAAACTAATAATAATATTTAATTAAAGGGACTTTTTTAATTAAAGGGGCTAAGAAATAAAAATACTAAATAAATAAGATACTATATAGATACTATTTAAACTATAAAAGATCTAGATTTAGATAAAGGAATAGATTATAAAGTTATAATAACTATAAATTTAATAGATAAATAAATATTAATAAAAAGAGGATTTTAGAGTTAGTAACTTAGTATTTATTATAACTAAAAACTAGCTATAAAATTAACTAAGTAAAAAGCTTTTTTACCTTACTAATAGACCTTATCAGATTATTAAAAAGGTAGATAACTCCTATAAACTAGACCTTCTAGAAGCGATTTAAGTCTACTCTATCTTCTACCTAAATAAGCTATAAAAGGCTATAATAATAGAGCCTTTAATAAGATAAGATATAGACCTATTACTACCTATTAAAGTTAGAAAAATAGATAAATAGGAGGTTAATAAGATCCTAGATATAAAGATATACTACTATAAGTTATAGTATTAAGTATAATAGCTTAGATATTACCTTAATCTATAGTAGTACCTAATAGGTAATTTTAAATATATATCTAAGAAGATTTAGGAGTTCTATAACTAGTACCTAGTAAAGCTAGGCCTACCTATAAGATTATAGGAATAGCGTAAGGTAGACAAAGAAGACCGAATTATCGAGGATTATATTAATAATAATAAACTAATATCTAGGGACTAAATATATTCTTAGGCGGGGGTAATATAATAATCTAGAAGGGGTTTACGATCTGGAAGGGGTTTACGCTATATTTACACTATTTATTTATTTACTTATTGTGATAGGATCTCAAAGTCCTATCTAGCGGAGTTTTCTCTCTCTTTCTTTTCCTTTCCTCTCCTGTACTCAAAATCATAGTTGAAATGCACTCTTTTCCTCAAAGATCTGGCTGGTAACTCTATATAAGAGATATTAAGGGTAGCTTAGGTCTTATTTTATTATATAATAGCTCTATAGTAGTAAGTTATCGCTTTATCTCTCTAATTATAGTTATTCTTTTCGAGTTTATAAAATTTCTACTCTAGCTTTTTATAGACTATAATTAATTTATTATAGCGATCTTTAAGATCGATTTTTAGAAGCTACTTTATAATAGTTAGTGAGTCTAGCTAGAGACTAATTAGATAGGTACTATTAAATATAATCCTAGATTTAGTTCCTCCTTTAGTATTATTAGTACTACCGACGGTAGGGTTAATTGGAGTATAAAGGTTTAAAGGTGTTTTAGGTTTATTATTAGGTTCATTTACTCCTTATAGTCCGCTATATATCTTATTAGCTTTAGAGAGAGCTATTCTAATTTATTAATATAGTCGGCGACTATAGGTCTTCGGTTCGGTCGGTTTAGTTCGGAATCTTTAGGTTCGGGATATAGGGTAAAGACGAGCTAAGGCTAACCACAATAATAGTCTATATAGCGTTACTTTAAATAAGAATTAGGGTAATATTTAGTTTTATATTACGAGCTAATCTTTTATAAAAAAAGAGTACTATCTATTTAGAAAACTAAATATAGGGAAGAAAAGAGAAGAAGGAGGAAAACTATCTAAGAGAAGCCTTTGTTGAGGCTTAGTGCCTTAGGTATAGATAAACAATTTAGCTCAGCGACTGAGCCCAATTTACGTAATCAACCCACATGTCCCTGGTCCCAGACTTCATCACTCGTGACAATTAATATTACTTTTATTAGGTAATAATATTTCTAAATATCCTCTAATAATAGGAAGCTATTTAATAAAGAAGAAATCAGCTAAAGCGAACCTTTATAAAGAATGATATCTCTTAGTAAAGAGGAGGGTTTTAACTGACATCGTAGATCGAAACGTTGCCGGAATGATAGGGAAATGACGGGGTTCCACAAAGCCCTATGTTAGGATATATCCCCACATATCCCATGATAGAGAGAGACATCCGTAAGATCAAGTATAAAACGCCTCTACTCATGTCACTTGGTACATTTATATATCACACGAAAAGCGGTAGAATTCTGTAAGAGACTAACCATAGGCTGATACCTCGAGAGAACAACATCGAGGCACGCTCACTCGGATAGAGAACCACTAGACGCGCGTGAAAAAGTAAAGATATGCGGTCTTTTTCATCACTTCAATATCTTCGCACTTGACAACTTTCTCATCATTGAACATCACCCATGACAAGCCATTTTGACCTGGCAATTCCTTGCGGATCAAAGCAACATAATGTCTGTTAATTGTTAGCCTGACCGAAGACCGAAGAGCCAAAAAGACATGTTGAGCAACTCACCCTGCATGGACAGATGTGCCCTTATGGCATACAATCGACCTTAACTCGTAGCGAGCTGGTACATCGGTGAGTCCAACTACGTTATCATGAGCCTCTGCGTCAAGATTGTCGAAATTCGGTCTCTCTTCATCCACCACATTGTCAGGATGACTGAACACCCAATCTAGCGCCCTGTTAACATCGCCATCCGTTGCAGCCAACGCTCGCTGGGCATGAGACGCCTCGATACCCATATCTCCCAACTGTGAGATTTTTGTCGCGTCTTGCGCAGCGGTGCCAGAGCTGTGGACTTGATCAGCAAGGACGAGTGGTTCATCGATGTCGGGATCTTCCATATGGGCAAAAAGCCAATTCATGGCAGCTTCTGTACCCAGATTACCAGTGGCATGAAGAGCTTTCTCACACCTCACAGCAGGGAATCCCATGCCGATGAGTTGATCGAGAGCTTCTGGATTCGGGACAAATGCAGTGGAATCATCGACATCCGGAAGTGGCTCCTCGTCTGCGTCATGCTCAACAGCAAGGTAAGAACTAAGATCCACCGGCCCGTCGTCGACCAACACAGGAATATCCAGTTTTGTAGGAACCCAATTGACTAGCTCGAACCGACGAGCATTGACTACCAATTCTCGTGGCAGTGTTTTGAAAGCCGACCGTTTTGAAAAGCCGTCCTGACTGCCACAAGCCGGACATGTAAGCTCAACAACCTCGGTTGATGTAAAGATGTCTAGACACTCTGACAAATGTACGGACTCATAGACTGTTTCTGTTTCGCCGGAAGCATTAATTCGACGCGCGGGGACAGCGACTGAGATGTTATCTTGCTCGTCCACTTTGTAGCGAACTCTCTTGCAGTTCAAGCATTGAAGACGCTGCTCGACCTGGAAACGGAAGTGCTGCACCGGGTTGTCATGCAAACTGGAGTGCTTCGATAGGCTGACTGACTTGAATAGATGGAGGAGGAATTCAAATGCATCCTGCTGTCTCATGGTTGCAAATTCTTCATGACCTTGCCCAACAAGATACTTGAACATTGCTGGTGCCAAGCCCTTTGGATGAGCAGCTTCCTGAATATCCGCGGGCGACACCATCCGGGAGTCAGGTCGCGAGTACCGACCGGAGAGTATACCGTCCGCAAGTTTTCGCAATTGTGTCTCAAGGTCCTGCGCTGGTGTTTGACAGAGCGGTGGCTCTTTGGACGGGTGATAGTATCGTTCACGAAACCCGCTTACTGAGAATATACATTGCATGATGCTGGAGAGATAGCAGCTGTTTCCCAGGTTTGCGAGACCTGTAAACGCAGGCCCAAAGACTGGGGTCAGCTCTCGGCCGTCCTCAGTCGTCATAGAAAAGTCCCATTGTAGGTTTTGCTCGACCTGCATCTCCATCAGGCTCTTCTCCGTCTTTTCACGTCCGGCCAAGTGGATGCCCCAGTGTGCAAGGTGAGTGGCCAGCTCTGGGTCTACTCTTTCCTCGTTGCATTTATAGCAGTAGACGTCAGCGGAGCCCTCTGCTGTGATAGAGCCAAGCTTGACAGCCACGGCGTGCGAGGTTGCGTTTGCATGAGTGAGCCCATGTGAATTTCCCTTGCTGCCACCAAGTTGACTTCGCCCACACCCCTTGTTTCCGCATTCCAGACATAGCCAAAGATTCTCACCCAGATCGCACTCTGAGCAATGGTTTGAATCTATAGTCCTTTGTTAGCATTGCACCTGGTTAAATTTTGCAGGATATCAATACCCGTGGATGCGGCTTGCTTGGTGTGCTCTTGAGTTAGACAAAGTGTATGCTCGCATGGAACAAACTCCTGCTCCCAGGCTTTGATTTCTTCTTTTCTTGAGAAAGTCATTGCGGTCATAATACCGTCAATGACCATGGGAAGTTTGCCTTGGGTTTTGTCAACATTGTGCTGAGAGCATGAATAACACACCACCGAAGTCGCAATTTCATATCTATCCTCTTCTGTTTCGGCTGCAATGGCAAGCTTTGAGATCTTTGGCGGAGGCTCGTCACGCTATGATTTGAAAACATGAGGATCATTGGTTACTAACTCAAGGAATGGCGGAGAATGTACCTGTACTTTCTTTGGCGTCCTTCGAATATTCAGAGCCAGGGGGTGGCCGAATCGCTTGTAGTGAAGTAAGGCATGGTCCCTGTGTCCTGCACATCCACCATTGAAACAATGGAGACAAACATTGAGGCCGGCATCATCATCCTTGCAAGGTCAGAGTCCGACCAGTATAGAGTAGTTTGGGAACCAAATTGGCTGGCTTACAATGGAATCGAAGCACTGAGTGCAGTCTTCTCGATAAACAGCCTCTGAGGGCCCAGGCGGTTTCAGGTCTATTACGCAGCATTCCTTGTTAGCTCACTTTGTCCGTGATTATCAAGGTAGTGATGTCACAAACCCGCCGCAGTAGAATGAATACACGAGGCCATATCGAGAGAGAAAATCTTAAGGACTCATCCGAATACCAGCAGAGTTCAGTGTGGTAATAACCACCTCTTTTTTAAAGGCGTGAAAGTAGTTGATTGTACGTAGAGGGGACAAGGAAGCACTACAGCAGATCAAGCCAAAGGCGGGATGCGTGGGGCTCTTCCTTTTGCTTCTCACCGCCTACACGTGCTGTTATCGGCAGTGTTGTCCTGAGGCAGAAAGTCATGTGGTGGGGGGTTGTGCCACTTAACGCGTTATTTTTCTCAACACGCGTCCTGCCTAAGTTAACTACTTTGTAACTTGATCCGAACTTGCTCATCACCCCTCTACTTTTCTCTTTTGGTATTTTCTCTTGACTTATCGAATTCCCTTTCACGCTTTCCTTCCATCATTTGCTGAACTTAGAAGCTGGAAATCATCACACCATGGCTTCCGAGGCAGCATCCCAAGTCACTATTGGGGCTCTCAGGTTTGTTTAGCCACAAGGGGAAAAGTTGCTCAAAGTATGTATACTAATAATGTCTTAACAGTGCTATATTTGATGAAACTAAGCCTCAAGTGCGGGAGCCAATTGTTCAATGCGTCCAGATCAAGGCCTTGCCAGCTCAGCCTGGCCAACCAGAACGTTACCGGGCTGTTTTCAGCGATATTGCGAACTATGTTCAAACCATGCTTGCCACTCGTACGTGAAGCTCTATTTGATACTATTCGCAGTTCATCAGGCTTACTGATTGTTTGAAGAAGCCAATCCCGTGGTGACAGATGGTTCTCTTCGTAAGGGTTGTTTTGTGCGACTCAAGTCATTCCAATCAAACTCCGTCAAGGGCAAGAAGTATGTGAAGCATTTATACCATTTGGGATTGCGCTAATGTCTGCAGGATTCTCATCATTTTGGAGCTTGAAGTTTTGAAGGAACTAGGCGAGGCTGAAAAAATCGGTGAACCCAAACCCCTCGAAGTCAAGGCCGAGGAAGAGGAAGTGACTCAACCGACAACGATCTCCAGCAATGGGTTTTACGGGTCCAAAATAGAGGGTGCACAGGTCCAGGCAAATCGCCGAGCTCAGCCACTGTCTGCCCCTGCGTCTGCCCCCTCTGCCCATGCCACAATCTACCCCATTGAAGCTATCTCCCCGTATTCCAACAAATGGACCATAAAAGCTCGCTGCACAAGCAAGTCCACCATCAAAACATGGCACAACAAGAACGGTGAGGGCAAACTTTTCAGTGTCAATTTACTGGATGACAGTGGTGAAATTCGTGCCACTGGTTTCAATGACCAGTGTGACATGCTCTATGAACTCTTCCAAGAGGGAGGCGTCTATTACATTTCAAGCCCCTGCCGCGTCCAAATTGCCAAGAAGCAGTTCACAAACCTCAACAACGACTATGAGCTCACATTTGAGAGGGATACTATTGTTGAGAAGGTAATACTCCCTTTCGCTTCTTCTTCCCACATCCTTGAATACGCGACTCATATTTTGTGATAGGCCGAAGAGCAAAATGATGTACCTCAGATTCGCTTCAACTTCACCACTGTGGCTGATCTGCAGACTGTTGAAAAAGACACGACCACTGATGTCATTGGCGTGTTGAAGGATATCGGGGAGACATCTCAGATTATGTCAAAAAGCACTGGCAAACCTTATGACAAACGAGAGCTTACGCTGGTCGACAACACTGGATTTTCTGTCCGTCTGACAATTTGGGGTGCCTCTGCAAATAACTTCAATGTGACACCCGAATCTGTTGTTGCTTTCAAAGGAGTAAAGGTCTCTGACTTCGGCGGAAGGAGTCTGAGTCTTTTGAGCTCGGGCTCAATGACTGTTGACCCTGACATTGGGGAGGCTCACCGACTCAGGGGCTGGTATGACGCTCAAGGCAGGTCGGAGAATTTTACATCCCATGCTTCGTTGTCTAATGCCACCAACTCCACGAACAAGATGGACCGATTTAAAACCGTCGCACAGGTCCGCGAAGAACAACTAGGCATGTCCGAAACTCCCGATTACTTCTCTTTGAAAGCAACAGTGATCTACATCAAGCAGGACTCTACCTGGAGCTACCCTGCCTGCCTTTCTGAGAATTGCAACAAAAAGGTAACGGAACTTGATCCGGGGCATTGGCGGTGTGAGATGTGTGACAAAACCCACCCAAAGCCAGAGTATCGCTTCATCATGCCCATCAGTGTCAGCGACCATACTGGCCAGCTGTGGCTCAGCTGCTTTGATGACACTGGAAGAAACATCATGGGCACGTCTGCTGATGAACTGATGCAACTTCGTGAAGACGACCCAAACGCTTTCGGTGAGGTGTTCCAATCTGCGAATTGCCAGACCTGGAACTTCAGGTGCCGAGCCAAGATTGACAACTTTGGCGACCAGCAACGGTAAGAATGACGGTGGTTCCAATCCTCTGAATGCCATGCTAATAGCGCTACACAGTGTGCGATACCAAGTTTTATCGTCCCAGGCAATCAATTACTCGGAAGAAGCATCTCGGCTTGCCGATATCATCAACTCTTACGCCATTGAGTAGATGCAGGCAAAGTGAGCAGTGATACCTCTTCTATCTTGTACTGATTTCGCAAGGTTCATTTTCGTCAAAATCCAAAGAGGTTTCATCAAGCTTAGGCAAATTCTTTATCTCACTACGGCTTCTTATCTTGATTAGTTTTCTGTCCTTTTTATGTAGTACTTTAACAAAAATAGCTAGTCCTTGTTGATTATCATGCTCTCACACTCGCGGATTTACTAATTCCAAGTGTATCCATGCAGAGGGTACTCATGTACTCCCATAGCTACACCTTCTTGAGTAGGGAATAGTAGCAACCTCGGAAGCTTCGAAGCTGCTTAGGTTCGTTCCGAAGTTGCCTTTAGGCGGTCAGTTAAAAGGGCGGAAATGGAGGGCAATAAAATGTCCTGCGTTTCTTTTTTTTTTTCTTTTTTTTTTTTTTTTTCTTGCTGAAGGGCCAAAGAAGTCACGTCTGTATTTGAACCTTTGGTCGAACTCCCGTCGTATTCTTCTTTCATCTTTCCTCTGTGATATACTTTGCCTTCCACAACACTCATCATGGGTAAGCGAAGCCATCACGAGCAAATTGAGCAGCAACCGAAGAAAAAGTCAAAATCTGAGAAATTCGAGAAGCCCGCAAAGGCTTCCAAAGATAAGCAGGAAAATGGAAAGGAGATGAATGCGGACTATTCTGATGCATCTGCTCTCTCCAACGTTCCTCAGTCAGAAATTGACAGTTTTCTGACCGAAAACGTGATCAAAATTGCTGACCCATCACCCGACGCTCCTCAGTTTCGTCCCCTACTTTCATTTGATCATCTGCCTGAATGCGATGCTGGCCTGTACGCCCAATTGAAGGCTTTCCCCGCGCCGACGCCGATCCAATCTACCACCTGGCCGCTTCTTTTTGCTGGCCGTGATGTGGTTGGCATTGCAGAGACTGGAAGTGGCAAGACCCTGGGTTTTGGCTTGCCGTGTCTGAAGAAATTGATTGACTCCAAGTCAAGCAAGAAACCTTGTCAACCTAGAGCAGTGATCATTTCGCCAACTCGAGAGCTTGCAATGCAAATTTATGACCAGCTCGCCAAATTTGGCACCAATGAGAAGACTCAGGTCACATGCATTTACGGAGGTGTTGGTAAGGATGAGCAGCGTCGTGCTCTTCAAAAGGCCGCTATAGTGGTCGCCACTCCCGGCCGCCTCAAGGATCTCTTGAATGATGGGTCTATTGATCTTGGGAAAGTCAATTACCTCGTTTTGGACGAGGCAGATCGCATGCTCGACAAAGGGTTTGAGCAGGATATCAAGGACATTGTCAAGCCAATGCCCATTTCCAGAAGACAGACAGTCATGTTTACGGCAACGTGGCCCCGATCCGTCAGAGACCTCGCAGCAACCTTCATGCAAACTCCGGTGACTGTCACCATTGGTGGAGACCCATCTGCGGATCCGCGCGCCAACATGAGGATCAAGCAAGTAATCGAGGTTATGGATGGTCGAGAGAAGGAGGGCCGACTCGTGCAACTACTCACCAAGTCCCAGCGGGGTCATCAATCGCCTGAGAAAGTCCTGGTATTCTGTCTTTACAAGAAGGAAGCTATGCGCATTGAGATCCTCATCAGGAACAAGGGATTCAAAGTTGCCGGCATTCACGGTGACTTGAATCAGTCAGACAGATTCCGAAACCTGGATGCGTTCAAGAAGGGTACTGCTACTGTCCTTGTCGCAACCGATGTGGCAGCGCGTGGCCTTGATATCCCGAACGTGAAATTGGTGATAAATGTCACTTTCCCCCTTACGGTTGAGGATTACGTGCACCGAATCGGAAGAACTGGACGTGCTGGTGCTGATGGTCATGCCATCACCATGTTTACTGAGACTGATAAGGCACTCTCCGGCGGGTATGTTACTCCTATTCTTTATCCCTTGACAGAAATGAAGAAGGCAATGCTGATTATGAACTATGAATAGGTTGATCAATGTTCTCAAGGCAGCTAAACAAGATGTGCCAGAGTCCTTGTTGAAGTTTGGTACAACAGTCAAGAAGAAGCAACACGATGCGTACGGTGCCTTCTTCAAGGACGTTGACATGGATAAGACGGCGACAAAGATCACATTTGACGATTGAGAGACTTGATCTGCCTAATCTGACTTGGTGCGTTTGGTGCGAGATGATAGCACGTGACGAAGCCTTGTTATTTGACTCATCGCATATTTCCTTTCTATGTATGCTCTATTGTTTTGATTAGGCGTTGGTGTCCAATGAACATGATTATATCAAGAGAGGCAGAAGTACTTACATCAGAAGAGCGTAGCTGCCACTCAGGGCGCATGCTTTGATCAATCCCAACTCTGGATTGCCGAACCCGCGTCGACTTATAAACACGCTCGTCAGCGCACAGATGATGAAGCTAGCAGGTCGGATGGCCACTTCAGTTGCGTACAGGCTATATTCATTTCGTCGCAGGTACGATTTGATAAAACCGTAACTCCAAAAGGTCCGAACGGCCATGTTCACAATGTTGGCTAGGACCAGTCCGTAGGCTCCCAAGTGCCCTACTTCGAGAAAGATATAGGCCGCTAAGGCATAACAGACGGAAAAGACACCCATCCAACCCGTTTGTTTCCGTATCTGTTGCGAGTTTGCTGCGGAAGACACGAAAGCTTCGGTGATTCCGTTAAACGCCAGAAAGGGAATATAGTAGCAATATATGGAGAGCAGATCCCCGACCTTAGGGGAAGCCCATTGACGACCTCCCAGGATGCGCAGCAATTGGGGCACCATCATTGGGCCCAACGGAAAAATGATGACCGACAGCAATTGATACGCACGCAAAATATCTATGAGATGCTCTTTCGCAGTGCGGATATGCATATCCTTCAGCATTCCGTTCTCATCACGGCTCAGCAAGACCGAGAACAGGTTCCGGCTGCTCTCCTCCAATGGCTGGAAGATGATCCGCGCAACGAGGCCGCCATAGTTCGATGCAAGAGAGTAAATGCCTTGGTCTTCTAGTCCTGAAAGGGCTGCAAGCATCATAGTATCGCCCTGCGTGAGCAAATGCTTCACTAGAGATTGGAGAAAGACATTGGCAGCAAGCGACGTCAATTGGCGTGAGAACAGTCCCAATATGTAAAGAGATGAATCGCTATAGATGGTTATCGTACCGTCCTTCGTGCTATATGCTCAACAAGACAAGGCAAACTTACCTGGATTGTATGCGCGTCAATAAGAAAGAGAATCGCTTTGTGTTGGGTCCTTTCAGTAACGCTAGTGAGTAGCCGCAGACGAGGGCAAGCGAGTAACTGAGGTGACCAAGAGCAAACGGTAGCACGCCGAGATTACTATTTACTCGAGAAGCATGTATAAAAGTCAAGGATGTCACTGCACTTCTCAGAAATGCGGCTGGCATTTCAACAGCAGCACGCTTCTCGTAAAGCATATGTTGCTGCACTACTGAAAAAAAAGGCTCAATGCTGAGCTCCAGAAGAGAAGCAGTCCCGGTCAGTATCACACTCGGATAGAAGAATGCGATACTCGACGCTTCCTCTGGGACGACGCGCCGGTACACCATAGCGAACATAAGACTTGCAGGAATCCCGAGAACGAGGCTCAAGTAAGACACATTTACCACTATTTGAGAGGTCACAGACTGTTTCTCTGCGGTTGCAGCCTTTGCTTCGTAGGCTGGCTCGTTGCTGGACAGTGGTGAGATAGGCTGCCGTTGAATGGCCATTCGAATGCTTTCTCGTGAAAAATATAGGATTGAAACCTGGAAGAGCTCCAGTTGCGTTGCTACCCCTAGCACGACAGGTGAAAGGGTGCGTAGAATCAATTGATTTGACGCAAACGTGAATATTCTGGACGCCAATTGGATTAGAATCAAGAAGCTGGTGCCTGTGGTTGACGAGGCCAAAATCTTGCCCATATGGGCATCATCAGGTTCGACCATGCCCACGATTGACCCCAGCTACAAGGCGTAATATCCTCAAAATGGACAGGTTGAAGGCGAGAAGTAGGGTTTATTTTAGAGGGGGATGTAAATGAAAGGGACAGATCAAGAAGAGTGGGGCGACCTGGATGTTATTCTACAGAAAAGTTCCGAGGAAGGTTGGGAAGATTTGTCACACGATCTTTTAGAATATAACAAGTTACTACAACATCAGACATGCCATTCACCTACAATTGTTGATGTTGTGCTATTAAGTGGTCCCATTCCAGGGTAACAGTGATTACGGACGCCAATTGTTGAATTTCTTGTAACAATTCTGTCTAATTCCCCAGCCTTTTACATGGAGTTACAATATCTTCATTGTATGCGCCATCGGTGGATGGTTCCAAATCTCCTTAAAAAGCACTGGGTTCCTCCAACGCATCCCTTTGACCAGCGGATCGAATTTCGCTCTTCATCATATACACGGGACCTAGCAGGATATGAGCGGCCAACGATCGATCAGACAAGGGTTTATTCCAGGTCTTTTGCCATGCTGAAGGGGTGGTACAAGCTGGCTCTAAAATGGTGGCAGATAGAATGGATAGCCACCATTCTTAGCTTTGAAGACACTGAGGAGGAAACCGTACGTCACAAAAAGAACGGTTGCCCAGATCAAGACAGCCAGCTGTTGACCTTTGACATCCTCCATCCGGGGAACTTTCAGTGCGAGTGCGATCGTGGCGAAAGATAGGACAGCGTCTGTGTAAGCAAGATATTAGCGTGGAATCTCTGCATAAAAGAGCATGGCGATCGGCACTTACAGATAGCAGCCACTATTTGAGTCTCCATTCCGAACTGATTCTGGAATCCACCCGCAAAGTAGCTTATGCCTCCTCGGCCATCACCGGCGACGTATGGGACCTTCCGAATGTGATTAAACATTTGACCACTTGTAAACAGAAGAATGGCGATCAGGCTAATTCCAGCCCAGAGGTTTCGGTTCTGAACGATTGGCAGCACGTAGGGAGAAAGCACAGCAAATGCGGTTACAACAGCCATCAAAATAGTGATTGCTGATATGATCCGCATGTAGTTGACGGGCCGGACTAATTGCGGCTTGGGCCCTTCGGGCAGATGACGTCCGATCCAAGAATAGACCTGGTCGGCTGAGATCGGGCTATTTGGGATTGAGATGTTAGTGGGATAGGGATTGGACGTAACGTCCTTCATTGGAAACGTACCCAGTAAAATCAAACCGGATGGGATCCCCTTCAACCTTGGCCAAGGGACCGACGGTGGGAGGGAATATAAGGAGCACAGGTGCAGTTTGGAGCATCAGCTACTTGGGTCAGTCAATGTGCCAACACAGCTCAGTCTCAAGTAACAGTGCCTACCTTCTGAAAAACAGCCTTGCCATTGTCAAAGTCAAGTGTTCCAAAGACCACCTTGAGTTCCTCAGGCTTGGTGCCTTTGTTCCAACTGCGGGCGATCAGGTCCCATTCAGATTCGAAGTCGCGGCATAGGAGGCACCCAAAGCGCACATCCGTGGCAGTCAGAATGACCACTGCATAGTAATCTCGAGGTGTGGAGATGAGATCCTCATATGAGGAGCTGTCCAAATCAACAGGTCCCGAACGAGACAAGGACTGATATTTTGCAAACTTGTCCGGAGTTGAGCTCGTAGATAGGACGCCAGACACCACCGAAAGAAGCAAGAAAAGTGCCGTCCAGAGCTTCATCTTGGCATGACAAGAAGCTGGACAGCTTCAAAGGGGTCGTATCTAGAGTGCAGTTGATTGAAAAGGTATCAATCGGTTGCACGGTTGCAATTGAAGATGTTTGAACACGTTGACTTCTTTTTAAGTCCAGGTGTCCATTATCAACGTAATCGCGATCCCGATACCAGATTACCTAATAAGTTCGGAGTCGGCCCCGAGGTGCCAACGCCAAAACACCAAACGCGTCTTCCAGGGCAATTCCGTCCAAGGTGCTTGAAGAAGTATTGATACAACGCAACATATCTTACCTTGATACTTCTCTTACCCGAATTTTGTATCAAAATATCTTATCGCTTTTTTATTTTATTTTTATGCCGAAGGGCTCGTGTCTTGCGGACCCTGTCGCAATGACAATGGCCGGAAAGGCATGCGCTTTGGACGTATGTCATTCCTGAAGACAGATTGAGGACATACTCAAAATGCTAATATCATTTTGTCTTGATTCAGTTTGAAATGTCCATGAGGACTTTGCACTTGGACAGGGAGTATGAGAAGACTCTTTCAGATTCCGCGCGTCTCTTAGATAACGAGAGGGATCGCATGCGGCGTGTGGAGCTCATGTTTCTGAGGTTTGATAACGAAGCTCTCCAATCAGAACTAGAGGAAGTAAATGGGCACCTTGCGGGCCTGACTAGCACTGATTCCGAGGCTTGTTTTCAGCTTAAGGATGCTTGTCAGGAAATTGATCGTTTAGAGCGTCAAGGACAAGCTTACTCGGCGGAAATTGACCGACTTAAAGTAAGTTCCATCTATACATGTCCAAAGCTTCAATGCATGAACCGCCATGCTGACAGCAACAGGAAGAACTTTCAACCCGCAGGAATAATTCAACCAGCTACAATACTCTTCTTGCAGAGAAAATCCACCTCTCCAAAGATATCTCGACTCTACAGGCAGAGCTCCAGCGGCTCAGAGCACAAAATACATTACACCAAAGCATCATTGCCGAGAAGCATGAGGTGGAGCGACAAATAAACTCTCTAGAGGTTCAATTCGAAAATGAAAAACACGCCCACGAACGCACTCAGGCCAAGGGATCACAGCAAACGGCAGAGATCGCTCGGCTTTCTGCCCGAGTTGAGGAGTTGCAAAGTCAATTAGCGGTGGAAATGCGAGCAAAACAACAGCAGGAACGTGACTTCCACCATCAGAACTCAGCATGGGCAAATCAGCGAGCAACGCTTGAAGGCAGTATTAGTTCACTCAAACAACATTTGCGGTCAACCAAGGACAAGCTACAGGAAGTGCAAACGGAAGCCCAACAGCGACGCAGCCTGAAGCAATACGCAGGGAATCAGAATGATCTTGAATCCAGCTCTCGGGCAGTCCCTCTTCAGCGCCCTGGGCCCAGTGTTCACGCCGGCGTAACAATTGCAACCCCTGGGGCTGTTCGTATGCAAGAGAAATTGAAGAAGGACTCGGCGATGCCTGGTGATAAGTCGGTGTTTTCCATCACACCCTTTCTGAACCGCACAGGCGCACCTTCGGATTCTCCAATGAGCCCATTAGGCGATGAAGACGACATCCTCAGTGATACCGACATAACTCATAAGCTACTTGGCAAACGGAGCACCTTTGGCGAATCAAAGCGTATCGGTTCTGCCCTACGGCGCCAACTTTCCCCAACAGAAGATCGCATCCCCATTACAAAAGCCACCAAACCAAGATCGGGGGCACATGAGAGTGCAATGGCCATTTCGGCACCAGCAAAGGAGGCCAAGAAAACAATCAATCGCTTAGATCGCATGGTGCAACCCACTGAAACCGATGAGCTACACGAGGGATCAGAGCATGAACAAACTAAGCCAAAAAAGCGCAAGCTTGGTGGCCAGCGTGATCGAAGTTTGTTCGAGGAAGAGGAAGAGGAAGAACCTTGCAACATGAAAATCAAACGAAAACATGCAATAGTCCATGGACGGAGCTCAACATTGGGGAATAGACAACAACCCAGTACCTCGACTAGTCTACTTGGGTTCAGTGCACCAACGGGATTTTCTCCCTTGAAAAAAGACCGCAAACGATTCTAATGATAGGAATGGAGAACCTTGATCTTGCCCCAATTTCCATTTCATTTATATCAAGCTTACCTACCTGACCCTAGGTAGGGACCTTATGTTAGAGTAGTTCACTTATCTGTACCTGCGCAGGCCGAGGTTGATGTTGATAAGGACCGACTTGGAAACTCGGCGGTCTCGTCTGTTTTGCCGGCAGAAACTAAGAAAGGCCCCAGTACAACGTAGATGATATCCTTGAGAAATTCCAATCGCTATTTCCTTCGACTTTCAATTTGCATTATGTTTGCGTTATACCCAGTTCGATTATGGAAAAATGCCTGCCAATTACAGGTAATTGGCCAGGCTAGGCAGGCTTCGTCCAAACGCTGGCAAGCCCGGCAGCAAAAGGATCAGTTCACCAGAGAGGCAGCTGTTCAAGGGTTGAAAAGCCGGGCTGCTTTCAAATTGCTGCAGGTAATTGAACCTACAGTACCGCTATATTTCCATTGTTATGGTGTTATCTGAGATTCATTTACCTTAGATTGATGAGAAATATCGAATATTCAAGGGCGGACAGACAGTTGTTGATTTGGTATGCTTGTCATTCAACCTAGGTCCGAATCATTCTTCTAATTTCGTTGTATGCAGGGTTACGCTCCCGGCTCATGGTCGCAGGTGTGTCGATCGTCCTTTCTTCGTTTTATCTTTCTCCTCTTTTGCTGTTGATTGCGGTATAATTGACTACCAGGATAGGTTGCTGCGAGCCGTACTCAGCCGCATGGTCGAGTCCTGGGGGTCGATATCATTCCAGCACAACCACCGAAAGGAGTTTCCACGATCCAAGGAAATTTCCTCGCCCCCGAAATCCAGACGTACATCCGAGACTTCCTTCGCAGTCCAGATAGAGGCAGGCCACGCCAACCCGGCTTTTTGCAAGATTCTAGTGTCAGTCTGTTGGAGCCGAACTCGAATTCTGAATGCACCGCCGGGGCCGAGAATAATGGGGTTGATAAGATACTTGAAAGAACGGTTGATGTGGTTCTAAGCGATATGTCTGCTCCCTGGTACCAGACCTCGGGTTTTTGGAAACGAAGTCTAAGTGCTCCTTATAACAGGATGATGAACACCAGTGGTGTCAGCTTCAGAGACCATGCTGGAAGTATGGTATGATTTCTTCTTGCCCAATTTATGTGTCTGTGTAACGCTTCTAACTCCACGCAGGATCTCTGCCACGCGGCTTTGCGCTTCAGTTCGGACGTCTTGAAGGCAGGCGGTCATTTCGTCTGCAAATTTTACCAAGGTGCCGAGGATAAAGAACTAGAGCAGCAGCTCAAAGAGTTATTCAAAAAGGTTCATCGACTTAAGCCTGAATCGTCTCGCAGTGTATGATTGGCCTAGTTCATTTTACATACGTCTACTGACTAAAAGGAATCGACAGGAATCCAAGGAGGCTTTCTTCGTGGGCCTGGAACGAAAATCGTGAGATATGATCACAAAGTCAGCTGGTTGGTAGACCACGCATATTCGCAAGGTCATAATATGTTGTCTAAAGCAGTTCGATCTCTCCATTATCGGATGTTTCATCCCACTCAATATCGGCTAGTGCCGCTTCCGCCTTCTCGTGAACCTACTGTGTGTCAGTTTTGGGGGAAGTGAACATTTCAGGCATATTACTGACCTCTTTCAGCCCACTCAATTCTTCCACATAGCCCTGTTCATTCAAGGCTCTTCGTACAAAGTCCCAACCCTGCTCTTGGTATGCATTGACAACTTTATCCGAGCATGCACTACAGCTTGGATAACTTTTGCCAGTGACCGATAAGTTCTCAAATGTGGATAGGAATCCTCGAATTTGATGGGGCACAACGCCCAGGGGGTGATCATCACGCTCGGTGTTGCGGGACAGAGGTGCTGGTGCGGCAGCGCCTTGCTGGTGTTGAAGAAGCGACACAAAGAGCTCCACCAAAAGTGCGGAGGCAATGGGAGCCGCTCCCGGGCGCGTCACTGTACACTGCTGGTCGAGAGTTTGATCCTTGATAGACTGTCCCACCGTCAGCCTTGTCCAAATCAGGTCCTTTCTTCGAGAATCTTACATTAGCCGGCGCTACAATGTCGTTGCAAAAATAGCATCCAAGCTCAGCTGGCATATTGTCATCCTTTGTGATGCCGTGCCGCATCACCACGAAGGAATCAAAGCCTAAAGCTGCGTTCATAACGATCTTCCCTGCGGCCTTCCCCATCACTGTAGGCAGCCATCGCGATTCTCGGGTATCCGTCAGAATGAAGATAGCGTCATGCTCATCAATCAAGGCTTTGAGAGTATCGAAGGCGGCCTTTGTCGCTACTTCGTCCACGATGGGATGACCCGCCATAGGCACTGAGAGCGCATGACCTACAGTCTCAACTCCGGGATAAATTTGAATTAGTGCTTCGGATGCTCGATGTGCTTTTTGGACTCCACCGTTCAAGCAGTCTTCGAAATTAAATAGTGGCTGTCGAACTGGATTAGAGAATGAGACGGTTCCATTGTCGACAAACGTAATCTTCTTGACACCCCAGCCCTAGAGATCGGTGATTAAAATAGAATACTTTCAATTTAGGGTGGTTGGGAACCGGGTGTTGGGGTCCACATACCAACAGGTTTCGGGAGACATAGCTACCCAGGGTACCTGCTCCTAACAAGAGACATTTGGAGTGCTTGATTTTTTCAAGATCGAGCGTCGGGCTGATCCGCCACTTGATGAGTTTGAGGTTGAGATCGACTGACTGATCTGCCAACCTTTGAGTCTTGTCAGCTTCATTTTTCAGGTGATACGACTGGGTGCTCCAACTTGACGCATACCTCCTGGGATCCATATACTCTGTGAGATTGACGATCCTTCCTGACAGTTTCCCATTTGGGTTGCGTTCCCAGCCGGTCACCTTTGGCGGCGACGATGATCCTTGGTTTTGCAGTGATTTCGGAGGCGGGCGCTCATCTTTTGAGACTGATTCCAGCTGAATAACTGTACTACGGCCCTGATCACGCCTCGCATGCACGTCACGATAACGTAGAATCTGCACCCGCTCGAGGCCCCATCGCTGTTTCACCAGAACGAGCAGGTTTCTTAACATCCAACCTGGAGCTAGGTCATAATTCGATGGATCAGAGAAACAGATATAGCGGTCTCCAGTGGCGACGTGCTCAAAGAACCCATTTTCGTACTCGGAAAGTGTCGCAATCTGCCAATTGCTAACTGACATATTTTGCTGCGTATTCTTGGTCTCATCATCGTCTAGAGATACTTTACCAAAACTCTGTGTTTTTTTTCGAGCCAAGAAAAACCCGCGTTGCCGATGATCCACGAGGGATGACCATGTTTGCACTGCGTCCACTAGTTCGATGCCCTCGCGCAGAGATAAAGGCGTTCCTCTGAGGTTTTCAATATCTTGACCTTGATGTTTTGATAGGATCGGGGCCCATTGAGGTTCTGAATGAATGGCTGGGAATGCAAACCAATAATGAAACTTAAACTTCTTGAGGTCGAAGAAGGACACAATAACAAAGCTGGAGAGCAAGGAAGGGCATGTGAGTATTGTCCCATCGTGGATGGCATCCCATATCTTGAAAATTTCATTAGCTCAAATTCGGGCAGCTATTATTGATTGTCTATACCTTTTGTCCAGCTTGATGGATTATTTGGGGCCTGTCCATGTTTCGATAATCTTCGATAGTATTGACATTTTTTATCATGCCCTCCGCTCTGTAATAACCAGCGGGCGCTCTAGGTCGCTTGTCAGTGTGAAGAGTCTTTTCAAAGGTAAACACGCTCCATCTTACTCGCCGCCGGTTAGTGCATTCCCATGGACTTGGATCCGACATGATGCTGCCTCAGGGTCGGAGGGGCGAATCTCGTAGAGACCCAAAACGGGTCGGGCGGAGTCATCTAGTTTGTCATGGTCGATCTTATGAGAAGCCAGTGAAGTATAGAATGGCAGTTCGATATCCGAAGCAAAGGGTGTGTACTGCATCGTGCAGGCAGTATGCAGGGGGATATACTAATCTTCAAGGAATGATATTCTTTGGTTGAGAGGAGGGTGAAGGATTTGAGGTCATCAAATGGCGGGGGTTGGCCGGAGGCTTATTTATCATTGCTCTCTCACCTGGGCAACCTTGGGAAGGGTTTACCTAAGTACCAAAAAGGTCTACTTACATATATATATATGCTTAATATAAGCTACATAGAGATATTTGCGAGAGCTCGTTATTGAGATAAACTGACGCATGATCAAAAGAAATGTCTCGTGCTCAAGTGAGCTGGATGACTGTCTTTGTGGAGTGACCAGATGACTAGTCAGTAGTCTCATCTAGGCATATCTTATATCTATTAATGTCAATAGATTTCAAAGTAGTAGAACTAATTTACAATGAGCTAATTTAACTACATCTAGATATTGCTTCGGCCCAATTTCGCCTCTATCAGGCACGATAAGATACTCGCGATTTTAAACACTGCCCCACTGCTTCTTTCTGCCCTTCTTGTTTTTCACCTTATTACTTTCACTCTAAATCAGTCACCTTGACGCAATATGCTCATCGGTTTATGTGGAGGTCAGCAGATAATCTTGTTGTAAACCGCTGTTACCATAATGAGCTGACGAAACTATGTATACAAGGTATTTGCGCTGGCAAACATGCGATTGCTGAGTACTTGATTGAGCATCAAGGGTTTCAACTATTGGAACTCACCACAAAGTGCCAATCCCAACCCGAGTCCGGGGATGACTTGCGGCTGCAAGCATCAGAAATCAGACTTAAAGAGGGCCCCAAGTCCCCAGAGTTCACGTTTCAGGATGCCGATTCTCTGCTTGATTTTGCGACAAAACGATGGCAAGAACGCTGGGTTACCACAGACATCGCAGATGCCAGTACCCTAGATAGATTCCTGTTGCGCCCATTCTTTCTTCTTGTGGGTATCGATGCACCAGTTAGCCTCCGATGGAAACGATTTGCCGACAGGTTCGTGATGTATAATGTGTGGCTATGGCGCAATCACTAACTTCCAGCCTTTCGAAGATGTTGGAGAAGACAACTGGATCCGCCAGACCTCGAGAAATTTGTGCTCTGGAACGACCACAATCTTTACGATAAGGACATTGGGCGTGTATACCTGACTGACAAGGCCCAAGTCCGCCTGTTTAACTCTTCGTCGTCCCTTGAAGAGCTTCACTCCGCTTTGCAAACCCTTGACTTGGCAGATGAACAACGCTTGAGGCCGAATTGGGACCAGTATTTCATGCAGTTGGCCTCTCTTGCTGCCCAGAGAAGCAACTGCATGAAAAGAAGGGTGGGATGTGTGCTCGTCCGAGAGAGTCGAGTCATCAGCACAGGTTATAATGGGACACCACGGCATCTCCCGAACTGCAACCAAGGTGGATGTACGATGCAGACCAGACGGAACCAATTGGCTTGAAATGCCCTGTTGTTTACTTTACTGACAAGAGACAACCACAGGTCCACGTTGCAATCGTGGGGATGGAGGGGGAGTCGGTCTCTCGACCTGTTTATGCCTCCACGCCGAAGAGAACGCCCTATTGGAAGCAGGCCGAGAGCGAATCCGCGAGGGGGCAATTCTCTATTGCGATACGTAAGCTAAAATCATCCTCTCTTGACGCACCGGGCCACGAGCAAAAACTTATCTTTCGGGCTCAGATGTCCTTGCTTGACATGCACAGTCAAAATAGCTCAAGTTGGAATTTCCGAGGTGGTTTATTCACAAGGATACAACATGGACAACGATGTAAGTCAATGCTTGCTGCTTTGTAGTTCATACAAGTCTGACTGAAGAGTACAGAGTGCTGCTATCCTACAAGAAGCAGGCGTCCGCCTACGGCAATTCCATCCGGTAGGTGATTTTCCTTCCACATCTTTACGCTATGCGAAACTAAACATAAGCACACAGCCTTCGAACGGACTCATCTATCTCCAGGCATCCGAGAGATCAGTCACGGCTGGGAAATAACCTTGGAAGATCCTACCTCCCAAGGCGTCTTGCATGTAACATGGTAAAAGCGAGGCCCAACTAGTAGAAATGCAACATGCATCTGCATCATTTGAGGAAAAACTCTTGAATACAGTACATATGTAGGTTGGTATAATAGAGTTCCCACCAAACTAAGGCATAACTATCGAAGAGATGGTTTTAAGTATATTCTAAGGCTATATATACTATCATGGCCTGGAAAAACACGTGTAAATTTAAGTAGATGTATCGCTACAATTTCATTTCACCACAGCATAGACATGACTCATACGTGCATACATGAAGGTACTTGGCAAGGACTACCAAAAACATAGAATACAAAATAATCATGCACTGTGAAGAAGAAGTACCTCGGAAGTACCCCGTTCTCCTCATTTTGTCTGGCAGAAAAAAAAAACCCCCCTAAAAAATGTATGACTCAGCGCGCGAATTTTGGCGGGGCCTCTCAGGGAACCCCTCGATGGCCCTGAGTGACTTGATTCCTGCGTTCTGTTGGTAGCTCGACCTCGATAGCTTGATTTTCTGCTCGCTGCGACCATCATTGCATCCTTATCTTTGGCCTCAGTCTCTACAGCCATGCCCACCGTGCACTTGTTGGACTATGTCGCAGGAAACATCCGTTCCCTAGTCAACGCGATCAACCAAGTCGGATACGATGTCGAATGGGTCAGATGTCCAGAGGACGTAAAAATGCTGATGTTAGTCGAGTATCGAAGGCCAATTTCACCATGGGTGCCTTTGCTAACCATCACAATCTAGAAACTGATACTGCCCGGCGTTGGCCACTTTGGCCATTGTCTCTCCCAACTGGACAAAGGTGGATTTTTGGAGCCTATCCGACAGCACATCGAGGCGGGGAAGCCTTTTATGGGAATTTGTGTTGGTCTGCAAGCTCTTTTCCAGGGCTCAGAGGAGGACGAGGATGTTCCCGGCCTAGGTGTGATTCCCATGCGAATCCAAAAGTTTAACGACACATCGAAGAGTGTACCGCACATCGGATGGAACTCTGCTATAAACACTGGATCTGATGGCTCAAAGGATCAGAGCTTTTATGGTCTGAGGCCTACCAGCAAGTACTATTACGTCCACTCCTATGCGGCCCCCTACCACCCCGGCGTATTGGAAAGTGACGGCTGGTCTGTGGCTACAGCAACTTATGGCGAGGAAGAGTTCATCGGTGCTATCAGTCGGGGAAACATCTTTGGCGCACAGTTTCACCCAGAGAAGAGTGGTGTGGCCGGGCTGCGGGCCATTCGCGCATTCTTGAATGGCGATCAATTTCAATCACTCCCGCAGGAGTTGATTAGTGGCAAAGAAAATGGGCTCACTCGCCGGGTTATTGCTTGCCTTGATGTTCGGACAAACGACTCTGGGGATCTGGTTGTCACCAAGGGTGATCAATACGACGTCCGGGAGAAGAGTGGCGCAGACACTGGCGGCAACGTTCGCAACCTCGGGAAGCCAGTGGACATGGCCAAGAGGTATTATGAGCAAGGCGCCGACGAAGTGACCTTCCTAAACATCACCTCTTTCCGAAACTGCCCTGTCGCCGACACGCCTATGCTTGAGATCCTACGACGAACATCAGAGACCGTATTTGTGCCTTTGACCATTGGCGGAGGAATCAAAGACACCATTGACACCGACGGTACTCGGATACCTGCCCTAGATGTGGCTACAATGTATTTCAAATCCGGGGCCGACAAAGTCAGTGTTGGCTCCGATTCTGTCTTTGCCGCTGAGGATTATTATGACGCTGGTGAAAGGTTGAGTGGTCAGACCGCAATTGAGACGATATCACAGGCCTACGGGAAGCAGGCTGTCGTGGTAAGCGTCGATCCAAAGCGGGTATATGTGGACAAGCCAGAAGATACCCACCACCACACGATTAAGACCCAGTTTCCCAACTCGAGCGGGCAAAGCTTTTGCTGGTACCAGTGCACCGTCAAAGGCGGCAGAGAGACTCGTGATATCGATGTCAGGCAACTTGTGCGGGCTGTGGAGGCTATGGGAGCCGGTGAAATCCTTCTGAACTGCATTGACAAGGATGGAAGCAACAGTGGTTTTGATTTGGAATTGATCAACGATGTCAAAGCTGCGATCAAGATCCCAGTTATCGCTTCAAGCGGGGCTGGTGTCCCTGAGCACTTCGCGGAGGTTTTCAACCGGACAACCACTGACGCAGCATTGGGCGCAGGAATGGTAAGTTTTGGATTGACTCAAACGAGTGTCTGATTATGAATTTTCTGACTATATTCCAGTTCCACCGCGGCGAGTATACCGTGACCCAGGTGAAAGATCACCTTCAAAGCCAGGGATTCCTAGTCCGCCAATTTGAGGCAGAGGTATGATAAACCAGCCGTATTGCAGGCGATGTTCTGTTACGTGCAAACCTTGGGGGAAGGGTTTTTTTTAATGAGTTTTATGCAAGGTATATATATAGACCACAAGGGCTAAGCCCATCAATAGACATATATTTTGAATCAACAACATTGAAAGACAATTTGCCACATATCAGGAGCATCATATGTCTTAAAAGATTCAAAGCCCTACATGTAGTTCCCATGTATAGGACCGCAACGCAATGAAAGAAGATGTATATTTCCTTCTGCTTTTACGCTATAGATTCAACCCTTCCAAAATCAATAATCTCTGTGAACAAGGAAGCTTCTCTTAAATCTTTCGAATGGTAATCCTACATACCTACGTGTATCATGTTGGTAGTAGCCTTGGAAGTAGTGTACGTTGTAGGTAGATATCTACGTTGTAGGTACCTTTGGCTTCGCCCTGTAGACTAACCAAAAGCGGTATCCACAACAGGAAGGCGGTGAGTGGCATCCAGAATCATCTGACTTTTCCTCACTTGCCACTTCATCCTCTCCTCTCTCCCTGTCGATCCTACCGTTCTGCTACTGAGCTTTCATCCTCATTGCATCAACCCTTTGTTCTTTCTTTCATTTTTTCTGCCGGACCAAGTCAAGTAATTCCGGATCACCGTTTCCCACTCTAATCCTCCAGCTCCCAGATTCCACATTTTAACGATTCCCCCTCTCGCCGTGACAATCAAACGACGATAAACGTCAGCAGTGATACCTCGATCTTCGTCGTTTGACAGTGCAATTACTATCCCTAACGGGTTGATCTGTGGCTGGAGTTGGCATTTGCAAATTTCTAACCACTCCCTGCGATCATACGTCAGGCTGTTAGGTTGGCTCTGCGGATCACTTAAAGGACGGGGCAGACCATCAATCTCTCTTGAATACACCTTTTTACTTTTACTTCAGCGCCAGTGTTCCTGCGACCATCTCGTATTCAGCAATACTTTGATCCACATTTGTATGCAGTGACCTGAACGCTCACCATTCAGCATTCAAAAAGATTCATTCACACAATCCATTGTCTCCCCACCCCAAATCGATAGGCTGGTCTATCGATACATTCTTTTCTTGCCTCCTAAATATTTGTGCTTTTCCTGTGATTTGAGCAGATAAAATCTGTTATTCGTTGTGGCTGGTCACACCAGATCCACTACATCTCACAAGCCTTTCTCTTTATCGCCCCTATTGCTCACTGTACACGGCGGTGCCTCTAAATCTGGGTCTTAATACACCCACGACCATCCTGTTGCACCCCCAAATTGAATACAATGTCATCGTCCGTTCACTTCAAATTCAAGTCCCAGAAAGAACCATCAAGGGTCACCTTCGATGGCACTGGTATCTCGGTCTTTGAGCTCAAAAGAGAGATTATCAGCCAAAGTAGATTGGGCGACGGGAGTGACTTTGAGCTGTCGATCTACAATGAGGACACTAGAGAGGGTATGTTCTACCAGTTTATTATGCTCATTACCTCCTTAGTCAATATGCTTCCTTCTAACATATTCCAACAGAATACGACGATGACACCACCATTATCCCTCGGTCAACATCAGTAATTGCCCGCAGATTGCCCGCAGCGCGCCCTGGTAAAGGCGGCGCTGCTCGCTATGTCTCAGGCAAGATGCCCGTCAATGCCCGCGGCGCCCCTCGCAATGAACCATTAATGAGCCGAGCAACACCCGGTACGGGACAAACCGTCAGCAGCAACGTCCTCGAGCTCAACAACGCCCAAACCGAAGAGGAGAAAATCAATGCCCTGTTCAATTTGCAGGCTAGCCAATGGCAGGAACAACAGCAAGAAATGGCAAAGTAAGAGCATATTTCTATATCTACCTATGAGAGATACTGACTTCACATAGCGCGACACCCGTCTTATACGGTCGTGGCAGGGGGAAACCTGTCAATGTACCCGATCACCCTCCGCCTCCGGGATATCTTTGCTATCGTTGCCGAGAAAAAGGTACGCAACGCATACTGGACTAGATCACTCCTCAACAGACCGCTAACATATGTATATTTAGGCCATTGGATTCAAGCATGCCCGACGAATAATGATCCCAAATTTGATGGTAAATATCGAGTGAAACGATCAACTGGCATACCGCGATCACTTCAAACCAAAGTTGATAAACCGGAATCCTTGGCCCCTGATGGCTCCACTGAAGATCTGAGGAATACAGGGGTCATGGTGAATGCTGATGGTGACTTTGTTATTGCAAAGCCCGACAAGGCAGCCTGGGAGCTGTATCAAGAAAAGGCTAAGGCATCAGCCGCAGCCGCAGCTGAAGCAGCCGCAGCCGAAGAGAGCAAGGCATTACAAGCTCGCGGGCTGGAATGCCCGATTGACAAAAGGATGTTTTTAGAGCCAACGAAGACACCATGTTGCCAGAGGACGTACTGCAATGATTGTATTTCGAACGCTTTGATTGAAAGCGACTTTGTCTGCCCTGGGTGTGCCACAGAGGGAGTCTTACTTGATAACCTCACTGCCGATGACGAGGCAGCATCCAAAATTAAGGCATACGAAGCCGAGAAGGCAGAGGCCAAGAAAGAGAAGGAAAAACTTCCTGCTGGCCTGGACGTTACACCTGTTCCTGAAGTCTCCGAAGTTGAGCCAAGAGACTCTTCCGTGCACAGAGAGCCGAGCCCACCCCATCAAGTTCAAGAAGCTGGTTCCACACAATCCAGGAAAAGACCAGCCGAGGATGAACCTGCCAGTCAGGGTGAGACTGCAAAACCAGAGCCAGGTAACGTGACGAAAAGACAGAAGGCCGATGATGGCCAGTCCGATGCCACCCACAATGACAGTGTTAAAGATGGCGTGCCCGGTAATGCCCAAGCAAATTTCAATGGTCAGGACATGTCTTTCAATGCCTTTGGGCCCATGCAAGGGATGCCAGTGATGCCTTTCACAGCCCCCGGATTCGGCAATGAAGCCATGAGCTTTATGAACCCCATGGCAATGGCCTCTGCGAATGGCCTCCCCAGTGGCATGGGCCCCGGATGGAATCCCATGAACATGCCCTTCAATCCTCTCCAAGCAGGCATGTTTGACCAGAACAATGGCGGCATGCCCAATGGGTTCCCCAACATGTTCAACGGAGATCCTTCAATGATGTTCCCGATGCCGCAGGCTGGGTTTCAAGGACCAGGCTCTGGAATGAATAATTTCTCAAACCAGCAACGAACAACTTTCAGTCAACCATACTCCCGGGAAGAAGATTCGCCATATTTTCGTCAGCCTGTGAATCCGCAGCGTCACCAGGCTAGAAACCGACGCGTTCGACCTAGTGATTACCGGGAGCTTTGAATAGAGCTGATAATGGCTGAAGTATTGATTTCATGAAGTTCGTGGCACACTGAATATACATATTATCTAGAGTTGTTTTCCTTTTACTTAGTCTCCCTCTATTCAGGGAGATTATTTACTTCAGATTTTGTACCACTCAGTGGACTACATAACTAGCTACAATCACAATTTCTGAACCCTGATATTAGTTTTTTTCCCCCTGCGTTCTATAAAATCTGCTATGAGCCACCTCCAGTAGTGCTTAGGCATTAATTCCGAATATCAGTTAGTGGTACCTAACAGCACTGAGTGTTGGGGTTAGTTCAATGTGAATGAGAAGCAGGTTGGGGATAGATGCACACCAGGGCACCTATCACCTGTAAAGATATATACTATGAAAGGCTTGAGCATAAGTAGGAATGATACTCCACCCAGGGGAAAAACAAACAAAAAACTGTAAGATTACTTTGTAGGATAGATGGTTTAACTGGAATAATGAGCCGACAAAATAACTCAAGGAGGGATGATCAGGTGACTAGGGAAGAAATAAGAAGCGGCTTTCCATCCTCACCGTCTACTTCCTCCACATTTAACATCAATCAGACTACCCGATCTTTCTCACCAGAACATCAACCGTCTTCACAGTGTATTCTCTACCCAATTCAAACACCAGATCTCGATCTAAGTTGAGACCCTGACCTTTGCCCTCTTATCAAATTCCACGCAGAATAATTATCCGGAAGATCAATCATCATGGCGAAATACATGAATAACCACAGTAGTAATTGCAATCAAATGCAGCGGTTTCTCGACCAGGACTCCCAAAGCACTGTTCTCGCTACCTGTTACAGTGTTGACCGGTCGACCTCCAAGGTCCACGGCTTCCATTACTGCACTACCCTGGGCGCCGGTAATTACCTCTAACCCCCAACATCGCAAATTATTCGAAACCTGACCCCGCCTTTTAGGAGTACAGTGGTATGCCTGAGGTCCCTTCGGGGCCTAAATCGTCTTTACTAAGTCCTCCCCACGATATCTCCGATTCCAGCGCGGAACGAACCTGGCCTGGAAACCATTGGCCAGAATACAAGGGGGAGGCAATGCATACCATCCCGGAAGAGTGTGAGAGACTCTTCTGTGACAAACTGTCTGCGACATTCCTGGGTGAGAGGAGTTTCGTGCGACAGGAGTCGCTAGGGATGGATGCGTTTGACAATCAGCCAAATCAAATCGGACACCAACGTGACCGAATCCAGCGATGGATCGAAGTATTGGACTACTCAGCAGATGCTATCTATCGAGGATTTCTGGCCGAACATGATCAGGAGCGGACTTTGTTCGTCTTCTTCGAAGATTGTGTGCTTGACAACGGCCTCAAATCAGGGTATGTACGCCCCTGTGTCTCTTCAGAGAGAGTTAAGGCTTTTCTCTTTTGTTTGTAATCTTTCGATTCACCCGCTAACTTTTACCCCTTAGATTAATCGCTCTTTATGAACTTGCCGATATTGCCGCATTTGGATGCTCCCAAATAGTTGCCTGTGTCAGTCGCTCGCAGCGTACAGATGAGATGGAGCTAGTCCGAAGTTTAGGATGGTGTGGGTTTAGCCTCACTACCTTAGCACCCTGGGTCACCAGCGATGATGATCAAGGGCCCTGTCTGAGCGACAGATGGCTTTTCTTGGTTGCTGAAGTCTAGCAATGACCATCACCTTTCCGGCCGAGCTGAAGTTATGGATATTGTCCACAAGTCGATGCTCGTTCGCAGCGTTGCATAAGAGGTCATTTGACTCTTCCAAGTTATTCAGCTATTGATTGTGGTTAATGTGATTATCATCATTAATATTCCCTCCATTCATAAGTTACATGTTACATAGCAGGTATCACTGACCTCAAAAGAAAGAGAAAGAGAGAGAGAGCTATATACCTCAACTACCTACGTTTGTCTAGTATATCTAGACATGTTCTTTGTCGTTTGAGAAGTTCATCGATTTCCCCGCTTTTTTTCGAAGCTGTGACACAGATAAGACAAAGATAAGCCATGACCTCACCGGCATTCATATCCCTTCCCTACATAGATCTAGGAACTTCTTACAAGCTTTAGTGAGAGTCAAGCCTTTGTCTATACACAACTTGTCAGAATGCCCAAAGAGCGCATCAAGTCTCTTCAGTTCCCCAAGTTCCTGCTTCCCTCATCTGTGTTTTCGGCAAAACATGCTGTGGGGCTATCTTCTCCCGACCCCAGAACCCAAAACACGAACACCGAGAAGTATCTCGAAGGCCATGTTTCCTATCTACGTTGTGCAGGCTGTGCATCCCACCTTTGCCTGACTTCTCAGATTATCAGCAAAGGCTTTACGGGTCGCCATGGCCGTGCCTATCTCGTGTCAGCAGAACCTGTGGCCACGGCCATGTCAGTCAGCGCGTCGTCTTCACCTACAGCCTCACTCCCCAATACGATATTGCAGCGCCCGGTTCCTCGCCAGCTTGTCACAGGTGCACACACCGTCAGTGATGTGACTTGCACATTTTGCGACAGTGTTCTAGGCTGGAAGTATGTCGCGGCCGAGGAAGAATCACAACGGTACAAGGTTGGCAAATTCATTCTGGAAACCAAGAAGATTGCGGCCTCTTCATGCTGGGAGTCTCCATCCACTGTCAGTTTCTCCAAGCAAGTCGACCATCAATCCAGCGTTGAGTCCGGTCCAGCAGATACAGAGTTTGACAGCCAAGATGAAGATGAGTGCGAGGACCTCTTCGCGGGGATCTGGAGTCCGGGACTCGCTGCACGTCGAAAAACTCGCGAAATCAAACGTCGACCTGCCATGTTTGGCATTTCGTAAGCTGCAGGGCCTCGTTGAAATGAGGGCCATTGCATATCATGACTAGATACCCTTTAGCAACCTGTGTTTATCTTGCTTTTTCTACTGCATACAATTCTACCATCACAGTTATTCGATAGCAGCCAATGAGGAATTACCATTCAGTATCTTGTGAAGATGCGGGCATAGGGCACGAGACTGGATTCATTCAAAATCATTAATACCTTGGGCAGGTCAAATTGGAGATCTAAGATGCATAAATTAGAGGGCAACATCAGGCGAGCCCAAATACCAGCCCAGGCGACGACGGGAGACTACCTTATTATGAGGAAGCATCCTCGACTCGAGACCGCTTGGAATTATTTTCTGCGGCGGTTTCTTCGGCAGGTCTTTTCGAGGCAGGTTCGGCTTGCTGGATTGATTGCTTCACAGGCTTCCGTTTGACAAATGCAGATAGATCTGTCGCTCCCTTGCTAGCTGCATCGAGCTGAGCTTTCTGCTCCGTTGCTGACTGGCCGATGATTTGACCCAGGACTCCCTTCAGCATACTTTCGTTGGCCTGATCAGTCTCTTCAATCGAGACAGGTGGTCGGCGTAGATCGATTAGCTGCATTGACCATCATTAGTAGAGAGTTCAGAAAAGCGATTGATATGAAAACCAAACACAGGAAATACCTACCCTTTGCTCCATCTCCGTGATGATCTCTTTGACGTTAGCAATTTTTCGCTTTGTCGCAGTTGCCTTGTCCTCATCCTCGTCCTTCTCTGTTTCATATTTTTTCTCCTCTTGGGCCATTCTGACCCTGCAACTCTCGATAGCATGTTCCATCTGGGTGGCAGCTTCATTCCTCATATCCTCATCAATCTTTGGCTTATCGTTGCTAGCTTGCTCCTCATCACTTTGTTGAACCGAAGCAAATTCCAGAGCGAGTGAGAGCTTGTAATGGCACTCAGCGACCGATGGATCTTCCTGAGGATAAAGAGAGTTTCTTAATTCGAGAACAGTTCTCAAGTCAGTGACTGCATCACTGAAACGCTCCCCTTCCAGCGATATCTCAGCTTGGAGGTCGTGTGTATCTGCGAGTCTTTCCTTGATATGCTTGATATCATTGGAAACCACAGTCGATTTCCCTTTACCTCCGTCTTTCTCCTCTGCAGCGTCCAACTTCTTGAGGTAGAGAACGCGGGCAAGATCTAGGACCTCAAAAGCATTGGCAAAATCATCCTCTTCTTCATCGTCCTCGGCTTGCTCCATAGTTTCCTCGTCCTCGTCGGAGTCAACAAAGTTCTCGTCTCCGGTAAATTGGAAGAATGGCTTAGAATCCGTGGAATCTGATTCTTTGTCCGCTCGCTTTGCGGAGGATGACTTTTGAGCTATCGAATCGGCAAACGCGTCTTGGGCAAGGGAATCATTGGTGGGCTTAGATCCAGCAGGAGAAGTTTTTGTTGAAGATGCGGCGGCGGGGGCTGGCTGTTGCTCACCGGCGACCTTGGAGCCAAGCACATCGCTCTTACTCACAGCCACATTGTACAATGACTTGCCGTAAGCATAGAGCAAATCCGCATTCTCGAGGGATAATTCGCCATTGAGCTCGGCCTGAAGCTCAGTAGCTTGGGAGTATAGCTCGGAGGCAGAATCGTGGTCTTTGGTCGCATCTTTAGCAGCAGCACGTGCAATAAGATCATCGAGTTGGAGTCGTTTCTCTTGCTCCGAGGCGTTGGGAGATTGGACTTCTTGTGAACCAACCATGGTGGAGAACGATGTTGGTGAAGAAATGTGGTAGAAGGAGGAAGAAGAAGGAAGTTACTAGCAGTCGCCTTTAAAAGGTGAAACCGAATCAGAAGAGTCAAGTGTACAACGTAGTGAGGTAAAGAAAAAAGAAGAAGAAGAAGAAGAAGAAAAAGATACGGGAGTACGAGAGAGATTAGAAGGGAGGAGAGCTTTAGCTCCGACGCGGCGCGTGTCACGCGTCTCAATCTGATTGAAATCTGGATCTTCCCTTACACTCATATGCATTACTATTGTTCTTACTCTCTTTTGTCCCGAGAAGAGCATCTGGTTCGAATTACGACTTGAATTTCCGTTTCAGAATCATATCACACGGCTTTGTCGCGTTGAAGTCTTTTTTTCGTTTCTTTGCAAGATGGACGCCTCGACACCGCGACATCCTGATCGCTTCAAGATGGCAGTTGATCCAGTTCCATCGTCCTCACCTGCATTTGGAACACCTGCGCGTCCGTTTAGAATGCCCAAGGGAAATGCGCCTCCCCCCAAAACATCGATTCTACCGATCTTACTCCCCCCATCAACCCTGCGCCCAGTGGCTTTTCGGACCTTCACCCGTAAACACAACCTTACAATCTCATCGTCTGCGCTTCAAACACTAGCAGTATTTGTGGGCAAGAATTGTGGTTCAGGATGGCGTGAGGAAGGCTTAGCAGAGCGAGTCCTGGACGAAGTCGCCAAGATATGGAAAAGAGCCGGGGGGGGAGTGATTGTCGAGGAAGGAAAAGGAGCGTCCTTGAAAACAATTTTGCAAACCCTCGAGGGTAGCATGAGCGGCGGAAGGGTGGTTGCTGGGAAATCAACTTCCCAAGATGGTCCCTTGAAGGCATCCAGTCTGGGTTTAGATGATGGGCGAATTGAAACAGGCGGCGATACTTCAAACCCAGGGGCCACCGAGGAAGACGACACACAACTGTCACTTCATCCCAGGAATTGGCTCAAGGTGATTGCTGCCTTTGATCTTCCGCGTCTGACATATAACGTCGACAAGAAATACTTTGAAGTGATCAAATCGAAGCCATCCTTGTTCCCATCGCCATCCCACAAAACTGCGTTATTCCGAGATCGATACAATCTCGTATATCAGCGATTGCTTCGCAATGAGTCCTTTCAGAGCTCATTGGGTGCTGCTGGTGTGCCCTCGTTGCAACGTTCATCGTCCAATCTTGCGCAGCAACAATCCTATAAACTAACGCCAATCGCAAACTTGCTGGGCAGAAGTGGAACCTCGCATCTTTTGCTAGGATTGCTTTCAACATCTCCCACTGGAGACTTGTCCCTAGTGGACTTGACTGGAAGTGTAGCATTGGATTTGAGCCATGCCCGAATTATACCCGAAGATGGCGCATGGTTTGCGCCAGGAATGATCGTGCTTGTCGATGGTATCTATGAAGAGGAGGAGATGGTGAAAGGTGCCGCGTTGGGGGGAAATACGGGGATCGGAGGTGCCATCGGAGGTCAGTTCGTTGGCATATCTATTTGCGGACCTCCATGTGAGCGACGTGATATTTCATTAGGAACAAGCAGCCGCCATGACAGCGGACAGCTGAGTTCAAGTGGTGGATTTGGATGGGTCGACTTTCTCGGACTGGGAAGTGAACGTGCTCAGGGCGCACGAATGAGACGAATCCAGGAAAAATGTCTGCGCAGAGATCAGGAAACAGCGGAGACATCAACCAAGCTCAAGGTCGCTATCATGAGTGAGGTCAATCTAGACAACATGAAGACACTGGACGCTTTGAGAAAGGTCTTCAGTACCTATATTGACCTTTCTCTTCCTGAACGCCCACAAGCTTTTGTCTTGATAGGCAATTTTGCACAAAAAGCCATCATCAGTGGAGGGGGTCGAGCTGGAAGCATTGAGTACAAAGAATACTTTGACTCGTTGGCGCTGGTTTTGTCCGATTTCCCAGCGTTGTTACAGCACTCGACCTTTGTATTTGTGCCGGGTGATAATGATCCTTGGGCATCAGCATTCTCTGCTGGTGCAGCTTCAACAGTGCCGCGACAACCCATCCCAGACCTGTTTACCTCTCGGGTAAGGCGCGCATTTGCAACGGCAAACTCGGAGGTAAACACTTCTCAGAACTCGGAACCTATGGGAGACGCGATTTGGACTTCAAATCCTGCACGTCTTTCATGGTTCGGGCCAGTGCATGACATCGCTATCTTTCGCGATGATATCTCGGGAAGACTGAGACGTAGCGCTGTCAACACTACCCTTGACAGCGATTCAGACGTTACAATGCATGAGCCATTGAACAGTCGTGCTGCTGATGCTGCAATTGCTGCGGGCGGGAGCCAGCTGGACGACGTGGGTCAACAGGCGGGCATCAAGGCTGCGGCCGTATCGTCTGGAGCTTTAATGGCCCGCAGACTAGTCAAGACAATCTTGGACCAAGGAACAATTTCTCCATTTCCGTTGCCACTGCGGCCAGTCCTATGGGATCGTGCTTCCGCCTTGCAACTGTACCCGTTGCCAACCGCTTTGGTACTTGCAGACCCCGAAGCTGCGCCGTTTTGCATGACCTATGAGGGCTGTCATGTTATGAACCCCGGGCGCTTGCTGCCAGAGGGCGGTACCCCAACAGCGAGATGGGTTGAGTATGATGTAGTACGCAACCGAGGGAAGATCAGGGAAGAGCGTTGTTAGAATGTAGCAATGTTTCAATAATTTTACGCATCATGAACAGGATTACATTTAGGTGATATGTAAAATCAAGGTCTAAGAATACATTGGGATGAGAACATTGCAGTTGCTCTTCGGTTAAAACGAATCAGAAATCCCTAAAGAAGCGTTTGGGCTAAAAAGAGGATGAGTAAGATAGCATTGCGATGCCTACCTGGTCAATCAATGGTGATGACATCAGTTTTCCCTCTTGCTTGCTGCGGAGCGGCAGATGTCGAAGCTTTCAGATGCGTTGGTTGCGGAAATTGTTCGGCTTTGGTTTCGGCTCCTTTGTCAAGTTGGAGATCGGGTGCACTAAGACGCTGGTGCAACTCGAGTATGAGATTTTCCACGTTGTTGATATTCGCGATCACCCCATCTCCAAGGCCGGTCCAACCATCGCCATTCGACTGATATATTTTCTCTTGTATCATGGCTGTGACTTGGTCACGGCCAGACTGATCCATTCCATTGGCATCCCTTATCATCCAAACCAAACGGTCTTGGTGCGTCACTGCGCTCAGATGGAAACGGGATTTCAACCGAGGATAGTGTATGAGGTATACAGTAGGCCTGCGGACGGTGATTTGCACAATTGACGGATCCACTTGGCTCGACTGAGGGGTGATTTGATCCAATGACCGTAGAAGAGGAAGTGTGAGTGCCAAGAGCTGAAGGATGGATTCAACGCCGCCCTCAGAGGACCGCTGGTTCAAAGCCACAGTGAGGGGCTCTTGAATTCGGCGGTGAGGACTGGAGTTCTCGAATTTGATAGCCAGTTTCAGTTGGAATAACGGCTTAGACTTGGAGATAGCATCTGCGACATCGACGTGGTCAGACAAAGAAGGTCCCTCGGCGCTGATATCAAAGAATGCACAGAATCTTTTCTCCGGCCCGTAGACAAAGCTGATTCGTGATAAAGACAGAGATCGAGGCTCCATTCCCTTCCGAATGAGCGACTGGAGAATAGAGAGGATACACTCGAGCCGCTGCAAGCGTTCAAAAACACAAGCGACAAGAGAATGCCCAGCTGGCACAGGCAAACGAAGCGCGAAGCCAGCTCCCTTGTCTTCAATGATCAATGAAGGATCCGATTTTGAGACGAGTGGAATCAACGATTTGATGCGAGTCTTCAGGGTGCCGTGCGCCATCATTATGACAGAGCGGCTCTTGGTGTCAATGCCATGGAAAGCCAGCCGAATCATTTCTTTGAAATCCGACTGCTTCTTCAATCCGAAGGGCAAAGTGACCCGGAAAGCAGATGGGAGTGTTGACGGATTGTAGCTAAACAGGAGATCGGGGACTGTGAGACGCTTTCCTAGCTGCAGGTCATCCAACGATGGCCAAAGATGCATGACTGGCAAGTCTGACAGATAACGCGCATTGGCATGGATGGCCAGGACTCCAGTGAGACCATGAACCAGCTCGGCGCACCTTTTGTAGCTGAGTCGCCTTTTCGACGCAACAAGTGTCGTGCTGACCATATGTGCCTGCGGAAGATTCATGTTATCATAAGCCATGATAGGGAAGCGTATTATCTTGGTTGGCTCGGCTGGCCGAAGTCGAACGAGCCACCAGCCGTCACCATCCATGCTGCTGGTGGCTGCGGCGACCCAGTGCCGGTTCCAAAGTCGATGAGTGAAGAAAGCGATTCGTAGCACACCCGAGGGGAACAGCTTGCGAGGATCAAGCCCAAGTGCTCTTTGGTTCACAGGCTCGAGACCGAGTGCCTTCACGCCGGACTCAATCTCATCCACCGCAGTGACGCATCGTAGCCGGGTGACACGGGACAATATCTCGTCTATCGATGATTTGTAGAGACCCCGATCGCCACTGAAATTTTCCAACAAATTTGGTGTCCCATGAAGCAAATCTGTCCCACGAAGTGTGATGGAACCTGACATAGGTTCAACGGAAACCCGAAGAGAACGCGAGGCAGTTAGTTGTACATCAAGGTGACAATTTCCGGGTTCTTTTGGTGATAGTTTCGCCTTCAGTGATAGTGTATGGCTCGAGAAAAGAATGTGCCTTTTGAGAGTGGTAAATGCAGTGAGGAGGAGATGTGATGTGTGTAATGCGATGACACTCCGTAGGAGACAATTCATAGAGAGCTCATCTGGGTTGAATCTTATAGCATCGGTGCTGACCGGCTGACCGTCACGCATCCATCGGACGCCAAGATGGGATGTCCCAGACCTTGAATCGCTCGAGCTGCGACCGCTAGCACCACTCTTGACCCCGATTTCGAGCCAGCTCTTCGGCCCTGATCTTTGAGCCCAATACTGAACGACAAGTGTTCGATGTAGTAGTTCAATACGCAGAGAATCCGCCCAGAGCCTCCGAGAGAGTTTCATGGATTGCTTAAAGAGTATGTTAATCTTGTTCGTGAGAACAAGACCATGAAGGAATTGGAAACATCCCATCAAACCATCAACACGAAGCAGATTGTTAATTTTGCCGTCGAGCTCGTTGAATACTCGACCTTTGGGAATGGGCGATGATGGCGAGAACAGGAAGCGAATGTCCACGAAGAAAAACTGTGAGGCTCTTGACTCTTCTGCGACTGAGAGATCAAGCTCGAATTCACCAGGGATCGTGAATGTAACTCGCCCATCATGGACTCGGTAATTTCGCATTGGGGGCGGCACGGAGTCGTGTAATGCGAGTCGCACGCTAATAATCCGATCAAGCTTAAGTAGCTTTTTGTGAGTCGCTCGCGCTGTTAGTCGTTTGGGAGGTTTGTAACCGAGCTGGAAAGAATGTCAGCTTATTACAGATTGTAAAGCCGTAAGGGTGAGCTCACGTCTGGCAAAGAGGTTACTCGTCCCTTTGATAATACCTCCACTGCCGTTTTTAAATCCGGATTTGCGACTTGTGCTCGAACGAGATCTCGTTTCACTTCACCAACATACTGGAGAGCTGCATCGTATGATTGGTGACGTGTGCGAATGAAGCCCTGGATATCAATGAGTCTGCTGACATCTGCAGCTTGTCGACTCCATTGAGAGAGCACTAGGAGTTTAATGAACTCCGCTCTCTTGGCATGAGCGAAGTCCAAAATCCGCAATTTCTTGTGTACGTTTTCCGACGATTGATTAACGGCTGATTTTCCGTTGGTTATGAGTGAACCACTTGAGGCCGGCACTTGTATCGCAGCTAATTCTGCGATCAACTCCGAAAGCTCATTCCAACATTCCTGCGCTGAGCGGTTCACCAGAGTCCCGAACGGGAAAAACCCTTGAGTGATATGGGGTAGTTCAAACGGCGTCGTTGGCACAATTTCCCCTGCCTTGTTTCCGAGGATTGTTGGCTGTTGATTCGACGTAGCAACCCTGGTAAATGTACCGTTGACATGGGCTGATGATCCATTCAAGTCGAAGTGATGACCAGACTTATCGGCATTCTCGAAAGCATTAGGCGCGCCGTTTCTGGACTCATCGAGGCCTGGCCGTTGGATAGATCCCTCGAGATTGACATTCTCCATGACTACTCCGGGCATTTCTGTAGATATTGCCTTGCGGCCCTATGATTGTGCGTTGCAGCTTTCCCCTCCTTAGCCTTCTGCACGGCGCAGAACAAGTGACCAACACAGGCACTGTTCCGGGCTTGATCCAGTCGGCACTGGGGTAGGAAGGGAAGCAGAGATCGAAGATGAGGTCACAGGTATGTCCTCAATCTGTTGCCGTATGTTTCATGGGCTGTGCGCGCAGAAGGCCACGCTCATAATCGGAAGAGCTCGGCGCACAGCTTGGGTTTCAGATGGGCCTTCAACTGTCTGCTGAGGCTCTGGAAAGGCTCTGGAGAGGCTCTGGAAAAGAGGGCGACGGAGTAGGGTAGAGGTCGGTGAACAATGCCCTCGATCGAACAGCGGTCGATTGAAGTTGGTCTAGCGACTGGGTATCAGGATATTTGTGACAGGAAATTGAGATGTTTCGGTGATGGAGCAAGGTTGTCGCAATGCTAGGAATGAAGCAAAACAATCCGGTGGGGCGGCAGGAAACGAAGGGTGGAGGAACTGGCGAGGTATTCAAGATGACTTAGAGGTTGTTGTAGAAGAGATGGTATGTAAGGCTCCTGCAGGGAAGAAGATGAGTGCCCAGAGAGGCCTGGGTCACAATCTCAAGTCTAAGATGGTGATTTGATTGAAAGCGCGATGCGCTGCATGCATTACCTACCGCCTTCCATTCGATGCCTTGGTGCCTGATAAGTCGTTGTATCGCGGTATTAGTAGTACATGTAATTAATCTTGTATTGCTGTCAGTAGCTAAGTAACGTTACTGCTTATATGTCGCGTTTGCTAATTACCCTCAGACTTCTTAGTTACAGCACGCAAATACATGTTTATACAATACATAACTAGGTTAGTTACATAGTTACATAACTAATTGTACTACATGTATGTACTGTGTATGTAACTTTCACATAGATCCCCACCTGCAGTTCCTCTCACTAGTTAGGTACTTATGTGACCTCACTCCTTTGACGCCATCACCTAACAATAACTAGGCAACCTTAATTCAACTCACTTCTAGCTCAATTCAAGCTATTCTATTGTATCTCATGCCTTGATTGATCTAATTTAAGCCCATGAGTCTGGATCTTCTTCGCCACCAATGAGTATGCAGGAGAATGTTGACTGTCTTCCGCAATATCCTGGCGAGGACACCAGACCGACTAGCAAGAAGGAGCTTGCTGGTTGGTATTGCTATGGCTGGGCTGCCGAGGTATTTGTTGTCTGTGCAATGGGTACGTGCTGTGCTCAAAATGAATTCCTTGTGTCTTCATCCTAGACTTGATCTGATTTGAGACAGGTTCATTCCTCCCGATAACGCTCGAGCAGATGGCTCGGGATCGGGGTGTTCTGCTTTCTGATAGAACTACCCCATGCAGTGCAAGCTGGAGCCCGTCGCTGCCATCTCCAGGCTCGGATGCACTGGGTTATCGCCCCCAAGTGTCGGATGGCCAGTGCATCATCTACCTCCTCGGCGCTGAGATCAACACTGCAAGTTTTGCCTTATATACCTTTTCATTGAGCGTCTTAGTTCAAGCAGTTCTGATAATCTCGATGTCTGGGGCTGCTGATCATGGTAGCTACCGCAAGAAACTCCTGGTTATCTTTGCATTCATTGGCTCGATTGCGACAATGTTGTTTTTGGCTGTAGTCCCCAAAGTCTACCTTTTAGGCGCGCTGCTTGCGATTGTTTCCAACACTTGTTTTGGTGCGTCTTTTGTTCTTTTGAACTCATTTCTGCCTGTTTTGGTCCGCCACCATACATCGATTAGTGAAACCGAAGGGACGACTGCGCTGGATGACCACAGGGCGAGTCCTGCCGACGGCCTCTTAGCCGATCGAAGGAATCCAGATGACACCACACCGTTATTGGGATCCAACAGGGAAGCCACGGAGATGTTTCCCGCTACCATCACTTCCTTGGAGCTCAAACTTTCCACCCGAATATCATCCAATGGCATTGGTATAGGCTACATCGGTGCAGTGATCCTACAAATGTTCTCTATCTTGGTGGTTGTGGTCGTGCATCCAGCAACATTCTCCTTGCGCCTTGTACTTTTCCTAATAGGATTGTGGTGGTTTGTATTTACCATCCCAGCAGCCTTGTGGCTGCGCCCTCGGCCAGGTCCACCTTTATTGGGTGCTGATGGCAAACCGCTCCATTCATGGATTGGATATATGGGATATGCTTGGAAGTCTCTTGGAAAGACCATGGCACGGACACGACAATTGAAAGACATTGTGATATTCCTTGCGGCCTGGTTCCTCCTTAGTGATGGAATCGCCACCGTTAGTGGCACAGCTGTACTATTCGCAAAAACACAACTGGACATGAAGCCTGCTGCCCTGGGATTGATCAATGTGATCGTTATGCTTGCAGGGGTATTTGGTGCATTCTCATGGAGTTATGTGTCAATTTTCTTCAATCTTCGGGCCTCGCAGACAATCATTGCGTGTATCATTTTGTTTGAGCTCATTCCACTGTATGGACTTCTTGGGTTTATCCCCGCTGTGCAACGTGTGGGACTCGGTCTTCACCAACCTTGGGAGATGTATCCTTTGGGGGCTGTTTATGGTCTCGTCATGGGTGGCCTCTCTTCATATTGTCGCAGTTTCTTTGGCCAACTCATTCCTCCAGGTTACGAAGCGGCGTTCTACGCGCTCTATGCAATCACGGACAAAGGATCTAGCATTTTCGGACCAGCCATCGTGGGCGCCATTACAGATCGCTATGGTGAGATTCGACCGGCATTTGTGTTCCTAGCAGTATTGATCATTGTCCCATTACCACTCATGCTGATGGTGGATGTTGACCGCGGAAGACGAGACGCCATAGCATTGGGGGCTGAATTGGATGGTCTGCCTAAAGGATCCAGAGATGATGGGGGTATATCTGACAGTCGAGGTGCTGGAGTGACAGAGGATATGGAAGAGTGATAGTTATCGAATTGAGTCCTTCAAGTTGCGCTATATACAGTGGAAGAATCACGTTCTTCTTTTTCAGACCTCGGGATAACACCTGCAGGAACCAATATGGAATAGTCCGGGGTTTCGGCGGGAATGCGCATGAATACAAATTGGTTTATTGGTCTATTTGTTAATTAGTTGCATGTACATAATTATACGAGATGAGTTGCCAAGAAGCAGAGATTGAGGCCACTTGTCAACATTCTAGATATGACAAGCATAAGATAATAGTCTAATAGAAGAAGGAGATGTGTCCGTCACCCTTATAGACAATTAGTATTGAAGGTGGATTAGTGTACCAAATTATATACGTCGATGTATGAAGGCATCCAAACCCATTCCCCATAATTTAAGCAGAGATAGTGGAGGTAGTTAAGAGGAACTTACAACACATATACTTAAACTAGTACCAAATTAATAAGTTAAATAGGTAATTAAATTAGAGACAAATTACAAACAAAAGACAATATATAAAGGAAAAACCGCCCTTGCAACCCTGCATAGCCCAGTCACATAAAGCTCCACTCAGCCTTGCTCTAAGTGAACAAACTGTCCTCATCGTTCCATTCCCGAGGGTTCCCTTCCCCCCATAAAAACAACCCTTCCCTCTCTGGATCTTTTTTCTCTTCTATCCAATTTGTATTGGTAAGCTTCACTCCCCTAACTAAATTGTTGCTGGCTACTATATATTACCTGTGGACATCTTGAGCTCATTTATTTTCTTTAATCTAGAGATATACAATCATGCGGTCTTTCGCCCCCCTAATCCTGAGCCTCCTCGGAGCTACTGCGGCTGTTCATGCATCTGAGCCCGAAGCTGCTGATGCCGACGCCAACGTCATTACTTTGACAACCGATACCTTTGATGACTTTGTCAAGGAGCACCCTTTGGTTCTTGCTGAGTTCTATGCACCTTGGTGCGGTCACTGCAAGGCTCTTGCCCCCAAGTATGAGGAGGCAGCTACAGAGCTGAAGACCAAGGATGTCCCCTTGGTCAAGGTGGATTGCACAGAAGAGGAGGAGCTGTGCCGAACCTACGAGGTGGACGGTTACCCTACTCTGAAGGTCTTCCGTGGCCCGGATTCCCACAAGCCCTACGCGGGCGCTCGTAAGGCTGACGCGTAAGTCATTCTGGGTTCCAGATTCTTTGTGTGGGTGTTTGGCAAAATTGACACGTTTCCTCGTTAGCATCGTTTCATACATGACCAAGCAGTCCATGCCCGCCGTCTCTAACGTGAACGAGGAAAACCTGGAGGAATTCAAGGCCTTGGACAAGATTGTGATAATCGGATACGTGGCGTCCGATGACAAGTCTGCCAACAAGAGCTTCACTTCTTTCGCTGAGTCCCAACGTGACAACTTCCTCTTCGCTGCCTCCAACGACGCTGCCCTCGCCAAGGCCGAGGGAGTCAAGCAGCCGTCAATTGTTATCTACAAGGACTTCGATGAGAAGAAGGCTGTCTATGACGGAAAGCTGGAGGATGAGGCCATCCTCGAGTGGGTTAAGACCGCTAGCACGCCCCTTGTTGGCGAGCTCGGCCCCGAGACTTACTCGAAGTACATGGCGGTATGTCTACTCGCTTCGATTGTCCCACGTTTGATAAAGAGGAGAGGAATCCATGAAACTGACTGTTCACAATGACTAGGCCGGTATCCCCCTGGCTTATATCTTTGCCGAGACAGCGGAGGAGCGGGAGCAATTTGCCGCTGATTTCCGTCCCATCGCTGAGAAGCACCGCGGAGCTATTAACATTGTCACCCTCGATGCCAAGCTCTTCGGCGCCCACGCAGGAAACCTCAACCTTGAGCCCGAGAAGTTCCCTGCTTTCGCGATCCAGGATACCAGCAAGAATGCCAAGTACCCTTACGATCAGACCAAGAAGGTTGACGCCAAGGAAATCGGCAAGTTCATTAAGAACGTCCTTGACGGAAAGGTTGACCCTAGCGTCAAGTCTGAGCCCATTCCCGAGACCCAGGAGGGCCCCGTCACCGTTGTCGTGGGCCGCAACTACCAGGAGATCGTCATCGACAATGATAAGGATGTCCTCCTCGAGTTCTACGCTCCCTGGTGCGGTCACTGCAAGTCGTAAGTTTCTACACCACACAGGTTGTTTATCACATGTCCAAACTAACCTCACTCAGTCTTGCTCCCAAGTACGAAGAGCTCGCCGCCTTGTACGCCGATGTTCCTGAGCTGAACGGCAAGGTCACCATCGCTAAGATCGACGCCACTGCCAACGATGTGCCCGATTCTATCACTGGCTTCCCCACCATCAAGCTGTACCCCGCTGGTTCTAAGGACTCCGCTATTGAGTACGCCGGTACCCGTACTGTTGAGGATCTGGTCTCCTTCATCAAGGAGAACGGCAAGTATCAGGTGGATGGCCTGGATGGAGGCGCAAAGAAGCCCGTTGAGCGCGGTGGCGATGTCACTTCCATGGGTAGCCCCAAGCCCACCGAGTCTGCTGCTTCTGATGAAACGGATGTTCACGATGAGCTCTAAGCTCCCGATATTTTGAATGTGTAATCCAATCTTGTGTATTGTGTTGTTTGAATTCGAAATATATCCGATTATTGAGTTATTTGAAGTTGTCCAATTTGTAAACAGAATCTTGGAGATTCCTGGCTATTTTGCCTCAGGATGATAACCTTGGAACCCTTCCAATCTTGATATCTTAACAACAGAAAGTCGTCTATGTATACAATTTCCCTATGAGTTCAATTCTTGTAAAAGCCAATCTCAGCCTTGCAGATCAGTCGCGTCGCGCGATACGCGTCTATTTCTTATCGCTCCCGGACAACCTTCCGGGGCCAATCTATCGTCACTCAACATCTTCTTTCCTACGAAATCGTCTCGAATTCATCATGGTTAGCCCTGCCATAAAACGTAAATCAGAACATACATCCGGTCCAGACCAAAAGAAGCCCAAAGGTGGGAGCATTACTGCATTCTTTGGAGCTCCAAAACCGAAACCTTCGAGCACACAATCAATCCCGACTCCAGCCTCACGTCCAAACAACTTTGATAAGCAGAAATGGGTGGCCTCCTTGACGCCGGAACAGAAGGAATTACTGCAATTGGAAATTGACACTTTGGACGAGAGCTGGCTAGCTCATTTGAAGGATGAACTGGTCAGCATGGATTTCCTGAACTTGAAGCGATTCCTGAAGAAGGAGAAGGATTCCAAAGTGAAGGTCTTTCCACCAGAGGAGGATATTTATTCTTGGTAACCTGAATTCCCTATTTGAGGCTGGGACCATGTGCTGATCAAACCGTAGGTCGCGACACACACCCTTGCACAACGTCAAAGTGGTCATCATTGGCCAGGATCCGTATCACAATCACAACCAAGCTCATGGGCTATGCTTCTCTGTCCGTGCCCCTGTACGAGCCCCGCCATCGCTAGTCAATATCTACAAAGGAATCAAGATCGACTATCCTGACTTCGAGGCACCACCCGATAAGGGAGGGCTCCTCATACCGTGGGCCGAGCGTGGTGTCTTGATGCTCAACACTTGCCTCACCGTTCGTGCCCACCAGGCCAACAGCCATTCCAACAAGGGCTGGGAGAAGTTTACACAGAAGGTGATCGATCTCGTCGCTAGAGTTCGAACCAACGGCGTGGTTTTCCTTGCTTGGGGCCGACCTGCTGGAACCAGAGTGGCCAAGATCAACAAAGAGAAGCATTGCATTCTGCAATCCGTACATCCCAGTCCTCTGAGCGCGCATAATGGCTTTGTGCGTATTTCCTAATCTTGCGACCCGTCTTTGCTATCCAAATTCTTTGCTAAGACCATGATATATAGTTCCAAAACGGACACTTCAAGAAGTGTAATGATTGGCTTGCTTTGCGGTACGGAGAAGACGAAATGATTGATTGGAGCTTAGTACCATCCAAAAAAGCCCCGGTGGTCCCCAAATGCGTTTCGCACAAGGAAAACTCAACCACTTTGGCTAATAAAGCGCCGATTGAGGCTCATCCCGAGGTTAAAGTTCAACCTGTCAAGGTTGACGAGTTTGATGACGATGAGCTTGACGAGGCTCTAGTGGCGACCGAAACAAAAGGAGAGTAAGACTTTACGCAAGGTGCATATTACCTTGCTAGCCTCAAAAATGTTTTGTTGGATAGGTTTTCAAGATGTTTAAGATGGATATGGAGTTGGGGAATTGGGCGCATTCAGGGATGGATCTCTATGCATGAGTACACTAGCTAATTGTCATTCAATGCGTTAATTTTTGTAAGTATTATGAACACCGTAGAGATCTATCCATACCTACTATGTGCACGGGTATAGATAGACATCCCATCTAAGCGTCCGAAGTTCCAAGGTTATGCCCCGGGGCTCCTTATCGATAAGGAACCTTATCTCGATCTCCGCTCTCAATTGCTTCTGCTTTTCCTTCACAGAAACAACTTCTGATGTGATGAAGTCTGCTAAATGGAACTCACTTGGCTTGCGAATATTCCCCAGTCCCGAGGTCGCACTCGAGCCTTACGAGCTTGTCCCACTTGTCAACGATCAAAGGCACGTACACGACCGTGGACTTGGCAGACTTCCGTCTAATCTCCCAACAGAAACGGTGCCGACATTTGATACCTAAATGGGAACCTTTTAATGAAACAACTCCACTGTCCCCGCCCCAATTGAACGAGCATGGACCTGTCCGGTCCAATTACACCGATGGCTCGACTCACGAACAATGTCCTGCACCGAGCCATACAGACCGAGTGCGGACTACATCCGATAGTCCAGCTTCGTCATCGGTCCCTGCCACCGAGCGATTCGTGGGAGACCTGAACCCGGAGTCCCTGATTCGCGAAAAATTGGATGAGCCAACTGGGAATCCTCAACGGGATCGCATTGGCCTGTGGATCAACTCCCCAGCTGCGCAGACTGCCAAGCCTCGGAGCGGACAGAGGGCACAAGCCATAGGCAAAGATTCTACAACCAAGACCCCATCACAAACGGCAAGCGACAGTCAAGCCGTTGCACCGCTGCTCCATCGACGGTTTGCCGCAGGGATACAAGCATACGAACAACTGCCCTTGGCTACGCGGCAGCCTTTGTCCGCTATCTACTTCTCCAAGGTCAATCATATTCTGCCTATAGTAGACCGAGAATTCCTACATGCCCAAGCAGAGGGATCAGCGTCTGTTCTCCTTGAGAAAGCCATATGCCTCACCGCAGCAAAGACCCCCATGGCCAGCCCCGACTTACGTCTTGTGCCAACCGGCCCAGTTCTACCCTCACGCCAGTTCTGTTCTGAGATCTACGAGCAGCTGGTTGTTGCCATGGACGCTGAGCTAGAACCGGATCGGTTGACACGGATCCGTGTTCTTGCACTGATGTCTTTGCACTGTGAGGGCTATGAAGGGGCCGAGGCAGCTTCTCTACACCTTTGCCAGGCTATCCATCAGGCCCAAACGGTAGGATTGCATCTCGGCCGTCCGAATCAAACTTCCGCAGATTCACTAACTAAGCTTTTCTGGTGTCTGTGGACGTTGGACAAGATGCATGCAAGTATTGGTGGCCGGCCGGTTCTCCTCGCGGACCGCGATATCGGGCTTGTCAAACCCGATGTCAATGCTCGGAAGTCGCGAGGAGCATTTGACGTCTGGCTTTCTGTGTCAGACCTGCTCGCAACTGTGATCTCGTTCTACCGACCCTCCGCAGAATCTACTGCTGGGTGGGAAGAGGGATTTCCTTCTTTTGAGGATATTGTGGGGGAGGATACTCGAGAAGATCTGGACTTCGCAACTCTGGGTATGTCTTTTATAAACCTGTCTGTGCTTTGGAGTCACTAAATCAATCGCCACTAGCATTCTTGGAGCTCTATTATCATTCTGTCGCTATCTTATCCTGTCGATACGGACACACTGAGAACATCGACAGCACCAGGCTCTCGTCTGTCAGGCAGGGACTAGCAGCTATTCGCATTCACGCCCTCGTCGCATCAGAGTGTGCAGACGACCTTCCATCCCTTCCAATCGTGCCATATGCAATCACGTTGTCGATGGGTGTCTCATACCGACAACTCCGCTCAAGCAGGCTTATCACGCATCTTGACCGAGCGAAAGCAAGTCTGGAGGCGTGCCGTTCTCTGCTAGAAAACCTAAGTCCCTATTGGTATTCTGCCGAGGCGATGGCCAGGCTCGGTCAAAGGGCATTAGACCAGATCCAGGGCCAGCTGCAATCTTCGCGAACAGACCTTGTACGTCCCCAGCGGCATGTGGAAGAGCCCGCGCACAAGCGGCCCGGTCTGGATAATTCAATGTCGAAGAGACTAGAGACGATAAAATTCGCACCTGACAATGATCTCCGCCGGGCGAAGAGGCAGCGCAATAGCAGCCATGGAATGGCTAATGTATCCACTACGGCAGATGTCGCAATAGAGACACTCCAATCCCCAGTGGGCGATATGGATGCCCATGTGCATGACGGGCTTGCGGACATTGATACCCTATTCGGAGAGTTCCTGGATATCTCTCTACCCACCAATTTCTGGGATCCTATCTTTATGGAGGAAAGTCGAGAGCAAACGGATGATCCGCGGTCATAATCATCATCATTAGAAATATATACCGTGTATAACAAAATGAAAGAAATTGTACATGATGCAGTAAGAATTTTAGTGCCCGGCGATCTTCCAAAGGGTACTGTTTACCCGAGGCTTAATAGAAGCGTGTTCATCATCTCTGGTTTCCAGAGAACTTATCAAAGCCCAAGTTGCTTCCTGAAATATGGTCCTCATTCTGGGATGTTGGAAACCTCGCCCTCATGTATGCTGTTCTCCGCCAGGTGGGCGAAATCAACAGCCTTGGTCTCGCTATCGAAACCCATCATGTTCACGTTATCAACGTCAAACTCGAACCCTTTGTCCTGAGTCGTATGTTGCGCGTTGTCACCAGCAAAGAAGTCATTATTGCCTGGATCGTCAAAGTTGATAAGGGCGTCGAAGTCATTTTGTGTAACTTCGGCATCGTTCGCCAGATCCATGAGCTCGGTGAGGCTCAATTCAGAGGGCATAGCAAAGGCATCGCGGTCCTTGTTATGACTGGCATGGTTGAGATTGTTGGTGCTCCCGTTCTCGCTTCCGTCCGAGTGCGGCGGCGTCGAGGCGAACAAGCCTCCGGTAGACCGTCCGCCCGCGGAAGGACCGGAGTGTTTGGGATATGTGAGGTCCGGAATCTTCTGGGCAAGGGAATCCGGCGGGGGCGTCAGGGTATGGAGGCGGGAGGGGTTGGTGGTGGAGTCGAAGGGGTCCGAGGTAGTGGATTGGTTGCGGGCACGCGAGGATGAGGAAGAAGACTGGACGTCTTGGGGGGAGACGGTGAGCTGGATGCCTGCCTTGCGGATTGCGGCTTCGAGGAAAGAAGTGGCGAAGTCTGCAGAGGCGTAGATTTCGCGCAGGCGCTGGAGGATGCGCATGCACTGGTAGAATCTTTGCAAGCTGGTCATGCGGATGCTTGGGTCGGTGGACTTGATGTCGAGGAGGTGAATGATGACTGCGGGGAGGAGGACTGTGACTCCAGTGGTTGGATAGTACCGGGTCAGGTCAAGGCAGTGCAGGTCCTGGGCGATAGCGGTGATCTCGACTGCGGCAAATCGGACCTTGTTCCGGGACATGTCTTGGAGTTCTGCGTCCGTGGATGGGTAGGGGATGGCGGGAAGGACTTGTGGGCGGTGCAAAGCGCTGGATGTGGTGAGGTACACCATCTTCAACAAGGCACGATGGGAATGCAGGACTTCGTCTGCTTCGGATAGCTTCGATCCACTGGAGGGGGTATATTGGGTTTCGACAGGGAGGTTGGCCAGCCAATCCTCCAGTTCCTGATCACAACTGCGGACCTCAAAGGTCTCCGCTGTGGATTTCTTCGGGACGAGCATCATCGTGGTCTCCATGGTGCCACCAAACTTGTGGCTGAGAACCGAGTATTGTGCAGACAAGACGTGGCTGACGCAGAGACACAGTTTCGCCTTTTCGATGAACATCAACGCAAGCTCGCGCTGATGACTGACATTCTGGAGAACCTCCGAATTGCCAACCATGGCCACTATCTCGGGCGAGAAAGGGTGAAACTCGAAGTCATCGAGACTTAGCATTGGCACGTCGCAATCGTCATCCTTAACACGCATGGGGCGTCGCATGCCCAAGGCGATCAGTCGGTCGCGAGTATAGGTGCTCCACCAGATCCGCTTCCACATCCGTTGGCGGCGCACATCCATCCGCGAGTTTCCGGGATCCCGGTGCAGGCCAATCGTGTGGGCCAAAGACAAGCTGACGCCCATCCAATGCCAGGTGTCCTTTTGGTCGTCGGGGGTCTCGTACCAGTAGGTCATGAGCAACAACGACTGCACGAGTGAGATACGGTCGACCTCGTAGTCAAAATCGTACAGAAGACGAGCACGCTGGAAGAAGACCTTCCGAGCAACCTTGCGGGTCTGGTAGCCGGCGGCCTGCAGATGCTTCATATCAATGAAAGCCACACCGGCAAACATGACGGCCTGGAAGAGGAGCAGACTAATGCGGTGGATACCATCGTTATGAACAATGTTCTGCAGGAACTCCTCCAGGTCGAGCAGGGGCATATAAGTGTGAACATAGTGGATGTAGCTCTTCAAGAGCTCGTTGCGTAGGGTTGCGTCGGGGATAGTCAAGGCACCCTTGACAGCCAAGTAGTCAATATCCTCTTTTTGTAGTCGTGCAGGGAGCCCTCGAATATAATCGGGGAGGAACCCACTGGCAGGCCGGGTGTTGCCAAAATTGGGGTCTAAAAGTTGCTGAATTTGCGAAGTCACATTTGCTAACGGCAAAGACGCAGGGACTGCTGGGTTAGGGGCCATGCGACGTCGATAGTGGTCATCAGAGCCGATGCGTTGAGCCTGGTTTTGATCTATATTGTTTTTGATCCTCGGTCAGCCAAATTCTGTGGGAACCTTTTATTTTTAGGGGATTGACGCACATAGTAAATGGGGCATATGTTGGCCCTGGTCCAAATCCACCGAGGCCTGTGAGGGAGACGTCGGCACCAAATCGGCCAACCCTGAAAGATCACTGAGGCGGTGGAAAGGATTATCTTCCGAGGCCTCCGGGGATTCAGAGTGGTTCTCTATCTCAACGCGAGATTTCCTTTTTAAAGATATCACATGTCAGTTAGGAAGTCTTATACTGATTCGGTCTCGATTTCACCAACTTTCTGCGTTTACTCTCGGTCACCACGCATTCAACCTGATCTAAGCGGCAATTCGTGCAGGGAGAGCCATTCTCGACGACGTCACAGCGCACTTTACGGGCGCGACAACAGCAACAGGCTTTTGATGCGCGTCTCTTCACGGGACGATTATGACCGGAAAGTCCGGCGTTGGAGGCCTTTCTTTTCCCGGATTCAGAGTCGGTCATATTGTGGTATTCCAGGGGTAGATTGGGAACCATTCGAGTGATATCGGTTTTTATATGGGAGCGAGCATATGTGAGAAAGCCGTAAAGGGAAGGATATCACGTTGACATGGGAAGAAAGAAGAAGAAAAAGAAGAAGAAGAAGAAGAAACACCCAAGAACCGGAAAGACAGAAGAGTGGAGAGGGTCTGATTTTTATTAAAATTTCTAAATCCCGCGCGCTGGGGAAAGATGAAGGTTTAAGTATGCCCCAGGTTCTTACACTCCACCATGGGCTCAGAGGCAATTCCCCTAACTAATCCATGAACAGTCAAGGTTTTGAGGGGAGCAGATCCACTGGGAGAAATAAATTACAGGTTTCCCCACACTGAAAGTACACACTAGTACAGATGTAGTAATTCACGGTTCCCTGCCCTAGAACGGTAATATTTCACCCCGTTGAGCTGGGGTACTGCGTCATTCCCCCCGAGACACTTGGTTCTTCATACCGTCCCTCGGCCCGGGTCACGTTACGATATGCAACTTCTTGTCTTATTTGGGAATTATGACTGCCATGTGAAAAGTTTTAGTCTGATGATCTTCATAGTACTTATTCTATTCAGACTGATATACAACGTTGTACTCTACAATATAGTCAGCTATGGGTAGTTAACTAAATCGTGCCAGGTACATTGAAGGTACACGACTGGGGATTTTTAAGTTAGCGATTCATATTAAATTCTACATGTACAACGTACAATGTATCGATGTGGATTTTCCCCATTTTTCTATCAATTTTTTTGTTCCGCCTTTCCATCGCTATGTTCTCTCCGAAATGGACCTCGCTCCGATATACGTTGTACACTAACAACATATCAAGATACAATATATCATTGTAAAATATACATAATTTTTTCTTTTTCTTTTTCTTTCTTTTGAAGATCTTGAATTGCGGGTCAAGAAAAAAAGGGGAGTGCCAGGATTTTCCCACATTCCCCCGACTAGTAGTACCAAAGACTGGAGAGACTGGAGAGACTGGAGACTGGAGACTGAGACTCTGGAGGATTCTCCAGTTCTCCGACAAGCGGAGCCCAGGTGGAGCGATTGTACGAACTTACCTTCTTTGGGACATGTCTGGACCGATGAGTAATGCGATCATCTTCGGTGGATATGAACTTGCAATCGGCTTCTTTTTTACATTTTTTCAAGCTGATTGTTTGTCGATGGTAGTACCAAGCTGTACTCGGTTCAACCCTCAGATTGTTTATATCAACATTGAATCCAAGGACAAATGTTCAATGTCTCCTGGGTCTCCATTTGCAGAATTAATTCATATTGCATCCTTACATGCAACTATATCGGCTATTCAACGTAATAGCACGGCCCTCAAGGCTCCATTCTAGCACAGGTCGCCGTCTCTGCGACAATTTTAGTGCCCTTGGTGTATTTCTTTTTTTTTTTTCCCTTCTTTTCATTTCATTTATTTTCTTTTAATATGCAATTATTAATTTTCCGAGTCCAGGCCTGGCACACTTGAACGTTTTTGTTGTTAGACGTTGACATAGTTCAGCGGAATACAGATTCTCCATACTCGCTATGTTCTCGGTTCTGATCCTACCGAGCGTATACTCACTAGAATCGACTTAACACGTTTTGAAATACATAACGGAAGAACAGTACATTCTATGCAACTTATATCAATATATATACAGCACAAGGCATCGGGGTGTACATATCTACAACAAGTTCATGTGCATAACAAGGGAAACGGATCGGAGTACCCCTGAATTAAGATGAATACACATTAATATCCCGCAACCGTCTACGGCTGTTTCACCCGGCCTGCCGACCCTCACGTGCGAAAGTGCCGATTTCCGGAAGATCATATATGCCTTTTTGTACGTTGTACATTCTCGATATTGATCTAGTTGTCGAAGTAGAATATACAACATGGAGACATTGATACATTCTGACACTCTTTGTATCATACTAGTACACAGGTATGTACATATGTAGTAGTATTCCAATTCGGATATGATGACGCCATCCTTTAAAAGCCTCAAGTCCTGGAGAAATGGAGAATTCTGCCTCTCACGCGGTCGAGAGCGGGTCCAGTGGACTGCCAATCACAACCACGGAAAAGGTCAGTGCTTTTTTTTTCTGTCTTATGCTGTGTATTGTCATTGTATTGTCACTGTATTTCCCTCATTACCGGATCCTACAAATTTGAAAGTTCGGTCCTCTCCCCTTCAGGCCCCAAAGATGATCAGATCCTGGGGTACTCGTTCCCCAAGGTTGGTAACTTGCCGGGTTTGGCATCCGAACCGGATGAACTTATCGGCTATTATACGAGTAGTAATAGTCCCCTAAGTAGAACATCAGCTGGTTCCTCTCGATTCTCGATTCTCACTAAAATAGTTGAGGCGTAGGTGCATCTAGGCTTAGGCCAAAGACGTTTGCGAAGGGACTCGGTTCGGCAAAATGGGAATCAAAGATACACTGGTGACTTGACCATGCAGACTGCAAGACACTGATAGGCAGTATGGCGGATCTGACTCCACTATGTCGAATGAGATGGAAATATTAGGATCACCAGAACCAAGACGGCAGTCCGGCATTTTCTTTTTCTTCACCCCACGTTTTTTATCCAGTCCGGGGGCCGAGTCTGGACGCCACACAGTCTATCGGGGGTGGTTGCGCCTCTTTTCAAGGGTCATGGCGCATTGCCCCTCCAAGGTGGGGAAGCTCCGATCATTGTAATGAGGGGGATATTGAACCCCAGATCGGATCAGAATCGGGTTGGAACTGGCGAGTTCGGGAGTCCGAGAGGGAAAGATCGTAGATCGACATGTATGGTAAATTCAGTATGTTGTACACGGAACGGAGTATGCTCGGAGGTTGGGGTTGCCACTTTAGATTTGCAGATCTGCAACTGGAATACGGTTGGCCCGGATTGTCATTTCAGAATCCGTTGAATGTCGACGGATATGATCAGACTGGGGTAAATCCACAAAGACACGGTGGCACAGCTTGGAATGACTCCTGATTATGGTGAAGGAAGATCTACCATGTGGTCATAGTGGCGAAAACATCTGCGACTGGTCAGTGAGGTCTAAAAATATGCTGATACAACAGTATATCTTATAAACTAGGAGATTGAGCTATAGAGCTGTCTCTGGGGGAACTATACAAAGTACTCACTGCTATATGGAGGATACCATTGAGTGAAATCATTACATCGTTTCATATCACTGGTGATCTAATCCCATGCCTAGTCCCCCTTGCGGAAACCAATATCAAACAGAAAAGTAAACAGTAGCCATAAAAATCGTAACTCCAAGTCATATCTGGTATCGGGCAATCAAAATGGGAAACATCCCAATGCGAAAAATACAAAACACAACAGGACCATTGTAGTCCTAAACACCACCACGGCCCATCCTCTCGATGGAACTCATGATCCCACGACCAGGAGTAGGCATCGCAATGCCGGACTTGCCACCGCTGTTACCGCGCGAATGACCACTGGGAGCACCAAATCGAGGGATTCGCTTTTGTGCAGTCGCAGGGGCTCGGATGCTTCCGGACATAGAACGACTGACACTGCGACGGAAGCCATCGGGCGTAACTTCCCGAGATGGCTGAGCGGGCTCATCAATGTGGTCATTGTGTACGGAAGATGCAACAGAGGCCTCGCGGTCTCGAGGTGGAGGGGACACGGGGGCCTGCTGCATGGCCAACCACTCGTCAACAGCAGCAACAAGTTCGCCCTTCTCGGCGCGTTCAGCCTCCAGGTTGGCGCGGATTTGCTCGGTGTCCTCTTTCAGAGTGGCCATCTCCCGCTGCAGACCCTTGATTTGGGCCTCCATGACGCGCTTCTCGGCCTCATGTTTGTCGTTCTCACGAGTGAAAAGGCCGGCATCGGCTGCAGCCAGGGGATCCGATTGCACATTACCACGTTCGAGGCGGAGATGTTCATTCTCCTGGCGGGCGGCAGTGAGCTTCTTCTCCGCCTCACGCAATCGCTTCTCCCAGCGAGATTCGTAGCTCTTCTTCAAGGCCGCGACCTTAGTCTCGTGCTTGCCTTTGTAGAGCACATGGAGTTCGCGAGCGACCTTCTCAACCGCATCTTGAACTTCACGAGCAGTATCCTCCGTTGGGCTGGAAGACTGGTGAGAGGTGCCAGATTTACTGCTGCTGGACACAACTGCAGCACGCGCGGCGGAAAGCTGACTCTTGAGTTCGACAATTTTGCCCTCCAACTTCTCCTTGCTTTTTTCGGCCTCCTCTGCCCTTTTACAGAGACGCTCATGCTCCCGCTCCCCCTCCACCAACTCGGAGCGGGCGGACCGCAGGACAGTCTCCATCTCCTGTATTCGGCGGTCCCACTCGGCTTGCTCCATCTCTAGGACCTCTTTGCTAGCGGCTTCATGGCGGACTTCTTCCAGAGCTTCACCGACACGTCTCTCGGCGTCTGCCACTGCCTGCTTGAGGCTGGCAACTTCGGCCTCTTTGCCGCTGAGATTGGCCTTGAGAGAAGATATCTCAGACAAAAACCCGGACTTGAGTGACTCTAATTCACGGGGGGTGACCGTGGGAATGGATCGAGGGGTGGGCGCAGCCGGGATATCGAAATCCAACAGAGATGACATCTTCCCAGGCGATCGAGTAGACGGCCGGGCAGGTCGCATTGGCGACCGCCGCGAGGGAGAGAAACGGGCACTTTGCATGGACTGGCGAGGGAAGAAACTCATTTGATCGGTGAAATCAAGCAAATTGGTAGAATCGCCTTGATTAATCATGTCTCGTGGACCTCTCGGTCTCGGCGTAGGTGATCCCATTGGGGAGTTCGCATCGAGATAGGCGCTCGCTCTGTACGCCCTGCGACCTGTGCCCGGCGTAGTAGGGTCGATGCTGCGCCGATGCTCGTCCACATGAGAAGCTGGGCCAGCACTGCCTCGCATTGACTTCATTGGGGATTGGGCGCGGAGTTTCGCAAATGTAGTCAGGTCCGGCACGGCTGAGAATGTGCTCAAGCAAGTATCATCCATCGAGTCATCGACCATCGAGTGTCCGTGTGACTGGGAGGTATTCTCCTTGTCGCCATCCTCCTGGAGCACTGTGCTCATCCCCTCATTGCGTTTGTCATCCATCATGCTGTTCCCAATTGCTGATCGGTCCTGCACAGCATTCGCAGCGGAAAGGACGCTCTGGTCATGAAGCAGACTAGGTTCCTCTTGGGCATCAATGTGAATCACCGGTGCATCTGGTCGGCTCATCATGCCCTTCTTATGGCGGTCGTTCATCTGTAAGTTTTCCTCAAGATCTTGAGGTGTCTCATCGTACGATCTTTTGCGCGGAGTTGCTGCAACCGAGCGCTGGCCGCTCAGACCAAGCGATGCACGAGAAATTCGGCGCGGCTCCTGAACTTCAAGGGATTTTTCCTTGGGACTCGACCGGGAGAACGGATTAGGCGCTGGAACCGGGGAAGAGTACTTGGATTCAACCGGTGACTTTTCCTGCAATTGTAGCTTCGAAGAATCGACTGTGTCTGATGCATCTTCCCGCATGGGCAAACTCGACTCCACAGCAGGGCTGGAGTATGCAGGCTTCACAGGTGATACTTGATGCATCGGAGAATCAACAATGTCTGGTGTTTCGGCACGGTCAGGCGAACTGGGTGCCGCAGTAGGGGAAGGACACTTCCCAACTACCGGCGAGTCTTGATTCATATCATGTAGGTCCTGATCCTCAGGTGTCACATTCCTTGTCTCATGGCGGAAAGGTGAACTAACGGGCTGGGGTAATGCCCGTGCCTTGAAGATTGGCGAGTCATTCTGCATTTCGCGCAAGCGATTAAAGTCAACTGTCTCGTCTCGCGCATCGGGGCGGAACGGGGAGCTCGCCGGCTCCTCTAGAGCCAGCCGTCTTTCCAGCCCAGGCGACATAGGCTGCACCCCGCGCAGCCCCTGGAAACCCACCGTGTTCTCTCGGGCATGAGGCCTGAATGGAGAACTTCCCTCGCCCTCCTCCTCCAATGACCCAAGTTGTGGGCGAGGTAGTGGCGATGAACTTTGCTCCTCATACAGATTGTGGGACTCGACGGGATCTGCGTTGGCATTGGGACGGAAGGGGGAGCTCATCGGCTCCTCCAGAGCCAGACGTTTGTCCAGACCAGGAGACATGTGCTGCACCTCACGCAGCGCTCTGAATTCCACGGTATCTTCTCTCGCACTAGGACGGAATGGAGAGCTTTCGGGGCTCTCTTCCTCTAGTGCGCCAAATTGTGGGTGTGGTTGGGGCGAGGTCTGTCGCATCTCGCGGAGTTTTTGGTAATCCACCGTATCTTCGCGTCCGTCATACTGAAACGGTGAGCTGGCACCGGGCTGATATGATTCGGCATCATTGATATCGTCGTTCTCGTGTTCATTTTCATGCTCAGGTTCGTTAGGGTAATAGTCTTCGTTTTCGTCATAGGCATTCGAAGTCGGCGCAGCACGGCTTGTCGATTCCCGCTTCAATGGACTTGATGGTACAGTTTGTTCTAGTGTCTGATCAAGGGTCTTGTGGATAAAGGGTGAAGAGTTCGCCATCTGAGATTGTGCGCGTGCGTTCTGGTAGGAGGATGAGAGAGGTGAGAGGGGATTTGACATGGCGTAAGCGAACTGAAGAAAGAGCAATGGCAAAAATTGGTCGTGAGTAATCGTCTCTGGTTTCCAATGTTCTTTTTCCCTCAACCCCAGAGTTATTCGTTGGGCAACGTCAGAGCAAAGAAAGGTAGAGCAGAGTTTGTGTATACAAATTGGAGTTGCCGCGTTGACGTTGCTGGGTAAACAAAACTAGTCCCAATCGGGGAAGGTGCATCCAGACTATCTAACTACTCGGTGTCCGACTAACAATGATGTACTGTGTACATCGTACATGTAGAGAGACATCAGCAGATAAAGTCAAGCTCTATTTCTTAATGCGACACTGCAGCTGCTTCCACACGTGCATCATCTCCACCATTAACAATAATATGAACAACATCATTGTGAGGCTGCTCTGGCACAGCAACGTAAGGAAGAGCAGCCGCAGGCCTAACGCTTGCTGAGGCATGTCGGTTGCGTTGGATAAACCACAGTTGCAAAGTGCCAATCAAAGCAACGAGACCACTCCCCCACCAAGCAAGAGCAGTGCAGCCAATCTTCGTTCCAGTACTGTACAGCAAACCAGCAATTGGAGGAGCGAGAGTCCTGGATGCAGCTCCCGCGGATGCAGCGAAGCCATTGATTTTGCCCATGACAGAAGCAGAGGGACTAGCTTGCTTGACGAGGATCAAAAGGATAGGATAGTCGATGATGGACAGGATGTTGCGAACGATTAAGCAAGTGAATATACCGACATAGACCAGTCGGCCTGACAGGAAGACCAGAAAGGGAACCATGAAGTACGCAATTGGATGAAGGACCGTAACGAGGACGAAGAGCCGCCAAATGCCCAAATAATGGGCCAGCACGGGAAAAATGATGCTTTGTATCACAAGAGCGATGATGCCATCAGTAGACATGATCACACCCACAGTTCGAGTCGAAAGACCAACTCCGCCTGGAATATAAAGGAGTGAGTGGTGTGAGCTTGGCAAGTCTCGGGTCTTCGTATCCTGCAAGAAGATTGGCAACAGATGGTCGTATGTCATCGAGTGATAAGTAAAGATAGCCAGCGCGATCACAAGCATGGTGACTCGCCAAGTGAAAGCCTTGGGTTTCGGTATTTTCTTCAATGCTGGGGATGAGCCATCGGCCTGCACGTCCCAAGTCTCATCATTGTGCAGGCGGACTTGATTGAAAGTCCCGTAAGACTCCGCTCGCAGGTCCGCGCCAGCATTTGCGGTCGCGCCAGATGTTACCAAAAGCGCCTGCTCCGCTGAGTGGTCAGAACGTCCACGGACTACGCCAGGCTGCATGCCTGGATGGGTTTCCTGAAGGAACAACCAGCCGCTGATGATGCTTAGGAGAAGTAAGATAGAGCAAACAAGGTTGGGCAAAAGGTAGGGGAATCTCCCAAAGAGACCATCAGCTGGGAATAAAGAGGGAAACCCTTCAGTGGGTCTTGCGAGTAAGCCTCCGATGGCTGTATATAGTTAGTTTAGTGTTGCAGTGTAATTAGACCATGTAATAGCTCCCCATACCTGGTCCAATGATCGTTCCGATTGACCAGACAAAAGGCATGATAGCATATGCTCGAGCTGAATACAAGATAAACTCTTAGCTTCGCTATATGAAAAGATAAGGTGGAATACTCACGTTCATGCTCAGATTGCTTCACAAGCTCACCGACCATCGTCTGGATTACCCCAATATTTCCATTCAGGGCTCCACCAAGGGCTCGAGCAGCGACAGCGACCCAAAAATTGGGAGCTATGCCGACCAGAATCAAAGAGGCCATGGTACCCACGGAGCCAGACAATAGAATCGGCTTCCGACCCAGGCGGTCGGAGACACCACCCCAGAACATGCCCGTCAAGGCCTCAGCGAGCGAGAATGCCGAAATCAAAACACCAGCATAGAAGGAAGCATTGCTGCCGTTGCCCATGTGAAAATCCTTGACCATCACCCATGAGTAAGGGAAGATAGAGGTCAAGGCGATGGGCTCTGCAACACGGCATATTGCTGAGAATGGGTTAGTTGATAAGCAAGAAGCCAGGAACATCGACGCTTACCTAGGAGAAAGAGCTGTGCGGCAGGAAAGCTATTGAGCGATGGGTGCGAACTTGCCTGTGGGGTCAATGCCATAGTCCTGGAGAAGTAGCTAAGATCTTACGACCAAATCACTAGCTCCCAGTGTCGAGCGTTTGTGTCCCTTGCACGGTGTGTAATGATCTGAGAGTCAGAATAGGATAGATGTTCCAAGATCGTTTTCTAATATGCCCTAAGATATAAGGGATGTAAGTATGTTGTTGGGACAAGATGGAAAATGATGGAAAAATGGAGATAGACAATGGTCGTTGAGAAGTGAACCTTGGAAAGGGAGACGACAGTGCTTCCTTTTCAAGACCGGAGAAAAGCTTCACCTCGACATACATCGGGCATATACAGTAGCCATATATATCTATACTACCTAACTGTATCCCACTATTTATCTACTTCTTCTACATCCAAGTGTCCCTCAAGATCATCTAGTCCATTGAATCATCTAGGCGGACTGAGAATTGTCCAAATGCATCACACACCCCCCAACTTGGCAGTTGGGCTGATTTCTTAAACCCCCAATCCAAACATAAACTATAAGAGTCAACGATAGAGGCGTCAAAAGATAGTGTAAATCGGAGTCACTACTGATTTGGAGAAACCTGCAGATCAGGGCATTAGATGAATCTATACTGTTGCACGGAACACATAGTAAAATCGATTAGTAGATCACATGTATCCATCGAAACTACTTGGATGCCAAACATAATTTATGTCCTTGACCAGAAGGTAAGAAAGGAATGCCATCGGAGCCATGAACGTAGATGGGAAACGAAGAAATAAGAAGGAAGAGCGATGAACAGAGAAGATAAAACAGCAGAAAATGCCTTGTCACCACCGATCCCCTGCGCCGGCTAATTCACACGTGCCATGCGGTCCGGATTGTGTCTAGATACTAACCAAAGTAAAGCCAAACTGGAAAAAAAGAAAGAGAAGCAAAAATAGACCAAAGAGGATCTTCATGAGGTAGCCTCCGGATGCGTGGGGGAACTGGTGATTTCGACAGAGCGAGTCTCGAGTTCTTTGGGAGGGATGCCGGAGTCACCCAGAGACTCCGTGTGAGACTCAACAATAGGTCTAGTCGTTTCGGAATTCGTCTCCGTCGAAGCTTGATGAACTGATGGAGCTGCACTCGAGGAAGAGCCCTCTGTCAGTTGTTTATTCGAGGTATCCTCGACGTGTTCCGCAGATTCGTCCATTTTTTCCTCATCTCCAATAACGGCAGCCAGACTGCGGAAATTGAACATTGGCTCAAGGGAAGTATTGTTACCCTCTCCAGCAGTGTGACCGCATGTGCGATCTTCTGAAGTGGTTTCCATAACCGAGGAGAAGGACGAGGAGGCACTGGAGACATGTCGCAAGTGGGATGGCCGTGATGGCTCGGACTGATCTGCTGGCTGAGCCGCTGATGTGGCCGGATCGAGAAGCGAAGGGTTCTTCGGTTCTTCTGTGGTTGACGGTAGTGTACGATCAACACCCTTCCCTTTGCTGCCAGCAGCGGTCTCTTCACCAATGGAATTCTCCCCTATGACGGAGGAGGAGCTGCTGACTACCTTGGCTGAACTGGACTCGCCAAGGACATCCAGGGCGGAGGTGCTAGCATTATTGCTATACAACCCAGTCTTGCGAGCCACCTTGTCTGCTTTCTTGGCCTCTTTTTCCTTTTCCTTCTCCCGTCTTTTGGCCTCCTTTCTTGCCTCTTTCTCTTCCCGTCTAAGGCGCTCATCTTCGCTGGCCAAACTCAGTCGTATGGCTTCCATCATCATCATTTCCTCAAGATCTTCAAATCGATTGCGCCTCGAGCTCGTGCGAGGAGCGGCCGGATGGCCCGTTCCTTCTTCAGTAGAAGCGGAATCGGTGTCTTGTCCAGCTACTCGGGGGACGGTCCGATCGGTCCCAGCAGTGGTACGTTCCGTCAGAAAGGCCAATGCATTGAGAGCGGGTGAAGCGGTCCGGCCGCTATACCCTTCTCCGCCAGTGGCTCTTCGCATCCCTCGCCGCCCGATATTGAATCCACGCGAGTCGCTGCCGGATGCGCTAGGATTTATCAAGTAGGCCGCAGTGTGAAGGGCAGTCGCTGCCGCGGACCGACGTGCGGCGTGGGCTCGTGCATTCGATAGTTTGGTGGCCCAGTCTGGTCGAATTCGATCAGTCGTAACAACCGAAGGGTCAGTTGTGGATAGTGAGGTGGCACGGCGGCGACCTGGCACGGCTGCGGTGGCAGAGGACAAGGAGGAAGTGGATGATACTGGAGAAGCGAAATTGGGCGAGAGTCGAGCACTCGGGTCCGCCACATAGGTCAGACCCCGGCGGAAGGGTGGAGATGCATAGGTGACGCCAAACTCAGGCTGAACACAGAAGGGGCATGCCGATGGCTCAGAAACCAACTGTGATTCCGTCGACTCGGCCTGGCCCCCCTCAGCCGTCGGGGCATTCGGATCCGGCTCTCCATGCTCCGGGGGGTGCGGATCCGGGCGTTTGATCTGGACAAAGCACTCAGAGCAAATGGGTTGATCGCAGCATCGGGTATGATTTAGGTACGGCGGATAATAGAGGAAGCAGATAGGACATTCGCTTGCATCTTTGTACAAGTTAACTTCAATGGGCTGCCCGTTGACAAATGGATCCTTGGGCAGCTGAAACTCCCGGGGAGTTAGATCTGTCTGTGAGTTATGCTTGGAGGAAGTGGTCAGAGCAGCCAAGGTCTTGGCTCTTGTTCGGAAGAGGGGGGAGGTCGATGTGCCGGACGCGATCGGAGATGTGGAGGGTAATGATTGAGGAGGGTTAGAAGATTGGGAAGCATCTGAGTTATACGACTGTGATCTGGATGTGATAGGCACTGTCAGATGCTGAATATTTGCCGGATCAACAGGAGCTTTGTTGTCTGTGCTCCTGGGTAGTTTGTACTCCAACTCCGGAGGGATCTCGTCGGGAAGGGGGATGGGCATTCCTCGTGCAGCTGCCATAAGCTGATGCTCAGCCCATGACGCCGAAAAGTCGTTGAGGCCTCTCCAAAAGGGAGCCAGTCGGCGTTCAATCTAACCACAAGTCAGCCTTCGAGTTCCGCATCGGCGGGATTCCCGGTGTACCTACCATCAGCTGGCGCACCACTGTCTTATTGAAGTCTTCTGTGCCCACGTACACGCCTTGTGTCACGAGATAACCCCCATCGACATGCTCCTCCTTCATACTGCGCTCCCTCTCTTTGAGTCGCGCCACCCGCTCCCGTTCCAATCGGCGAGCCTCACGCTCCTGTTTTGTCTCTCGCCGATGTTCTAATGTGGCCACATCTCGGTCATGACTGCTGCCTATTCCGAGAATCGAAAGGTCAGGCCGACTACCTCTCGTTGATCGCGAACCTTGATACGGCCGACCTGAGGCATCGGGAGCGCCTGCAGAAGATTGGTTACTTCGACGACTCGACGGGGCTGTGGAGCGTGACTCCTTCGTCTGAGAGTTTCCCATATTAGGATTTGTGAGATGACGAGGGGAAATATGTAAAGTCGTCGGGCGAAGGCGTTGGGTTCACGGCCATCCGGCACCGCGATAGGTCCAAATGAATCAAAAAGGCCCCCAAGGGGGGAATACTGGAATGGGGTGACAATATAATGAAAGAAGATACAACGAGGTCAAAAGAGAGACATGGAAATGACTGAAGGAGCTTGACGTGTGAAGGAAGAGGAGTAACTTTAGGAGCGGGGGTTGTGATCTGTCCGGAGTAACTGGGGAAGGCAGATCGGTGAGCAGGACTTAATGGAATGGAAATAACACCATCCCATGAAGCCGAGGAAGATTATGAAATGAAAGTATTCAAAGATTTAATATTAAGTCAGAAAGGTAAGAAAGACAGAAATCATATCGGAAGTGGCGGATGTTATTTTCCCTCTTGGATTCATGGGCAAGTTATACTTGTTTCTTTCTTTGAAAGGTCTGGACTTAAGTGTATGGACAAGAGACAATCCACAATTTGCTTGGGAATTTTCATATATTGAACAATAACAGGACAGGTGAACATAGGAAACCCCCTCTTTTTCAGTTGACTCTCAATATTATAGGATCTTCAGTTGATCCATCGTCATGGTCAAGTCATGGGAATACATGTACACTACCTTTGTACATCGTATGTTGTACATCGATTACATCAACTCCACTTTGCTCTCCAAATAGGTCCATACATAGTCAAGCTAAGCCTAGACCTGTCAGGAAGTTTCTCTAAACCTGCACTTTGCAGATCTCCAATTCCCGTATCAAGTACCCAAATGACTGCAGGAATAAGCAGAAGAATTGATGTACTGGGTACTTTCCGAAGCCGGAAGTGTGAGGCAGAGTCAGGCAGTCAGGCAGTCAGGCAGTCAGGCAGTCAGGCAGTCAGGCAGTCAGGCAGTCAGGCAGTCAGGCAGTCAGGCAGTCAGGCAGTCAGGCAGTCAGGCAGTCAGGCAGTCAGGCCAAAATCAGGCCGCCAACTGATCTTCAACCTCGGGATGACCCTGGCCAATAGTCGCTCACTCTCAGAAGGCGGTGGCATAAATTTACTCTGGGTTAGTTATTTTTGCCAAAAATAAAAAATAAAAAAAGATCGGAGAGCGGTGATGAAGCTCTGGAATTATCCCCAGAGTCATTACCCACAGGTCATGCATTTATGATAACCTAATTTTATCAACTTCTACAAGCACTTCCCTGGCAATGACTGAAACGACCAGGCTGCATATCACACCTTTCACCCCGGATATCCTTCCGTCTGTGCTGCCAGCATCTATTCGCAGCTTGGCCACAGAAATTTCCTTTCACGAGATCTCCACTTTCCCAGAGAATAGCTACGGATACGTCACTCTGCCAAACATGGAGGCAGAAAAAATCAAGAAGAAGCTCAATGGCTCGATTCTGAAGGGCAAGAAATTCAAGGTGGAGGCGGCCCGTCCTCCAAAGAGACACCGAGAGGAAGAGGATGCGGTGCTTGAAGCCCCTTCAAGCGTCAAGAAAAAGTCCAAGAAGTCCAAGAAGCCACAGCCAGAAGATGGTGTACTGGATGGCTTTGAACTCCCAGCAGACCGGAAAGTGAAGAGAGGTTGGACCGAGACTAGCGATGCCAAGCAGGAACGACGCAAGTCCGAAAAGAAAGAGAAGAAGGACAAGGAGAAGAAATTGCAGCCTAAGTCCAAGTACACCGAAAAATCTGAATGTCTCTTCCGAGCAACGATCCCGCCCAACCGAGCATCCGACGTAGCTCCCGATGACAAGAAAGCGAAGAAGAAGAAGGCTCTAAAGGATAACGTTGTTCATGAGTTCGCGAGAACGGTGACCCAACCAAGTTTCCTGCGCACTGCAGAGGAACGCGCAGCGCCTACAGCTACATTTGAAGAAGGAAAAGGCTGGATTGATTCTACCGGGAATGTGAGAGAACCCGCCAACGAGAAGATCTCCAAGGATAGTTATCGGCCTGGCAAGATTCCAGGAGCCAAAGAGAAGCGCCCGGCTAAGTCGGCTGCCAAAGAGACCAAAAAACGCGCACCAAAAGAGATCTCCCCAGAGGCATCTTCGGAGTCTGAAGATTACACCTCATCAAGTGGCTCGTCTTCGGAGGAGAGCAGTGATTCGGAACTCGAAGTAGATGAGGGGAAGGAAGATGAGAAATCTGAAGATTCATCTGCATCTTCCGACGAAGAGGATGTCGAGACACAACCCCAAGAAGAGACAGCCAAGTCGAAAAAGGCTAGTGATGCCGACGCCAGTACCGACGCCGAGACGCCCGACAGTTCAGACTCGGATGAAATGGCAACCGAGTCTACGCAAGAGGTAGAACCGGATACATCTGCCAAGGAAATTCACCCCCTCGAAGCTCTTTTTAAGCGAGCCGCCCCTACGGCACCGGATGGTCAGCCTGCACCAGCGGCCGAGACTGGCTTCAGCTTCTTTGGTAATGACATTGAATCCGAGGATGAGCCCCAAGTGGCCGAGCCTCAGACACCATTCACACCGTTCACGAGAAACGATCTGCAAAATCGAGGCCAGCGCAGTGCAGCTCCCACCCCCGACACTACTGCTGCCGCTAGACACATGACGTGGAACGAGAGTGATGACTCGGATGAGGATCTGGTGATTGACAGCCCAGTCACAAAGTCCCGCCTGGAAGATGGTGAAAGCAAGGAGGAAACCGAGTTTGCAAAGTGGTTCTGGGAGAATCGTGGTGAGAACAATCGTGCCTGGAAGAAGAGGCGACGTGATGCTGCCAAGGAGCAGAGACAGAGAGATAACCGGAAGAAGGGCATCAAGGGAAAATCATGAATTAGCACTCTTCAACATCCCGGGAGTTGACAGTCGGAGTGATGTGTAACTATACTGATGTGATGCTTTACATAACGAGGCTGCTAGTAGCCCTGCAGCTTTCAATCACCTCAATTACATGTAATCAAATTTATGGCCTCCAGATCATAACAGTATCACCAAATAAATAGCAAATGAATACCAAACAGGCCTCTACATCGACATCTCCGAGGATATGCATTGCGTATATGGTCATGTGACCCAGTCCGTCATCAAAGCCAGCCACCTGGAGATCAGATCGGTCGCATCGTCAACTGCTTTGCCCAGGATGGTCTCTGCCTGGTCCTCACAGCGCAGCAGACAGCTGATATTGCTGCTCTTCACATTTCTGTCTCTCACGTCACTGGTAGTGGCATCCAGTATGTGCTGGTCTCCCTTCCCCGAAGCTTCAGAGTGTCAGATGGGAGATCAAACTCCCACACCTCGGCGTCGATATCTTTCTGAATCTAATACCCAATACTTACAGCACCAACCTCCTTCTGCAAGTGCACTTGTTTTTCAAATAGCACCATCATCCCCCTCAATCCCGCCAAGTCCGAAAGCTCCTCTGGCATCGACCACGTCCTTCGGTTCGAGCGCGCCTTCGCCGCCTCCGAGCTTGAGCAAGCTGATGAGCACACAAAACGGGCCCAGAAATATCGATCTCTAAATTGCAATGATTGCAACCGCAAGTTCTGTCTCGACTACGAGCTACCGACATGCAAAGGCGCCAAGGAAGAAGATGTGTACACGACTTGCTTTCGTACGTGATGCACCAGTAGCCGACCAGCAGGAAATGGACTGGATCGATTGCTTGTCAAGCCCGGTCTATTGTACAATGCTGACACTAGTGTACGATATTAGAACGAGACTCACGGAAAGACGAGGCGGTTGTGTTTATTTTCATATTTGCGACTGGTGGCCTACTGGCCTGGGCTGCCTGCAAGCCCTGGATCGAACGATATATTGAGGTAAGGCAAATGGATTGAATATATACTGGAAAACACTTCTGACTGACTACTGGTTTAGGCTGCAAGAGAACGCAGATCGTATATTCCCGTTGCTGAACCTGATCGCTGAATCTAACGAATCTGACTTATTCGAGTTGCTGCAATATACCCCCAGGCTAGACAAGTCCCAATCCATAACTCGTATTAGACATACAATTCCACCGATCGTCTATGTAGGTAGGGATACATGATGACTAGATGATGACATTGGGAACTTGAGATATACCTCGGTACTTTTCCACCAGATAAAAGGTAGTTTGTACGTTGTAGACGATCATCATATCCAGTGCATACTCGAATATGGGGTCAATGGCAGATCGATGATATCAGCACATTTAATGGAATGCATAACTTGCATGTTCAGGGGTAATCCTCATAATTGTATTTAATTTACTTATATCAACTTGTAAATAATCTCACACTCTTAGCTCTGATCCAATCGCCCCCACTTCAGGCCTGATGAAACGAGATCTGCCCAAGATAGACAGACGAGTATCCTCGATAGCCTCTCGATATGCTCTCTTGATAGTCAATACCTAAATGAGATTGGGAATGTGAGAGGAATATTCGATCTCTCTTTCTTTTCTTTCCTTTTCTTTTCTTTCCTTTTCTTTTCTTTTCTTTCTTTTTTTCCGTTTTCAACAGAAACTAAATAGCCAAGTTGGTGGTTTTCTTGGATCCAAGTGGATTTTGGCCAAAAACTTGCAATTTCACTGCCCTTTTTATTTTTCTTCTTCTTTTCTTTCTATCTTGATTTTTCTTTTCCTTCTTATTAAACTGTTTGATCTCCCCTCTGGACTATACACACGAGAGGACTTGATTCCTCCACCATTATCCCTCTCTTCCCTATCTGACCCATCAAGATCGGCCGCAATTCAAATCTGGTTGGTTTTTGTATATCCACCGAGAGAAACATATACTCCAACTCGCATTCCACATCGCATTACACGTCATATTATTTGAACATGGCAATCTTCGACACAGAGAAGCGCCCTCGAGGTCTGCGAGTTCCCTCTCTCGCCGCGCTGAAGTCCTCAGCAACCGCAAAATCGCAATTCTCGTTCCATAACAAGAAGTCGACCGAATCCGTCCCGTCGGACGAGTCAACATACACTTCCCAGTCGGCAGCATTCCTTACCACGCCACTACCCAAGCCGGCGCCGCCGCCGAACAAGGAGCTCCCACCTCCCCCGAAAGAAGAGATGCCTGCGCCCTCGCGGACCCCATCCAACAATCCATATTTCCCTCCGCTCCCTTCACCCCGAAATGGGATCCCAGAGCGGCGCCCAATTGAACGCGTCCCAGTCCCAGGACAATCTGCATCTTTCCGGCCAACGGGAATGCGAACCAAGCAATCACACCCGGATCTCAACGCGACCCACCAGCAGCCACCCCCAGTGACCCTTTCCCCGGCGCCCCCAGCCCCAGCCCCAGCCCCAGTGCAAGTCCCAGCTCTAGTCAACGACGCCCACTCCCCACAGCCGGAAGACTTTATCCCGACCCCAGACAGCACGGAGCCGCCACTAGCAGTGCCGGAAATGCCACGCGAGGAGCTGGCCCCTCGCCCTTTGTCCCACCGGATGTTGAACCTGTGGCGCCGGCCTTGAACAAGACCCACCTCGCATGTTACCAGCAGCACCGTGCGATGCCCGTGGCGCAGAATATGTGGTGCCCAATCCCATGCATGACCTGTCATAAGTTCGACATTGAGATCCGGCACCGCTGCGTGTTCTGCTGCCTGCGGATCTGTGAGAGTTGTTTCCAGTCACTGCAGAAATGCAAAAATCGTTCGGTGGAGGAGCTGGTGGATCGTATCTCCGCATGATCTATTTATCATTGTCTCATTTTGGAGTCTTGTTATGGACCCAATGCGCTTGCATGGGTGATCTCGAACATTTTGGTCACTTGAGCGAGAGTTACACTCTCTGTTGGACTGTCACACATCCTCTTTCCTTACTTTTCCTTTTTGACCTTCGGTTTTTCTTTTTCTTTTTCTTATTTTTGTCTTTTTGTTATGATACCAAGGACATTTTGTATATTATGATCTAACCAGGAGGATAGAAGATCTATGTTTATAATGAATGCCCTTCCCCCGTGGTTGATAGGAATGTACCGACATGAAGATATCATTATCAGGAAGGCTCTGATGGATAGTGTTACAAATAAGCAGCTCGTCGCTGCATTATGAAGATATATGGTACAAATGCCATGGATATATTAATCGTGATCCTCCTCGGTGAGCCCAGGACACCCTTCTAACTCAAGATCCGTTTCATAGGCAAACTTGCACCAGAAACAGTATCGATGCTTTTCGCGTAGGTAGAGAATGAGCTTGCGTAGCCGTTCAGCCGGCTCCAAGGCATTGAAGGCATCAAGCTCCTCATCTTCTTCTTCAAGCTCGATTTCCAGTGCGGAGGTAGTCTGATCGACTTCGTCGCTGAGGGCCTTTTTGTCCTCTCGATCCATGGTCGGATCGTCGTACCCAGGTAGCCGGGCTTTAGGGAAGAACGATGAAGGGAGTGAGGATTGGAGAGCATGGCGTGCCTGGCGGTCACTGTCTCTCTTTTCACGTTCGCGGACAAGACCGCGATAAAGAACGTTGAGTCGCGATGTAAGCCTGACAGGCTTCTTCTTTTTAGAAGCTGCATCAGGCGGCTGGTTAGGATCTAGAGAGTCATCTTTTCCCCTCTTATCGTTGGCGCATGGTTCTGTGCCCCCTTCATTCTTAGCCTCGGTCGAGGCCTCATCCTCCGCCTCCGCATCCAGCCTCTCCGCGACTTTCTGCGCAGCCCGCACCTGCGCTTCGGTACGTTTCAACTCTCGCTCTTCGCGAACACGGTCCCTATAGCTCCCCTCCTCGTGTTTAATTTTCTTCACGGCTTCTTCGGCCTCTTCGCGAATCTTGCGCTTTTTCTCCGAGTCCAGCCCGATTCCGCCGCGGTTTTCTTTAATGATTACATTCAGCGGCTCAGAGCGCGCCTTTGAAGCTATGTCGGTAGCGGTGTCGGAGTCACTGACTGGACGTTTTCCTAGCACCCCGCCCGGTTTAAAACCGAGCTTTGCCATCATTTGGAACCCCTTGTTGGTCGGGTTGAGGGTACTAGTGGCCAAGGCTGCATCTCGGCGGGCGGCTTCTTGCGCAGCGCGTTCGGCTTTGGACGGGACTCGGCTTCGGGCTTCGGCCTGCATTTGGAGTAAAGTGTTAAAAAAGATGGCTTGAATGGCTTGAATGGCTTGAAGTTTCACCATATATAGATGTGGCGTTAGTTAGCTTGGAATGGGAGGGAAGTACCTCTCGTTGTTCGCGGAGCTTTCTTTGTGAGAATGTTTCCTTTTGGGCGGGCTCCTCAATGACCATATTCATGTAATCGTCTTCATCTTCGGAAGCCATGGCAATATTTTGCCAAGACGCAAGGTCGATGTGGTCTATGTGAGTCTAGAAGTAAGTGGGAAGAGAGAGAGAGAAGTTTGGGGGAGCCGCAGACGGACAAAAGAAAACGCCGATTTAGGTTTTGCGGGGGAAACTGCGGTGGAGCCACCCATCGAGGTAAAAACAGCGTCCATACGAGACTTAATAGTAGATCCTAGTTTGATTACCCTTCTGGTTTGTCAAAACTATTACTTCTATCAAAGTGAGAGATACATGAGTCTTCCCCAAGATGAATTCTGTCTCAAAGGTCGATTTCCTTAGTTTGACATGTAAAAGCCAGTCAAGACTTATCTATCTATAGAACTCAGCCCTAAACAAAGAACATTGAAGGTATTCATGCAAGATGGGAACCCCGCGATGGCCGATATATCTTTGTCCTAACTTAGTAGACTCGGTTGTCTTTCACTCGATTTACTCTTTTCGATGTCGGAAATAATCCTCACTCATCAGCTGTCTGACCGTGTGACCGGCAAGACTTGCTCTTTGGACAGCAGCAAACTTGGCGGATTCTATAATGAACCAATCTAGAAGGGATGTTCGGGAACATGCAGTCAAAAACATGGTCATTTGCACCCTTAGTCCTCTACCTACTAGTGGGGAATGACAATTAATTATAACCCTTGTGGACGCTGTTATGGACCGTAAAGAAGTCCCTTGCTGGTCCTCGTACAGATCCCTGCAACCGTCTAGTATGTGCATCTCGAATCGGCCAACAGATGCGCAAGGGCTTTGTCCTCGTGGTCTCGCTGAAAGGTCGGCTTTGCGCTGGCACCAGGACTCTAACAGATATGGGTCGGGCATTCTTCTAGAGTCCCAAGGCTCTTTATAAGACATGGCATCGACCGGTTCCGAATCAGACCAACAGTCAACATGGCTGTTTTCTTGTACAAGTTCTACTCTTTGCTATCCCTAGTATCTGCCTCGGCAGTAGTTGACTTGGGATATACTAGCTATGAGGGTCGCACACTTCCCAACGGGGTCACACAGTGGCTTGGTATGCGTTTTGCTGCTCCCCCGGTAGGAAATTTGCGGTTTGCAGCGCCGCAAGATCCTTTGTTTGTAGAAGGAATTCAGCAAGCAACTCAGGTAACTATCTTCTGTGCTTACTTATCCAGAATCAGCTACTAACAACTCCCCAGCATGGAAGCATATGCATCCCAACCGCAGGAAGTGAAGGCCAGGCAGTTCCGGCAGGTACCTCCGAGGATTGTCTGTTTCTCGATGTCTATGCCCCCACAGCAGCAGTTGGCTCAAAAAAGCTGCCCGTCTTCTTTTGGATTCAGGGAGGGGGCTTTGCAGCCAATTCAAACGCCAACTACAATGGAAGTGGTCTGATCGAAGCATCCGGAAACAACATCGTGGTTGTCACTTTCAACTATCGGGTCGGTCCTTATGGCTTCCTCGCTGGAGAAGAGGTCGAAAGGGGAGCTAGTCTGAACAATGGGTTGAAGGACCAGCGCAAAGCACTAAAGTGGGTTCGGCAGCACATCAGCAAAGTAAGTCGAGTCATCATTTCTCCCGCTCTTCACGGGCTGGCACTTGTCTTCCTTAGCATATCCTCTGACACACTATCTAGTTTGGCGGAGATCCCAACCATGTTGTTCTTGGTGGCGATAGTGCAGGTGCTGCTTCAATAACACTCATGCTGTCAGCCTATGGTGGCAAAGACGAAGGTCTCTTCGTTGCAGCAGCAGCAGAATCACAGAGTTTTGGCACGATGCTCAACGTCACCGAAAGCCAGTTTGCATATAACGAGCTAGTCTCTGCAACTGGGTGTGGCAGCAGCAGCAATACTCTGATATGCCTGCGTAACCTGGATGTCAATGCTTTGCAATGGAAGAACATCAACAGACCCTACCCAGGAGGACAGGGCAAGCCACTGTTCCTCTACGGCCCCACAATCGACGAAGATCTCGTGCCGGACCACACATACGCTCTCTTCCATGAAGGCAAATTCATCAAAGTACCAGTGATCTTTGGCGATGACACAAACGAAGGTACCGTGTTTGTCCCCAAGGGCGTTGCCAGCGTCGCCGACGCCGACACCTTCCTTCAGAAACAGTTCCCATATATGACGCAAAGTCAAATGACCAAGATAAACAGTATATATTTGACTGCAGACCAGACCGAGACCTTCCCTGGTGCTGGGGCGTACTGGCGACCCGCAAGCACGGCCTATGGCGAAATCCGCTACATCTGTCCTGGGATCGACATGTCGTCCGTCTATGCTGCTGCAGGTGTTCCAAGCTGGAATTACCACTACGCAGTACTGGACCCGACCAGCGAGGCCTCGGGAATGGGCGTGACTCATACCGTTGAAGTGAACGCCATTTGGGGTCCGTACAATACTGGAGGTGCTCCGGCTTCATACTACGACACCAACGCAGCCATCGTGCCTCTAATGCAAGCTTATTGGACAAGCTTTATTATGCACTTGGATCCGAACGTCAACCGTCTTGCTTCGAGTCCGCGATGGCAAACTTGGGGCCGGGGTGGCGATGCATATCAGCGGATCTTCATTCGTACGGGCGAGACGAGGATGGAAACCGTGCCACAGGAACAAAGGACTCGATGTGAATATTTGACTAGTATTGGTGTTGACTTGCATCAGTAGTATGCATATATGACCTTGGAAGTAAATAAATTGGTGATATGCGTAACTTTTGAAATGAACATTGATCTACTCAAGCTTTTGACTTTTAGCTAGCTGTCGATTCTTTGCTTAATGAAGTTTAGCGTGTTGGGGAAGATCGATCTCATCCATGGATTCAAGATATGATATCACGTGGCAGACCCACATTATATATTGGGCGACGATATGCAAAGCCAAGGGGTCGAGCAGAGGCCAAACATGAAGACGAGCCATAAGCGAGCATAGGCTATGGATTTCTCAAAATCACGGAGCGCCTGCTACCAGGCTCGACAATATGACATGAAGAACCAGGGTATTTGAACTCCCACTTGCCGTTTTGCAGGCTCAATCTACCACACACGTTTGTAGTACAGTCCTACCCATACGAAGATGAATACCTATAATCTCTCGATGAACTTGACTTTTATTCCCAGCCTTACGCCAGATAAGCATTGATGTATATACCAGCCCAACAGGATGTGCAAAGAAGTGTGATATATGGAAACAGACGTAAAAAGACTCAAGATGCAGTATGCAAGATGCAGAAAGATTACCGTTTGCCACGCGCCCGCTCGTACTCGTTGGCAGCACGGCCCTCCTGGCTTTGAATCTCCGCAACAAGACGCTTGTACTTCTTCTCGTACTCGGAGTCGCGCTCCTTCTTCTCGCGCAGCTTCTCGCGAGCAACGAAGCTGGCATCCTTGCGGAGCTCGCGCATGGCACCCTTGCGCTCGCGCTTGAACTCTTTCTTGAGACGGTTGGACTCCGCACGCTCGCGATCGGGATCGTAATGCTTGTCGGGGTTGAAGTTCTCTTCGAACTTAGGGATAGCTGTTTTGATGGCCAAAGGTTTGTGATCATGCAGGAATAGCGGGCGGCGAACTAGACGAGCCTGCGCGAGGTGGGCATCGATCTTGTTCAAAGTACTCTGGATGGGCTCGCGAGCTGCTGCGTATGCCTTGCCCTTGAGCGATTGGTGGAGGAATTGCAGAACGGCACGGGCTGGCGTGAAGATCTCGGTGAATGCTGATTTCTCGGCCCATGTATCGGAAGCAGAGCCAAGGAGAGACACCAAGGTAGTCAGAAGGGAGATCTTGAGTTCCTCTTGCGCCCCGGGATCAGAGGGAGAAATGGTCACATCGTGGAATTGCAGCTTGCGAGGTGTGACCTTCTTGGATGACGCGAGTTGAACAGACTCCTGCGACTTTCTGTAGGGGAATGATCCAAATTTGACAGTTGGCTCCGTGGGGGCAAGGTTGCAGAGAGCGTTCAAAGTGTAATTGATAAACTCGGGCATATATCTCTTCGAGGTGGCTTGATATTGAAGGCAAAGACTTGCGGCGAATACACCACGTGCAAGGTCCGCAAGGGAGGTGGTTGTGCACTGACCCAGGTAACGAGCTAGGCAGAGATGAGCAGGTGTCGCCGTCGTATGGAAGTGATCTGATGTGGGGAAGAAGCTTGAAATGCCGGTAAGCAGGACGAGGTCGCCCGGAAGCAGACCGAGTGGGCGTTCTTTGCCAATCTCACGAAGAAGTGCTCGACACGCGATCGTCACATTCAAAGGATGAGTTTTGGCCAAAGAATGGATGTGACGAATGATATTCTCGATGATCGCGAATGGAGGTCTCTCGTTCGCGTTACCCATGTAAGCAACATGTTCAACCAGTACTTCGGCGAATCGACCAAGCTTGTCTTTGTTGCCAGGCTTAAGCCGAGGATGATGCAACGCACGGATTCGCTGAATGACTGTTGGGATTTCCTCGACAGGCAAGTTTTTGATGACATTCAGGAAGCTTTCGTGGTCCTTGGGACAAGGATATGTGAATGCAAGCTTTCCATCTGATCCCTTGTTCACCTCAGTAGTAGTCGAGGTGGCAGCGGCATCATATGTTGGTAAGGTCATGCCGTTGATGAGTTCGTCCTCTCCATCTGGCCCTTCAGACTCATCGCTTGACGACTCTCCTTCCTCTTCCTCATCACTATCACCCATGTCGAGACTGGCATTCGAATCTGTTTCGACTAGATCCGTGTCGATGATAAAATCATCTTCGTCTTCGACAGCGAGTTCAGGGCGTGTCTCACTAGGGTAGGCTGGGAGGCCGAAATGGGTAGCATCGTCGATTTCAGACTCGTCATCCTCGAAGGCTTCGTCCTGATCCATGTTGTCCTCCTCGTCATCAGTGAGCGGCTCTCCGCGCATTCGCCGGAGTCGGTCGCTCTCGAGTTTCTTGAGCCGTTCGGCCTCTTCCTCGACTTTCTCCTCCTCAGTCTTCGTGCGATCTGTGGGTTTTGATCGCTGGTCGAATGTCATTTGCCTGAGGCGCTGATCGTATTCCTTTTCTGGATCCTTGTTTTGCGACTGTTCCATCATGGCAGCTCGCTCTGGATTCATCTCTGAGAAATCGTGCTTGGGCGCCTCTGCCACTGGCTTGGCCGCAGGCTTGATGCCTCGCAAAGCATCAAAAAGGTCAGGAAGTTGTTTGTCCAATTCCTCCCTCAGGTCTTCATCATCATCTTTGGCCTGTTGCCGTTCCGCTTTGTAGAACTTGGACTTCGCAATGACTTCCTTCATGACCTCGGCCTTGGTTTTCTTGCGCCCGGGCTGCTCTTCGTCTCCATAGTCGATGAAGTCTTCCTGGTCCTCGGCCTCATCGTCATCGGGGAATCGCTTCCGTTTCCGCGACGACTCTTCGTCGGATTCCGCGGCTTCCAAGTCTCCCAAATCCCCCGCCTCGAAATCGTCTTGGACCGGGCCGTCGAACGTCAAGGATTGACCCATGTGAGTAAGTTGCATCTCATCCTCATCATCCTCAAGGTTGAACATGGACTCCTTGCGCATCTTTCTCTGGCTCTCCCTTGCGAATCTTTCGGCGGCCCGTTCCTCGGGTGTCATGGTGGGATCATTCTCACCGAACCGGCGATCGACAAGTCCACCGACCTTGTTACGGCTATTCATCTCTTTCAGAAGTGTGGCACGGCGCTAATTAGCAGAAAGTTAGCTTTATCGTTAGAGACCTTGAGAACAGTATAAACCTACCCTTTCTTCACCCAGTGATTTAGTAACACCCGGGCGAGCGCCACCTCCGGCAGTCGTGTTACCGTCTCTGGTTGTAACATCAAACTTGCTGGATTTGTTCGTCATTTTGATCTCGAAAGGATTGAAGCGATCTCGGATTGCTTGCAAGGCGACCTCGCGCTGGTTGCGATTCTTCGCACCGACGCCGGTCTTCGCATTTTGGCGTTTCTCTTTCTTGGACTTCTGAGGACCAAGAACTCCATTCTCACGGAGCGAGGCCTTCAGCTGCTTTAGCTGAGAGGGCGGCATTGTGTGTGGTTGGGCTTAAACTTGAGAGTTGGGAAATTTTTCCCTCGCCGTGATTCTTCTTCAAAAAAATCAGGTACACCGCCTCCGCGGGCTGCGCCGATCAATATTCTGCCCATTGCTCTCCGCATCTCTCCAACTTCCAATTTCCCAGATTTCCACAAGCATCATGGCTCCCTTCTCTAGGGATGGTGTGTTATGGATTTGCATAGGTATGTATCTATCTACTTAATCAAACAAGATCGACTCGGTTGATAACCTTCTCTAGGTGTCTCATTGGTCTTCGTCGTCCGCAGTATCACTACAGAACTCCGTCAAATCGTTGATCTGACAGAAATCCAACATGTTGAGAAAGAAGACAAGATCATTAGCGAAGGAACAGAAGAAGGTACACAGATATCTCTATTCCCAATGGGATTGTATTAACGGCCCTATAGCTCTCAAGCTCGACACCCTCTTGAAGCTTTCTCAAAGCACGAGCCATGACCTCCGAGCCTCGTACGCTTAAACAACGTTGTCTCGAATCACATCGCATGTCAACTAACATCTCTTAGAGCCTTGCGCATTATCTCAGAACGATCTACTAAAGGAGATGCTCGTGACTTGCTATTATGGGATTTGGCATCCAAAAACAAAGTCCATCAACAGCGAGCTTTGAATGCATTGAATTTCTTAGTGTCTAACCGCGCCTGTATGTCACCCACACTGCCTGGTTCGGAAAGTTTGAATAGTTCTGATATCGTATAGTCACCCGAATTCCGGTTGGCACTCGACTTGCCGATCTACCCACCTTTACTGCCATCGTCGACTGCCTTTGCAACCTACTCGAAGATCATGTCGAGAAAACCTCTACGACCAACTCGCCCATCTTGCCGAAGACACGGCCAGTGGGCGAGAAGAAGGCACTGAACATCCTGCATGGCTTGTTGTTGCCCGAGAACATCCCCGTTGCATTGGAGGCGGGAATAATTAGTCGGTGGCTTTGCAGATATCCTTTCCCATGTGCAATGGCCGAGCCTTCACGCCGGCGGGACGTGGTGATTCTCATGAAAACCTGGTGGCTAGATGACATGGCAATGGGCACGATCCTAGGCATGCTTTCGGGACACCCAGATGGGCTCAAGCAGCTGCGAAAATATGAACTGATGGGCAGCAGCATGATTGAAGAAAATGAGCACGATGATGATGACGCGGGCAGCGAGGTGTGGATGGTGGCTGCGGATCAGGCTGATAGCTCGTTCGGACGAACTCCATCGCAAAGACTGCAAGATGGGAGTGCCGAAGATCAAGCCCTTCGCCGTCGTAGGAGAGAAGCCATGGTCCTGAGCGACGGCAGGCGGCCGATTGGAAATGACGACATCATCCAACGACCTATTGATTGATTACAGTGCGGTTGTGTTTCTCATGCTCTTCATGATCATCAATTCGTTTGGAACCCAGACAACCGACCAAGATCTAACCTGTTCGCTACTGTATTTTAATGTCCATGATACCCCGATTCAGCAATATGAAATATGCCATGACTTCGATTTGAACCTCGATCTAGAACTAGAGCCCCATCCAAGCTGACTTGGCCAAGTGATCGGTCTTCTTCCGACTATTCTTGATCACACCAAACGCCTTCAACTCGGAGAGAGCGCTGTAGAACAAGGACATCACGACTCGATCATCGCAGCCCCCAGTCTCTTCCGTTTCAAATATACCATAAAAGGCCTGCCAGAGATCGTGAACATTCACTAAGGCGCCCGAATCAAGGTACAGCTGATATAAGATTGCGGTGGCGGGTTGCTTGGCCGAGACCTTGGTCATGGTCACATCCGACGAGGAAAGGAGGTAATCAAAGGGAGTCGCCAGAGCACGCTCAATTGCGAAACGCGGTCGAGGGGCGAATGTTTCCTTTAAGGGATTGCGCAGATCAAACAAGAAGACTTCGTGTAGAAACAGTTCTTGTGGGTTTATGAGAGTCTCCGTGAGATATACTTGCAAAAGGGCAACCAGCCGGTCAACGATGTTAGTGTAATCTGCGGCTTGTTCTGAGAGATCGGCTTTGCCTTTGCTTAGCAGGATACGTTGCTGGACCACGGTGGTCTTTGTGACAGTGCTGTTGATGTTGTACCCACTGCGGAGCGGAGCGGAGTCCGAGCAGGTTTTCAGTAAACTTCCGAGATCCGCTTGAATTTCGTCAGCTTCAGGATTGATTGTGATAGCCTGAAGATGCACGAGGAGTTCATTCAGCTTGTCGGAATCTAGCGTCTTCGCCGTGGCAATCATGTCTTCCACAATGGTCGATTCGGCCAGCTCACCAGAGAGTGCGCGAATAGATAGGTCAGATACATTGGCTTTCTTCGCACTCTTTGTGTATTGGAGGCAAGCGTGTACGATGCGGACTGCCTGGAACAGTTTTCGCATTCTTTCCTGGCCCGCATTGAGGTACTTTGGCGTCTCTTGCAAGATATATTGATCGTCCTCCAACATATCTCGGACTTGCTTCGTGGATCCCTCTTCGACTAGATCCTCACAAAACCTTTGGTGATATTAGTTGAGAATTCACCTAAGAGTCGGAGATGCTTACATTCGGAATGATGGCAGGTTCCTGATGGCCTCACAAAGCTTGTTCTGCGTGAGGATGGTTGAAGTCGGACTGGCTAATAATACTGCCAGAGGATTTGCGAAGAAATGAGACATGTATGCATACTGCACAGATTCAGAATTTCGTTGCCAATGCGGTTGGAGATGGTTCTTACCTTGACCATGCGACTGAATGCCTCCGGACTTTGGAAATAGTCACTTGTGTTTTCGAATAGAGTGCTGGTAACGTTGCGACCCAGCCATATCTGGGTATCTGGGTCGGTTTGGAGAGACTCGTAGATACGGTCGACACAGTTGCCAGCTTCTTGGACCTCGAAATGCTTTCCTCGAAGAAGAGCAACGCATGAGCGAGGCAATCGGCCTTCGAAGAGCTCTACGGACGTTGATATCCCTAGTAGAACAGTGAATGGTATACGATCAAGCCACGATCTAGCAAAGGTCAGTAAGCATGTCTGCCAGAGTCTGGAACGTCCATCGTACTTGAATAGAGACAAAAGGTCGGTCAAAAGACCAGGGTCAAAAGCCTCGCTATCCCGAAGAGCTAGGACCAGTTTCTTGGTCTTCTTCCTCTGCACGTAGTCATGGAGAAGGTCCAGATCGTAACCGAGAAGTCGAGGTCCCTGACGAGCGGTTAGTACAATAAATCAGTTTGATTTTGATGCGAGCACATACAGCACGATCTCCAAGGAACTTTTGATAACCATCATTGCCATCAGTATTCGTAACAGCAGCGCGAATGATATTCTTCAAGGTTGTTTTCAAATTGGGAGCATCCCCTGATTCCAACACAACCACACTGCCCTCTTCGGTCGATACTAATTGATCATTGAGCCGCGCTAGCAATCTGCTAAGCGAAGACACATTTGAACCAACTGTCACCATAGCGGTGGGAATGCATCCGTCGCAGCTATAACCCCAATTAATGCGCATTCATGGCCATCGTTGAGATGGATACATACGTTTGAGGTGAGGTATCCCTGACAAAGGACAAGACGTCCCTCAATACTCCAGCATCAACATCCTCAAGAATGGCCTTGAATTATTGTAAGTAACTGACTGTCAGGACCACTCGTTTGTCCGACTGACCTGGATCTTGTGTTCTTGCTTAGGCCATAGCTGCTGATAGAAATCATATCGCAATTGGACGGACTCGGCAGTCTCGTCTCCATTCAAAAGGGGCACAAAGCACTTTCGATCTGAATTCTCATCGCTACCGGTAGTTGAAGAGACTTTACGGCGCTTCGAGGGTCGTTCGCCACCTGGTTTTCCGTGTTTTGGCGGTTGGTAGATATACGCACCCTGCGACGATTTTGTTAGTGCGCAACACCGAAATCACCAAATCTCGAGACATACCAGGGTTTGGGACTTGTCATTTGACAAGCCCAGGGCATCGTCAATCCCATCGGCATCCATGCTGCTTCTCAAAGGGACTTGGTTGTCGCAATGGGAGACTTCAAGGGCGGAAGCGCGACTAACGCTAAACCCAATCGGGTGATAATTGGTTATCTTCCGAACCTGAACTTCTTCACTTTTCCCACCTCTTGGTCGCATTCGATGACCAATCGACTTCAGACTTCATGCTGCGCCAGGCTATTCAAGGAGCCCGATGGTGTCAGCATGTGGCCCGCAGCCCATCGACACGCGCTCCACGCCGGGTCTTCTCCGCCGTAGCTCCGCGGCGTCTTGATTTCGGCGGACCGAACGACAAAGTCACCTTCTACGAACAAGACTCCCCCGGGAGCAAAACGCGACGCAAAGTTGATCCCGAAGCCGAAGATATAGAGGAGAGAGAGGAGGTCAAACAAGAGCTCGCGAGGCTCCAGGATGAATTGAAGGTCTTAGAGGAGGGACCATTTGCCCCCAACAGTCCCTTCATCAAAAGTTTGCCCGAAGAAGACAGGAAAATCGCCTTGGAAGCCTTAAGAAAATACGATGAAGAAAATCCCAAGCCTGCGGACGAGCCTGGGTTGGACCAGGTTTTCGACCAGGAGCTTGATGATATGCTGCGGGAGGAGTTCGAGGGTCTTGCGGCGGAACACGAGAACTGGGAGGACGGCGTCAAGAAACGGCGAAGTCTGGCCGCGAAACGGTCAGCTGCAGCAAAGCGCGCAGGCGCGGAATCTCACCCTTATGTTATAAAGTTCAACATTTCCTTACAGCAACTCCAAGAAAATATGTCGGATGAGCGGGCTCGACAAGATTTGTGGAAGTGGTACCGCAGATGCAAGCAGGCTATTCCAGGGTTTTTAACGATAATGCCCGAGAAGGCACTCGAGACAATATGGGATTCGCAGGCAATGGGAGAGCACGATAATACAACACGTTCAACACATTTGCAAATTCTGGCCCAGGACGCTACATCCATTGGTCGACCACTTGCTACTTCCCAAATCTTGTCTTATATCACATCTTTACACGACAGCGGTTCCACCAACCTTGCATTGGAACAGTGGGAGGCATACCAGGCAGAGCTGTCCCAGAAGAAGGAGGACCTGGAGGAATACTGGAAACTTGGTGTGCGATTATTTGCGGCAGACAACAACCCACAGCGAGCTCAAGACATCGCTTTGGCCTTTCTGGCAAACGATCGGACTCGTCAGCCGCGTGTCCTCATCCCTGTGATTACAGCATGGGGAAGGTTGCCCGGAAAAGAAGCGGAGCTGAAGGCTTGGGCACTTTATCTGCAGCTTAAGACATTCTTGGGCTCAGAAATGACTATGGAAGACTATGATACGATTAGCATTGCTCTCCTCACGGCCGGTCGATTGGATACCGCTGTTGCAATCTTCAAGGATATGATGGTCACAGGAAAAGACCCGGCAAATGACTCGACTGCTTTGTACAAAGCCGCTTTGGGACTGGCAGGTAACCTTCATGCATCGAGTATCAACGAGAATGAAGTGAACAAAGTCTCTTTGTCAGCTCTGAAGGTGCTGCCTCGCCAGTTCCAAAATCGATTCTTCTATGCAAGCTGGATGAAGAAGCTTATTGGCATGGGCGAGGTCGATTCTGCTGCTCTGGTCATAGAGCTCATGTACGAACGGTGTGTCAAGCCTGATAGCAAGCATTTGAATGGGATCATCGCGGGCTGGCTCCGTGACGGGAGCAACAGTGCACGCAATAAGGCAGAGCGACTTGGGTGGGCCATGATCCAAAAGCGCATTGATATCGTATGGGAGCGATTTCAACCAGCCGAGAGTTCCCCGCAACTTCAATTCAAGCACGAGACAGAGTCTGTCCGCATGCCTCAATTTATGAAGAGAGAAGTCCCGCCCGCGAGTATCGAGACATTCTCTATTCTTCTTCTCCATTACACACGCCGAGGTGATGACGACATGGTCAAATACCTGGCAAAGTGTCTTGGAGATGCACAGATCAGGCCGAACTCCTACTTTATGAACCATCTTTTATACGCAGAACTCCGAAAACAAGACGTGAGAGCACTCTGGACCAAGTTTCAAACAATGTCTACCACCATCCGGCCCGACGTGGAAACATACGCCTGCCTCTGGGATTGTGCTAAGCTCCAGTACGACCGCGGGCGTACTGCCTTCGATGCAGGCTTCCCATCAGCGCGTCAGCTCTATGCCAACATGATGTTGTGGTATTCCCAACTATCTCCTCACGCCCAGAAGACCACCCGGAAGCAGATGCCCAAAGCTCTGTTCGATCAAATCGTGCGATGTTTCTGTTTGTCCAAAGACGTCGCTGGCACATTGGTCGTTATGCACTCAATGCATTCAGTTTTCGGCTTTGTACCTGACGACATCACCGCTCGTATGATTGTACTCCAGATTGCTCGACTCGCTGGTGTACCGGAAGATACCCCGAAACGGCGCCTCCGTCGCTTATCTTCGACACCACGAAGCAAAGAAAACATTGCCCAAGTCAGCCGTCTGCTAGAACTGTTGGGTGATCGCAAGGCTGAAAACCTGCGATTGCAAGGCTTAAGCATTGAACAGCTGGATCCACGTGAGATGAAACAATATCAGCTAGAGATCCTGGCCAGTCTACTGCGCATTGTGATGAGTCGAGCGGACGCCTTGAATCCAGCTCAAGTCGAAGACAAGCTCGAGATCGCGGCCAAAGAGATGTCGGTTGGACAGATTGACTTGGGGTCGCCCCTGGGGGTGGATGATAGCAAGCTTTTGTAATTAATCGGGTCCACCATCAGGGCTTGCTCCCAGGGTTTGGCTTCTCCATTGCATTGGATTTACTGGGAAAGCATGAGTGGCGTTTGAGGGTTGTTTTCTTCCTCTCCCAAGACGGGACTGTATATTATTTCTTTCACATCTGGACAGACACTTCGAAATGCGTATTTTTATTTACCTCTACTTGAAATTCTTAAAGCTGCAATAGTAGAACTCTCTATTCGTCATCAAGGAGGGGAGAAAAGAAGAGAACTTCCCTCTCTTCCATCATCTGCTAATCCCCATCCCAGATTGACAGTCAACCCTCTAGGGGTGACAAGGAGACGTCGAAAGAGATATCACCAAAGACACGAGGAAAGACACTAGGAAACAATCCAAGTTAAGCCCGAGGCAAAGATGGACTGGATTAAGAATGCAATTCCTCATTATGCAATAATTGGTAGGCCAAAACTCCCAATTAAAGGAAGTGTAATCTGAACCCCAGATAAAAATACAAATAACACCTAGCTAATGAAACATCTTATATTCATTTCTTGCCCTTGCCCTTCTTCTTCTTTGCGCTTGGCGGAGAAACAGGAATACTTGACGAGGTTTCAGCCTCCACAAAAACAGCATCATCATCGCTACCCTGGACAGAAGCGCCACGGGCAGGGGTCATTGTGCCAGCAGGCTTGGTGGCGCTGGTAGAGGGCGCCGCAGGCGAGCTCTCCTCCAACTCCTTCATAAATCCCTCCTGGATACTGGACTTCTTTTTGCTCCACCACTGACGCTCTTCTTCCAGTTTCCCTTGTTGGTCGGCCATACGCTTGCGGTAGATATCGTTATTCATCATCTCGTTGGCGGACTGGAAGATAGTCTGGCCCCAACCAGGGGAATAGGCGTTTGCCTGTTTGGATTGGTTAGTAAGGCACGGTACATTGTAAACTAACAATTGTTCGCTGGGAACATTGACTTGTCCAAGGCAGAGGGTTGGGTTGTTCATACCTCGGAAACCACATCCTTGACCTCGTCTTCCATCTCTTTCTCTGCGCGCTGGAATCGCTGCCAGAGATCATCACCGACACTCCCACGCTGGAGAAGCGTTGTGAGAGCCTGCTTCTGGCTACGCAGCGCCATAATGCGACGGATGTCTTCAGTTGCGCGACGTAGAAGAGAAGCCTTCAAGATGGAGTCGGGAATTGCGGGGGCTTTCTTCTCTTTTGGGGAGGTTTCTGAGGGTTCAAGGTGAAGGAGGGAGAAGTAGATGTCGCGTTGAAGGTGAGCAGGGAACCATGGCTCCAGAGATGCTGCCTTGTCTAAGATAATTGAATGTTAGTCTTCTGGGACATAGATCCATTGGGGCAAATGATTGAACTTTGACCGGTTGAGCATAGCTTCCAGTAAAGGTATCACATACGGGCTTTGCGCTTGCGGTAGAGCGAGGAAAATGTGGCAAGGGATCCCAAAAGAATGCCTAGGTAGGCAATTGGGACGGCGAGACTGAGCCAGTCCACGTCAAACATTGCGGCAATGTGAACCTTGAGGCAGGGATAGATGAAGATGCTGAAAATCCAGGGGGAAATAGAATGAGAGCAAAGAGTAAGTTTTCAAACTGTCCTCACACAGAAGTAAGAAAGATAAGAGGGGTCAAGTGTAGATGTGGTGTTGGTCAACAAGCTCAAAAGGCCAGGGTGTTTAGTGGGTCGCGTCACATGTTCCGATCTACACTTTTCTTATACTTGAGAGTCAACTACACATCTACACATCTACAAAGAGACAGCTATTCGTTTTTGAGACTATTGATTTCATCCATAGTCTACATATATTTCCCATGTCAGATGACTCTCAGAGCCCCAGGCTTTGCACAAATTTAAAAAAGAGGATAATCCACAGATTGCACCCCCATCCATCTTGCCATAAAAAATAAAATAAAAACCATCATCAGATCAAGGGGGAATATGAACCGAGTCAGCATATTGACACAGTATTGAAAAAAAAACGAAAAAAAAAGAAGAGTACAGTGTGGAACTATGTAAGCGCCGTCAAAGAGCTCTCACTGGAAGCTCAGATTAGCCAAGATGTCCTTGGTTTGTTGGCTAATCGGTCCGATCTCCTGCATTTCTTGCATGTCTTCCAGGACTGCATTGTAGGTCTTGCCGAGACCGTCGGCGACGTGAGTCCGGTTCCACTCCCCACGCTTGCGCCACACGTAGTCCATCAAGCTGGTGTTGATCTGCTCCAGCTGCTCGACTGAGAAGCCGCTGGTCGACAGAGTCAGCTGCGTGTGCAGACGTTCAACAACCTGTAGGTCAAGGACAAATGGCTCGTGGGGCTCTTCATCCGGCATGAATTGGGGTTTATTCGAGACATCGGCAGCTGGCATGCTGGGTGCATCGAAGAGCGGAGGCTGCGGCTTCGACTGCGACTGGCTTCCACTGAGACCGCTGTTCTCCTGGGTGTCGACGTTGCTAAGCAACGAGTCTCGAAGACGTGGAGAAGGCTGGCTGCTATCGCCTTGCTGAGTGTCAGGCAGGTGATCTTCCTGTGACACGCGGTCGGGGTATTGGGTGAGATCAGGATAATCGATTCTTGAGACATGAGGACTTTGAGTGTGGTAGGTTTGATTGGACAGATTCTCTGAGGTGTTCTTGTCAGAAGTGGTCTGAGTGGTGGATGCTTCATTGGCGTAATCAGCCGGTTGAGATCCGGGAGCCATTGGAGTCATGGGACCCCGTTGAGAGAAGCTAGAAAGACCAGATTCTCGGCGAATTTGCTGAGAAGGGGCAGTGTGAGAATAAGGAGGCTTTGGCTGTGCAGATGGCCCGAATGAGCTTCCCTGAGTATCCTTGCTACCCGAGTGGTCATCAGAATTGGACATGAAGATGTCGCCATCTCCGTCACCATGGGTGCCAGTGCTCTCGCCAGCAGCACGAGAAGCATCCCCATTGCCAAAGCTCGAATTGGACTTGTTTGCGGGGGTCACAGGACGGGATACTGCCTTCTTCTCGTCGCCATTGGTGTGAACCAAGCCGGGGTCAAGGGAGCCAGGTGATCGACCCAGCTCAGTTTTACCGTGGGCCATCTGGTCAGGCCCAGTGGGGGGAGCAGCTGCGGTGTTAGCTTGATCACGTTCTTTACGCTCTGCCGCCGCCTTCTCGCGAGCCAGCTCGCGCTGATAAACCTGCTCACACTCTGCCACAAGAGCCGGTTCAGCCGTCACAATGTTGGTCATATCAACCTCGACGTTGGCAACAAGTTCCTTCGACCGCAAAATGCGTTCCGGGTCTCCAGTCTGTCGAGCATCTTTCGCCAATCGCTTCATATCTGCCACATAATCCTCAGGGCGTTTGTAATATCCATTTGAGAGGCGCTTCTCGATTGTCACAAGATCCAGATTGTAGTAGAATTTCCCTGTGGCAGTTTCACGGAGACCCGCAACACCACGTTTGTCGTATGCTTTTTCGTAAGGCCGGAAGGTGTTTTGTTGGTCATGAGGAAGATCACTGGTAACAATGTTGGGATCTTCTTCGTCCAACAGGTATCGGATTTGAGACTCGTCGATTACACCGGACTTGAAACGCTTGTATCTCTTGAGTTGATCCATGACGGGCTGGATTCGGATTTTCAGGAGATTCAAGGTATAGTTGTCCTTTCTCTTTTGGGCCTTCAGGTCTTCTTGAGTAAGTTCCGGCTCGGGTTTCGCAGGCGGCGGCGGCGCAACCTCCAGTTCTTCCAACTGACGAAGTTTGCGGTTTTGGGGTTCTGGGAATCCCTTTGGAGGAGTCTTGACAAACTCGATAATTTTTCCAAAGAATTCATGACGCGCATCGTGGTCTGGAGCAGACAGGTCATACAAATTTCGCTTGGAGAATCCGAACATGTGCTTAAGCAGGGTGGTATCCACATCCTCCTCTGACGATTCAAGGATACCGAGCAAAAGAACTGGGTCAGAAGGGGGCAACGACCGCAGAAGGCCCATGAACGTAGAGATCACGGCAGGTCCGACAGTCTGGACCCAAAGGTGAATGTTAGGAATGTAGATGACACTTGGCTTATGGCGCCTGACTTCCGTGAACAGCTGAATGACAGCCGCCTCTACGGAGCGGCCTGAGTCACTGAGCAATGTGGGAAGGTCGAAGGCCTGGACATGCAAGCCCTCAAACAGATGCAAAAGCGCGGCCGCGAGATATTGTTGGCCCATGCCGTGGGGTCCCCGGAGCAGCAGTCGGGGTCGGAAGACACGCGAGCGATCGAATTCCTGCAACATGAGTTCTCGGCTGAAGCCGTTACCATCATTGACCTCCTCATATTGAGCTTCTTCGAGAGCAGTGAGCTTCTTTCGCTGCGGCAGAATCTCCGAGAGCAAATCCTTGATTTCAGACAATGGCTGACGAAGAAGGGGTTCAATGTTCGGAGGAAGAGCAGTTGCGCCAGATGAGAAAGATCGTTCTGAAGAAGGCACCATTTTTTTGATTGCGATCATGAAATCTTTAGGCGCGACATCGATTGTCTTCGGATCAATCACGAGCTTGTGGTCTGATTTGTAGATCTGCGGGTATCGTCGCTGCACGGCATTGATTGCAGCCTCGGTGCAAAGTGCTCGCAGATCAGCACCGCCGTATCCCTTGGTCATCACTGCCAGCTCATCTTTGACGTTACTGGGCAGAGGGGGATCCCATTCTTTGGTGTGAATGTCAAGAATAGCGCGGCGAGCCTCGAGATTGGGCAACGAGAAGTAGAATTCACGGTCGAAGCGACCAGGACGGCGAAGAGCAGGATCAACGGAGTCAGGTCGATTGGTAGCACCGATGACAACCACCTGACCACGACCCTCCATGCCGTCCATCAATGCAAGTAGAGTTGATACAATCGAAGAATGAATCTGTTCTTGCTTGCTCGATCTCACGGGAGCCAAACCGTCAATTTCATCAAAGAAGATGATACTAGGCTGGTTCTTGCGAGCTTCTTCAAAGAGAAGCCGAAGCTGTCGCTCAGCCTCACCGACCCATTTGCTCATAACATCTGCGCCCTTTCGCATGTAGAATGTGACTTTGCGCCCTTCTGAGCTGACGCTGTTGGACAAAGCCCGAGCCATGAGCGTCTTTCCGGTACCAGGAGGACCGTGAAACAAGACACCGCGAGGAGGGGTGATCTTGAAACGCTGAAAAATCTCGGGGTACAAGAGCGGCAAAGAAACCATTTCCTTCAACTGATCGATGTGCCCTTGCAAGCCACCAACCTGATCAAAGTTGATGTTCATGTCAACCCCCAGAGGATCTATGTCAGACAAAGACTTGCTGTTAGTTATCCTGCCGAGATTTGCGGGCGCGCCGGAAGAGGCCTGAGCCGGGTCAGCCGACTGGTTGTGAGTAGCTACGAGACCAGTACGATTTGACTGTTGACCACCTTCATCGTCACTGCTATCGCTGTCCACTCCTCCAGCTGCGGTAGGACCTCCAGAACCACCGAGGATAGCTGTATTACCAGTGCCACCAAAAGGGCCTTCTGTCGAAAACCAAGTGCGTTGCCATCCTCCACCTCCACGACCGCGCCGAGATGGAGATACAGCTACTCCGTCATCGCTGCTTTCAGAGGGTTGGAGGATCTCAGGTCGAATGATACGATAATCGACATCCTTTCGGTTGCGACGCGGCTTCTCGTACACGACTGTCGTTTGCTTCGCACGGCGACGTGAACGGCCAGATGTCAAGTCTTCAAGTTCTTCGGCAATTTCTTCCGCCTCCTCAGTGGGAGCACGGGTTTGAGCACGCCGCTGGCGCAGGCCAGGGCGCCGACTAGCACAGCTGTCCTCAGCTTCCTCGCGAGCCTGGGAATCTTTGCGGGAAGAGACGCGCGCTTCAGGGTCTGAATCTTCCTCCTCGTCATTCGAAGGCTCCTCCTCTGGTTCGAAGTCGCTTTCTTCATCTTTGCTTTTACGCTGTGAGCCTCGAGGTAGCTGCTTGCGGCTAGATCGACGTGGCTGAGATTCTACAGTTGCAGTCGCTTGGTCAATATATTGCTCTTGGGAAAGCCTGCCTGGGCGGCGGGTTGTTGAGAGCTTACCAGGATGTTCGGTCAGGACATTCTTGTCATCCCCGTTTTCTGATTCGGGGACGACGTGTTCTTCATCCAGCATTTCTTGGTCAACTGGGTGGTTGTCTCCATCATTCACCGGCAGAGTGTCACCATCAGCGCCACCCTGATGCACATCGCTTTCCAGTATCTCCATTTGCGAGCCCTGGATAGTGGTTTCGTTGACGACCTCATCTTCGTCTTCATCGTCCTCTTCTTCGATGATCGTACGCGTGACCATGCGGCCGACTCGGGCGACACGGTGTGTTGGGGTCTCAATGTCTGGGCTATGTGTACCTTGCTCGATGGTTTGAACGTGACGCCCGGAGTTAGTGAGGGCGTAGATATCCTCTGAGCCGTCACGGGTGTGGCGGGTCACGCGTTTGGTTTGAGCCAAGAAGTTGGGTGGAAGCTTTAGTCTAACGATTGTACTCTTGCGTGGGGAGGGAGCCCGAGGCTCATCTTCGCTATCGTCTTTGGCGAGGTCTTCTTCCGAATCCGGTTCCTGGTAGAGCGGGCGACGACTTTGCGTGGTGCGTCGACGCGCCGTTCCTCTGACATTGCGTTCGACTTGAACATCCTCGGAGTCAGCATCGTCGGAGTCCTCTTCCATTTCATCAAACTCGAAGTCCTCAGACAATTCATTGTCGTCCGAGGTAATTCCGTCGTCGGAGTCGCGTCGTCTCCTCTTTGGGGCCCGTCGTGATTTTTTCTTGGGGCCTGCCTTTGACTTTCTGCCGGTCGTCTTCCTGCCAGTCGAGCGCGAGGGGCGAGCGTTGTCGCTGTAGTCCTCATCCTCGGAGTCGGACTTGATGGCGACCTCGTCGAGGGTACGCTTTGCGCCACGAGCCATGGCGCCGTTTTGGTAATTAGGGGATCACTTCAAAACAATTGTCAGCACACATGGCCGCAATATAGAAGGATAGATTGAGAGTAAAGTAGGAGGAATCACAGGTCAAAACAATAAGCAGAATACAAAGAGGTAAAGAGGCGGGTCTTTGGCATTGCGCAATGCGGGCAAGAAGGCAGCACTTACAAATGGTACAGTTGTCGCCAGCAACAGCTGGACCACCTGATCAAGGGGGGAAGGATCTGCTTCTCACGGAAGCAAGCTTGAGACGTTCTCTCCCAGAATTGCTGATCAATATGTTAGCGGAGGCCGCGCGGTGGTGGAGCGCAATTGGGGCAGAGGTGGAAGGGTCTCACGGACTCGGGAACGCGTGGAAAAACAGGCGTCTTGCAGAGTTGTCAGCAACCAAGACACATGCGCATTGCACAGAGAGAATTGTCAAGATTAAAAGCAAGAATAAGTTCGATGGGAACTCGAGGAATGAAGACTTTAAGTAAGAAGGGCGGAAAGGACTCGCGCTCATTGGGGCTGACTGCCTGGCTGCACACTAGCCACTATTGTGGCGTATTGACCCATTAGTCAACAATGGGCACGTGACAGCCTCTCAATGGGGGGGGAATCGCTTCAATAGCAAGCCACCCCATTGTCACCCTCAATCAGCCCATGAACAAAGCCTCATGAATAGACCTATTGTGATGCTCCATTCCCTCCCTAAATTAACTGAATCGGTTCTTTCTGTCATTTTGATGCCCCAATACAACAATAATCAGCATTGCAGGTGGTGGGCGGATGACATGACAATGTGATGACAGGAGGTGTCAGAGAGCAATTAGGAACGTGAAGAAGACGAGAATAGCCCGTTGGTTTTTTGACTCTGGTTCATTGCCCTTTTTCTGCCCCGGACGCTTTCGATGGACCTGATAATGGATCATGTGCTGCTGACTCAGCGGTGGCTCGTGCGAGATCTACTGTGCACTGAACTTGAGCTTGAATTCGACTTTCGATTCTTTGATACCTATCATGACTGAATCAACTGCATCATTTCTGGAATTTTGAAATTTATCCGCCAGTACTGATACGATTATTAAGGCGTGTCACACTGCAAAAGTACATACATAGTGGGTTTGACGTGAGTCTCTACAGTGACACTTGCTGACTGCGGCATATGTAGACTTCACGCTCGACTGATCTATGCTGTATATCTGTTTTATGTTGTTGATGTCCCTTAAACCGCCTCCTCTCCCTTCACCTTCCCCTCCTGACCTTCCACTAAGTAGGAATGCAACGTACAGCATTAAATACCAGCCACTATCTTGCCCGGTAGGTAGGTCGCTCGAGTAAGCGTTAGCCGAGTTAAAGGCATAGAAGCAGCTCAAAGCTCAACTAATATAGGAAGTAAGATATATATCTATACAACCATGAGAGTACTCTATCGTATCGGGAGAAAGCGACCCCGAGGAGAGACAATAGATCGACACCTCAGGAATATATACTAAGACCACGCTATACCAAAAATAGAACGCGAACTTCGACATTTCCCTGCGGCTCTTCTCCTCGAATATACATCAACATCGAGAAGAGAACAACAAGTCCTCTCAATTACAAGATGTTTTCACAATCAATTCGCCGTTTTACACCGGCTGTGGTGTCGCTCCAGTCCGCTCGAGCTCCTATGAGCCGACGCACCCTCACCTCCACACAAGCCACATTCAACTCATCTCAGAAGCCGAGTGCCTACAAGGAAGGGGTATGTCTATGCTTCATTTAATATTAGATTCACAGAATTCGAGACCATTGTGTTGATTATCTTTCTAGATGAACCAATATCGTGCCTTTACTAGTCCCTTCGCTAAGGTCTTCTTAGGCGGCGTGTTCGTCTACCAGGTCCTCTACTGGACCTGGTTGAAGTTGGAGATGAATGAAACGAAGGTGGCAAAGAATGGTGAGATACAGCTTCATATGACTCCCATTATCATAATAGTCATTAACATTTCTAGCAGAACAAGTGACGGCGCTAGAGAAGGAGGCTAGGGAGATGACTACTTCCCAGAAATAAAAACTGGCCTTGAATTATTTGTACCATATTATGTTCCTTATTTGATATTCAGCGCCATATTGTATTGTGACTTAAAATAAAAGCCATAGCAAATTACTTGAGATACATTGTCTTGATACCTAGTCCGAATAACCATTTCATTATATTACGGGGCTAGAATTCCATATTCATGACCCCTGACATGTCATACCACAGCAAACTTGCGCTTCCGCTGACCAGCAGTTACAGCCTTCCGACTAGTATCCTTCGACGTGTGGACCTCATCCTCACACCGATCCATCTCCTCTCTCTCGAGCGACAAGGATGGGAACTGCCAGTCCTGGCCCCTCTCCCCTTTCTTGAAATGCTCAATATCAATATGATTGAATCTCTCGTCCCGGCCCGCGAGACCTTGGTTGGTTAGCGGGACTCTGTGATTACAGAACCCGCACCAGAAATCTGACTGGTCCGCCAAATCGAGCCTGTCATTGCTTGCAGAAGCTGCAACTTGATATTCAGAGATCCCATGTTGGCGCAGGTGCTGCGTATATGTCTCAGGCCGATAGAACAGCCGCTCGCATGAGGCGCCTCCTCTCCCATTGGATTCTGTGCAGAACCAGGTTGGTAACTCAAGATGCTGGGAGCTCTCGTGGCGCTTCCAGTCGGCTTTGCTGCCAAAAGACTTGGCGCAGTGAGGAAATGTACAGCCGTAGGGTCGCTCATGACGTTTCTGGTGTTTTCTAACGACGTTCACGGTTAGTAATCCGGTAAGAATAGGTACGCGTAAGAATTTGAAATGGCTCACTTCATCTCACAGCGTAGTCGAGTTTGTTTTGGACAGGAATCGCATTGAAACCAGCCCCGTTTTTCACTGTCGGGATCTCGTGTGGTGGCATCGTTCTCGTCGGTTAACCGTTCCAGGGCGACTGAAAGCACTCTCTGTAGCATTTGCCGTTGTGGCTGGGAGAGCTGAGCATTGTCAGATTCAACCTCGATTCCCTCGTCGATGCCCTGACTTGATCTCCGCCCGCGGCTTTTTACCATCTTCGTCATCGCATTGATCAAGTTGTCAGCTGCGTCTACAACGGACCCTTCTGGCTTTGTGCTGCCGCGCTCTGCCACAGAACTTTCACTTGCTTTTAGACCCAGGGAGCCGAAACCGGGGAATTGAGACGATTCGGATTCTGCAACAGATAGCGTGTCGTATTGAGCGGCTTTTGGCGTGGTAACACCGAATATGAAAACATCGTTCTTGTGTTGTGACGTGGACTGGTATTCTGGCTCAAGCTCGCTGACCGACTGGACAGATGTGGCGTCTTCCTGTGCTTCGAATAATGACTCATCCTTTGAGCTCTCCAGTTCGTCGAAGCGTTTTCCTGGTTGGCGGCGGACGACTTTCTCATACCAGTCCATGGACCTATACAGGAATCAGTTGCTGAAATTTCGATTGTCCCAAGTCCAACTCACCTTTTTAAGAGCATCTCTCCATCCTCTTCATGATGCATTCGGTTCAAGTGTTGCTTGAAATTATCCAGCCGAGGCCACCTCTTGTTCGGGCGGGGACAGTTCGAACCGAAACACATGTACATCATCTTGGGACCGCGCTCGGGCTCTTTGTTATGAACACATTTTTTATGGCGGGCAAGATCATTAATGGTGCCGAAGCCTTCCTTTCGAGGGCAATTTGGCACGTCACATATGAAAAGCTTCTTATGGCGAGCCTCGTGTTTCCTGTAGAAGTTAGCATTCTGCCATGACAGCCCCCGGAACAAGCGCATATATAACATACCTCTTGTCTGAAGGGCATTTCCCAACCCACGAACAAGACCCGTGATCACAGCGCATCGACCCATCAATTAACTGCGACGGCGAGCTGACAAACTCCGATGTGTACGACGACCCCGACCCGTAGTGTGGATGATCGAATAGAACCTCCGACTCGGCTGAGGTATTATTCACGCCAACCTGCGGGCTGGATAAGTCCACACCGTACGATGAAGCGACAACGGATTGAGCCGCACAGCTCGTTCCGCCATATCCCGAATCAGCAGAATGATAGCTATCAATATACTGGCTTCCGTTCTCAGAAGGCTCGCTATAGTGGTATTGCGAGAAGCAGCAGTCCTGGTCAGGTATCTGAGCGGCTATGTTCATATGCGAATTGGGCATGGTTGGGACACCAGTGACCAGCAAGGGATTCCAGGCATCTTGGCTGCTTGTATTGTGGGGATAGTATAGACCTCTCGATATCGAAGACCACTGGCTCATGAATGAGGGGTCGGTATGACCGGAATCAAGCGATGCCAAGTCGAGTAATGAGCTTGCAGATGAGTCGAAGGGAAGGTGTGAGGATTTGGGATCGGACAGATCGTGTCCATCTTGTTTGATCACGATGTTCTGCAGTACATCATCTGTGGGGTCATTCCAGTCCAGCTGGGGTCCCTGCGAATGGGAGTTAGACTATAACAGATTGGTGTGGTGGAGAGTAAGGAAAGCACGAACCTCCATGACTATATATCTAAGACCTTTAGTTAATGAAGGTAATAAAGCGAGAATACGACCGGACAGCCGCTGATGTTGAAGAGAGAAATAAGCGCACCTGAAAACCCGTCGAGTCTTGGGAGGGGCAGCGTATTAAAAGGGCGCTCACGATGCATGCAAATGCCAAACCCTACACGCGAGAGACACACAAGCTCCACCTTCGCCCCGAGCCGGTTGACTTCACCACGCGATAGCAATTCAAGGGTTTGGAATGTGTTAAGCCGAATTGCAAAATTAGGAAAATGCTCAAAAATAATATTGAGAGAAATGCATACAAAAAACTAAGACACAACTAAGTTTACCCGAGTTCACCCTCGCGTGCCCAGCGTGGAATGCAACATGTCATCCCTTGATTGCACCGCCCCGGATTACCTTCTAAACCCGGGCAAATGCTCACAGGGCTCAGAAAATACCAGAATAGTGATGATGGTGAGATATTTCATATGGACCAAACATGAGGCTCATAGCCATCTAACGTCCTATACTAATGTCTTAGCCAAGTCCACCGAGGCCCGATTCAAGATCGGCTGCCAGCAGGTCTTTCCTCGGCCGGGGTTGGTTCAGCCCGTTTTGCTCCTCAATTCCTCCATGAATTGTACAGCATACAAATGTATCACACACAACCGCACCAACCGCACACACAGATAGTCGTTAACGTTAGTTTCCCCCCCTGCACGAGGCATGTAAGACAAACTCGGCCCTTCATGAAGATCCTATTGATTGTACTGCCCTCAAAATAGAGGGGGCTGCAGGGAAGCAAGGACCAAATCGGGCTGTGACAGATAGGCGATCAACATGGCTGATCGGCGCGGATGTTGGCTGCCATGTTCGTGCAAGGGATGAGAGCGCACGTTTAATACGAGCGTGTTATGTCGTTTCGAGATTAGAATTTCGGATTCGGATCCAGGGGAATGTTTGACTCTGAAACGAGGCTTGAAAGATATCTCGTTTAACTGATGGCTGGAGGTTCTATATCGACGTACACCATATGTCTCGAGTTAGTGTTCATTGTTGATATCCAGGATGGAAGTACTTTTTACCGTTCGAGTTCTGTCACACGAACCGTGGAACCGTGTGTTCTAGTGGGAACAGCCTAGTACGAAAGAGGAAAAGCCCAAACATAAATCTGATCTCTCATATGCCATGCACCTCGCCAGGAAATACGTACGAAACGGAGTTCCCGCTTGAAATATGTACATGAGGAGAATTTCAAAAATAAAGAGGCCGCTGTTTCATTATCATGTGTAGCCGTCATTCTAGAAATGCATAAGATCAGGACTCGCTTGTATGACTCTCCTGGTGCGGGAGAGTGGTACAAAATTCCTCAAGGTGAGCGCGCACTATCTATTGCGATGCAGCTGATGTGGACGAAAATGACAGAAAAACGAAGAAGGGAATAATGTGTAAACCAAAAAAGTGAAAAACAAAAAGTGAAAGACAGTAGAGAGAAGACAGGAAGACAAGAGCTGATCAACGGACATCGTATGTATGTTGTAGATCACATTGGGGATGTCATCCAGAGGAGTAGGCGGGAGGAGTATAGGGGATGTTAGATTCCATGACTTGGTAAGCCGGATAAGTTCCTTCTGTGGGGAACAGAGAAGGTTGGGGGAGAAACTGGGCAAGAGGATACGAGTTCTGCAGCATGGCACCTGTCTCTGAGATACTCACTCTCGGGACGGCATTATAAGGCGGTGGGTACGACACCGAGTTTTGATGCAGGGGATACGCCTGGGCCTCAGCCGGGTGGAGCGTGTTCTGGCCAAACTGTCCCGACGCGTTCGCATACGCTGGGAAATGATCAGGGGCTGGAGAATCCGTGATAGAGTCCGGTTCCATGGAAAATTCGCCGTCAGAGATAGTGGAGTAGTTTGCTAGCGGAACGTTGTTGATTGAGAACGCAGGGTTGGCAGGCGTGCTAGTGTTTCGGATCGCGTATTGCGGCTGCAGGTGAGAGGTGGATGACGTTTCGTGTGCTTGATGTCCAGGGTGATACATCGCGAGGGAGGGATAGGTTACGGATGATGATCCCCGGGCTGGCTGCACATGGCTAGTGTTGGCGACATTGGCCGGGGCACTGCTTGGCTTCGCTAATCGCAAAACTGGCAAAGCTAGTTGTTCCAAATGTTTGCCAAGATGGACTGCCAATTTACCCCAGTCGCTGCAGATGTTCCCGCAAAAGCGGCATGGCTCTTCCTGGGGGGCTTGAGTGGTGTTATGTTTGCATTCCTCGACCATTTTCCACAGCCGTTCAATCTCCTGCTCCCTTCGGCTATTCGGCACAGCCTCAGCATCTGCAGCGTTGGGGGATTTGCCAGTTCTCTGGGGCTTGGGCTCGGACATTTTGTGTTCTCGAACCAAGTGCTGAACAAAGTTGTCCCTACGGTAGCATGTATGATTGCACTCGGGGAATGCACAGGTCCACCATTCCAGGTGTCGATGCTTTTCATTCTCGTGGCGAACCCAATCTGCTTTGCGCTTGAACGACTTGGGCTCATTGCAGTGAGGGAAAGTGCAAGTAAAAGGCTGCACATCTTCCTGAACATGTTTTGACCAGTCGGATGGCTTCTGGAACGTTTTCACCTGGAAGCAAATGGGGCACTCGAACCGGGCGGGAAGACGACTGACTGGCGGAAGGGGCACCCCGGGAGGAAAATGTGCCGCGGCCACCGTACCTTCGCTTACTTCGCTTAGAGCATACTGTTGCTCGTGTCCATGACTGACATTCGTCACCCGGAATTGGATCTGCCCTGTCTCAGGCTCAGTGGGCGCCTTAGGATCTTGCAATAAGGTGGGTTGCCCCCCCTGCACAGGACAGAAGCTGCCAGATTTACATGTGTGGCTGGCAGTTGCAATGGTGTGTTTCTGCTGTAACGCGACTAACATCTTGTAGCGACGGTCTTGTTCATGTGCCAGACGATGGATCAAAGCCGGCTCAAGTCTTGGATTCAATTGCATGATCTGCGATTTGAACCCTTCCAAAGTTGGGACTGGAAGACCCTGGATAGCGGGGAACTCCATGACCACACCTTTGACATCTCCCACGTCACCGTCGCTCTCGTCTTCAGCGCCACCGGTACCAGGGCCCAAAGGTGTAGTTCTAGGTGTTTGATCGGCGTCCGAACTGATCCGAGGCGATGTGATATTTGGGACTGGTGGTCCACCGTGGGCGGTCATGAGATTGAGTAGCCCATGACTACTTGGTCGGGGGAGCTCGCTTCTGCTTCGGCCCCGGCCCTTGAATTGGATGTTCAAGGAACTCCTCTCTGGATTCGGCGAGGGTGCAGGTGACACCGCTCGCACAGGCTGACTACCCCCGACAGCAGCCATTTGACTGGTCATTGAAAGAAGTGCATTGCTTAAGCTTGGCGACCGCGAATGGCGACGGTTAAACATGCTTCTGGGTGAGTAACTCTGTTTCGCCGGTGCGTTCTCTGTATCATCCTGCGGAAATCCAGGGTAGGTGCTAGAATGAATAGACGGACCGATGGAAAGGTCAGACCCTTGGCGTTTCAGGATTGAGGATGTCTGCAGACGCTTAAACAAACTGGAACGCTTTTTTGGTTGTTCGGTGAGGGAAAAGTTCGCGAGAGATGAGCCAACATTGATGATGCTGTTGCTATCAATGGTTGCCGCAAGTGATGCTGTTTCGAGATCCCGTACACGCTTCTCAAAAGCTATCATTGCCTGGGTGGAACTGTCTGGCTGCATTGCATGCGATCTGGGTGTTGGGTCGCGAGGGGTCATGCCATGGATAAAGCCGGATATTCTCGTCTGTTTTGGTCGGTGATATAGAGGTGTAGATATCGGGGGTGCTACGATCATATCTGCCAGGCTCATCGACTTCGGCTGAGGTTTCATCGGAGTAAGTGCCAACGCTTGCTTCATCCTCGCTAATGTCCTCACTGCTCTCATGGATTAATACTCCCGGTCCGGGGAATAATCCGTCTGTGGCGCTGGATTGCAGGTTGAAGTAGTCTTCTTGTTTCAAAGGGTGATCCCCAGTGCTCCTCGCGCGAAGCCTTCTGGAGACATGGCGTGGGCGTCGGCGCGGTGGACTAGGCGAGTCTTCACCGGCGTCACTGTTGGCTGCACTCACAGATTCAGACCAGTGGGTGATGATCTGATTTTTCTCATTCCTTACTTGTTGAACGTGGACGTCATTGGGACTCGGAACGTATTCGTTGCCACGGGATTGTGGGTCAATGCCAGCTAATTGGGTTGAAGCGTTTGGAATCCATCCGCCGTTCGCAGACCGCTTCACGGGCGCAGACGCAACCGAGTGGCGATCATCATCATGCTCGCTTCTCAACTCGTCTTGGTCCGCAGATAGATGTGCGTAGGACTGGCTGAGACGCCCTCGAGGTGATATGCTGCGTTCCTCGGGCGAATCGCCTCGAGAAAACGTGGTGATCTTGAACACTGGGCTCCTCCCCCTGGTAACGTCCGGCGCCAAATTGGTGGTGAGTTCCTGATTTGCCAAGGCATTGAGTTGGCACAAGTCGCTGCCTGCGTTAAAAACACCGAGGCCGGACTGACAAGATAGTGGAGTTGGCTGCTGCATTACGCTGGTATTTCCATGAGGTGCTAATCCTGCCAACGTAGACGATGGATCTGAATTGTGTTCTGAGCTCGTCCACTGGAAGGCATTTGGAGCCATGGGTGTAGACCATGTTGAGCCAACGGGCACATTATGTTCTTCATTTCTGTAAGATGACAGGCTTTCATTCTGCCAGCTTCCCGAATTTTTTGGCAGTTCGATATCTTTCGGTTCCACAAAGTTACTCGTATCAGAAAGAGGGGAGGCGCAAGTGCTCAGGTCCGTATAACCACACGCTCCTGGGTCCAAATAGCGTTTCTGGGTTGTGGAGTCAATCCGCGAGTCTTCATGAGGGGACGAGCTCGGACCCGCACTGTGCCCAGGACTCCGTCGTGATGGCGTTAGTCGAATGGCACTGGCCTGAAAGATGAGTTCCTCTGGATCAGACGTGGTCGAAAGGTAAGGATCTGGAGCATAATCTTGCAGCGCATCCGCTGGCGACTGCCCCTGAACGCTAGATGGGGAGGCGCGCGACATGTTCAAATAGCGGTCAATTAGCCCCCAAGCGCAAAATTGTCCGATCGCTCTCGGAAAGTATCGATATATAGATTAAAAAAAGCATCGAGTGGGAGATATTCGCATAAATTATGCCAGTTGGTTCGCGTTAATATCAGAATTTGTTGTGTTTCTCCTCGTCCTCCTGTTGTCCTGTCCTGGTGGTGTCCTGGTGTCTCTGGTGTTTGAAACCTCCAACATATAAGGTTGGCTTATATGTTGGCGGGGAAGACAGGGACTGGACAAACGAGATCCTAAATAGTCAAGTTCAGGTTACAAGCAAAAAACTAATAGAGGATGAAGTTTAGAGAAGATTTTTAAAAAAGATGGGGGCCGGAGATCCGTATTAGCGAGTCGGAGATGAGGGGAACAGCCTCAAGCTGAACAAGCGCCGGGCGCATCGTCCACTTAACATTTCATAGACTCTCAATCCAAACCGGGTTGCAATCATATTGCAATCATTACATTACAGTGCGATCGACCTGTCAGCCTTGTCCAAATAAGAAAGATTCCAAATTTTCCAGTAGAATGGAGCCTCAACCTTGGCCTGTGGCTGTGGTATGCAAGTTGCCTCTTGTACCTACATTGTACTACCTCGATGTAACTAGGTACAATAACTAGTTAGGGGTAGAGTAGGTACATGTAGGTACTCCACACGGATGCTCTATATTGGCGCCCTAGCCACATCCAATGCTATTCTTATCCTCCTGAAACTCAGCCTCCCGTGGGGTCTGGGGTCCATCTGAAACACGTTTTAAGGCTGAAGATGGAAATTCAGATAGCTCTACTGGATTGAAACTATTGTGATTCAAGGGTCCAAGGGTTCTAGGGTTCGAACAGGGAGACCCGGTCATATGCAGCATCCACCTTCCTGCTGTATATGTATACATCTAGCCAAATTCTGATCGTCGAACCCCTTGAAGCGTTTCTATCTCTCTATAGCTCTTAAAATAGATATGCCGGCTTTATCATAAGTCATAGAAAGTTGATCTTCTTCTGCCCTATAAAGGTATAGTCATGGCGCGTGAACACAATTGTCAAGTAAGTAGTCGGCGCGTGATAATGGGTGGTTTATAGGGCTCGAGAGTAGCCGCCCGTGGAATTAAGCCATGTCTTGATCATGCTAGTACAAAACATTGAATGGAATACTAAACACACCCATTACAAGCCTTAATATACTAAATCAGCCAGGTCTCTGCACTTATCTGTCGATTGATCAACTCCACTCTAGTTAAAAGGTGTTGAAGCTAACTACATGTAGGTAACTTGTCGTCCCCTCCAACGTGCCCCGCAGCAACCTGTGGACATCTTAGCCTCAATTATGAGAAAAACCCCCAACTTTAATTCAAAATACAAATTTCATATTGATTTGAGAAGGAATTCCGTGATGTCATGAAGACTGGGCCAACTGAGCATCTATATACTGTGTATATTACAACCTGATAGCCTCGGGAATTCGGCTGTTTACATCCAATCTATCCATGATTGTCCTCTTGAATAGAAGTGACTATGCCAAATTACAGGCTTGCGGTCATTCAACTATGACTTTCGGACCCCTTAGATAAGATAGGCGTTGATAAAAAGCAGCCTAAACCCCAGAAGGTTGTAAGATCCGGGGTTTCAACACGAGAACGAGGCCTCATTGGATGGTCCAAACGCCATGATTCGGGTCCTTATCTGGGGGTAGATCGAGAGCCGTCTTATCACAGATATTGATCTGATTGTCATAGATACTGGGGAAACTCGGGGATCTAGCATGAACTGTGGGCAGCTACAATATAATCCAGAGCTTCCCATTGACGCCTCGGACTCTTGGCTGCGGTTGGAGCATAGATAACAGCCTTGGGGATCATTGTGCTAGTAGTCATGAGCCATGTGAAGATCCATGTTGCTAGAGGTTATATGTGCTGTGGACCCTACGGTGTTGACTATGGTTCTTTGATTGTGCTCCATTCCGGCTCTCATCATGGCTGAAGCTGTAAGTCATATCATACTAGAACGATGGCTTTTTTTACTCAGCTAACACAATCACAAAGCCCGCATATAACGCATTCCTCCCCACAGGCGGAGATCCACTGAAGGTCGATGTCAACCTTCAATATGCAGGCGTCGAGTGGAATTATGTGTACATCATTCTCTGCTCCTTCGTTGTATTTTTTATTGTACCCGGACTCGGTCTCTTTTATGGTGGCCTCGCACGGAGAAAGTCGGCCCTGGCATTGCTATTCCAGTCATTCATGATTATGGCGGTGTATGTCAAGTCCTTCTCCAAACCCAAAGCGTACGTCCTACTGACACGAACGATCGGATTAGTATCACATTCCAATGGATGTTCTGGGGCTACTCGTTAGCCTATGCCAGGGATGCAAGCCCTTTCATTGGCACGCTGAAAAACTTCGGATTGAGAGATGTGATGGTAGCGCCATCGCCTGGCTCCGATGATCTCCCTGAGATCGTATTCTGCTTTTATCAGCTCCTGTTCTGCGCATGCACGGTAAGCAATACCAGACAAACTTATTTCATGAAACCCCCAGCTGACAAGCCATCGTAACAGGTCCTGATCGTTGTTGGCGGAGCATTTGAGCGAGGCAACATGATGCCCACACTCATTTTCAGCTTCTGCTGGGCGACCGTCGTCTACTGTCCCCTGGCTTGTTGGACTTGGAACGCCAATGGGTGGCTGTACAATCTCCCATCGCTCGATTTCGCCGGTGGAGGCCCAGTCCACATCGCATCTGGTTGCTCAGCATTGGCTTATGCCTTTGTTTTGGGCAAGCGCAAGAATATTGACTCGCCTTCTCAGGTCAAGCCTCACAATACTACAATAGTCTTCTTGGGAACAAGTTTCATCTGGTGTGGATGGCTTGGGTTCAATGTATGTCACTCCTCTTCCCTTTCCTGAATTGAATCTGACAGCAGCCATCTCACAGGGCGGTTCGACTCTCAATGCTAGCGTGCGTGCGATGCTGGTGGTATTCAACACCAACACCGCGGCCTCTGCAGGAGTTATCGGATGGGTGCTCGTCGACTACATCCGACACCGCGGCAAATTCTCTGTGGTGGGAGCGTGCGAAGGTGCAATCGCAGGCCTCGTGGGCATCACGCCAGCCGCCGGGTTTGTGTCTGTGTGGCTTGCCGCTCTCATTGGGTTCCTCACGAGCATTGTTTGCGCCCTCCTTCAGAACGTCAACGAGTGGATGAACATCGACGAGGGTCTGGATGTATTCAAGCTCCATGGTATTGGTGGCATGGTAGGCGCATTCCTTACCGGAATCTTTGCGTCGAAGTCTATTGCAGCGTTGGACGGCGTGACCGAGGCCAGCGGTGGTATCGACGGCAATGGCATGCAGGTGGGTAAACAACTGGCTGAGATCTGTGCTATCTCGCTATATTCCTTCACAGTCTCCTGCATCCTGCTCTATATTCTCAAATACATCCCAGGGATGCAGTTGCGTGTGGCCGAGGAGGTGGAAATGGTTGGCTTGGACCGCGCACAGTTTGTTGATGAGCAGATTGGTGAGCGGGCGCTCCTCGAGGGTCTCTATGGGTCTTCATCACCTGGGAGCGTACTTAATGGGCAGTTTCCCGTGGTGGTTGGCTCCCAGGAAGTGCAGACTCAGGAAGTCAAGAAGTAACAATATCGAAGGTCTCGGAGACTTCCAATTTACTTAATTATTTTTTATTTGTTTTGCGTTACAGCCTCAATCTTCCATGTGACTTGGGGGACACGCAACCACCCCAGGATTGTACATTGTAGAACATGTAACGTTTTTGTCTCACATCAGTTATGTACACATCACGGGTATTTTAGGTACTATAACTTTAGCCATTTTTGTCTCCAATATCGATGGATTATTATGACTTGAAAGTCTAGTAAATGCGTACAAATAGTTACAGACACAATCATTGAGTAAACATCAAAGCCCATCAACACTCAGACCGCAGAGTGACGCAATCAAAATCTTAGCGTCGGCTTCCAAGACCGCGTTCACGGGGAAAAGGGGGGGGCGCTGACGTATACCTGGCATACGCTAAGCCATTTAGTGTAAGTCCTGTCGTGAGAGGGTGAAATACAACTTCCCTGATGACGAAGCTGGAAGACAAGTCCGATTAAGTATCAGGTACAAGTAAAAGAGGGGATATGAGGCTGTTCACATAGGTCTCTAGCACAATAGAAGAGTCCATAATATAATGGGGGTCAAGGAGGAAATGGATCCCTAAGTGGAACCCGTCCCTGTCAAGATTAAAATAAACCTCAATCTCACTCTGCCGTGAGACGGGCCTGGCAGGCATAATGAGGTGCGTGACACTTCAATATATTACACTTATAGATGCTCTATCTCAATACTATTTGAGTCAAATGATCATTCAATTGAAATAGGATTATTGAAACTAGTTAATGGAAAAGAAAAAAATAGTTTGGTCAGGGCTGGTTATCTTACATATAGATTACAGTACTTTCCCTAATGCGGACCGGTCTCGCCCTATTTTCGCCACTAAAGTTTTTAAGTCCGCCCGTCACGTTCTGTACCGCCCGCAGTCGTCGCGTCCAGGCCGTTTCTGGGTCTCCTTATCTTTCTCTTTCTTGGCTCTGCTGGTTCGCTCTCTCTCTTCTCTCTTCAATCTTGGAAGTGCTTTTACTTCTTGTCACTCGTTTACCCTTGATACCCTCACGCCCTCTAAATTGGGACATGCTCACTGTTTACAAGTTTGTCATGATCTGCGAATAGTCATAAGTCCAAATGGGCGAATGTATGCGGTCCCACCTTCGATTTGGAAGATGCAACAAACTGACCTCTCTACTAGGGCGTTATGGTGTTGTCCTGGACGCAGGCTCGTCTGTATGTCGATGTTGGCTTGGAACCTCGGGATCATGCGACTGACCAACCGTTTAGGGGACTCGCGTACACGTTTACCGATGGCTACGCAATCCGATCGCACGAAAGAAAGCCGGCGTGGAGGAGTTAAATTCCTTACCAGAGATCAAAACGAAGGAAGCCTGGACAAAAAAGATACGACCTGGTGAGCCTTGCTCGAATCAATGCCAACCCATATTAGCAGCACTAACCAATCAATGCAAAAAAAGGTGTCTCTTCATTCGCCCGCAAACCCGAATTGATTGGACCCGATCACCTCGCTGAACTATTGGACCACGCCAAGGGCATCATTCCAGCTGAGGATGCTAAGGATACCCCGATCTTCCTCCTTGCCACTGCGGGCATGCGCCTGCTAGGAAATCTCGAGCGACAATTACTTTTGGATCAGATTTGCTCTTATGCTCGTCACAACTCGGACTTCCTGCTTCCAGATTGTGGAGCTCACATCCAGGTGATTCCCGGCGTGACCGAGGGACTCTACGGATGGATTGCGACAAACTATCTCATGGGGGCATTTGACAGCCCGGAAAAACACGACCACGGGAAGGGACACAACACCTACGGATTCCTCGATATGGGAGGCGCGTCGGCTCAAATTGCGTTTGCGCCAAATGCTACAGAGACCGAGAAGCATGCGGATGACCTAAAATTGTTGCGGCTGCGGAACATTGATGGGTCGACTCAAGAGCACAGGGTATTTGTCACCTCGTGGCTGGAGTTTGGCGTGCACGAAGCACGAAGACGCTATCTTGAGGCTATGCAAACGGCAACTGGGCCAGATGTGAAAGAATTGCCTGATCCCTGTCTTCCAAGTGGGTTGCGGACCGCACTTGACGGCAAAGATGTATCGGGGAGTGAGGCGGAACCATATCTCTTGGGTACGGGCAAATTCGATGAATGTCTGCGTCAGACATTCCCATTGCTGGACAAGGATGCCCCTTGTGCAGACGAACCGTGTCTGCTGAATGGGATCCACGTTCCAGCCATTGACTTTGATGTCAACCATTTCATCGGAATCAGCGAGTACTGGCACACCACTCACGAAATCTTCGAAATGGGTTACAAAGATAAAGCGTACGACTTCAACACGTACCAAGAACGAGTCCACTCGTTCTGCTCTCAAGACTGGGAGTCGATTGAGCGTGGACTCGAGAAGCATAAATGGGGAAAGAAGGTTGATCGGCAAAAGGCCCACGAGGTTTGCTTCAAGGCATCATGGATCATCAATATGCTGCATGATGGCATCGGAGTACCTCGCATAGGGTTGGAGGACACCACTAGCTCTACGCACAACGGCACCAAAGAAGTCTTGGCTCACGGGAAAGAGAAGGGTTATCTCGATGCTTTCCAGGCGGTCAACAAGATTGACTCGACCGAAGTGAGTTGGACTCTGGGCAAGATCGTCTTGTATGCGTCTTCTCAGGTGCCCTTGGAGATCGAGCAAGCTCTTCCGGTGGGCTTTGGCAGCAATGTTCCCGGTGTTCCGGACGACTTTCAGTATCCTAGCGTTCAGCTGCTACCAGACGCAGACAGCTTCCACAGTGAGCATTGGCACGATGCACTATTCGACGGCGATTCTCCGCGCCGGATCCCAGGCTTTGTCCTCTTCATGCTCATTATTGTCATGGCCGGCTTCTTCTTGTGCGGACGTAGCCGTCGGTCGCGGATCTTTAATCGTGTCAGTAACGTGCTACGTCGTGGGGGGCCATCCCATCCCAATCATCCGAAGAAGCGCAAGGGACTCAAGAAAATACTACCATTCCTTGGCCGAAGCGCCACTTATGAGCGGGTCCTTGAGGACGGTGCTCAAGAATACGATCTCGGTACGGCCGAGTCCGATGAAAGCGAGGATGGCGGACGTCTGTCTGAGGCGGGCTCTGCCAGATTGGGACCTCCCAAGCGAGCGTCGAGCTGGGGCAGCAACAGCAATACCCCCAGCTTTAAATACGCGCTCGACAATAGTTCGACCGGAACCATTGGGCTTGGGATCAGCGGTGGTGGCAGTAACGGTTCTGGCATCGCGATGGACCGAGCAGGCTTGGTGGTCAGGACAGAGAGCAGGGACCATCTGGCCCCCATTGCTCTAGGCCCGACCACTAATGGCCGCCGATCGAGAGCCGGCAGTCCGACAAGATCTCACCACCAAAAATCACCCAGCATGACCCCCCTGGCAGACGACTGACACGACCCGAATCACGTATAATCACTACCACATCGCATTTTCACTTGGAGTTGGATTGTTTGACATGCGTCGATTCATCTCGGCGCTGTCCTGTTTATCACATGGCGGAGTTCATCGTTCTATTGAAGCGCCTCTGTTGTGGCTGTCTACTTTCGATTCTTAATATCTTATTTAAACCTCGTGCTCTGGAGTACCTTTTTGTTTTTGGCTGCGGTGCCTCTAATATCGAGCAGGTGATTTACACGTAATGAGAAGTGTACCATCAACAATTGAGAATGTCGTTTTGAATATAGATTAATACATTTCTAAAGAGTGCCCTGTCTTTCTCTTGTAGCATAAAGGATATTAGATCCGTATACAAGCGCTTACATGTATGTACCTAGAACCGTGAGCAATAATATTGACGCCGATCTTCTCAGGTAACATAATATCACGTGAATTACCCACCGCCTGGCAAAAATGATGTAGAGAGAAACTGGCGCAAGTAGCTTTCGATTCATTCCTGACCTTGATTCAACGAGCTTACCCATTTCACTTCTGGCGTCCTACACTTATGCCGTCGCGATAAACTTCACATTTCATATTACCTACAGCTCACGGCAACAGCCACTACCGCCGCAATGCGCTTGACCGTCGAGCTCATCCAAAATTCCCTAACATACATCAACCCGCTCACAGACCGCGAGCTGGATCTCCGAGGTGCGTACCCTCACTACACACATGCCTGAAAAGAACAGGTACTGCGCTTTTGATTAAGAGCTGGATTCATGTCGTCTTTTTGTGTGGTCGTATAGGTCACAAGATCCCCGCAATTGAGAACTTAGGTGTTGCCAAAGTAAGTGCTCCGTTTTACTGAACAACTCGTCCGTGACACAATTCTGTCTCAGTGGCATTGTTTGCCTTTTCTGCTCAGCTTGCTTGACACCTACAATCATAACCCGTTCCAGATCCGATACTAACACCTCCCAGGATCAAGATGCGATCGACTTCACAGACAACGATATCTCCTCCCTTGGGAATTTCCCCCATTTCCCTCGCCTCCGCACTCTCCTTCTCGCCCGCAACCGCATCACTCATATCCAACCGGCGCTAGCAAATTCAGTGCCCAACCTGACGACGTTGGTCCTGACCGCGAATCATCTGTCCGAGCTAGCGGATCTAGATCCGCTGCGGAGCTTTGGGCGATTGACGCATTTGTCCCTGCTGGAAAACCCATTAACTCGCAAAGAGGTTTGTTCTGATCTCTGTCCATCGGTCAAATCCGCCGTCGGACCAAGCTCCCAGTTCTCAGTTCCAAGCTAACCAATTTCTGCAGAACTACCGCTACTGGGTCATTTGGCGTATCCCCTCTGTCCGCTTCCTTGACTTCCAGAAAGTGACCGATGCCGAACGCACCACGGCCAAAGAGCTCTTCGGCACCGAGGAGGAACCCTCATCCGCCGCATCAAAGATCATGGGTGTCAAGTCCCGCACTTTCGATGTCTCCGCCCCAAGCGAGCGCCCGCCCGCTGAGAAGGGCGTTCGTGTAAAGCTCACCGATAAGGAGCGTAAGCGTGTTGAGAAGTTGATCCGCGAAGCGAAGAGTTTGCAGGAGATCACGAGGTTGGAGAAGGAGCTTAATGAGGGTCGGATACCCGGTGGGGCAGATGTCGACGGTGATGAGGCCATGCAGATGTGAGAGATACGCTCTGTATCTTTCCCATACATTGCGTCACTCGATTCATGAACATACAATGATGTTTTGTTGTTTTCCTTTTCTTTCGTCTGGGCCTATCTGGGTTTCTTTTTTCTTTTCTGATTGGGCGGGGTTTAGTGTGTATCGTCTCTTCCTAGAGGTTTTCATTTCATACGCCTCTGGCTTGGGATTGAAGCGATCTCAGTTATGAAATTTGAGCATAATAAATCAAAAAGATCATGGTCTCATGCATTGCTTTGACCGGACAACATCACGTGGTGGCACCCATTGCTCGGGCATTGCCCTCGACGCTAGGTATGGGCTTGAAATCAGTCATTCTGCCGGCTGTTATATGGTTGACAAGGAATGTAATCTGTCAGCCCGTGATTATGAGAATCACAACATATCCCCGTACGACCAGACTCCTGGGCTATTCAGAGTGACCCTCAGACTCGGGTCTCGGGTTAGGGCTCGGGATCACATAAACACCTCGGGGCCAGCTCAATTATTTAGATTCTGTCAATGTATGCATTGCGTATTGCCTTTTTATAGCATTCCACTACCCAGACCGGAGATAGTTTGCAGTTTAGCGGTCACAGAAAGAGTGGAAAAAAGTCCGAAACAAATATATTGCCTCATTCTCCTCTACTAAACTCGGTCAGGCCCTATCGACTGGAGTTTCAATGGGGCCAATGAATGAGGTGGAAGAAGAACACACCAGCCATGTAGGATGAAAGAAGGCCATTCCAATCTTCCGAGTACGATACGTCTTGCCAAGATACCAGCGGGTTGGGGGCTTTTTCGGCCCCTGACCTTCGACGCCACAGATTCATGCAATGCAATGGTTGACATCTTTTTACACCTCATGGTGTACTACACTTTTGTTTTGCTACATTTGAGTAGCCTGGGGAAGTCTCAAACTCATGTAATCATACAGACATAGCAGGTACGTCCATCACAATTTGCGGCTGAGTGGTCCACTTCATACCGCGGCAAGTGGATGAAAACCCACCTGAACAACCAACCCCTTAGCTCGACCTAGTCTTGGCCCGAGTAGAGAGCGAGCTAGAGATGCTTTAGAACCATTCAGAATCTGGCGAGACAAACCAAATCCAGTTACGTCCCGTGGAGGAAACTGCATTGTGACTGAGTCCATTTCGCCTATCCCTAACTTCCATCAGAGCCTATACAGAACTGTATACACAACCCAGAAATTTACATTCATCATGCGCGTAACAAAAGCCCTGCTCTCGCTGGCCGGTGGAGCCGCAGCATCGACAGCCTCGCTCTCAATTCCAGCCATTACCACATCACCCAATGTCTCAGCAGGCTGCCAGACCTTACAGACACCACTTGGGGACTCTCTGTTTTTCAGTGACAGCAGTGTGTACCAGTACGAAGCGGCCAACTTCTGGTCGAACACGGAGCTGATGGCTCCTGGCTGTGTGTTCCGGCCGCGGTCCAGCGCGCAGCTGGCGGACGGCTTCGCGGCGCTGGCCAAAGCTAATGCCGAGTTTGCTGTTCGGGGTGGTGGACATATGGGTATTCGGGTGAGATGTTGATCTACAGTCAATGATAGTCATCTTTGCTTGGTCCCGTACTAACGGACGCAGGGTTCGAACAATATCGATGACGGCGTGTTGATTGTTATGTCGAACTTGACTACTTTGGAGGTGTCAGAGGACCATTCTATTGCCTCGATTGGCCCTTCTCACCGGTTGGTTCTCGCTCATGTTTCCCGTGAGAACGATTGGTCATGCTAACTTTTATCTAGATGGGGTGATGTCTATACCTACTTGCAGAAATTTGGACTGACTGTTGCTGGTGGTCGTCTCGGCCCCGTTGGTGTGCCGGGATTGCTCCTTGCTGGTGGTATCAACTTCTACGGTAACCAAGTAGGTTTCGGCTGCGACACTGTAGTCAACTACGAGGTCGTCCTGGCCGACGGTTCGATCGTGGAAGCTAACAAAACGAGCTATCCGGATCTGTTCTGGGCCTTGAAGGGTGGAAGCAGCAACTTCGGAATCGTCACTCGGTTCGATCTGGGGACTATCAAGACTTCAAAGGTGTGGGCTGGCGCTCACACTGTGTCTGCTGAGTATATTGATCAATTCTTAGCGGTATGGCCTATTTGTATGCTTCATTCACTATCTGTTGCTGACTGAGCACACTAGGCTGTGGCTACCTACGCATCTGACATCTACGACCCCAAGACACACATTGTGCCGGCCCTTGTTCCCGGCGAGACAACTCTCGCATCAGTCATTTTGTTCTACGACAGCGACACCGCCAGCTATCCCGAGATCTTCAAGCCGTTCACCGACATCCCGGCTATCAGTAGCACCCTCGATTTTAAAACGGTCGCCGAGTTTGCCGCTGAAACGGGCGCAATGGTGCTTGACGGTATCAAGTGAGACTTCCACGTCATAAAAAGTGACGAGTCAACGGCTAACTTAATCTAGTGATATTTTCGTCGCCGGTACGGTAAAAGGCACAAGCTACAAGGATCTCCTCAACGGCATCAGCATCATCAACCAAACCTTTTTCAACGAACTCCCCAAATTATACGCGCAGATTCCCACAGTCAACATCTCCACTATCCAGCTGGACTGGCAACCGATCGGCGCAGACTGGATGAAGGCCTCCGAGGCTCGCGGCGGAAACGCCCTGGGCCTAGACTCCTCTCAGATCTACCTCTGCTATGCGGAAGTGGTCGAGTGGGTCGGCTCGGCCTTTGATGAGATTGTCGCTGCCTGGGTTGAAGAGACGACTTACAAGATCAATAATGCTACCCAGAAGGCCGGTTTATATGATGCCTTCAATTACATGGGTGATGCTGCTGGTTTCCAGTCTATTTTTCCTGGCTATGGTGCTGAGAACCACCAGAAACTTGTTGATACTGCGGCGAGGTATGATCCTCATGGTGTTTTCCAGACTCTGATGCCTGGTGGGTTCAAGGTCTAGTTGATTTGCTGGGCATACTCTTAGTCTTACCTAATGTGGATGAATATTCTCACCATTTGTTAGGTTTTTAGTAGAATGTGACAACAAATATGTTTGTTTCAAGGAGCCAGAAGCAAGAGCAATAAGCTGAACGTGGAGCTAATCAAACATACATATTCATTTCCACCACCGCCACTGAATCATTTTGCCTCTGGGTTTCAAGAAATAAGCCTCTGCCATCCTGGTGAGATAGGCCGGGTCAGGACCCTCGAGTCTCTGTCTTAATTCATTTCCAATTCTTTGCTTCTCGTTCTCAGTATAATGAAAGCCTCGCGCAATCGAGCAACAATAACACGAAACTGTACAATGCCCTATCCCTTTACTACGCTCGGTAGTTGATCGGCGCTTCTCGCAGCAGCCACAGCCTCGACTGCAACAGCCCCCTCTCCTAGCACAGTCTCGGGCTAGCTCTTTGCGAAGATACCAGTTTGGGTCTTGTCTCAAAGAATCGTAGGACTTCTGTAAAGGACCCAAAGGAAATATCGACTCGGCGAAATAGAGGTTCCTTTCAGCGTAGCTATAGCCTCTTCGAATGTCTCGAAGCCTGGTATTGTACTGATTCAGTCTTGTTCCTTTTTCTTCCACGATCGCTGTTTTTTCCAAGGAACGAATCATCCGTTTGATAGATTCCTCCCGCTGAACGATTTCTCGAAGAGCATAGTCGGCTGTGATAATGTCCACAAATATTTTGATATCAATCTCGAGCTTGTTGCCATATTGGAGACGCCTGCGTGATCCTAGGCATGAGTCGGGCACTTCATAGTACTTAGCAGGCCTCAATCTCTTGTTGATTTCGAACATCTTTATGATTGTCAAACAGAATATAACCTGGTTTGACTCGTTCGAAGGTTGAATCTTGAATAGATTGCTTCTTGTTTTAACAATATTGAGAATCATCTAAAATGATTCTGAGTATATCCATCTACTTATATGACTGAAGACACCGATATGGCCGCCACCTAAACGGGTTTAGGTAAAAGTTAATTAAATTACATCTATAAAATTCCTTCAACTTCGCATGGATATAGGAATTCATCAAGTGATAGTGACACTGTGTGTATAATCAATTATCAGGATTGAAGGTAATCTCACAGCGGCCTACGTACGGTGGCACCTTCCATAATAGTCGACATGTGGTAATTGATCTAATGCGACTTCCTCATATGGTAGAATCTTACGTAAACACTTCGAGTACCTTACCTAAGGTACACCTGAACTTGGCAACTCTCTTTGTTCATCTCTTTCTACCTCTCTTTCACCCTCTCCTTTCTTCTATCATCTTTCCATGATGACTGTGGATACAGAAGCCACTAAGATATGCCAAATTGGGGTTAGCGTTGAAATGCCCGTAGAAGCTTGGCCTACCAGTGGATACATCAAGATTGACCAATGAGGTGGGATCTGTCATCATGTTGCATGAAGAATATACTAACTATGAAGTGCATTCCTCTAAATAATTCTAGAGGGATTGCGATGGGTGTTAAACCCCTAACTCCGCCAGAAGGTATAAAGACCAGTTCGGCTCTCTGAGTCTGGGTCATCAAACCCAAAGATCTTTCTTATCACTCCATTCATCTTCCTTAAACAAGCCGACATGAAATACGTGCAACTTGGAAGCAGTGGCCTTCGCATCGCCCCAATTGGGGTGGGATGCATGAGCTTCGGAGACCCCGAGGGCCGGTTCAAGTGGTCGATCCCAGAAGAAGAAGCCCTGCCTGTGCTTAATCACTGCTACGAATCCGGTCTCAACTTCTTCGACACGGCAAATGCCTATTCCAACGGAATCTCCGAGGAAATCCTAGGCAAGGCAATCAAGAAATACAATTGGCGCCGCGAGAACCTCGTCATCGCAACAAAAGTGTGGGCACCTGTCGGCCGTGGTGACGAGCAACCGTTGGCGATGACAGACGACGCAAAGGACAACTCTGGCTATGTCAATCAGTACGGCTTGAGCCGGAAGCACATATTCGAGAGCATCGATTCCAGCTTGAAGAGGCTCGATCTCCCCTACGTTGACCTACTGCAAATCCATCGCTTCGACCCCAGAACCCCCGTCAAGGAAACGATGGAAGCACTTCACGACGTCGTCAAGTCGGGCAAGGTGCGGTACATCGGCGCTTCTTCAATGTGGGCTCACCAGCTCCTTGAGTACCAGTATACCGCTCGCCTTCATGGTTGGACAGAGTTTATCTCAATGCAGAACCTCCACAATGCCATTTACCGCGAGGAAGAACGGGAGATGTACCCTGCGTGTGTCAAGTTCGGCATGGGTGGCATTCCCTGGAGCCCCATTGCAATGGGCTTCCTGGCCCGACCCTGGCGTGACTTCTCTACTACCACGCGTGGAGAGGGGCAAAGCCCGGGTTTCCTTGGTCAGCCTATCACAGAGGCGGACAAAAATATCAACGAGCGGATTGAAAAGATTGCCAATTGGCATGGTGTGTCTATGGCCACTGTGGCAATTGCTTGGTCTTTATCCAAGCCGTTTATCACGGCTCCGATTCTGGGAATGAGTAAGAAGGAGAGAGTGGATGAAGCTGTTCGTGCTATTTTCTTTGAGTTTACAGCCGAAGAATTACAGAGCATTGATGACCTGTATAAGCCTAAGGAGGTGATTGGACATCCATGAGATCTGCTTGTTGGACTCATGGGGGAAATGGTGTTGTTCCAAACTGGTCTAGTATATCGAGAGAGAATCCGGGAAATCAAGCTCAAGACTTGTTGGTAGCCAGTGCTTGATCGAATAGGGTATTCCTGCTCAATTCCGGCATATCACGAGGCTGTCAGTTCCTACGTCTCTGTCCCTTTATGTACTTTTCCCCCCACATGTCTCCAAGCTGCATCCATCAATGGATGGATCGACGTTCAGCAGAGTCTGCTCCGATCCAGACCTGTATGCTGATCTTGATAACAGACAGATACATACAAATCATCCCAATCAATTCGTACGAAAGAGGGGCTTTTCATTCCGGATTCCCCGCCACCGATTTGTAGAACGGGCCAAGTCAAGACAATCCTCAATAACCCAGCCCCAAGAACTCGCAAAAGACTCCGTAACCTCCCACCCCGCGGGATCCCAAGGATCACTCCAAACAATGATACCAGTCCTCCCAGAGCGCGCATTTGCACCCCCCTTCATATCGAGGCAGAGCTGTGTTTCCTCCTCGAAGTCTCCAGCCCGGATCAAATTATCCCTCATGCGGGGAATTGGAAGCAGGTCTAACCAAGGGTGGTGTGGGATAGAGCGCTGGATCATTGTAGGCTTGAGACTGGGTGGAAGACAGCTCTCAAAGTCATACTGCCACGGCCCAGTTGTATTGAAGGGTGAGATGGCGTCGTCATGTAACTGATCCGACGTGAGGCCCAAGATCGTGGTGTTTTCCATAAGTGCTCTGGTGAAATTGAACTGAATTAGGTGCAGTAGAAGATCGGTTCGTGGAGAGCCCAGCATGTGATATTGGCGTGCTGTCATCTCTAAGCGTTGCATGGTGGTTCTTGTTGCTATTGAATGGGAGTCTAGGATGTGCACATCCTCAATCTCTTCTAAGGAGATGTGTGAGGTCACATCTAGCGTGGTATGTGTTGCTGCTGTCTGTTCATTTCTTCGCCGTGATACAACAACTGTGTCTTGTGCGTGTTGTTTAGTGGTGAGAGAGTTGAGATCATGTTGGACCTTTCTATCCTGTGAGGGCTTTGCCAGCTCTTTGTTCTGTAGACCTGTACATAGGGTCAATTACATTATTCCTCGTCGATAAAGGGCTAGTTGGACTTACGTCGTGCTCTTTGATTCAGGCGATTTTGCAGCCTTCGGCGTGTTTTTTGGTCAGTTATACCCGACCAATCCTCATCCGGCCATGCGCGGAGGCGCTCCGAGAATGGTCGTAAAACGATCCGATTTTTAGAGGGTTCCCCCATTGTCTGTTTCACCTCTGAGATTGCTCCTTATGCACCTTGATGACAAGAGGTTGGGGACACTAGTAAAGGGGTGTCGTCAGAAGTAGGAATAGCGTGAAGAGTGAAGGAAGATGTTCTGGAAGAATGTTTGTACGTAGATTATAATTCAGGTACCTATGGAACCTTGAATTTACTCCGCAAGCTCAGACCAATTAAATGTCATTGTCGACCCCACCCTGTCATCAATATGCATCACGCTTATCCATATTAAGACTAGTATATTTCCGAAGTTTACCCGTTAAGTGGATCTACATGTATGGTTCGAGGTAATACACTGCCAACAGCTTCAGGCTACAGCCATGGAGCACTCCATCCTTGCACAGAATGATGCCCCTTGCAAGCTCAAGAGTCATAATGTTGCAATAACCATTCATACTTGGCATCGAATGAGGTTCAGGTCGGATTCCGCCGGCGTCGACAATTGCACCGACTCTAGACTTGGCGGACGTTATCATTCTTGGCTGCGCAGATCTTCTATTGAGGCAATAAGTCATATATAAAGACACAATTGTCCTTGTAATCCATGACATAAAACAGAGAGCCTCAGATTTCTTCGGCCTACCACAAGTCCCTTGTTTCACACGCGCTGCGTTGCAATGTTGCAAATTGGTGTCTGGTTGGTCTCTCTTCTTGCTGTGGTCAACGCAGAGGAAACCACCATATCCACCACAACAGCCCCCAAAAACTGTCAACAAGCGGTATGTTCGTCTACATTCATTTGGCCTTCCAACATTTAATCATTTGCAGTGTGCCCAACTCTCCACGATCTTCGGATCTGCGGTCCACTACCCTGATGGCGATGATTTTACCATCTGGGATGCGAAACAGCAGGAGGTTCACCCGTCATGCCGTGTCGAGCCGAGCAGTGCCTCTGATGTGGCCAAAATACTGGATGTTCTCGTTGGTCACTGGTGCTACTTTTCAGTGAAAGGTGGCGGCCACTCAAGGAATGCAGGAGATTCTAATTCCGTGGGTGGTGTTACTGTGGACCTGAACCTGTTGAGACAGGCTGAGATCTTGGACAATGGAACCAAGGCACGTGTTGGCGGTGGTGCAACTAGCGTCCAAGTGTATCATGCCCTGGAATCTCGGAATCTGTCCTACGTCGGTGGGAGAGTGGGCAGTGTGGGCATGGGTGGATTCACACTCGGTGGAGGAACATCCCCATTCTCGAATAAGTACGGATGGGCATTGGATAACGTTTTCGAATATGAGGTCTGTTTTGCCCTGTGACAACCCCCCAAATTTGTTCATTGCTGAATTCCGTACAGGTCGTCCTCGCCAATGGTACAATTGCAACCGCCTCCGAGACTCATAATCAGGATCTCTATTTTGCTCTCCGGGGTTTAGGTAATAACTTCGCCATCGTTACAGCCTTCACGATTCGCACATTTGCCCAAGGGCCTGTCTTCACCAGGCAGACATCCTATTCTGCAAATCAGACTGAGCAAGTTCTCGACAAGGTCTACGACTTATTCACAGATAAGGATCTCACCAGTGACGTGGAAATGGGCTATGATCTATACTATGGCTATACTTCAGGCAGTGAAGACTTCACCTTGATGGGCACCCAGCGCTATGGGAAGCCTATTCAGAATCCTCCGGTTTTCCGCCAGATTGACCAAATTCCCACACTGAGCAGGACTACAACCATAGGATACATGAGCAGTGTGTCTAATGGATCCATCCCAATGGGTATAACTCGGTAAGTGACAACCTTTCACCACTCTTTTTCTTTGTTATTCATTCTTGTGCGGCAGGAACTTATTTGCTACCCTGACCGTGTCCCCGTCTCGCTCCTTTCTCTCAGAGGGACTCCAGATCTTCCGACAGGAGGTGGAAGCTATCAAGTCCGTACCCGGCATACGTACCAACTTCATCTGTTACCCGATGCAAAGGAATGCCATCGCAGCCATGAAGGAAAGAGGCGGTAATGCTCTAGGCATTGATCACGAGCGTGACGAACCTCTCTTTAGTATGTGTTTCTCGGCCCTTTGCTATGAATACTAACATGTTCTTTAGTTATTTTGCTCTCCACGGCCTGGTCAGATTCAAGTAGTGATGTTGCCGTTAACAGTATGACCTCAAACGTCGTTCGCAGGCTTGAGTTGGAAGCCCAGAATCTGGATGTTTCCAACCGGTACAAGTATATCAACTACGCATCAGCCGAGCAAGCTAGCGAAGTTTTCTCTGGTTATGGCAAAGAGAACTTTCAACGGCTCAAGGATATTCAGAAGGCCGTGGATCCTCGTGGAATCTTCACCTCTAAGGGTCTGTGGAGGGGATTTGTGAAACTACTTTAGTATAGAGGAAAGGCTAAGAGATTGGCTGCTCCAACATTATATGGCCCGAATGCAAGTTGCTCTCAATACTCATAAAGATCGCAGGATACATGTGATATCGTACTTCTCGCACTGGAGTTTTGTCCTTGTTCGAATTCACAGAGTAGAGGATGAGCGCATGGAAGCTCAATACTGGATGTATTCGTGAGTGACTTGTAGAAAGTCAGGGCTAAAACTAGGAAGTACTCTAAACAAATAATCAAAGAATCAACACAGGTCCTGTGACTTCCTGAGGAAGTGTGACTTCAACTGTCTTCGAAGTGGTCATGCACCCTCCTGAGGGTATTTATACCCTTCTCCTCTCCTTTTCCTCCTCTCTTCTTCTTCCCTTCTCCAACTCTCTTCCTTTTATTTACCCTGCTTGTCCCCTTCCCACCCCCACCCCCAACACCTTCGTACCTTTCTTCTTCTTGTATTTCTTTCTTCTCTCACTTCTGTTTGCACCTTACCCCTGCTCACTGTACTTACTTTTTAGCCTCCACCTGCCAGTCCTATGATGAGATGAGGCCCTCCCGTAGGGGGATAGACGCTGATGTCTACACCTGGGACTGGACGCAGTCCTAGGGAGAGGCACTCCAGGCGCACGCCTGTCCAGAGACTCCCTTGGCCAAGCCGAGGAGAGTACTCCAGACACAGTCTGACTTCTGAGGACGTTCCTTCCCTTCCGCTCTCCACCCCTCCTCTCTCTACTCTCCTCGCTGTACTTACTTTTTAGCCTCCACATACCAGTCCTATGATGAGATGAGAGCCCTCCCGCACAGGGGGATAGACGCTGATGTCTACATCTGGGACTGGACGCAGTCTTAGGGAGAGGCACTCCAGGCGCACGCCTGTCTAGAGACTCCCTTGGCTAAGCCGAGGAGAGTACTCCAGACACAGTCTGACTTCTGAGGACGTTCCTTTCCCTTCCCCTCTCCACTCTCCTCGCTGTACTTACTTTTTAGCCTCCACCTACCAGTCCGATGATGAGATGAGGGCCAGTCGCGAAACACATGTTTGTATATGCTGTAAGGTAGACTCGCAAGGGCAAAGGGCATACTTCCGATTCATATGCAGGGCCAATAGTAGCGAAGATACCCCATGGGATACTGTACGGATAGAGTCAACCCAGGCTTCGGTCCAAGAATGGATTGACGGTATGGAAATGATCAAGATACAACTGAATGAATAGTTCAAATGATGCTTTCTCAAGTAACACATCTTGATGCGCGAGATATACCTCAGGCAGTAGTGAGGGTTCTACCTGTGGGCACAGCCTGGAGAGCAACTCGCTGTATATAGCTTCCGGTATTTCAAAGCACGGATAGTTGTTATCCCTGGCATCCTTGCTTTTGCTCTTGAGGATTACCAGCCACTCTGGTGTTGGTTCGTGAGCATCATTTCGTAAGCAGGATTTGGCGTAAGCTGCCTGTCGCTCGAAGATACACCGATCTGCCTGGCTTGCCCTGAAGCCAGCCCCATCAGCATACAGCGTATTCTGCTGATTGGGTCCGTCGGTGCTTGTAGTGGTTGGGTTAGCTATCTGGCTGTCTGTGTTGTGAATCCCGGTTCTCATGGATCTGATCAATGCCGAGACTCGACAAGAATTTAGGCTAAAGCATGTTGATCTTGTAAGAAAGTCCAGGGAAGGTGAGAATGCGGGATAGACGCGGGATAACTCCGGAGCGGGTTAAGCGGGAACGTGCCTTATGTACATATCTGACTCCAGTGTGGAGTTGGTCCTTGATCTGCAATTGTGTTCTCCTAGTACAAGTAGCTTCTAGACTCATTGCGTGCCTGTGAAGAAGTCAAATTTGTAATATCAACTATCGACGAACGTCTCATCTCCAGGAACACCTCTTCGAGATAAAAAGGCTTACTTGATGGGTGAATTTACGGCTACAAGAACCCTAAAAGAGCCATAAGACGGAAAGAAGCAAATTAAAAGAGTGATTCAAGAGCATCCCTGAGCAAGCGATAAGCTATCCGGTGAAAGAACTCGCGATGCAAGAAGCGCCAGCATAACGCCGACCCATGAGATAAGAGAAGACAACGATAACTCGCAAATCCAATAAGGAAAATCGAGTAGATGTTGATGTATGTTGCAGAAAGGGGGAATAAGTTGGAAAGAGACAACCCGATCAGCCCGGCCAGCTGAGAACCAAAACTCTATACAAGTCGTGAGAGTGTAAATGCGGTGAAACAGATCCAGAGAAGTGTCATGGTAATGTGTGTGCGAGGTGGACGGGGAAAAGGGTATGAAACGCCGGGAATCAGAAAATGGATACAAGTTCGAGTGAGGAATGTGAATAAGCAAACGCTCAACGGATCGATGGGTAAGAAAGAAGACGGGAATGGCAAAGGAAACTGGTGGGAATGGATAAATCCATGCACTGAGGGAATGATGCCGTGACGAAAGACGAACTCTTATGCTGGACGGATGAACTATGGGGGAGTTGGAGTTTGTCCAAATCCAGCGTGCTCGCGAGGCTTGTCGCGGGATCGCATGTACATAGCATCAGAGTATGCGTCGGCCGCCGGGGGATCAATCGGGCGGGGAAGACTTCTTTGGTATTGCTGATGTTGCTGCTGCTGTTGCTGCTGTTGCGTGACGACCTCCCGGGCATAGAACTCTACTAGCATTGTCCCGTAGGACTCAAGCTCCTCGACGGTGATTGCGAGTCGGAAGTCATTGAGGAGGAGGAACTGTAGTTCCAGGTGGTTGAGCTCCACTAGTGGAAGACCGCCAACCTGCCGATCCAATCATGATAAGACGCAAGACACAAATCTGAGGGGGTAAGAGTTACATACCTTTGCATAACGTGAATTGGTGTAGAATACATCGGAGAAGAACTTGCTCGCACAGGTCACGGCCGCTATGACCAGTCGATGGATATTGAAGCTATCAACGACGAAGAAATGTGAAAGTGCCTCGGCATCTGACCGAGATGAGAGATCAGGTGATTCGGAAGCACTTGACCCCTGCGAATCCTGCGCAGAAAGGCCTGTTGAGCGAGGTGGAGTCGCCATGGGTGTGTCCTGCCTATGGTGCTCTCCCGGCACTACAGTTGCATCAGATGAAGGGTCAGATGCCTCGGAAGAGTTCCAACGCTGGTGCAGGTGGTCGAGCTGTCCACGGTTAACAAGCTCGGTCATGCGGTCAAAGTAGACCAGCAAGCTGAGAAAGACCTCGTAGGTTGTGGGGCAGTATTTGTGAATCCGAGTCAAATAGCTTAGAATTGTGATGCTCGGAACGTTCTTGCCGTGGAATGCGAGGACGCTGGTAGCCTGGGGGCTAAGGTTGGAGGTGCCCTCGGGCGGCGGGATGTGGCGATGTACATGTTCATGATGCGTATCGTTTGTAGTCGTGATCTTAGTCAACAGCCCAGCGACCATCTCGATGATCTCCGTGACCGGCATGGAGCTGATTTCGTAATGTCGTTGCTGCGATCCGGTTCCGGGGGAGTGTGAGCTCGGTCCCAGGACATCCTCACTGGCAAGACTCTGGATATGAGACAAGCTTTGAACGCGAATGCGGCTGGGTGAATTGGCTTCGGAGCCCGGTACCGACTGCATGGACTGATATGTGGGTTGGAGGCGTGGTGAATCCGGCACGGACTGATTAGATGAGTATGAGTTGCTCGCCATGGACTCGGCCATGGCCGAGTGGCTCTGCTGAGCGGGCGGGGTGGTTGAGTAAGGATCGGAAGGAAAGACACTTGGATGAGACGTCATTGAAGGCGGTCGCGGAGTAAAAGAAGGGGGGGAAGGAGCGCGTGTAGAAGCTTGTGAAGGTGTGTAGTTGATGTAAGCCGGTACATCGTTAGGAAGCCGGGCAGAGCCTACGGACGGTGGGGCAGTAGAGGTGGGGGTGTTTGAGGCGGATGTCGTCGAGTGAGAGTCCAGTGGCTGGGACGGGGCGCGCGAAGAATAGGCCGAATCCGAATTGACTGCGCCCATCATCTTGTCGATATGATCCGACACGTGGTGAAGAACGACGGAGCCCATGTCCTATCTTAAAGTTGTTTTTCTGCGGGGGACACGGGTCAGCAAGGCGGTCGCAGCTCCGAGAAGGTCTCGCCACAATATAAACAAACCGGAGGATGCTGATGGATGATGCTATGGCATAACGCAACTCAAGGAGAGGGGGTTATTGCATACTCACTTGGATTATCATGCACTAAGAAAAGGGCTAGAGCACAGATCAAGGAAAATCCCCGGTTCTCAAAAGACGGAGGAAGCGAGAGGTATTGCAAGATCAGCGACTGCCGATCAAAACCATTGCAACGAAAGTCAAGGGATAAAATGGAAAGACAGAGACGAGAAAATAGCACTCAGGGGAAAAAGATCGCGTAAGTAGTCTCGGGGAGTGGAGGAGTTATGGTGGAAGTGGGCAGGAGTGGCTCAAGGTGAGGTCAGTGGGGATGAAACAAGATTCAAGATTCGTATTCCATGTTAAGTTTAGCTATGATTCTTGTTTAGACTACATTGACCAGATGAAAGGAAGAGACAATACTCTACAAGATAGTAACTACTTCAAATGGTTTATTTACCTGTTGATTGATATAAAAGACGGTGTAGATTTCTTATACAAGGCTTGTCTGGGGTTTATATTGACGAATAAGAAGACAATCTATGCCCCCGTGTTCTGTCTGAGCGGCTATATGGCCTCATTATGCGTGGAGATCGAAAGTGATTGCTATACATGGCCCGGGGACTATATATGGAAGCTTACGGGTATTCTCCGATGCAGATATGTCCTGATATAAAGAATAGAGACCGGTAGACATGCACTTTCTTTGGTGTATAGATCTGCATCATGAATAACCACCATTTAGTACCTACATACTCCGTACTGCATGTGAGATGTGGGATGTGACATGTCCTACTACATGAAGACGGCACCTAACTACACAAGGCTTTTACTTCCACATAACTCATTTCGGTGTAATATACTGAAATATACATATACGCCAGCCATGATCATTCTCCAGTCCTAGGGATAGATACCACTCGGAATTCATTATCCAATAGTCCGCTGGCCGAACATTTCCATCTACTTGACCTGCTCACCCCGGACCTGTCTTCCTACATAGACCGAAGCAAGATCGGTCTTATGCGGCACAAGGGCCAGACTTGTCATATTTGGCTTCAAACACAATATACGATGCACTTCCGTGTAGATGCCAAGCACCATGTGAAGACCGACTTCTGGGATCATGAAACCATTTCATTTGGAGATTGACGCAATATTAGAACGCTTATTTAATTCGTCACTCCCGGCCCAGTGTAGCCGTTGTCCGGCAGGTAGAGATGTCTCACAGCGCCGGCCTTGGTCAGGACCACAAGACGAATGACACCACCAGAGCTGCCATCCCACTTGATTGCCTCTTGCAATGCACTCCGCACAAAGTCGATACCCTCTTGCTCTGTCATCTGTTCCCGCCAGTGGGCATCGGTATAACCGTAAATGTAGGTCGAGCCCGAACCGCCGATAGCGAACGACTGCTTGTGAAGGGATCCTCCCAGCGGTATCGAGTACACCTGACCTCCGTGTCGTGCGTCCCATCCGGCAAGAATGATACCCGCACTGTTGTTCAATCAGCATGATTTTCGATCCACGAGTGTAAAGTCGGTTGTACAAACCTCAATGCGTCCTTGTTCTCATAACACAATTCCTGGAAGAGCGATGCAGCAACCTGCGTGGTGGGGGGCTCGGCGTTCGTTACGCCGTACATGTTGAGATGGTAGGAAACAATGTCGGCCACAGCCTGGGTGTCTGCGGCGGAACCCGATCGGCAGCACCAGATGGTATCGTGCACCTGTGTCAATTTGTCGGTAACTCGGTTGGCAATGTAGGCACCGGTGGTTGTTCGGCTGTCTGCACCCAGAATGACTCCATCTTTGAAGTTGATAGCCATGCTATTGAAATGTTAATGGGGATGTCTGGGGATGGTACGGTTCGAGAGCTCTAGCTCAACTCACATCGAAGTTCCCAAGCTGAATGAAGAATAATGGGTCAGTATATGCCAAACAGGGTTCATAGTAGATATTATCCTTGTGGAATCAGCTTACTTGACCTCGCCAGACTTCAAGTGGTTCATGTCGACGTGGATGCCATCTAAAGATGTTAGCTGGTGCTGTCGGCGGATGACGATAGCTCTGCTCACCTTCACCAAGCATTCCTGATGTTCCGTGCGGGGCGACCATTTTGTGCTGAGGTCAAAAGGAAACAAAAAGTAAAGAAAAGGTGGGTTCAATAGACCAGATAAAACGGCAAGGAAGAGGAGGTAAGGGAAGAAGTAGAGGTGATGCTATCATGAACACAGGCAGAAGCTCACAACGCGGCAGCTCGGGCGGTGAGGCAGCCCCAGCCCCTGCGATCGACTTATCATCCTTTCTCCCCGCGAGACTCCTGAAGCTCAATTTGCTCTTTACCTTTGGGGTTGGTCATTTTATCTTTCTGTATTCAGCTCTGGGTACCGTTAGCCACATCTGCTAGTCGATAAATTTGCAATACCAGAACCTACCAGAGCATCATCTTGTCACATCCGCTATCAGGTCCCCACTCTAAAGGCCCGATTCGAGCGTCATGTCCGAATCTCCTCCGCCTCCCTCCTGGAGCATCAGCAACATGGCTAACAGTGCGGCACAATTCATGCGACTGCCTGTCCTCGCTTCCTCTGGTCTGGCTGTTGTTGCAAGTGGGCTCCTATACTTCAAGCAAAAGTACGCTACTGGCATCTAAGGCATTTGTTTATCGAAACTAACCACTTCGCTCAGTGAACTAATCTACCCCCGCAACGTTCCTGTGGATGCCCGCACGAACGTTCCCAGTCCTCGCCAATTTGGTATTACCGACTTTGAAGACCTCCAGATCCCCACCCCAGACGGAGAGTCTTTGCATGCCTTATTCCTACGCCAACGACCAAGCCGTTCCGCTCGCAATGTGACAATTTTGATGTTCCATGGAAACGCAGGCAACATCGGACACCGCATCCCCATCGCCAAAGCTTTGCAGGATACGCTCCAATGCAATGTTTTCATGCTAGAATACCGCGGATACGGGATGTCAACAGGTACGCCAGACGAAGCCGGCATTAAGATGGATGCTCAAACTGGCCTTGACTACCTGCGACAGCGCCCAGAGACCAGGGATACAGAGATTGTTGTCTACGGACAAAGTCTTGGTGGTGCTGTGGCCATCAATCTGGTTGCTACCAACGAGGAGCGATGTGATATTGCAGGACTGATCTTAGAGAACACTTTCCTAAGCATCCGCAAGTTGATTCCGAAGTATGTTGGACCTGTCAGTATGGTTTTCGGTCAGGAATGCTAACTTGAGATCAGCGTCTTCCCCCCGGCGCGGTACCTTGCACGGTTCTGTCACCAATATTGGACCAGTGAAGATGTGCTACCAAAGATCACCAAGACTCCAGTGCTTTTCATGAGCGGGCTCAAGGACGAGCTTGTTCCGTATGTCTATCTTCTTTACACTTGATTTTCCCATGACTAACTTCCCCTAGCCCGTCAAATATGACCCAGTTGTATGCGGTTTGCAATTCCGAAACTAAGATCTGGCGCACACTCCCGAACGGCGGCCACAATGACTCGGTTTCTGAGCCAGGTTACTTTGAACACATCCATTCTTTCATTACGGAAGAAGTGCTATCTGTTAAGCAGTAAATTGAGAGACAATTTGCTTCTTTTGCTTGGGATTCTGGATATCCTTTGGCATACCAACCCGGCGTTTCCTTCAACCTTCCGACTTTATTCCTTCTCGACAAGAAGTGCAAATACTTCAAGCTTTGCTATAATGCTTGGCTGTCAAGCTTCTTTTCCTCTGGTTTCGGCCCCACAACAAGAATCAATTGACAGGAACTGTTAATTATGACCATGATACCCCTTGCCACGCAACCAAGACACGAACTCTACTCTGCATCCACTCAATTGAACAGGATCTGCCTCATACCTCACATATGGCCCTGATGATTTGCGTTATCGAAGCTAACGCACTGGGGAGAAAGGGCCATGCGACCCTTCTGATGAGAGTGGCTCATCTTTCTTTCTCCTTCTATCTGTTCTTGTCTAACTTCCGTCTAATTTTCCATATTATTCTGATGACTCTTGGTCTCCCCGCGTACTGGCGTCATTTACTCGCGGTTTACAATATTGGCTCGATCTCGGGTGCTAGGCGTGGCTCTTTAATATGCTTGGGTTTCTTCGGGCCCTTTGCCTCTTGCGTTGCTTTATCAACGCCGGCAAGCTTCCTTCTGTGCAAATATTTATTGAAGAAATTCCGATCTCAGTATGAATGTGATAATAATTTTTTCTTGAATGTGTTATTTTTAAGTTTCGGGATATCATTGCCAGGCTATCTAGAATCTCTAAACAGCTAACCACTCCTCAGACGCCCGCAGACACAACGGATCGTCAAGCGAAGCCCTGTGTCCGCTAGACACGCAGTTATGGGATCATACTATGCAGCCATGGCAAGTCATTCGAAGGGCTTTTTGATATTGAAGCCAACTATATAGGAAGATATATACGAGCTGGGTCATATAAATCTCAATGCTATATAGTTAGTCAGTTCACTTGATTGATATTAGGCAACATGCACACAAATTAATGGAGAAAACTACTTAACTAGTTAGTTAGTCCAAGGATCAAAAAGCACATGATAATCTATCTCATAGAATGAATGAATGCTAGCTAGCATATGAACAAATAGTCACAAAAAATAACAAAAAGATAACAGGCCCGAGCCGCGGATTGAACGCGGGACCTCGCGCAATAATGCTCAGGTTTTGAATACCCTAAGCGCGAATCATACCACTAGACCACCCGGGCTGTTGTATGATTACAGATAACTTACGGCTTCTATGACCGAGCATAATCTGTAGTATTGTGCCCTAATTTCTATGGTGCAATAAACCGTACTTATGCAGATAACTCGATAATATCAAGCTTAATGGAAAACAGTTGATCTCTTGACTGGCGGTATTTTGAAAGAGAAGACACATTGCCTGTAACTACATGTACAGAGTGGTTATCTCGTATTGAGTATACAACAATGCCTGATGCGAATGGACAGATTATATGTAGATTTATAAAAGCTCGACAGATTGAACTCGTTTGACCCAAGCCCAGGACGAGTTCCTTTTTCTTTCCTAGATATGGTTCACAGTGAATGACTAATATACAATTGTAAAGATACAGTAAAGATACATGTCTATCACTGAAACCACGCAATGTTGGCTCCAAATCTATAAATTGACAAGACAGATGGAAGAGATACATATAATACAAGCCACAGCATTGCCGAAAAATCAGTGAAGTCTCTCAGACTCCTCCAGCAACTCCTCAACCTTAAAGTTCTCAACATCACCCCGGGTAAACATCCGAACAAGCTCACCCTTACGGCCACTCGCCTGGCCCCCAAAGTCATAGAAGCGCTGCACACAACTGACAAGCCAAGTCGCCTCGGGCGCCGCAACACCACAATCCGGAATAATCTGTCCATGCATAAGCACCAACCCCTTCTCATCCGCCAAATCAAGATGATGAGTAACAGTAGTATGAGGCTGAGCAAACGCGCCATGCATCTTATAAGCCCCCAAATTCGTAAAAATCACAGTCGAAGTATGATTATTCGACGGCGACAGCGTAGACCCCTCCGCAGGCGGGTGGAATGCCCACTGCAAGAAATGAATCTCCGCCGCAGTGCCAGTAGCCCCCTCCGGCGTCTGCGCGACCTCCTCAGCAGTCTGCGGCCGGGGCAGCGGCAGGATGAACTGCGGGTTCTCGCGCGCAGCCTGGGTCATACGCTGGTAAGTGTCCAAGGGGATAGCGGCAGTGATGGTGTGCGGGTTCTCGGCGAAGCGGAGACGCCATAGGGCTTCAATTTCCTTTGGGGGCAGCTCGCGAACTTTCTCGACGTCCAGGTATGAGCTGAGGGGCTTGACGGGGCTCGAGTCGCCGGAGACGGTGCGGGCGGCTTTGGTGGTGCGGGATTCCTGGGGTGAGGGTGATGGGGATGCTTTGAATGCTTTGGGCGTGGTGCCCGGGACGGCGGTGGTGGGTATAGGAGAGCCGGGCTCGGGGGTAGCTGGGGTTGATGCTTTACGGCGGAGCTCTTTGATTTTTTCGTCGTAGGCTTTTTTCAGGGATTCGATGGATTCGTGGCCCTCTCTGTTTTATTAAATGTGAGCATTGGGCTCAGATTTATCTTTAAGAAGGTATACTTACTCCTTGGCCTTTTGGTCTAGCTTGGCCCGATACTTGTCGAAGACATGATTGGGGTCGTGGTGTGAAGCGAGGTAGCGGACGTCGTGGACCTGTGCCCAGCGGCGCTGCTGATGACGCAGCAGGTGGGCATTGTTGCCACGGAGCACTGATCGGAATCCTTGCAGTCGGAATGATGGCATTTTGAGGCTGAGGAGTAAATAGAATGAATCTCCGAATCTCCAGATAAGACCTCGGGAGAAATGCCGGTCTATCAGATGACATAATATCTGATGTAAGCAGGCTGCTGGGCCGGGGCCCACTTTGACAGGAGGAGCAACCTTCAATACTAGGGAGAATGGATTGATATTGGATAGGGAAGCTAAGACTCATCATTTGATACATATGATATTCATACCTCTTATGCATTCTCCTTGGATACCACATTGAACTGAGCAGACGGAAGTCCTATGTCCATTTGTCAGCACTTCACTCTGCCCAAGTGGACGGGCCCTGAAGTATAACTCAAAAACACCGTCAAACAACATTTGAACTCTTCACATCTCCCCATCCCCTCTCCATCACCTCACACACCTAAATCATCTCCCACCCAGAACCAGAAGGCCAAAAACGCAGGAAAAAAATGTCTTTCAATCAAAAAGAATTCTCAACCCCACCACCCCATCCACCAGTAGGCACACCACGGGACTCCCCCTCCGCAAAGCCCTGGTACTCGATCGCACCAGGGGTATGGGAGTTCCTCCTGAACGGCTCGGGCGAGCGCAAAGCCGTGCTCCAATGGTGGGAACCAAATACCATGTCCGCACAGACAGAACCAATAACACACACCTATGTCGAAGAGGTGTGTACTTTGCGGGGCGGGCTGGAGGATCTATCGCTTGCGCAGACGTGGGGGATTGGGACTTATGCTTATCGGAATCCTGGTATGAAGCATGGTCCGTACCGGGCGACGAAGGAGGGGTGCTTGCAGTTTGTTAAGGTTGGGCCGGTGGATAAGTAGGATAGGAGGTTGGGGTATGATGTAGCTGGGGTTGTGTCCAGGTTGGAATGAGGAGTACTGGCTACGCTACGCTTTCTACAGCTTTGGCTTTTGATATTTGCGTATGATGATTCCCATTTGGGCGGAGTTTGGAGCTTATTTAGCTTGTTTTTTTGGGATTTTTATTTGCTTAGAGACGATGCCAAATATGATGTTATGCAAACATACAAGTAGTGTGATGAAAACCTCGAAGAGGTTGATGCAAGTAATGTAACTCCGCAAATGATGGGCCAAAATATCCAACGCTTTTGAAACATGCTATTTTGTTTCTCGAGTCATCAATCATCAAAATCCCGAGGTGGTAAACTAGACAGGCACATCATCCATAGCAGAAGATGCCTCAGCCTGGGTGGGGAATCTCTCTTCCCGTTCTTCCTTAGGAGCTTTGGTCTGAGGACCAGGTTCAGAGTTGCCCTCAGGGTTTTCACTGACCAGCTTTTCCTGATCTCGATTTGGTTCCTGGTCCTGCCCAACCCCTTCTTCCTTCTCCTCATTTTCCTCCTTTTGTTCGGCCTCCTCCTCAGCCTCCTCCCAACTATCAACAACTTCAGGTGTAGACGTCTTCGCACGCAAAGACTTTCCCGCCCCAACCCCCGAACGAAGAACCAAACGCTCCTTCTTCGCCCCATCCCCATCAAGGGCAGCATAAATAGACTTGCTAACCCACGAGCTCTGGACCGGAGTCCCGGTCCTCGAAGCCCCGCTCCCCTTGTTCTTCGAAGCGACCTGAGCCCATCCACCATCGCCAGCACTAGCCTGAACCCTAGTAGCTTCACGGGCAGCCTTTGCTTCCAGGGCAGCGACGCGACGCGCTTCTTGTTCCTTGCTGCGCTCGCGTTCACGGAGCTTCACGCACTCGCGCACGCTCATACCGCCGATACCGATGGTTGAGCCGCTGCCCATGCCGAAGATGGGAGGTGTCCAGGTAACCGGTTTCAGCACGAAAACATGGCGGTGCGGTTCTGGGTCGTGGCTTTCTGTTACGAAGCCCCAGTCAGCGGCGAGGGAGTGTGCGAATGCGCGGAGGGTTGCTTTCGCGGGCTGGAAGCGGAACGAGCGGGTGGATTTATCTGCTGCTGCGAGGGTGTGGAGATTTGCCTCGTAGGTTTGGAGGGTTGCTAGAGGCACTGAGCAGGCAAGTTTGATGTACTGGTTTAGGGTTTCTTCCGAGTAGGGGAGATTCTCGGCTGTGATTGTTTGCGCGGTGGTTGTCTGGTTGATGTCGATGCCGAGAGCGCCTGCTAGGGAGCGGTTGCGCTCTAGACGTGTGCATTCGTCATCGCAGGTCAAGGGAGTCAGCTCTGGTTGGCGCTGAGGCGACTGGACCTGGCCCTTGGATGTAACAGCCTTGGCGGCGTTGCATCGCTTTTCCTGTCGAAGTCGTCCACAGCCACATGTTACTGTGACCTTGGTTGAACAGGGTGTTTTCTCGGGACAGGCGTACGGCGCATGGCATTGCTCTGTGCAAGGATGGCCACAGATCGTCTTGTTCTTTCCACAGGGCTGACTGCAGGGCTTTGCTGAGTCTTCGCAATCCTCTGGACGATGACAGTCCTTCCGGCAGAAATGAGAGCCACATTTGAGCAGCTGTCCGCACACCTGTCCGCAGCGCGCATCTGTCAGCCAGCAGGGCACGTTTTTCAATACCCGCTTACCGCACAGACACGCCTTTTCGGTCAAGAATGGACACTTGGGACAATTATCCTCATCCGTGTGACAGGTATGTGGGGCTTGAGGGTGGCCACATCGCTTAGGACGCTCGCATGGGAAGTTGCAAGCAGGCGGCTTCGCACCGCACGGTTGCGGTGGGTACAGAACAGATCTTCCGCAATTACACGAGATCTCTTCAAATACTGCTTCCCTGCAGGTGTTGCAAGCACCCTTGTGGCAAATCTCCGGACATGTGTGCCTTCCGCATTTCAGCATCCGGCCACATATGCGGGTACAGATATGCTCCGCTTCAATGTCTTCCTCAGCAGGACGAAGATGGGACCTGAGTTTACGACGCGCCGCCTGGCGCTCGTTGGCCCTTTGCTCCCCGGGACAGCACCTTTCAGTGCACGTATGCCGACCGCAGTGTAAAGTCGCTTTGCACTGGCGTGGGCACTGGGGAGGCTCATTGTGGCCTTGATGGCAAATAGTCATGTTATTAGTACGACCGCAATTGCACTTGATGTAGACGTTTCGCAAACAAGCGCCACAGGATCCAGTGTGACACAGTTTATCACAAGGATGGCCGCATGGCAGTGTCTTGCCACATGGCTTTTGACAGTTCAAAATCGGGTCTTCGCAAGAAGTCCGAGGTGTATATCCCGGAATTTCAGATAGCGGTGTCTTGCCACAAGCGCAATTGACAATGACATCTGGTGATCGTGGACAGTGTGCTGGAAGAGACTCCTGCGGGTGACAGTTCTTCTGGCATAAATGGATGCCACAATCAAGGGGACGGTTGCAAGTCTCCCCACAATTGAAGCAGCCGGTCCATTCATCTTCCGATCCGTCCTCGCGAATAATTCGACTGTCCCTCTCATCATCTTTGGACTTGCAGAGCATCTCCGTCTGCAATTTTCCACAATAGCAACGAGCGTCAATGCTAACCTCGCAGCCACCGCACAATCCCTCATGACATGGGAGTGGACATGTGTGTTCTCCGCATGGCAGTAGCTCACCGCAGATTTCACCACAGCTCCAGCCGTTCTCATAATCTGTGTCTTGACAACGTTTTTGGGACGAATTAAGGCCACAGAAGCAATCCTGCGTTGGGCCCATGGCAGTACAAGGCGCACATGGACCCGCATGACAGGTCGTATCACATGGATGGGGACATCCCTTGCGAGGTCGCGAGCAAGTCTGACCACACGAGTGTGGGGGTAGACCAGGAAGTGGTCTAGGGTCGATCTCTTTATCACACCAGCAAGAGTAGCTCGAGGGGAAGTTCTGTTGTGAAAGATTACAACCCGGACAACGCCACGCGCGAGGAGTGAGATCTTCCTGTCCGTCCTCTTGAGCAGAAGCTCTCTGAGCGGCTGCCCCCTCGTTCGTGGACCATTTCTTCACACAGCTCAAATGGAAAACAGTCCAGCAGAGCTCACAGTTCCAGATTTTGGACCTCCGACCCAATTCGCTGCAGCAGATAGGACATTCATACAAATTATGCGAGATGTCTTCGTGAATTCGGGTAGCTAGATCGTCGGCCGTGGATTTCGCCGTGACTTTAGGTGGTTGCGGTGGTGCCCTAGGCTGCCTAGCCTTTCCTTTCCCTTTCGTCGATGGCGCCAATGAAGGTGGTCCAGCTTGAGAAGATGGCATGCCCGGTACAAAATCCGGTACATCGGGCCTCAGTGCTTGGTCAATCAATTGCCCCGCACTGTCCAAAGAAGGGCCATTCCGGCTCTGGTCTGGTCTCGTCAATTGGGCCTCAAAGCCACGCGCTCTCATTCCACGGGATCGCGAAGGCTGTGTCTCTTGACCGTCGGGTCCTGCATTTTGGCCTTCAGGCCGGGGTGGTCCGTTTCTTTGTCTCCGGCCTCTGCCTTCTCTATTGCCTCCTCTCCGCGAGCGAGACGTTCCGTCCTGTTGACCGGGCTGGGAGGCTGTATTCAGCTGTGGCTGGACCTGTGTCGGCTGCAATTGCGGCGCAGCTTGATTTGAGCCCTCGGTCACAGGTGCCATCCTTGGTTGCTGACCCTCACGATTTGAACCCCGCCCTCGGCGTCTAGATGGTCTAGAAGAACGTGGAGGTCGTGGTCCGGCCGGGGTTGAAGTGTCTGGCTGTGCTGTCGCCATTGCCAAAGATGCGGTCGAGGTCTGACTGAGCCTCTGTGGCGTAGTCATACGCGTGCGGTGTATTTTCTCACTTGGTGGGATGCGCTCGGCTTGAAGAAAGCGGTAGGTGATGAACTAGGTCTGTTGGCTCTTGGCTCTATTCAGGTTGGATGCACAGAAAAGTGTAAGGAATAAAAGCTAACCACCAAGCAGTGCAGCAAAGAGTACAACCAAAAGGCAAAAGCCTGCTTTAAGGAAGGGGATGGAAGATAGCAACAAGGCGAATTATCTAGAAGGCGATAAAAGCTTTCGCGGCAATATAGGGCGGTGGGAAAGGCGGTGACGTAGTGGCGTGCCTTCCGCTGTGACTCAGGAATTACATAACGTGACTCATTTTGCCGTGGCTCCGGCTGGCTTCCGAGATGCGGGCCCGCGATCTATGAAATCGAGTCATGCTTCGTATTACGGTGGGATATATTGAAGCATTTTGTTGACCTAAGTTGGTCATTGATGCAAGGGCAGAGTGCTTGGAAAGAGGAGTGCATATTTGACCCCACTTCCACTGTGCCAAGGCGTCACTTAAAGCAGCCCAGAGGTGTCTTGCAGCACATTGAAATCTAACCTGACCTGGGCAAATGGACACAATTTCAGGTGAAAGTGATTGTGCCTTCAGTTTCAAGCTTCGAGGTACTTCGAATACTATCCTTACTCGAGGGTTCGATCGAGAGACCCGAGACAAGATATCAGCAAAGACAGTCAGAGTACACATTATGAATGCAATTTACCCCCATCCTGAATTAATATAGACAAAAATACAATATCAAAGACAGTACATCATAAGAAAGATGGCGCTATGCAAGAAACCAGCCCATTCACCTCGTTATAACGCACACGAACCACTCATCTCCATCGTAATCAATAAGCCTCTAAATGAACAAAACAATCTCACCACGATCATTCCGTCGCAACCTCAACGCACGGAACAGATCCTTCTCATCATCAAGTCTGCGTTCGCGGTCCGCCCGGCTCCGACCATGGTCACGACCGCGATCAGCATCATACTCATCAGAAAGATCACGGTGGAAGCGCTTAAGCGCCTTGTTAAGCGAACAGCCACGCTCGGTGTCCTTCGACACCAGCGAAAGGAAGTGGTACGCCAGCTCGCGCTGCAGATCCTCATCCGTGCGCGCCGGCAGCCGCGACTGCTTGTAGACGGTAACCTGGTGGCCATGGTCTGCGGAGCCGCGGCGCTCATCAACCTGCTTGAGACGACGGGAGGGTCTGTCGCCGTCTGTGGGGTTTGAGCTCTTACGCTTTGACTTGCGGGACTCGTCGTGATTATCGGCATGGGAGCGGTGGGACTTCTTGCTCTTGCGGACCTCGATCTGACCGTCGCCGCTGGAGGAGCTGCCGCGTCGGGTGCGGACAACGGCCTTGGAGTTGAGCTCTCCGTTGGCGCTGTTAGTGCTGGAGACGGCCGAGCCGCCGAACATGGAGGAGACGAGGCGGCCGGCGCGGTTCTTCATTGAGATGCCGAGACCTGGGTCGCCGTTGCCGTTGGCTTCTTTTCCATTGCGTCGGCTGCGCTTGATAGGGGACGAGGAGTCCTGGTAGGCGCGGCGGCTTGTTTCTGGGCTGTCGTCGCCGTCGACGGACGGGGAGTGCATCATTCGGTTCAGGCCGCCGGTGAGGCCGGAGTGTTGCAGCATGGGGGTGCCGGCGTTGTTGATGATGCTGGAGGGAGCGTCCATCATCGGAGTGTCGACTTCTTCGCGGGGAGTGCTGAGCACCTCTGCTTGGCCGCGCTTGCGCTTCTTCTCGCTGACGGAGCCGGGGGCCTTCTCCTCGCGACGGCGGTCTTTCTTCTTTTTAGGTGCGGGTGTGATAAACTCTGTTGACCCGTTCGGGGGCACTTCTGTGTGCGGGATGTGGCCGGCGCCGTAGGAAAAGCCATTCTCCTGGTATGCGACGTCGTAGTTTTTACCCTCGTCGTCCGTATTCGGGTTGGTTTCGACGCGAGTCAGGGATTCGCTGGGCTCGAAGACCGATTTGGCGTTGGATTTCATCTTCATTTGTTCCTTGGGCGTGGCAAGCAAGACCTTGGAGGCGTTCGGGGTCTCATCGGTGACGAGGTAATCGAACACATTGACAGGCTTGTCGTTGACCGGAGCCGGAGCAGGGGTCCTCGCTTCACCGGCAGGCGGGGGCGTGGGAGCAGGGGGAGGAGGAGCGTTCTTGAGGCCCTCGCCATCTGAACCGTCTTCCACACGTGGTTGTTGGTTGCGGGCATGGGGAGTTTGCTTCGCGTTCTGCTGGGCGTTGTTCTGTCCTTTCTTTCCTTTTTGAGGCTTCTCTTTATAGAGAGCACCCTGGTATTTTTGCGCCTCACTCATGCATGACTATAGCAGCCGGACTTGTTAGCAAATGCCTCCCTCATTGTTTCAGCACCATTGTCAAATAATGCGACAAGACGACGTACCGTATGAGCTCTGTACTCGGTTCCCCAGAAATGCACCATGCAATCGATACAGGTGAACGACGCACCGCGACATTGGCCGCGATGAGGGTCGAGTTTCTTCTTTGTGAGAACATCACCACATGCCTATCAAACTGCTTGTTAGTGCCATTCAAGGACACACGTACACCTCAGACATCAGACATGATGGATCGGACTCACCTCGCAAGAGAAAGACACCATTGTTGATACTAAAGATCACCCCACCTATCAGGTGCAGGCACAGACAAGAGTTATGAAACCGGCAAATAGCGGTATAGAGATCGAATGTCCAAACAAAGCGGCGGACACCAAATGCGCGGTGAAGGTTTGCGACGGGATTAGCGAAGTTTTTCAAGAGGGGGGTCTATCCCTTGTAAGAACCGAGATAAGGTTAAATATGCGAGTTATGTGCCCTGACAATCGAGGCGTCTGGGGAATTGGATCTTTTGAATCTTTTCCAGCCTTCTTCTCTTTTCTTTTCGCTTTCGTCTTTTTTTTTCTTTTTCTCGCGTCGAAATTTGGAAACGCGCAACTCCACGCTAGTCCCGGTCGGGATACACGCTAGGCTGATTTAGGAAGTATTGATAAACTGGGCGCGTCGAGGGAAAAGAGTCCTCTTCGAAGTAGAGTATAGAGGACTGTTAGTTCATGAATTGAAATCATATGAAAATATAGAACCAAAACGACAGGACCCCCCTGGATTGAACTACTTGTTTCAGGGTTGCGCCACCAATAAGTCCTGCAGGCGATGATCGTAATCCGTCCCACGCGGACAGTCTGCTTTGGTGGGAAGAGGCCTGTCAGGAGACTCCATGCTTTCATTCGTCTTCCTTGAACAAGCGTCGCGGGGAGAATCTGAGAAAGCAGCGAGACTGGCCGCTCGAAACAAGCCCCCAAACTCCAGCTATTTTTGGAACTCGACCACACTTCGATCCCTTCGAACATCTACAAGATTAGTGATGTACCCGACAAGACAGCCCCCTCACTGTTTGGGTGTATCATTCAGGCCATATGAGACTCGTCGATCTGTTGTTATGTATCACGAGGGTGTGACGTCGCGACATTGTCGCTGTTGCGCGCAAGTGAAAGAACAAGGGAAAGTCTATTCGGTGCTTTCTGCTAAGACATCGAGCTGGGTGCGACGGAGTGCGCGCTTTAGTCTCCTGTGCCGTTCGGGGATACACTGGCCAGGCTTCGCGGGTCATGCGCGTTATTTTCACTTGATCACCAGATAGGCTGGTCTTTGCGCGCAGATTGTCAAGGTCATGCACGGTGAGGGGGATCGGCGGTTTAGCTTGGAGAGTGGAATTGTATACTACCGTTGTAGTTGTTTTTGACCGACTTGCAGGCTGCTGTCTTTTTAAATGCTGATGAGATCAGGGGATTCTCTCGAGGTAGTGGATGTATTGACGTCCGTGGATATGCCCTAAGGAAAGAGGGACAAACACAAGATGCGCTCAACGGATTTAGTGTAGTAACTACATGATTGGTACAACATATAGTGAGGGACCACTCTTCATATGAAAGCCACATGCAAAACATAACAAGGGTATATTTGATATTAGTACAGCCAACGATCAATTAATGTACAAGGGAGACCAGCTCCGACAAGCTCCGACCAGCTCCATAAGCGTGAGCAATCATAGATCCAAGAGCAAGTAGGCACCGCTGTGCGCCAGAGCGAATGAATCAAGAAGACCCATCAATCTGAGAGAATAAGCAATAGCACCCTCTCAACCGCGAGTAGTCCTGAATCGCATGTTAGCAACCAAACAGCTAATCAGCAATTCGCCACATCAGGAGTCCACTAACTCTTCCTTCGAGATCTCCACAGCAGGACCATCGTGCTGCCCCGTGCCCTCCTTCGCAGCATCAGACCGAGAGGCAGCCGACCCCTCCTCCTCCTTGCCACCCTCATCATCACCTTTGCAGCCACAATCATAAAATTCTCCCAGATTGGTGCAATCAAAATCAGGCTTATCAAGCATGGCATTGACCTCATTATGAATAAAGCAAGCCCACCCCGAAGCCGCATTACGCGACGACACCTGAGGCGGGTATTTCTTTAAATGCTGTTGGAAATGCTCGGCACACTCTCCACTAATCAATCATTAGTCTCTCAACCAATTACACCCATCGCATCGAACGATAAAAAGGACGCTAGTATAGCAAACTTACCAAGGGTATAACCGGGCAAATAGGTATATGTAAGAGCGCAGCGCTTCCTTCTGGTCATCCGTAGGTGTCTCCGGGAACCGCGCCATGACAGTGTGGAAGTATTTCCAAGTCGCACGACCTAACTCAGCCCTGTCCGCCAATCCGCAATTAGCAATTTGTCCCACCATTCGCATCCATTGCAGACAGATCTCTCGCAGTGCGCCTTACTTGACTGTCTCGTTGCCCAGCTTCGGCATCACCACGTCTCCCTTCAGTGTGCTGTCGTGGATAGTTATCCCCGGGGCGGAGGCCGGCGCGGAGTGGTCGATGTGGCCGGGGGCGCGGATGGCGGGGCTCGGTGGCCCTTGCGGTCGGATGAAGAGGAAAAAGATGAGGCATAGTGAGATCGCTGCGCTGATGGTGATGCGTCGTGTGATTTGTCGGTTCGCCATGTTGGCTTTTGAATGGGTCGGGGGACTGGGAGTTGTGGGAAGGCGATGTCGCCGAGTGTCCGATTGCGGGGGGCACTGGGACTAGTGAGCAGGGAATATTCCCGCGCGAAAGAGGTGTGAGAGAGTTTCAGCTGGCTTGAGAAAGAAGTGCAGGAGGGAGCTTCGAGATGAAGGAGTCCACGTGTTGCATGCTACAGCTTAGTCATGGATGTGCGGCCTCCAGCTTTACCCCGCGGGGAAAGTAGTCTTTGAATATAGTTAGGTTATTACTTTCTTGTACGATTGATTCTCACGAGGATACAATTTATAAGAAGACAATTCGTACCATTGCGCTCGATGGACGATAGATCTCAGTATCATTGATCCAGCCCATCTAGACCCACATCGGATGTGCTCCGGGTTTCACCTGTGAAGTCACAGGGTTCGGCCTAGATGCACTGGTCTGACAGACTTCCACTTAACTAGCATCCAAGGTCATTGAGCTGAGGTCCCCGGCTGTTGCATGGATGTGTTCGATCCCAAACTACTGGAGTATCTACCTTCCCTCGTATTCTCCAGCAACTGAGTTACTCAAGCTAGGAGGTAAGTCCTCCTTGCGTGTACCCCAGTCGCTTTCCTTGTCCCCGAGTGTTAGCTCCAGCGTCATTCCCTGAGTGAAGAACTCGTGCCCAATCCAGCTCTTGGTGTAAGGCTTTCCATTGAGCTTGGCACTTTGGATAAATATGTTCTTGTAGGTTTTGTCGAAGTTGATATTGCGAATCGTAGCAGTTTGATGGGTTTCAGGGTGAGTGATGGCGACGGCCTTGAAGAATGGAGGAATAATCAAGTACACATTCTGACCGGGGTTTGGGAATAGGCCCATCAAGCTCCATGCTAGGAAAGAACCCATGGCTCCCGAGTCGTCGTTGCCGGGTAGCCCGTTGTGCGTGGCGTTGAACGAAGATGGGATGTAAGCGTGGGCTCGACTGGCGGACAGCCCCGGGCGCCCGGCATAGTGGTAATCATACACAGTCAAGAAGACGGGCTCATTGCCCATGTCGGCCAAGCCAGAGGTGTGGAAGTAGTCCAAGCGAGACACGAAAGACTGTGGGCCACCAACCATCTTGATCAAACTTGCCATGTCATGAGGGACGAAACTAAATAATGTTAGTACTAGAGACCTGCTGTGGATAAAGAATGATAGACCCACAATATATACTCCCAAATGCTGGACTCAAATGTCTCTGAAGGGTTCGAGGTGAGAGAGCACCACGACGCCAGAGCACTGCAGGCAATAGGGTCTTGGTAGCCCCAAGTACCATTGATGTATTTTGGCTGAAAGAAGCCAGTAAAGCCAGTATCTGTCCCATTCTGTAACAGGGACTTTTGATCTTCTTTGTACAAGTTTTGCCAGTTGCCGGAGCGAGCTAAGTAGGTGGTGTAGTCTTTCTTGCCAAGACCCTTGCCTACAACTGCCAAACTATAATCGTTATAAGCGTACTCCAGTGTCCGCGAGATGCTCCTTGAATTGGTACCAAAGCCAATGTAGTCGAAGTCCAGATATGGGATATAGTCGAGGTGTTTCCAGCTCTGCAGACCTCCGCGCCCTTCGTATGACCACTCTAGAGGCTCATTCTCTGCGTCGTTGACCATAGCTTTGTAGGCGAGCTCCCAGTCAATACCAGTGAGGTTCTTCACATACGCATCTGCAAGGACAACGTCGGCATTGGAACCACCCTGTGTCCAGCCTTTGCAAAGACTCATGCGACAATCCGGCAGCCACCCCTCATGCTTAAAGGTGTCTAGTAAGCTTCGGACCATCTTTGACTGTGCTTGTGGATCAATGATAGTGAGAAACGGGTGTTGCGCCCGGAAAGCGTCCCACAGGCAGTAGAAGGAGTCAAAGTATGGCTCGTCGCTTTTCCAAAGTGGGTTCTCCCCCGTCAGATCTTGGGGCGATAACATGGTGCGATAGATGCCGCTCCAGAAACTGCTAACCATCTCGTCGCTGACACCTCCTGGCGTGAGCTTGATAGGGCTCAGCTTCTTCTCCCATGCGCTCTCTGCTTTTTCGCGCAGATCGTCAAAGGCATCTTCTGGATCCGGCACTTCTGATTCGGCATTTTTACAGGCCTGATCCGTGCTAATATAGCTGACGCCTACCCGCACAGTCACAATGCCATTATGTGGACGGTCAAATGTCATATAGCCCCCAGCCTGAAGGTAGAAGTTGTTGAAGCCGCGAGTGACAAACAAGTCCTGTACCGATCCAGCTCGGTCATTGACCCAGATTCCGCTACCCTCGACCTCAGCATTGCCACAATCAGCACAGAAATAAGACTTGTACGAGCCAGCCCCAAAACTAGGTAAGAAAGTCCCATTGCCTTTGATTCGGCCGCTATCAGCATCCAGGCTAATGGAAGCATTCTGCCGGCTATCCCACAAATCAGTCAAATCCAGCGAGATCAATGGATTCAAGTCACTTCCATCCGCTGCCCGGCCCCGAGGGAAAGTAAAACGATACAGAGCCGTGCGCCGTGCGGCCGTCATCTCAGCCTTAATGCCACTCTCAAGCGTCAAGGCAAAGTAGCCTGGCCGCGCTACCACGGAGTCATTTTTGTAGTGGATGGCACGAGCCGATTTTGGAAACTTGCAATTATCCACGATATTGTCTTTGCAATACTGCGGGAACAGAGGGAAATTGCCCATAGACGGATTCCCGCCTGTGCCACTGTCATGCATGTGCGAGAAGCCAATGACCTTGCTCCCATCAGTAGAAAAGCCTCCAGTATTCTGGCCGTCGACGTCGGCGACGGGCTTTGCCATGCCGTAAGGCAGGCTTGCGCCTGCAAAGACGTTACCGCCATTGGTTGACCCGATCAGGGGATTGACGTGGCGAAGGTCATTCTGCGTTGCTACTGTGCTCAGGGCACTTTGGAGAAGGAGTAGGCTGTACAGGGTATTTGTCTGCAGAATCGCCATGGCGCTTTGGAATGTGAGTGTTGTCGCACGCGCAATGACGCGTTGGAATCGTAGATCTGGGTTATGGGAGGCACGATGGATGCAGGAGACGGGACAAAAGATCGAGGGTCTGCTCCTGCAAGGAGGTTGCTCATTTGGCTGTGCTGTAACGTCGCATTGTTCGTGTGATCGACAGCCTAAATGGTGTTAGTGTTGGATGCTAGGGAGACTACCCTGTGCGGGGTTGGTGTTTCCCCAGTTATTGCGCCTCCTGGTGTATAGCTCTGCCCAGGTGGATTATCTTCAAGTTACGCAGTATATATCTCTACTTGAGGAAGGCATTTCGGTTCATGTCTGGCTGTTGAATAATTTCTAAGCAAGCCGATCTTCCAAAGTTCCAGGGTTAGTTTAAGTGGTGTATATATAGTCCTCCCAATCTCTTAATGGCCTCATCAATCAAATACTTGTCAAGCGTGAAACTGTCCTTGTGCTCCAAGGACAAACCTTAAACTATATAGACGATTATAGCTATTAATTTGTATACTGTCTGTACTTTCTAGTTGGTGCTGTGTAGTGCAAATTGTCTCACTGGTAGGTCACAACATTGCCTTTTAGGTTCCCTTCGATATCTTTACCCTCTCTTTGAAGAACTGATCCTGTCACATCTCCGCTATCTACTCACGCCATTGATCCACTTAAGTGCCCCGCAGACTTACCTGAGGTCCGATTTGAGTTACGCGAAGCACCAACTCACCAAACTTTGGCTTGGCATTATCAGAAGCATGGCAATGCACAAATGTAGGCTAACAACCCTGACCAATATTACCCTTGAGCTATTGCTCATAATCTCTACGTTTTTATCCCTAGCCGATGTTGCTTGTCTCACCCTATGCAACCACCGCTTCTTATCGTCCTTGGAATTTGAAGTCCGCAATATACCACATAGCCGCGCCAGGTGGCATAGAAAGAAAGCGGATTGACTTGTTGACACGATTATTTCGTGACTCGCCAGAATACTATCTTTGTCACTGGCGTTTACGACTTCATGTTTGGCGAAAAGTGTTGGGACCCAACCTTAGATTTCTAAACTGCGTGAAAACCCACGATACAAGGTTATCTCGCCTCACGCTGCCTCTGGACATTTCCTGCTTCGCAAGCTACCGAGTTGATTTTGTTCATCTTCAAATTTCCTACGCGAAGATTTCACTACGGACCTCGATTCAGGACTCCCGTCCAGTCATTACTCCACACGGAGGTGGTGATCTTTGATTACAGAAGAATAGGGCCAGATCTAGCCCGCATTTGTGCCCCACGCGCTGAAGAAGGCTCCCGAGGTCCCAATGTAATACTGCGGCAAAGCTCATGTCAATTGAAGCTCAAATCTGCTAGAATCCCCCGAGCCTCTACTTATGAACGCAAGATGTGTCACACTGGAAAATGTCCTTATGAAGATTGTCCCTATGCCAAACCGGATGGAAAGCCTGATTCCACGCAGCGGTTCGAGAACGATCTATCCAGGCCAATCATTCGGATGCATTGTCAGATGAGGAAATATATTACCGATACAGCTCATTTTTCCATGACCAGACATCTCGAAGGTTAATGACTCGATTCAAGCCCAACGGTTGGTATTTACGCGAAGAAAGAAAGGAAGTTCGTTCCTCCCGTTGTATCGATCGTTGAGAGAAGCGAACGGAGACAATCAACAAGATGACGGTCGTGCTTGTCGTTCACAGTTGGAACGATTATCCAACTAGGCCCCGAATCATTTTCAATGCGTCGACATCTCTACTTCATTATCTGGTCTCTACTATTCTTGCTCTCGCCTCTTCAGTATACATACATCCATAGCATGACCTTAGGTAGCCCCGCTGGGATCAAATCCCTTGCCGTACCCCATTTGCTGGTCTGTGCGTCCCACAGACAAGGACGGGCGACGCCTGACTAGTGCTGTAGAAAGCCGAGAGCGCGCTGGAAAGCTTGAGCTAGCGTCACGATTGTACATACATGTATCTGATTTTGATCAGATAAGAGAATTTGAACATGTTCGGGAAAGAAACTGATATGGCAAGTCTCTGACAGTCGGATACGTGCAGTCATGATCTGCAGCTGATCCTTTCAGGCACCAAATGGAGACTCAAACTTGATCCTTTATGTTTTGCCTTTGCGATGTGGCTTCCGTTCGAGGACCTTGCACGGACAGCGCGTGGACATGCAAGGGACATGGTAGATAGCCCGCCTCATGCTAGCAAGTGGTAAGGGATAAACAGAGCACGGTAAGAGAGATGATGCCATGATTTGAGTAGAACAACTTTGCATAATGCCCAGATGATGTCCGTATTGTTGACGCAACCGGATGCCGCATCTGGCAGGTAGCAAGAAAGAGGAAACTGCGACCTTGAAAGCCTTGGCGGTAAAATCCCCGCTAGTCCAGATTAAGAGAGATTCTTCATGGTGGACCAATCATTGCTGCGGGCCCGACACCGTTAAGGGGCGAATGGGCGATGATCATCAGCCACCACAACCACTAATTGGGCGACTTATCAGATTGAGGGCCCACCACCCCGAGATTATCTGATCTCAACGCTTCGGGGCCTCCGGCTTGAGAGCCACGGCCCCAAAAAAAATGGAGACAGTTTGCGCACCGAGTGCGGGAAATTCTCGTTCGAAGAATCCCGGGCCTCTATCTTTCCAGAACAGAGAGGAAAAAATGCCCCTCTGACGTTGCAGATCTTTCTCCTCTCCTTTTCCCCTCCTCTCTCACCCATTGAATCCTTGCATAACATCCAACAGCTCCCTGGAAGCCACCACGGAACTGGCACCCAGTTCGTGCTTCCTGTGATCGGACCAAGGGAAATTCCAGTGATGGGTATCCCTGAGGCCGCTCGAGGTCACGACGACGACGAAAGCCTCGACAGAACTATAGTGCAGGATCAATCACCGAACTCGCAAAACAATAAACAGGAGGCGTCAAAGGTCCGAGTCGGCGATGACTCGTCTCTATATGATACCGAAGCAGCGTCCGGCTCAGAAGACTCTCGCCAAGGCGACGTATTCGACGATGCGAAGGAATTAGCACTACATCCCGATAGTGTCACCGAGGGTGCGGAGTTGGGCCAACAGAAGGCGGAAGCAGCTGCACTTGCCTGGAGCTGGCCAGCGTTGGTCGGAATATATGCATGGTAAGTTGACTGCGGTACCAGGGCTTATTCGTTCTGGGGAGGGGACTATTGCGACGAACCAAAATTTCTGATAACGATGGAAATTGCAGGATCTGGATTTGCACATTCATGTTGGCTTTTCACTCAAACATCAGCGGGTTTCTCATCAACTATATTCAAGGAGGCTTCCGCTCTGCACCGCAGGTCTCAACCGCTTATATATTGGCGAATATTGTTGGCGGTGTTCTTAAGCTACCGCTGGGTAAGACCTTGAATCTGTGGGGTCGTGCTGAGGCCCTGGTGGTCTCGACCAGTATCTACCTGCTTGGCATGATTGTTCTCACCGCGTGCAACGGCCCCAATGGATACGCAGCTGGCTATGTGCTTTACTGGATTGGGTATTACTGTCTATATCTGATCTTGAATATTTTCGTCGCCGATACTTCGGGTCTGCGGAACCGAGCGTTCGCTTTTGGATTTATGCAAACTCCGTTCATCTGTACCGCATTCACCGGTGGGCTGGCGGCTAACTCGATATACACGAAGTACGGGTGGCGCTGGGGTTATGGCATCTTCTGCATTGTGATGCCATTTGTGTTTTTGCCCCTTGCCATGGTGTTCAAGTACTATGAGAAGAAGTCAGAAAAGAACGGCATTTTCCGCCGCCAACCAAGTGGTCGGACAGTGCAACAGTCTATTGTTCATTATATTCATGAGTTCGATGGTAAGGATATCAGGATACCCATACTCAAGCTCGTTATACCTTTACTAACATCTCCTTGCTAGTTATTGGTGCTTTTTTGCTTATGATTGGCTGGGTATTGTTCCTGCTACCATTCAGCCTGGCTCAATACGGGCGCTCCCAATATTCAAGCGCAACCTTCATTGTGCTCATTATCCTAGGAGTGAAGATGCTGGTTGTTTTCGCGGCATGGGAGAAATGGGGTGCACGAACCCACTTCATCCGCTATGAGTTAATCAAGCGCCCGACCATTTTAGGCGCATGCACACTAGCCGCTGTGCTATTTTTCAGCTTCGAACTCTGGGATCAGTACTTCTACAACTACGTCCTGATCTCCTATGATGTCACCGCCGTCGAAGCAAACTACATGCTCCAGATCTATAATGTCGGCTCTTGCTTCTTCTCCCCAGTCATCGGCGCCGTCATCTGGGCCACTGCACGGTTCAAGTATATTTGCCTGTTCTTCGGAGCACCACTCATGATCCTCGGCTCTGGCCTAATGATCTACTTCCGCGGTGCAGATCACGGAATCGGCTACGTTGTCATGTGTCAGGTCTTTATTGCCTTTGCCGGTGGCACACTGGTGATTGGCGAAGACATGGCGGTTATGGCGGCAGGTGGTCGCGAGGGAACACCGATGATGCTGGCTCTCATCGGACTATTCTCGAACATCGGCGGTGCAATCGGGCTCGCTGTTGGCGCGGCTATCTACAACAATGTCTTCGTCAGCACCCTCACGGCCCAACTGCCGGACAACCTGAAAGCAAACGCCACTCAGATCTACTTCGACGGTATCAACGTGCAGTCGACCTACCCGTGGGGAACTCCTCTCCGCGAAGCCGTGGCTTATACATGGGGCTATGCTCAGCGCTTGAACTGCATTGCTTCCACTGCCATTTTGGTGTTGACTATTCCTAGCATTCTGGTTTGGAAAAACTATGATGTCAACCAGAAGCAGAACAAGGGCAGAATGATCTTCTAGAAGGATTATACATTGCACGGTTATAAGCCCGGTTGCTATGCGTGGGAGTGTTATTTTTGTTCATGTCTTCCATTGTGTTGGGTGGGCTGCATTCTCTGCTGTGCAGAGGTCAGTACTGTCTAATGAATGTACATACCTACATATATACACCGGATTTTGTCCGGCAACGCTTGGCGTTCTCCTTCCGTTCTAGTGCTCACCCCCTCGCCGCTTTTGCTCACTGAGTAGAATTGAGCACGCTCCTGATCGACCTGAGCTGCTCAGTGATCATTATGTAATCAACCTGATTCAGGGCTGAACTCACCGGTCTGCTTACCTAAGCCCGCCCAGAGGTCGGGACTTAAGAGCGACCTGAGTAAGCAAGCTCAATAAAACGCGACACGCTAGTCACGCTAAGACTCGTCGCTTTTGCTCACAGTAGACTCAGTCACGCCCCGAATCAATCTACATACTTCAAAACGAAGTGATGCATTCTTCCAGAAAAGCAATGATATGGGAATGACCAAAAATCAAGTTTGGGCATCTCATTGTGCTAATCACGCTCCATACATGGCGAACCAGTCTTGATTCCAACTCTGGCCTAAATTTATATCGAACAACATAGCAGCCGCTTACGACCAAAACTCGAACATATAGATCTAGTCAAGGAAAGATGGCTTGTCCTTCCGCTCCGATGTCGAAGTATTCTCAGCAATCCCCATATCGTCAGCTGTTGGCAGTAGCGGGGGAACATATTCCTGGCCATTTTGAATTGCACGAACCACGTTTCCATACTCTTCGTAGGCCAGAGGCTGGCAGTTGTGGTTCAGAATCCACGCCGGTCGAGCTGTTTTGATCGCACTAGGATTTTTCAAAGCAGACTCCCAATCCTGATCATACCATTGTCTATGTGATATCCCACTGGCCTCTTGGATGACGGTCGCTCGAGGTTTTCTGAAGAGGTCAGTTATCTTCCAAACAGACATTCCAAGCACTATAGATAAGAAAAAAAAATACCTGATTCTTTCAGCAACTTGAAGTGCCAGCGGCACATCAGACTTTTCGGCAAGCTCGAGAGTGATGGCGAGGATGGCAGCATCTTCGACAGCTTGACAAGCACCCTGGCCTAGGATGGGAAGCACGGCATGTGCTGCATCGCCGATCACAATCATCCTACCACCTTTCGATATCCAGGTTTTGAGCGGCGGTCTCATGGCCAGTGGATGGTGAATGAGATTCTGGGGCGGAACGTATTTCAGAACAGCGTCGAATGCCGACTTGAGCGGCCAATCCTCCATGAGTTGCGACACGTCATCAAAGCTTCCAGGGAGCTTCCCCAATTTCTGCTCGGCGAATTTGCCCTGTGTGGTGTATTTAGAGACTGTCCTGGTTGTAGGTGGCTGGAAGTGAAGGGGACCAAGGAGTATCATCTGGGTTCTTACATTGTACATCGCGACCAAAACAATGCGTCGACCATTCTCGAAAGTGGAAAAGCCAATTTCAAGACCGGGGCCTTTGAAAACTTTGCCAAAATCCGCACGTTCAGCCCCATCAAGGAGCCATCCTGCATCTTTGTCTTGGAGGAGCTCCTCGGTGCTGAAAGACGTTCGAAAGGCATGCTCGGTCGCTGGGAGAAAGGGTGGATCATCTTCGAGGATCAATTGCCTGCCTTTACTGTTGATTCCATCACAACAGATGATGCAGTCAGCCGCGTATCGCTTTTGATCAACAGTGATAACACCAGATTCATCTACAGTCTCCCAATAAGAAGCCACCTCGGCATCAGGTCCCATGTGAAGGTCGATGCCAAGGCTTAGGGCATGCTCGTAAAGGGTAGACGCTAAGATTGACCGCAGAACCCAGTATCCCTCATTTTTCTGGACACCTGACATGTCTGCTGGGATGATAGCCTTCCCAGCAGTGTCACAAATTTCAATCGACACGGCGCTACTTCTTTCATAGAGTTGCTCGTGGATATGACCATCGCCCCATTTGCTGATGATCCTGGCTGCGTTGGTAGAAATGCCCAGCAGGTCTCCCTCTATGGACATGAGATTAGTAACCGAAGAGGTTTTCTCCAGCTTCTACCAGGATATGGGAACGCACTGGTGCTTGTATGAACGGGGTTTTTGTCCAAGGCTATTACCGTGTGTCCCTTCCTATGACACTCGATAGCCGTTGCTAAGCCTCCAATCCCCAGACCGACAACTATCACCCTTATTCCAGAGGAATGAGGTGGAGCAGTCCCAGCGGGCCCAGATGAATGTGACACTGTCATATCTCCGTTGATTTAGAGAGAGGTTGACAAAGCAAAATATGGGGTAGGAGAAGGGCTGGAGAATCAGGAGGATAAGAGCATATAGAACAAAAAAAAAGATCAGTTCAGATATGTGTATGGCAGTCGAGGTCCTGAATGGTAGCTACAGAGCTTAAAGGAATGGTGATGCCTTTATAAGCATCCAGTGCCAGCTAGATGGTATAGGCGACGAAAACTTGAATCACTATTGCAATTTGCAGTTATTTTGCAAACTGTTTGTCAAATACGAGAGTTGGTAATGGTAACTCAGTACATGACGAGATATAGATCTTTCAGGTGCAAGCAGAGTGGGCTCCAAGAAATTCGTGCTTGCTGCAGGCAATCTGAGTGATGAATTTACTTATTGCAGGTAGCTAGAATCATTGCTGCAGAAAAAGAAATGACTGATCTAGTGCTTATGAGGGAAACAAACCAAAAAAAGCAATAACTGGTATCTGTCCAGTCACCCGTGTCCACTTAGTCCTAGGAATACAAGGATCCTGCAGTATTGCAATCATTATGCGTAGGATTCAGGAGATTAGCACATTGCTCCACTGAAAGTATCACGTACAGCTATGCATATACGAGGTGAGAGTGGCTGGCTGTGTCATTTTCAGTCAAGTAGACGTGCCAAATTTGTGCTCAGAAATTTGGCACGTCTACTTGGCTCTCTTCAATTTCCTTGCATTTTTCGATCAGACTAGCGATACTGGTCGCAGGATTATTGCGTGATTATCACTTCCGCATCCGCATACCCTATACAGTGTGGTCGACATAGCAAGGGTCTTGCGGCATCGATCGTTGGTCTTGACGATCAATATGTTCACAGCCGGATAAGAGACGACAGCACATGCACTGTGTAGGCTGCTAAGCTTTGCATCATGAAGATGGCACTTAGTGCCATGCCCACTGGTCTTCCTTAATGTAGCGAGCACAAAAGAGGCAGCCGATAGCCAGCTTAGCTACACAAAGCGGACTGTTGGACATAGCAACCGTGTAGTGAGAGAACTCAGGGTTATGGAGAGTGAAAAGGGGACTGTTTGTCCTGAATTTCCTGATCGATATACCAAATTCTAGAGTAATATCACACGTCTGCTTCATGAGAAGACGATTACATCGGGAGTAGATTTCCTTGAAGTAGTTGGTATAACAGCAACATACTAAGCTGCCCAAGCCAATGTTATTCATTCTTTCTTTCTCAGGGCAAAGATCACTCTACCAGTGTCAGCGCTAAAGAGTTTCTCCACATCAAGCTTTTCATCCACATCCGAAAATAGCGCGTTCCACTCCTCCGGTGTCCGGTTGACACAACCGAGGATAGAAAGCATGTATAGTTGATGTGAAGCTGTCAAAGGCGGTATCTCATCAGCGTGAAACCCGTCACTGACAAGGCAGGTAGAAAGGTTGGGAGCCATGGCGTCAACAATGTGGCTCAAGATATGCTTGCAGGCGCTGAGTTGGAAGGTTAGTAACTATGGAAGAAACGCGACGGCAGGGGCTGATACTGGAGTATAGACATACCTGTCTGGGTGATCCATGAGGACATTGTTGAGTAGGTACACGTCGGCTCCTTTGACGGGTTGGGGGCAGAAGAAATCGTGCGCCTGCCACTTGATCCTTTGATCCTCGGCACGGGACTCGGTGGTCTTGGATTCCGGATCTTCAAAAGCATCTTTGTGGTCCTGAATGATGAAATTGAGGTTGGAGTACAACTTTGCCAGACGAAGGGAATGATGTCCTCTACCACCACCAACATCAACAACGGTAGCAAGCTCCCCAAGACTTTGAAATGGGAATGTCATTTCCAGAGAAGTATCCGCCGCAGTAGCCTCCAGTGCAGTGTCGAACCGTTCTCCACGTTTTCTATCAACGTCGCGGATGTACTCGTAGAATGTCTTCTCGGCTAAAGAAAACGTGTCAGTAACGGTAGGATCTACCGATCAGGACCACATACTTCCAAATGATCTGCTAAAAGCAGAATTGTGCGGGCTCTGCGGTATCTGAAATTGATTGGCAGCCAAGTAGTCGCACATGTGGCCACTGGCACGCAATCCCTCATCGACTCTGTTGCGGCACTGTTAGCTCTTCCTCCCGAAAGTTCAAGCGAGACCTTACAGTAATTTGAACCAGCTCTCTAACTGCTTGTTGTTAAAAGCTAGGGAACTACTGTTCTGGCGATATGTTCCAGGAGTCACTTCCTCAAAGATGCCGTTGGATGTAAGTTGTGACATGACCAACTCTGGAGGAAGTCAAAACCAATATCCCATCAAGTCAAACTTGTAGTACGTACTCAGCAACTTCTTCGAGCAACCTGTAGCCTCCACCAACTTGTCCATAGGAGTGGGATCCTCAAGCGCAATATGAGTCGGAAGCTCCATTTCGAGAGCGAGCGAGATTGCAACGCTGACATTGTAGCTCATGGCTAGGCGGTTCACCAGAATCACAGGGTTTGAGACCAACGAAGCCAATTGACTACACGAAGCAGAGATCCTTTCGGCCCGTTCACCGATGAAGTCTGCCTCTGGTTCTTGGCAGATTGCTTCAACATCGCGTTTGATGGATTCAGCAAGGTCGAGCATGATTCTTTTTTGACCAGGAGGGCCTGTCATTTTGGCGGTACACTTGAAGAGAGGAGATACGTAAACAGCAAATTAGATGAAAATTGAAGGTGAAACATGAATCCTTGACCAGGGCAGATTGTGGAATATGTATGAAGATTCGTATTCCCATCCGTTGCGAAAATGAGATCAGGCTCCCTATCCCAGCACCATTTGTTGGCTTTCTGGACTCCGTCTATCATGATTATGGACAAAATTGATCGACGGAGCCCAGGCCCTATTGCATGACTACTGCCAGATACTCGAAATCACATCAAAGCTGGCCAACTATCATATGCAGTCAATGCGGCTACGCATATGCAATGCATCTGGCAGGTTGGAACCTGCCAGCCCCGATCGTGGGTACGAGTATCTAGCGCGGTATGCATGATTGAAAATTGACCTACTCGCAGTGCACGCTGTCTCTTTGCAAAAAGAAAAAAGAAAAGAAAAGCAAAAAAAAAAATCAAAGAATCACGTCTAACCCACTTCATCGTCATACAGCAGGTATCTCTTGAGTCTTGGCCGACCTGCAAATTTGACCTGCTGTATCACCATCAAATCAAGGACTGTATCCTTCCAAGACTAGTTATCAAAGTGGGTCTGAGAATTGAGGCCTTTTTCAGCGCTGGTAGTCGTGATTAGGTATGTCCGCTCTTTTAGATTATTACGTCAGCAATCCCCAGGACAGAGATGTAGTACGCAGATAGTGACAGTTTAGACAATACATTATCAAAAGTGTCTCCTAAACTAAGTGGAACTGACGTTGCTATTGATGCCGAGCGAGGCCTGATGTTTGACAACGTCTTGCATAACAACCGAAACATCTTGCTCCGCATTCTCCCACTCCCTGACCATGACTTCGCCATGAACACTGCTCCGAGGTTCAAAGACCGCATCAAAGTCGCCGGGAACTGATAGGAGACCCTGTGTAAACTTGACATTGCGAATTTCCTGCATCTTTCCGTTCTCATCCTTGGAGTTTTTGATATTGTATCCCCATAGAATGCTTGCAATCATCAGGAAAACAGAGTTTTCTCCAATGCTTCGACCTGAACAAGCACGTCGACCATAGCCGAAGTGGTTCGAGAATTGCGTGCGTGTGGCCGGCTCCAGCCATCTCTCGGGACGAAACTCGTCGGGATCCGCAAATGTGGTATCGTCTAAGCTCATTGACCACGCCAAAGGCCAAATGGCCGCTCCCTTAGGGATCCTGTAACCGCCAATCTCTTGGTCTTCCAAGACTGCATGGGGAAACAAAAGCGGGCTGATAGGGCGCCATCTTTGCGTCTCCTGGATCAATGCAGAGACATATGGGAGGTGTGGCTTATCCTCGAGACACGGAAGCCGGCCAGAACCGACATGTTGATCCAACTCCTTTTGTGCAGCAATGATAGCTTCGGGCGCAGTGAGAGCAGCCAGCGTAAAAACTTCCATGATGGCAGTAGTAGTCTCAAGGCCAGCGTCGATCAGCATCCCTATATCGTAGGCCAACTGTACCGGTTGGACCTTCAGCGCCTCCTTGGAACCAACAAATTGCTTTGTCCAGTTCCATGATGGGCGCCCCAGGCCCCTGTTTATGTTGCGCAGGTGAACAGACGTTTCGAATTCCGCGATCTCATCTGCAACTTTCTTCCACGGCGCAAACATCTTGGGGAAATAGTTCAAGATGGGCAAAAGGTCCACCATCCAGGCCTGAGAAGTGATGCGCAGAAAGTTCGCGTGTCGTTGTTTGAATTCCTTCATCTCGTCTTCATCGCCATGAATGATACGCTTGCCGTACACGAGAGAGAATATGACACTCGCGTTCATGCGAAGGAAGATCTTCTTGAAATCGTTGGAAGAGAGGAGCTCATGCAGTGCCTGCCTGACTTCTAGGCCCTGCAATGGCTGATAGGAGCGGGAGGCCCGCGCACTTAACATTGGAGATATCATACGCTGATAGGTTTGGTAATGCGGAGTATATCGCCCAAAGGCCGTATACAGATTCCGTCCAACGGTTTCCACAAACATCACCAGTCTGGGCCGGTCGATGGCGGATCGCTTATCCAGGACGTCGCGTGCAAGCTGAGGGTCTCCGATGAGAATGTGCGTAGCACCGGCGATTTGGACAGAGAATATAGGGCCATATTTTCTCCGGAAGTTCTCATATTGCAGCCAAAGAGAGTCAGCTGTCAGTTGGTGGATATTGCCAACAAATGGGATTCGACGAGGGCCAGGGGGAAGTTTGCGGTAGGCAATGGATTCGTAGAGGAGGCGAAGGAACACGACGCCAACTGAAAGAATGGCAAGCAGAACAAAATACATGATTTCACAAGAACAATCCAGCTCACGGGGGCAATTCGAGGCGAGTAGCGTGAGTTGAGTGCTGTAGGGAAATGGAAGATTTGAACTAATCCAGCAGAACCCTTCCCCTGCAGTCCTACTCGATCTTTTGTCTTACTTCATGTGGGCAAAATTCCCCTCGAGTCTAGGTGCATTGGTCCCTGGGATCGTCAGAGGTTGTTGTGGACCCCTGAAGTTGACTGAAGCTGAGAAACTGCCCTAAGCTAGTTACCACATGCAGGTATGTACCCATCCCGCATGCTGTAAGTGCCGTAATTTGTGATACACGTACGGTACCTAACTACATGTAGATTTTGAGTCTACGATAAATTCATATATTTTACTCGAGATGCGTCGAAAAGCTGTCCTTAGAGCCCACAGGCCAAGATATATTTTTCTCATGAGCTGACGCCGCAACTTTCAGACATACTACCGCCAGCGGGCAAGAAATTATGAAGCCCTTTCAGCCTATTCCCCTTACACCATTAGATCACACTCTACCGCCTCCATCATCCTTTGCATACCTGCTTGCTTTCCAGTCAACTGATAACGAGGAAGCCATTCGTTGTGTCTCATTTGGCCTGTCTGAGTTGATAGAGCATGTTCCTTTTCTGGCCGGAGAGATTGTTGTTTGGCCCATCGCCGATGAAAGGAGCAATGTGCAGCATATCGTCCCTCAAAGCAGCCCCTCGCCGGAAGGCCGAGTCTTGGAAATTCGTCATCATCCATTTCCACTCGCAGATGTCAGGCAATACTTGTTCGCCTCTGGCTCGGACGTGACTGTCGAAGAGCCCCAGGGTACACCTTGCATAACCCTTTCAGCTCTTCTGCAAGACGCCAGCACTGGAGCTTCTGGGTTTCACCCAGTGCTACAGGTCACAGCAAATTGCTTCTCTGACGGAATTGTCTTGGGAATAGCTTTCAAACATTGTGTCTTCGACGGCACGGGAGCAACCGCAGTAGTGGAGTTGCTCGCAGATTGTTGTCGAGCCTATCCAGCGTCAATCGAACCGAGAACGAGTGGAGAAAGACAAGCGGAGCTCCGGGCTCTCATCTCCAAGGTCGACAGTAGTTTGTCAACTTGCGACTTCTCTCACCAGTACGGCCCAATAGAGAGCATCTTACCCCCAGGCTTTGGCTTACGGGAACAGACGTCTCTTCAATTCACGTTTTGCCACGATCGCATTCGGCATCTCAAGACTCTCTTCGGTATGCTCCCGGGCGCGTGGAAAGCCAATCGAGCAGATAGCCGTTGCAAGGATGATACCGTCGGCTACATCAGTACCAACGATATCCTCACCGCGGTCATCGCTATTTGTATTCAGCGAGCTCGTGCGGGACAACTCGAGCACGCAAAGTCCTCAAGTCAGATGGCCTTGAGTATGCCGGTCAATATTCGAGACAAGTTCGGTGCGCCATTCGACAAAGATCTCTTTCTGGGCAATATGTTCGCCTATCTCTACCTGGAACTGAACCTCATAGACCACAGTCTTTTGGAGGGAACCCCTGCCTTCAAAGACGGCAGCGTCATGGACGACAGGGAGTTGCTTCAGGCTGTCTACGTGGCTCTCCAAGTTCGAAACAGGATACAACAGGTTGGTGAAGAGCATGTGCGGTCTATGCTGGCATATTTGCGCCGCCAGCAATGCGGTGACCAGACTTACATGAAATACTTTGGAATGACTCTGAGTTCCTGGAGGGAATTCCGGATCTTTGAGTTCAATTTTGGTCAATCACTGGGGCTCGTCTCGGATTTTCAGCTCCACACAACGCCGATAGATGGCCTTGCTATCGTTCTGCCGAAGCGTTCAGTGGGACCAGACCAAACAGAGGCACCATTCCAAGTCCACCTAACACTGGACAAAGATGCCATGGCTCTGTTCAAGGATGACCCGCTTTTAAAATGGTTGCAAGGATAAATCTTTCTCTACAAGCTTGATTTTACTTGGGCGTGAGAGTCTATTGTTTTTCCAGGAAGTAGCCTCGAAGAGAAAATTGAGCTGTACTTGGCGTTAAACATATTCTTGGCCTGTTTCTGAGCTTCCCGTCTATAACGTGTATTTCCTCGGTTTGGAAGAAAGTAGGCATAAGGTTAGTCGCTACCCTGTGTCTATATAATTGAGTCGTAAGCCCGAGTCAGAGGTGAATTGACACAAACAACTGGCCCTTTTGTTTATATAGTCCAGTTGAAGAGCCGTAGTACATCTGATTTACAGTTTGATAGAAATAAGCCCTGGAGGTCTTCAGAAATAATTGTCATTAACCTTGGAATCAACCTGGGACTTAGAATATCTCTTTGGACACAGGGAGTAGGTATCTAAGTGGATACGAGTACCCTTAATCCATGAAACGAGGCGTCTCCCGTTTGGTGATTACAGCATGTCTCTTCTGCAACAACGGCTCTCCGGCAGACGGGATGTTAGTCGAGACATATTCCCGCCCTGAGCGCATTGCTTCAACAATCTTTCCGTATTCCTGGTAGGTGTGCTTTTCGCAGTCGTGGTCCAGGATCCATAGCGGGCGTGCATCCTTCGCCAGGCTGGGATTCCGCCGTACTGCTTCCCAGTCCTGATTATACCAATTAGAATGCACCATTTGACTGGATTCCTGGACTTTCGTTGCTCGCGGTTTCCTGGTGCCATATGATTAGCCCATTGTACATGATGATCATCAAGAGAAATCAAACCTGATCATTTCCGCAACCCGAAGCCCCAGCCGAACATTCTGTTTGCCGCTTAAATCCAGGGCAGCGGCAATCACTGCGCCATCCTCAACGGCTTGAGTGCCTCCTTGCCCAATCAACGGGAGAAGTGGGTGTGCTGCGTCGCCAATCACCATCATTCGTCCGCCCCGGGAGATCCAACTTTTCAACGGGCTCCGGTACGCAATCGGATGATGGACAATCTTCCGATCTGGCAGGTAGGGAAGTACCGCAGCAAATTTGTTTTGGAGAGGCCAACCGTCCATCAGGGGAACAAGGTCATCAGGAGATTCCGGGAGCTTTCCAAGCTTCTCTCGTGCGAAGCCGATCTTTTGTCCGTCAGCGTTTATAACGTAGAAGAGGTTGAAGAGAGAATCCAACATACGTTGAAGATCACCACCAAGGCAATTTGCTTACCCCCTCCGAATGACGAGAAGCCAAACTCGAAACCCTTGCCCTTGAATAATTTGCCCTGGTCACCCTCTATCGCATCCCGGATTACCCAATTTGCCATTGGGTCCTTGGCTAGCTGCTCGGTATCGAACGCAGTACGCCAGACGTATTCGTCGGTCATGATGGGAGCCGAATCTTCCTCGCAAACTATGTTGCGGCCGACACTGCCAATACCATCACCGCAGATGACGCAATCCCCTGCTATGCGCTCCCCATTGACAATCACTCCAGCCTGGTCTTCACTTTCCCAGTAATCCTCGACAGCCGAGTCGGGACCCGTGCGCAAATCAACGCCCAGGCTTTTCGCATGGTCAAAGAGAATGGCGGCCAGTTTCCCTCTCAATACCCAATATCCATCATTCTTTTGGAAGCCTGTCATATCCGCTGGCAAAACAAAATTGCCCACCATGTCGTATATTTTGGCGGAGATTGCATTGGAGAGACTGTCGAGCGCCTCATGTATAGTGCCGTCACCCCATTTGCACATGACTCGGGCAGCGTTGGTAGAGATGCCGATAGCATCGCCGTCTGAGTGCAATTGGGGTCAGGACTTAGATGCCATCATAACTTTAGAGGTCTTGCGAAATTTGGCTACTCACGAATGTTGGTATGGATGGGCACTTTATCGAATGCAACAACTGTATGTCCTTTCCGCTGACATTCGATGGCTGTAGCCAGGCCGCCAAGTCCTAGACCTACAACGATAACGGTGATGCCAGAGGAGTTTGAGAGACGAGTCCCAGAAGGAACAGGAACATCGACGACTGTCATCTTGTGCTTGGTTTTAACGAATCCGTACACATCTAAAGCATAGGTGATATTGACCCTTTTTAACTTGACTATCGGTGGATATATGCAGAACTACAAGGGAAAACTGGGGCCTTGTTCGAGAGAAGGGAGTACTGTAAAAATGATGTTTCGTAAATTTGCAAAACAGGTCCCTTCACCGCTAGTCTTGCGTGTGGCTTGTGCCTCTCATAGCTGAACAGCCTTGATATTCCTATATATACAGCTATATATGCAACGCCGATCTCCACATGTTTGCTTCATAGCTGAACAGCCTTGATATTCCTATATATGCAGCTATATATGCAACGCCGATCTCCACATGTTTGCCGATAAAATTCGCTAGCGCCATATTCATGCATGTGTATCTCGGCCACCAGATTAATCTGACCTCAATGATATACAAGGTATCAGATTTATACGTGATCGACAATTTAGCCCAGTATTCTGATGGTATGCATGAGACACTCTAGATTGTGGAAATGTATAACAACACACATGCAGGAGTTGACTTTCGACATACATCCCTGATCCCCAGAACTGCCGTCAGAAAGAAGATCACTAGCGCATTGCTGCACCATTCGAGGTAAAATCAATTAGTAGATCTGACTTCTCCTCTCTTCGTTCTTGGCAGGCCAGCCTCTTAAATAAGCCTAGATTTCAAAGAATTCCAGTATGACGCGCTGATGTACCCTGGAGAAATCGGCCACTCTATAGCCAGCAAGGGTAATTTTACCCATCCGATATTCACAAAAGATATAGAATTGTCTGACAAATTCAAAGTGTTATACTCTTGGTTTCGTATTGCCTCGACGACTGTCTGCGAACAGGAACACAAACGAGCATGACTGTCTTAAGTGATCATGGAGAGGACCTACGGCCTCAGAAGCAGCCTCAGCTGGACAATATAAACAGCAGCACGATGATAAAACCAGCAGACGTTTGTATCCACGACGTCATACGTCAATTTTTCGCGCTCCAGCCAGAAGCAAATGCTGTGAACGCATGGGATGGTGATATATCATACGGGGAGTTGAACCTGCTCTCATCCGCATTGGCCGCATCCCTCCGTCGCCGCGGAATCGGGCCAGAGGATCTGATACCACTCTGTTTTGAAAAATCTCGGATGACAATTATCGGCCTCTTGGGGGTGATCCAAGCAGGTGCTGGTTTTGTTCTGCTTGACCCGCAGCATCCGGTTGATCGACTGCGTGAAATCTGCGAAGATGTCAAGGCACCTCTGATACTCGCATCGACCCAGTGTGAGAATTTGGCGCGCATGCTTGGCCCAGCTGTTCACATCCTACACATGGAAGCTCCAGAGGCGGAAGGCGGGGCTGGTGACATTGCGCCAACCATCGCATGCGGTGTTCAACCTTCGAATGTCGCATACGTTGTCTTTACATCTGGTACCACAGGAAAGCCCAAAGGCGTGGTTATCGAACATGCCGCTTTCTCGACAATGGCCTTTGCACAGATAGAGAAAGTGCGACTAGGCCCACAACACCGGGTGCTGCAATTCTCATCTTACGCCTTCGACGTGAGCATCTCTGACCAGCTCGTTACGCTGATGTCCGGGGGATGTATATGTATCCCGTCCGAAGATCAACGCACCGGTGATCTTGTGAGATTCATCAACGAGTATCGAGTCAACTGCGCCTTTCTTACGCCTTCCGTTGCCAGGCTCTTACCGCCATCTTCGGTGCCCTCTCTGAAGGTCCTAGGCCTGGGAGGAGAGTCTGTGTCAACCGCGGATGTGGATTCATGGTCTCCCCATGTTCGCTTATTGGGTCTGTATGGGCCTGCGGAGTGTGCTGTTACATCAACAATCAACGTAGACCTGGCGAGCTCCCCAAGTCCGACGGTGATCGGACACCCATTGGCGGTGAACTGCTGGGTAGTCGACCCTGACGACCACAATCGCCATGTCCCCCGCGGTGCGGTTGGCGAGTTGCTCATCTCGGGTCCGACTTTGGCCAGGGGATATCTCAACAACACGGGGAAAACTCAGAGCGCTTTCGTCATCTCTACATGGGTCAACCCTCAAGGACAGGAGACACTGGTCAGATCATATAGAACAGGGGACATGGTTCAATGTCTAGCCGATGGATCGCTGCTTTACGTTGGCCGCAAAGATACACAAATCAAAATCAACGGTCAACGGGTGGAGCTGGGCGAGATAGAACACCAGGCACGCAAGATCTTTGCAGATGCCCAGGACGTCATTTCAGGGGCTATTCACGCCCAAGGAAAGCTTCCGGTCCTCTCTTTGTTTGTTTCTTATCCCTGCGAGGGAGTTGCCACCGGCTCATGCGATCTCTTCCAAGCACCATCCGAACTCTTTGCAATGCGCGTACGAGAGGCAGAGCCAAAGCTCAAGCAGGTGCTGCCCGAATACATGGTGCCAAAGTTATTCCTACCGATCAACTTTGTTCCCATTACAAAGTCTGGCAAGGCAGATCGCCGCATGCTTCATCAAAAAGCTGCAGAATTAGAGATCGAAGAATGGGATGCTTTTCGTGGCTGCAAGCCTAGTTCCGAGAGACCACTCACAGCCACCGAAATGACACTACGAAAGGAATGGGCCAAAATACTCAACATCACAGCCACCAATATCAATCATGCTTCAAATTGGTTCCGCCTTGGTGGAGATTCCTTGCTTGCCATGAAACTGATTGGGGCTTTGCGTGAGCAAGAGCTTTACCTTACCCTCCATGATATCACGGAGCATCCAACCCTTGCTGCCATGTCGAGACAGGCCAATTCGGGAGATGGTCATCCATTAGTACGCACACCAAAGCCCTTCGAACTTCTGAATCCGGGTCCGACTATGTGCTCTGATTTTGCCGCGGCCTTGGCTGAGAAGGTTGGGTACTCGCTGCACAGGGTCGAGGATATTTATCCATGCACCCGAGCGCAGACGATGTTGGTACAGTTGTCGGAGAGTATTCCCGCAAACTACACACTACTCTTTGAAGGGAATCTCGTCCCAGGCCTTAGCGAAGACCGTCTCCGAGATGCATGGCGGCGCGTTGTTGAGGCGCATCCCATGCTCAGAACTCGGATAGTGCAGTCTCGGAACGGAGAATTCTTCCAAGTGGTTCTTAAGGAGGCCATCATTCCAATTGAATCCATGCCATCTGAAGGAGGGGATTTCAATACGAGTTTCAACATATGGGGCTTTGACCGACCGCTTCTGAGAGCAGGAATTGCGGGCTCCAAGTTTGCCATTTTGATTCATCATGTTGCGTACGATATCGCCTCGTTTGCTATTCTGCGAGATGATTTAGAAAAGACCTTCCATGGGGAGAAACTGTTTCACCGACCGTTCAGCCCGTTTGTGAAGTGGGATCAAACATTAGATGATATCACCAAGGAGTTCTGGACAAGGAAATTTTCCGGTGTTAGTCACAATGTGTTTCCTCCTTTGCCCTCCAAAGACCACATTCCGATGGATACGTCCAAGCTGGAATTCACCCTTCCAATGGATAAAAAGGACCATGAAAAGCTCTCTGTGCCGAGCAAGCTTTATCTCGCGCTTGCCATTGCGCTTTCGCAGGCTACCGATTCGAATGACGTGGTATTTGGTGGCGTTTTCGCCAGACGAGCGGTGCCTGTCGTGAATGTGAGTGAAATCGCCGCACCAACAACCTCCATCCTGCCAATTCGAATCCAACTAGATCCCAAACACACATTTGGCGCTGCCCGGGAAGCAGTTCACAAAGACCTTTTGGAGTTGGACCGGTTTTCGGGCGCAGACATTGGCAGGATCTCTGAGTGTGGCCCTGAAGCTGCAGCGGCCTGCGATATTCGAACTATCATGGTGTTGCAGCCGAATGTCCTGAACGGATCGTCTACGATCTTCTCGACCACAGATTATCACCATGACATGCCATGCTGTGCAGGTTTGGTATTGCTGTGCTATCTCTCCACTGATGGAGTCTCTATTCTCGCAAGATATGATAGAGCCATGGTGGGAGACGCCAGAGTTGCGCAAATCTTACATCAACTCGCATACAATGTCCGTATGATTGAATCTTCTCCCGAGAAGAACATTGGCGAGGCAGCGTGAGAGAGGGCCACATGTGCTAGGAAAAGGGGGCAAAATTTTCTGTTCTGATAGTCATCAGACACAGGTAGCTTTGGTGAATTTTCTTCCACGCCTAATACGAATATTTCTTATGATCAAACCTTCGCCGATTTAACAATGAATATTAAGCCGAAACTAAAGGTGGACACAGGGTATTGAGCTACCATATCAAAGTATGTATATGACATTCTATTACAAACCGTGATGGCTCAATCCTCTCTATCACGAGGAGTCATTTTGACAAGTAATGCAGGTTTGTCCCACACGATCCATATCCGCTGACCATCGCTCCATCCTTCGCTCTCGGGACAAAGTTCCATATCAAAGTTCATAATCAATTTGCATATGATCAACCTCGCAAGGTAGTAGGCCATACTGCGGGTTCATGTTAGCTTTGAAGAAGGCAATTGGGATACAGAAAAAAACCTACTCCTGTCCTATACAATCCCTCGGTCCTAGTGAGAACGGACGATGGGCAGCCCGATCATCCGCGGCATACTTCCCTTCCGGGTCCTCCATCCATCGTTCGGGAATAAACTCATCAGGCTGAGAGAAGTTGCGGGCCGAACGGTAGGTCGCGTATGGAGCACTGTAGACTCGTGTGCCTCCTGGAACCCATTGGCCGGAAATCATAGATCCCTCTTGCGGAACGAGGCGAGGAATAGGAGTGGGGAGGGCGGGGAATACTCGGAGAGTCTCCTTCATGCAGGCATTCAAAAAATCCAGCTGGCCCATGCTAGCCATTTCAATCTTAGTATCGCCACTGAATGTCGACCGCACCTCCTCAATGACCCTCTGGAAGATGTTGGGGTGGGTGAGAAGGTAGTATGTGAGCGCGCTTAGGAGGGTGGATGTGGTTTCGTTTCCTGCGATGATGAGGAGCGGGGCATTGGCGCGGATCTCGATCTCAGAGAGGGCCTTTCCACCGTGTGTTGACACACGGTTGGTGATGTCGTTTCTTTCATCCTTGGCGGAAAAGCGATTGTCCATTTTGGTGCGGGAGTACTTGACGAAAAGCTCTCGTTGAGCCCGAACCAACTTTGGCGTCAAAAAAATCAAGGCTGCTTTGATCCAGGGGAAGTCCGTAATGGCCGCAGCACTAATTGATGCCCGAGTCCAGCCACGTTGGCTATTCACCCACGGGGTGTACTCGGTCTGGTCCAAAAGTTGGAGAGACTCGCCCAGCTGTAGGTCGACCTGAATGTCAAACAGCGTGAACGTAAATAGATCTACCACATCTGTGGGCTCCCCGGCGGACTTGTGGAACTTGAGGATGAGGCGATCCACGTGGCGAATGATCTCAGACTGTTTGGCAATGAGTGACTGCTTCGAGAAGGCTGGAGCGTATGCCCGACGGATACGTGCATGGTTCACATCATCTGCGGTTAAGATAGTTGGTGGAAGCCCTTCATCCTCAGTTGGCTTCAAGAAGCCAACGTCACGCTCCATCCCCCCTCTACGGGAGGACATACTAGCATGAATGTCCTTCCATGCCTGGGCGTCCGCATAGCTGAGCTCGGTGGGAGCTACACGAACCACTGGCCCGTACTTGTTGTGGAGTGCTTTGAGGTGATATGTAGAGGATCCCTTGATGATGCTATAGGTGATGGGAATTCTGCTGGCTGCATGGAGCTTTGGGCCTGGATAGTGTCGGAGAGGGTGGAAGTATATGTTATAGAGCAATGACCCGATATAATACTGGGGTCCGGAGCTTAGCCAAAGTAACCTTGGAGTGGAAAGTATGTGTTTAGGTAGCAACTTACGACGAGCCAGACCAGAGGCACGATTTCTCGCAAGCTGAGTGCTTGGCACATCTCTGCAATGTTGGCCATTTCAACTAGGTCGATTCGGTGCGGTGGGAAGTCAATTACAATGCAGGAATACTCGACCTTGTTCAAGTGTTTTGTACCTTCAGGGATATACGGCAAAAAGTGCCTGATGATACCATATATGCAAGCTGTGTTGGGAAAGCAAATATTCCTGAAATTGCAGTAAGCTCTATGAACTATAGCAGCTGCTCGAAAATGGCCAAAAAGTACAAATCCATGCCGGTCTCTGCTCAATACTTGGCAAGTTGACACTCATGCAGCTATTCACATGGGTGGATTGCTTGCCCTCAGCCAAGCCACCTTCAGCTGAGACTAAAGTATGCGCGCAATCACTAGTGCCTGCGTTCTCTATGCTATCAATCTGCATATAATCACAAATACATGGGATGGACTCAGCGGAGTGATATCTTTTACAGCTGTTCTATGAGTTTGTTTTTTTTACCATCTTTTAGGGCAAGGGGCGGCATTAGCGGTGCAATATGAGAAGTCGCCAAGTCGCCGATTAGAGAAACCAGGAGATTTGCCTGCCGGGACTTTCCTCGAGTCTACCATTAATAGTATCTTACGGAATTGAAACTGCTGTATTTGCGTAATTGAAGAATATATAACGATGGGCAATGGACTGTCCTAGAAACCTGGTAACCCATTTACACTCTCCACATTCACAAAGGCTTGCATCCAGCTCCAAAGGACCAGTTCAACTCACCATCAATCCTTTCACGCTGGGGTTATTTAGCAGTATGACGCAATTGGAGAAGCCTACGCTGCGAAAAGTTCAGTATGGCTATGATCCGGTTGGCCCTGACGTGGTAGTTGCCGCTCCTTTCGACCATTTCCCCTTCATCGAGACCGAGGAAACTCAAGATTCTACCCCTTTGAATCCGAAGGATTTCAATGTACCGTGGTGGTCTTTCTTCCAGGGCTGTCGGCAGTCCAAGCATTGGTATTTTGTGGAAGATCAGGTAAAGCATTTCCTCACCGAAATTCGTAACGAACGATGCAGTCAATCCACGAGGTTTCCATACGACAAGGCTTCTCCATGGTCCAAAAAGGAGAAGGCCCTGATGGAGACTGCAGTCCTCTGCAGTATCTACATGTTTCCAGAAGGGAGCAGTCGTCGGGCTGGGATGATAGCCACTCTGCTCTTGATGGCGTTCGTTCATGATGGTGAGTTTACTATCATCCCATCGCAAAAGTGTGAGGCTAACAGTCTTCCAGATGTGATTGAGTTCTTCCCAGATGAGGTAAAAAATCAGAAATCGTACAGTTCTATAGCGTTTCAATTGTTGACCTTGGTGCTAGGAAATGACTGTTATAGATGGCGTTATTTCCGACTGGCCGACCAAGATCCTTGGCGGGGATGGATCTCAGGAGCACAAAATTCCCTTTCACTCCACCTTTGTACAACAAGTCCTGGACGAGGACAAGGTCCTTGGAGAAGAGCTGCTCAGAGGCCTGCTGGCATGGATCAGACACACTCACGGGTACAGCGCATGTGCCAAACCTGCATTCAAGAACTTGAATGACTATCTCTTGTATCGATTCAGAGATGTTGGTATCGAGTGAGTACTATTTTCCCCTGGTATATGCAATCCTGTTCCTCTAATCTGTTCTTTCCCCCTAAGATTCATCGTTGCTTTGGTAAAATTCAGCTACAACGCGAAGGTGTCCACGGCCGAGACCTACATATTAGCCAAGTTCATCCACCTTTGGCAGGCTCATATCTCCCTGGTGAACGACCTCTACTCTTATGACAAGGAGCTCAGAGACGCGGAGACGCAGGGCGCCACTCTTTTTAATGCCGTCCATATCTTGAGAGAGTCAAAGAGCCTGACAGTCGGTGATGCAAAAATCCTCGCGCGCAGCAAGATCCGGAGTTTAGAGCGTGCGATGTATAAGGAAAGTTCCATCCTCCAGATGTTTGGCCAATTGAACGATGGGCAGTCGAGGCTTGTCCGCGGCCTTTTGGAGTGTGCTGCGGGAAACATCTTCTACTCCGCAGTCCAGGGCCGATACGGTGGCGAGAGTTCCTTGCTTCATTGACAGGCGTTCTATGTTTTTTGATCAAGTATCTTTTAGGGTCTTTACTATTGTGTTGTAGCGAGAACATGGCATTGTTATATCGAATTAGATTTTTTATCCCAGCCTTCTATCATCCCCGACAAGCTTTTGCAGAAGGGTGTCCCAACCTTGCATCGAATGATGACAAGGTGTAATCTTAGGATTTTTCTGATATGAGAATTTTTAAAAACGCTTCCCCTTTCCGCGATTCAGAATGTTTTGATCTCTTTTCGCCTGTATCCAGGAATCTTGGTACTTCTTCAGGTCAGCTCGACGTTGCCGAACCAATGCCTCTCTATGTTCCCGCTTCTTAGCCTGAAGCTTCTCTTGATCATTGCGTTCTTCAGAGATTTGGATGTCTGCTCGCATTTCCACCATCTTAGGTAACATCAAAATACTCTCCTTCATGTGAGCAGGCAATTCAAGAGGCAAGCCTAGCTCACAAAATTGGCCGTAGCCTTGGAAGTATTCAATGTGTTTTGTTTCAACTTCCTCATCAAGCACAGCTGAGACTGTATCTATAGAGGAGCAGTGGGCTTGATAGTGTTCTGGAAATGTTTTTGGGTCTCGTTGTGCCAGAATTTGGGAGACTGTTTGTCCGACTTGGAGTTAAAAAGGCAACCTTTTGGAAAGGGTTGAACTTTGGCACAGGCAACTAGATAGAGGGTGGTACAATAGGATGCTGAAGGGGGATCAGAGTCTCCCTTTTATATTTGAGAGATTACAGACTCGACGCGATATATGATAGAGTAATAACCGCGTTTGACCACATCATCCTGAAAGAGCTGGCCCATTCCCATATTGATGCAATGGGTAGGAATGCAGTCCTTCGGTTAGAGAACCTTGGAAAGACACTCAGCTTACAAACATAGGGCAAACATAGGGGTGCTAGTGTTCACAGAATAAATGACCCTCTGGGCCATACCAATTTGGGAATAGCCAGAAGGACGGAAACAAACGCTGACTGATTCCAAGGTTGGACCCGTGTGAAAGCTGAGGTGAGCAATCACTGAGCATTAGTCATTCATCACATGACTCTCCTGACCAGATCACTGAGGCTGAGCCCGTGCTGACATTTACTCAGTGAGCCTGAGCCTGAGCACCCTCATAAAAGCAGCGGCAGCTCAAATAGGAAAGCCCCACCCGGCAGACATTATCCTGTGTATATAGCTGCATATATATTGTAATAGCATTTGAGGCGTCAGTTAGCCAAGAAATTCACCGGGTTTATATATGTCCGGTTGCATAAATTTATGCACAGTATTCTCCCTCTGAGGTGGGGCTTCCCAAGTTGTGGGGGAACTTCCAAGCAAGAGACCATTTTGCGGGGGCAATGATTCCCACACCTTTCTCTCAAAGCGCGGGGAAGAAGACAAGTAAGGGATTCGCAGTTCACAATTGACGAGGTTTATCATTCACAATACACTTATGGATATGTCAATCTCCCCTAAAGCTTGGGCCTCTCGGGGGAATCGAGTCCGACTCTTCGATATCAGCGCATCCCGACCGATCTGCCCGGGATTGTGCATGCTAATCCACGTTTTCGTAAGATATAATATGCAGTGTGCAGCGTGACTCCCAAGGAGACAGGAATCTCACCCAACAAAAGTCCGAGGATGAAGGACCCATCGAATGCACAGTGGTGGTAAATGGGGGTAAATGGGGGGATTTTATGCAAAAGCCGGCGCGATCTAAACTCCGAAGTTAGCGCGAGTTGTTAAATAAAACAGTCTGGGTGGTCGGAGGCTCTGTGCTCCTTTTACTCTTCGTCTTCTCTTTCTTCTTTCCCTGACTTGCTCCTTCCACTTGACTTCAGTGACTCGAAGAATAGTCCACGGCCCATGAGCACCTGCCCGGCTCGTGTGACCTGGAAGTCAGCGTAAATTGCCGAGTTCAAAAGAGACGGAGCAGAAAGTGCTACGTGAAGAAGACTGTCGTTGTCAACGATCTCCTGCTCCTGTTTGAAGAGCCGGACATCATCCAAAATGAAGGACGGCGAAGGTTAGTTCTCTCCTATCCCCATCGGGAAATGCCCCCATCCCCACATAGGATCGGCAAACAAAAGCGAATATCTAAAACGATTCATGCAGGAACTCCGTCCGTCAGCGGATCTACTCCAACGGCGAGCAATCATGAAATAAACCAAATCGATGGCGAAAAATCAATAGTGGTCAACGATGCAGCCCAAAACACAGATCTCGAAAACGGCCCAGTCCAGAACGTCGACGCCGAAAAAGAAGCAACAGTAACTGACCCGAACATCGTCGATTGGGATGGCCCAGATGACCCCGAAAATCCCATGAACTGGTCAACAAAGCGCAAAGTCGGAGCAACATGTTCTATCGCTCTAATCACTTTCCTGACGTATGTCTTCTAGAATTGATTAAAACTAACACCGCTAACCCCAATAGTCCCCTGGGATCATCCATGTTCGCTCCCGGCGTACCTGAGCTAGTCCGGGATTTCGAGGTCACCAACATTGAGCTCTCGGCTTTCGTGGTCTCGGTATACCTGCTGGGATACTGTTTCGGTCCTCTGCTCATTGCCCCGTTATCGGAGATATACGGTCGACAATGGATATACAATTCGTGCAATATTCTCTATGTTGTGTGGACTATTTGCTGCGCTGTTGCACCCGAGATTGGTAGTCTAGTTGTCTTTCGATTCTTGGCTGGCTTTGCTGGTAGTTGTCCGCTGACTATCGGTGCCGGGTCGATTGCCGATATGTTTGCGCAAGAGAAGAGAGGTGCTGCGATGGCGGCTTGGGCAATTGGGCCTTTGATTGGGCCTGTAATTGGTCCCGTTGGTATGTTCATATCCTTCGTATCTTGAGATCGATGATGGCTAATCCCTTTAAAGCTGGCGCATACCTAGCACAAGCAAAGGGCTGGAGATGGACCTTCTATGTGCTGGCGATGGCGGTAAGTCAAGACTGCAGTTACCCAGCGTTAATCAAACTAACAGATCACAAACAGAGTGCTGCTATCGCCGTCAGCTCAATCATCACCATCCGTGAATCCTACGCCCCAACCCTGCTGGCCCGGAAGACCAAGAAACTCCAAAAAGAAACCGGAAACATGAACCTACGCTCAGCCCTCGACACAGGCCGCACACCGCGAGATCTCTTCCTCTTCTCCATCGTCCGACCAACAAAAATGCTCTTCTTCTCCCCAATCGTCTTCCTTCTGTCACTATACGTCGGCGTAATCTACGGATACCTCTACCTCCTCTTCACGACTATCACCCTCGTCTTCGAACAAGAATACGGATTCTCCGAAGGCGTAGTCGGCCTCTCCTACCTCGGCATTGGCGTCGGCTCCTTCGTCGGCCTAATAATGCTAGGCGCAACATCCGACAAACTGATCATGTACCTCTCCGCCAAAAGCGGCGAAAAGAAGCCCGAATACCGTCTTCCCCCCATGATCCCCGGCTCACTATTCGTCCCCGCTTCGCTATTTATGTATGGCTGGAGCGCATATTACCACACGCACTGGATCGTGCCTATAATCGGGACCTCGCTTCTAGGCGTCGGCATGATGATCTCTTTCGTAAGTGCTTCCAACTATCCTTATCTATACATGTATCCTTCTGCGCGTCTTCAACTAACAACTGCGGTCCGCTGTTTAGATGGGCGTCAGCACCTATCTAGTCGACGCATTTACAGTCTACGCTGCTTCGGCTATGGCTGCTAACACGGTTTTCCGCTCACTTGCCGGTGCGATGCTTCCACTTGCTGGGCCGAAGATGTATGAGACTCTTGGGCTTGGATGGGGGAATTCGCTGCTTGGGTTTATTGCGCTGGCGTTGTGCGCGCTGCCGGTTATTTTCTGGGTGTACGGTGAGCGGATACGGACGAATCCAAGGTTTCAGGTGGAGTTTTGAAGGGGTTCGAAGTTAAGTGTGGAGGGTTTGAGATTGCATCCATAGTGCTTTTGCAGTTCGCATGGATTGATTCGGCGCACATATGATATGCCGCCGTCGTACATTTGAATAAGAAGCATCGGTGATGAAGAAGTCTTTTGAACAGTTTTAGAGTATTGTGGTTCAACGTTTGTGCGTAGTACATGAAAAAGATCTTGGCAGGAGAAAAACCAGCTGAAGTCTCACCAAATCCATGCCCAAATCGCTGCCTTAGTAGCCCAAATCGGCAACACATTTCAATCAACACCCTTCTGCCGCCGTATAACCAAAACAGCAGAACAAGCCAAAGGGGCAGCCACAACGAAACAATCGAGAACAAGTAACGCAACCCTGATTCCGTGATCACTAAACCTGAGCTGCACCATCTTTACAGCGCGGAGTCGCGAACTCAACTTCGCATGTAGCCAAGCTTTGGTGAATCTAGCTCGTGTTTGGCAGTGGAGGCTAGTGTGTTTCTCAACACGTCCACTGCGTTTCTACCAGATTCCATCAAACTCCACAAGGAGAACAAAGAGGAAAGAAAGCGACTGTTGATTCTTGAACTCATCTAGGGGTGGGAGCGAGGCAGAAAAGGAGGTGCAGAGGGAAGGGTAGGCAAGCAAAACCAGTCACGTGGTAGGTATATGTACTTCGAAACATCCCGGTCTGGGCAGATGTTGGACGAGAAAGGACAACTGCTTCGACATCCATTGGCTGCTTTGCTATATATCTATGCTAGATCCGTTGAGCAATACATCTTATACATATGCATTGGCTATGGTTGGCTGTAGGTACCCCAACGAGCTGAGGTAGCCCCCACAGGGGGCCGGCCTGCTTCCTCGCCCTAGCCTTGAGTGTAATAATGATGGATTGGAGCTTCGTGCTATGACATTAGACCTTTTGTTTGAATCTTTGCTGCAAGCTTGGCTAATATGAAGGTGTGTTTCTTGTTAACATGAGGGGATGCGGTGTTGATGTTGAGCTGTTATGTTTTCTGTTGTGAGATCTATGGGACTGTATAAGATGTGTACCTAACCTTATGTTGTAGAAGCGAAGCACCCGGGTTTAGGGTTGCATCGCCCTGTCTATTTGTGTTGTTATCAAGAAGCGCATGGTGGACCAGCGATGTAGGCTTGTGATAGGGCTTGGTCTTGTTCAGAATGAGTTGCTATCCCCCCGTCTGTAGATCTGTGGCGCTAAGCTCCGTGAGCCTCTATGCTGATAGTATAGCGCACTGAGTACCTGAATATCAACGGTGCCTGAAGATCAACGGTATCTCAGACCCGAATGATCCTAGATGATGGTAGGTCCTAGGACTATCATAGCAATGCGGTATATCTCATGAGAGTCAGCATCAACAATGCTTTGTTAATATACGAGAAGCCCTGCGTGTTTACAAAAGGTCACCGATCGTGGTAGAAAGGGCCTGAGTCATTCTGGGTGGGTTCTGGATCATCTCCTGAGTCATGTTAGAGATGCCTCAGGTTATAAAGGAAGCTTGTTAGTTAACTTATCCTTATGACACTGACACATTGGATTGTACCAACACCCCATAGTTGCCCAGATGTGATCTGATATACTACTGTTAATTATTCTATGACGTATTCAGGTACTTCGTGTCTTCGTCTGCTTTATACTTCGCAACATCCCGAGGAGAATCTCGTGATTGTCCCTTTTCATGCCGATCATGTTTCATGTCAGGAAACGCTCAGACACGGGTATCTCCACCTTGACGATATTGAGTCGGAAACAGATCCCGGTCAAGGGCCTACCGAGGCAGTCTCTGATCGTGATCTTTCCTTGCTCTTCTATTTCCTCCGGAGCCCCGGGTCGACGGGTCCACAGGTCCAGCGTGCTAATCACGTGAGGCATGATGACGGGGGTGGACGGTCTGCAAGAGCCCTGGCTGCCCAATCACGGGGTGTCATGTGCAGATCCCCCAGAAAGGACCGAGGTCGGATCACGGATCTAGTTTGTCCGAGATATGAATTGGGGCTAAGGCTTGTGCTTCTCTTTTTGTTCTTCTTGCTTATATCCGAGTCGTCGTGATTCTTGTTCCTGAATGGCAGCAGCCATCAATGCCATCGCGTCGCAGCCATACAAAGTCTAGGAAGGGGTGCTTGGAGTGTAAAAGGAGACATGTCAAGGTTAGTGATGAGTTTGCTCCCGACGGTGGGTGTCATTGTGGTTGGGATATCGCCCTGGCTGAGACAGCCTTTACGGAATTGGAGCATCCCACCATCCGAGACATAGGTTCTAACGGAATTCCTAGTGTGACGAAGGTGTTCCAAAATGCACTCTGTGCAGGAAACGAAAATTGGACTGCAATTATCCGCCACCCAATGAAGATGAGGATAACAGCCCAATGGCATCTTCCACTGGCCAGGATGAATCGGAAAGCGGCACCGTGACTCCGGCAGTAGATCCACAGACAGTACGCCTGCTTGAGACGAGATTACTCCACCAGTGGATGACTTCGACATATCACACTCTGTCGCAAGACGGACTGTCTGCGCACCATCTCTCCATGATCATTCCTCGCATGGCCTCAGCGTGTCCCTACCTGCTTGACAGCATTCATGCCCTCTCGGCCTTACATTTAGCTTCGCTAGAGGCTGATAATCGGGCTTCCTGGCTTGACTCTGCGGTGAAATACCAGAGTGAGGCTTGCTCCGGATTGAGCAAAGTTCTACCAAGCATCTCACCCCCAGAATATGAACCAGCCTTTGTCGCCTCCATTTTCATCATGCTCTTCGCCATGGGCGTTCGAGTATTATCGCTCGATAATCGACCACTGGATCCGCTTTCGGTGGTACTCGAAGTTCGCACATTGATGTCCGGCCCCGCTATGCTTTTCTCTCGAATAAATGAAGCCGGAGCTGACGCACAGCTGGATGGCTGGTTGTGTGTTCCTGAAACTCAAGAAAGCCTTGAGGTTGGGGAACATAATCAGTAAGGAACCCATCCTCCCTGACTTGTCCGTGAAGGCTTTATGATAACACGAAACAGCCGCGGTACGCCCGTTGAAAACACACAAATTCTTTTTCGCCTTCATGAGTATGTTCCGGTGATGTAGGGACGGATCTTATAGCGTTTGCGAGACTAATCATTAACGCAGAAACATTCTCACGTCGCTGGATCGACTACGTTCATTTATTCACACACATAAAGGATCGAATCAACCGATCTACCAAGCTACATGGCAGCAGCTGCACCAAGCCATCGAGCCGTGGCCAAAAATTGGGCTCCACGGCGGTCCTATCGCATGGCCTTTGCACCTCGATGCAAAATTCCCCTCGCTACTTCAAGATGGCGACTGGGTTGCGCGTATTCTATTTCTGCATTATGGCATTGCCATGCGTCTTCTGTGCCAGCGATGGTACGTGCGCGACTGGGGACGTCGGCTAGTGTTGGCCACGCTGGAACCGCTGGACGAGATTCCGCAGGAGTGGGAGGAAACTATCTCTTGGATTAGACGCGCAGCCGAAAAGGAAGATTAGGGACCGCAAAATTGATACCCCGAGCCTTCGGGCATTTTGGAGCACTGGTTGCTGAAGAACAGGGTCGTATCCAAATATATAAAAGGGAAATACCCACAGTCTATTCGATGAATCAGACATCAAAGCGCGAAAGAGATAAGGCGCACTTAGACCACTGAGACCCTTGAAAACGACCCCAAGCGGGCTTTGACAATTTTGGACCAACCCCAAAAGCTTCTTATCAGCGGGGTCACCTGGGCATCTCATGTCGCGTGGTGCATCCAAGAGATGAGATTTTGTACATGTTAAATACACCGCTACATTTAACAAACAGCGGTGCCGACCTTTTAAGATGCTGCTCGATCCCTTATCCCCGTCCCTCGAGGCCGGTTGCATTTGCCAACCTGAAGCCCGCCGATCCTATACTAATCCGTCCGGGGCTAACGTGGATGCCCTCCAACCGTAACATGCAACAACCCTGTCAGATCAGTGGGCAAGATGTGGAGAAGCAGGTAAAAGAGCTAAACCAATTTCCTGTCTAGACAAGTGGTGGCCCCCAAATTAATTGATAATATTAATACCTGATGGTGCAATAGGCTCCATTGGCCTTGCCAACCTCTTCCTCGCCAGGAACGAATCTTGCGCGACATACCATACCGCAGACAACCCGGTGGGAGAATCTTGTCAACATGTTACGACCGATGAGACTCGGATTGTTTGCAATCTTGTCGCTGGTGTTGGTTTTCACCCATCTGCCCAGCGCAAATACTTCGCCCTTGGAGTTGGAATTATCCGAGGGAGACCTGAATGCCGGCCATGGACCGCACCATGGTCGAATTGGCTCTGGAAAACTAGGAGCTGTTGCTAGTGAAAGTTCGATTTGCACCCGCCATGGGTCGGATATTTTGAAGAAGGGGGGAAACGCCGCTGACGCTGTGAGTATACCTGTCTAGGCTGGGGCAAGGCGAAATAAGGGTGATTGCCAGCACTGACACAATTGGACAGTTGATTGCAACTCAATTTTGCATTGGTGTCATTGGTGAGGCTACATTCACTCCGCGCTTGTTTTTTTGATGAAATTAATGAAGATCAGGAATGTATCACAGCGGAATTGGCGGTGGTGGTTTCATGCTCGTGAGATCAGCAAATGGCAGCTACGAGTTCATTGATTTCCGCGAGACGGCTCCAGCTGCGGCTTTCGAGGATATGTACAAAAACAATGAGGATGCTTCCATCTATGGTGGACTGGCAAGGTAAAGAAAAACCTTCCCCTAAAGGCGAGAGCCGGGCTAAAAAGGAGACCAGTGGCGTACCGGGCGAAGTGCGAGGTCTGGAGTACCTTCATAAAAACTATGGCTCGCTTCCATGGGCAGCTCTCATTGAGCCGGCCATTCGCACAGCTCATGACGGCTTCCCGGTGACCGAAGATCTGGTTAGGTACATGGAATCGTCCGTTGGTGACGGAGAAGATTTCCTCTCTAAGAACCCTACATGGGCAATTGACTTTGCTCCAAACGGGACTCGCCTCGGGCTGGGCGATACCATTACTCGACGCCGGTATGGGGACACTCTCGCGGTGATCGCAAAGCGTGGTGCGGATGCGTTCTACTCGGGACCAATCGCGGAGACCATGATCAATGCGCTGCAGAGCGAGAATGGTACAATGACCCTCCAGGATCTTAGCAATTACACGGTGGCTATTCGGGATATTTCCCAGATCGACTACCGCGGCTACAAGGTTACAAGCACATCTGCCCCTTCCAGTGGCGTTGTCGCTATGAGTATCTTGAAGATTCTTGCGACGTACAAGGGTTTCTTTTCGACTAAAGAATCTGTGAACTTGAGTACACACAGGCTGGATGAGGCGATGCGATTCGGATATGGTCAGGTGAGACCGATTAGATTCGCTTTCCACTAGGTTATCGAGCGCTTACAAAAAAGCAGAGATCTAATTTGGGTGATCCCCTGTTCGTTGACGGCGTGGCCAAGTATGAGAAGCAAATCTTGGAGCAGGCTACTGTTGACGATATTCGATCTAAGATCTCCGATGTGCGGACTCAGAACGTATCTGCCTATGATCCAGCTGGACTGGAGAGCCTGGACACGTAAGTTCTATCCTATTGCACGATTCCCTGGCATTCAGCTGATTTTGTTTCCACAGCCCTGGAACTTCTCACATTGCTGCAGCCGATCACACCGGTCTTGCCATCTCAGTCATTACCACGATCAACCTGCTGTTTGGTAGCCATGTCATGGTCCCAGAGACTGGTATCATCATGAACAACGAGATGAACGGTATGTGGCGGAACCCCGCTTGAAGGACACAATTAACTGATAGATTGAAAGATTTCTCCATCCCCGGTTCATCGAATTCATTCGGGTACATTCCCTCTGTCTCCAACTATGTTCGGCCTGGAAAGCGCCCTCTATCCTCAATCACGCCCGCGATAGTGGAACGTCCCGACGGAAAACTCTTCCTCCTTGCCGGTTCCGCAGGAGGCAGTCGTATCATCACCGCCACCGTTCAGAACATCATCCATTCCATTGATCAGGGCTTCTCGGCTGCTAAGGCGTTGGCTGCACCCCGTTTACATGACCAGCTGGTGCCGAACCAGGTCACTTTCGAATACGCTTTTGACAACACAACGGTTGCCTCTATGAAGGCACGCGGCCACAATGTTACGTGGGTCGCTCCAGGACAGAGCAGTGCGCAGCTTATTCGGATCTTGCCCAACGGCACATTTGACGCTGCTGGTGAGCCGAGACAGCTCAACTCGGCTGGATATTCTGTATAGAATGGGAATATTTGAGCATATATGCCGAAGTACATATTATGTCAGGTGCACAAGACCAAACCCATTGCAATATATATAGAAAGAGTTCGCGCAATTGTAATCATTGTTGAATATTGTCAAAATGTGGCAGATCATTTGAGCGCCTCAAACGCGTAGATTGGCGTTTCTTTATCGGAGGTGGTCCGTGCTCTCGACAGTCCAGGTTCTTTCGAGCTAAAGAGCTCGGTCCATGAGTTCTTTGTTCCTCGAAGCCAAGACCGACGTGATTAATTGGGGCTATGGAGTTGTCTCTTGTCAAAGATTGAACAGCCAGTCTCACTGACACGACGTTGCGTTGCCTTATCATAGTTACGCGTCGACCGACTCCCCGCGTCGAACAAGAACGCATCCTTGCAAATTTTTAGAACACCACGGCTTTGGACTTGTACTCGAGATTGATAGGTAACATCTCAAGTTCCTTGATTGCTTTATCTTCTGCTTACTAGAACGTTTCCTAGAATAGTTCACAATCCACCAAACAAACACCACGATATGTCTACGGACCATACGAACTTCTCCAATCTCCTACCTTGAACAACCCACCATCTACCATCTACTGTGGCCATCGAAACCACAATGGCTCGCCTTAGCAACATCGCTGTTGTTGTTCCCCTTCCTTCTTTCGACATAGATCCCCTCAGAAACTTCGACGAAGGTTTCTTCGACCGTGCTGTCGACTCGATACTTTCCGAGGAAGTGAGCATCGAAGACTCGCGCGACGAAACGATGGACGAAACGATGGACGACAATATCAGCATCTCGAGTCCATATGGATACGACGGCGCGTCTGACTCCAAGAGTGATGATCACAGCAAAGTGACCAAGGCCAAGTCGCCGCATTTTCCCACGCCATCGACCACTCCACCTGCCGTGGCCAACAAATGGAAGTCGAAGTCGTCTTCTAGAATCAATAAAAACGTCGCAGTGGATGATATTAACAACTACGATGACGATACCCTACAAAGTCAGCCCGAGGAAGCCGTCGAAGTTGGGTCGGGTGATAAACCTTCTGCACCTATCGACAACACCAGATCTCACGAAATGGCGATTGATGATAACGAAGGCACGGCCGAAGACAAGATCTTCGCTTCTGTAGATCCAGGAAAGCACATTGAAATACTGCAGTTCATTGCATCACACTCTTTCATGACGGGTCAGACCCAACCCGTCTATCGTTCAACCAGGCGAGAATTCACCGGCCAAGTCCGCGAGACCGCTGCAAAGGCTGGACTAGACGAGGCGGGCATCGATGCTTTGATAGAGCTTGTTCGAAAGACATATCTTGAGGATCGTGAGATTGCAGTAGCAGAAGATGCGGGCTCAGCGTTTGGGGAAGAAGTGGATGGCGAGGAAGAACCACGCCCCAAGAGCTCGCACCGCAAACGGACCAGGAGTAGCTTGGATCACCCCGAGGACAACAAGAGCAAGAAAAGCAAAAAGAGTCAGTCGGTTAAGCACAAACGACGGAGTCATGATGTTGTTCCGCATGATGAGCTGGCTGAGGCTGTGGAAGCCCCGGTCCCAGCAGAGGTTCCTGCCGAAAGCAACGCCGAAGTTTCGGCTCTGGTGGAAGAGTCGGTACATCCACAGGACGACGCATTGGATATTCCGAAGACCCCTACCAAGGATACGCTGGGCAGCCCCAGCACCCCATCATTAATTGTTGACTTGACCCAATCTCCGCCCCCTGAGGATGTGATTGCTGAATCTCCGCATTGCGATCAGCTTGTTGCTCAATCTCCACCTCATGACGAGCTCGTCACAGATTCTCAAACGAGCATACTTCAGGCTGAAGATGTTGATGTCATCAAGGCCCCGGAGAGCCCACCAAAGGAAATTGAACAGGGATTCACTCCACTTAACTTGTCAGCCGAAGCGGGTTCAGCTCATGCTTCGTCAGTTTCGATTCCTGAGCAAACAGTATCACGTGAACAAGCGCGATCGAAACGCCGTGAGTCGACCAAGGAGTCGCAAAAAGAGAAGAACAAGCGTAAACGCGAACGCAGAAAGGCGCGCAAGAAGCGCGCCAGCTTGGGTGGACAGACAGAGCGACAAGAAGAGTCCGTTGACACAGCGACTAAAGAACACGTCGTGCCTTCTACTCCACCAAAAGCATCGGAAACCCCACAAAGCCCCAATGAAAGTGGTCGGCGGACCTCCCTTCAACTCCCGCTTCCCGCCGATGCATCGCTGTGGGACCTGGATTTTTGAAGACCAATGATTTGCCAGGTGTAAGTCCAAGTGATGAGGTTCAGTCAAAGTATTTCCCCGGAGGCCGCAAAACTGAAGTCGTCCGGCCAAGAAAAAAGCAGAAAATGTCGTCTTCAATACATGAAACATCACTCCCCCCTGAGACCCGACAGCTGTTAAAAGAGATGAATTTGCCCCCGGATTTCTTGTCTTCAGATTCTTCCCTGACTGATGCGCCGAGTGATTGTGATTCCGATTGGAATGATCTGTTTGATCACCCTTCCAATCCTCATATCAAGTTGTCGCCGCCCAAAAGTCCCTGTCGTGTGCTCCAATCTCCAGATATCGACCCCCAGACTCCTGTTAAGAACGTCTCTTTCCTGATCTCCAATACAATCAAGACTCCTCAGACCAGAGCCCCGAAGCTTTCTCCTTATTTTCCACGTGTGCCAATTGACCCTGAATCTTGTCTTCCGTTTCCCCCAATCGATGCACCCTCTTTTGGACTTATCCAGGAACAGCTTGCACATGACCCCTTTCGTTTACTCATTGCAACCATCTTTCTCAATCGTACCCGGGGCGGAGTCGCCCTGCCTGTATTATTCAAGGTCTTTGAGCGGTACCCCACGATCGAGGCGATGGCCGAAGCAGAACCATCGGACTTGGTATCAATGATCAACTGTTTGGGATTTCAAAACCAACGCGCAAGGAAATGCATCACACTCGCACAAACCTGGTTGTCAGATCCCCCAGATAGACGCAAAAGATACCGCAAGCTCCACTACCCACAAAAGCTGGACGGTCGGAATGTTGGTCGCGAAGAATGCATTGATGAAGAAGACCTGCGAGTCGCATGGGAAATCGCGCATCTCCCGGGAGTTGGAGCCTATTCTCTTGATAGCTGGCGAATCTTCTGTCGCGATGAGTTGCGCGGCAAGGCCTCTGACTGGAAAGGAACGAATGCCACCGAGGTGGGGTATGTGCCCGAATGGAAATGTGTTCTGCCACAGGACAAGGAATTACGTGCCTATCTTACTTGGATGTGGCTCAAGGAGGGATGGGTTTGGGATTACAACACGGGCGATTTGACGCTTGCGAGTGACAAGATGATGAGAGCTGCGCAATGTGGCGGGGTTGCTCGTGAGGAAGAAGGGAATTGGGTGCTCGAGACTTCTTCTGTTAAGGCTGGAAATGGATTACATGCATCGGATTGATATTGCTTGATATTGCTCTCGATGTACACAAGGCCAAATAATAAGATTTCTGAAACACGTGCGGTGTCGATCTACGATCTATCAGACCATAACACTTACATGTACATTTATACTATTTAATACGATTGAAACATCCGATATAGCTGCCTCAGGCAGTCCGAGCTCGAGGCTGTGTTCCCCCAGAAAGTTCAGCTGAGATCTCTCTTCTTCTAAATCTGGGCATCTGATGTCAGGCTTCCATGCAGCAAAACCACGTCAGTAGAAGAGCGGGGGCCGAGACTTGTTCACCGCATAATAGCGTAGTGCGTTTCTTTCCACTTCACCAATCTCATGCGCCTGTACCTGAATGCGCTTATTGTTTCTTTGTTTTATTTAATCCTGTTCGAGACTGAGCACCCTTTTCCCGCCGTCGCGGAATGCCGGGTTCCACATTCTGACCGTTAAGCGACCAACTCGATACCCGATTTAAGCGCCAGCCAGAAGAGAATTGGAGAGACAAAAATAGGATCACCATTCCCCTCGGTGGCGGTGCGACAGTCGAGAACGACCATAAACGAGGTAACCGACGACCGATGACCTGAGAACTCGAATTCGCGCAGGGGTCTACCTCGAAGTTAACCAAGTTCGCCATGTTCCCCGTGAGACCTAACCGAGACGATAGGAAGAAGGCGAAGACTCCCCAGACTCCAACCAGAAAGTCATCGCAGACCCGCCCGTCAACCAAGGATCGTGAATATCCTCCCACGGCTACCTCGTCAACTTCCTCTCTACGCAGATCCTCCATGCCGGGACTCGACAGTCGGTCGGGGACTGCCTCCTTCCTCGAATCTAGGAACAGTCTACCCTATCCAAATTTCTCAAAGGCTCATAGCAAGGAGGACGTTCGGAAGACAAATATCCCCACACCGGACCCGACCGATTTGACGGAATTCGATGAAGATGGGAAAACAAATGGTACCAGCCACCACCGCACTGGGAATCACCATGCGCCTCCCAGTCCGCCTCTGACTGGTCTTGACCATGAGTCGTCGAGAAAGGGGAGTGTCGTCAATGAGGATGAGAAGGAAAATAAACCTAAGAAGAAAACAAACATCAAAATCAGAGCGGAAGTCAACAGGTCCTCGTCAAGTCTGCGGTCGAAACGGGACGACAGCACCAAATCCAAGTCTAGCAGCAAGACCTCGCGAACAGAGACCCCTACAAAATCTAGAACTCCCAAGGATGAGAGTGAACCTACCCGGTCGTCGAGCTCTAAGTCCAAGACGAAGGTTTCCGAGGACAGAAACCTCCCCAAACGGTCTAGTCGCTCGACAATGACTGCCTCACAGTCGAACCTTACGATGCGTGATGCCGCAGATTCGGTGAACGGGTCCGACGCAACGTCTATTGCGCCCAACCAACAGCACTCACGGAAACCCATGACCCCGCCTACGAAGCCTCCCTCTCGTACCCAGAACCGATCCGCCATGTCCCATCGCCCCGCTGCCAGCGACGAGTCCATCGATGTCGTCAAACCAGTGAACCCAAATGCGTTTGGCGCACCCCCTCCGCCTCCACCTCCGCCCGAAATGCCCGCCACGATCCCTCGAGTCGATTACTTGCTGAAAAACGGTGGTCTGGATCACAAGGTGTCGAGAGCACTGCTGGCTGGCCTCGGCCAGACGGATCCGTTCTCGCAAGGACAGGCGCAGTCCCGGGCTGTCGCTGGCAAAATCTTCGATCCGTATAACCGGTTGTTGGACGATTATCAAAAGGTCATGAACAAAAGTGGATCGCTTGCAGTTGCGACAGGTTACCGGTCCGTCGCACGGCGTCTACTAGATCGTCTGGAGGCTGTATTCGCGCGCGATATCTCCTCTGAGCCCTGCAGTTGCCAAATATGCGAACAAGCGGACTCCGACGAGCGGCCGGATGGCGTGAGCTGGGGCGAGGTCTTGGAGCTCGTTTCTGGCCGCAGGGAACTTCCCATGTGGCCGCCCTTCACCATGGCGCCAACCAGTGTGGATACCGGTGCGCCAGGCGATGAGCATATTCCCATGCAGAAACTTGACGTCGACGTTCCCGAAGAGTACCGCGACCACTTTATCCGGCAATCTCGTAAAACAAAGGTCGCGGTCGACAAATGGCTGAATGAGCAAAACGACCCAGGAACTAGCGCTCCCAACGAGGTCGACGATGAAACGTTGACCTTCGCCATGCTTACGCATCTCGAACCGCACCAACGCTCCTTGTTCTGCTCTTTACTCGGCATCAATTCTTCTACTCCTGTCCCGCGCGCCGGCGACGAAAAGCTCCGACCGAAACCTTCTGCGCTTGTGTCCTCCGCCTCTGCCATCCAGCGTCTCTACCGACTTCCCTCCCTCCCTCGCGACCCAGAAACCGCCATGTACATGTTGAACAACCCCACTCTCCACCATGTCCTCGCCACTCTCTCTGCCATCAGCGACGATGAATGGGAAATCCTCATCTCCGGCCGCTTCGACGGCTTCCTCCGCAGCGGCGCAGAAGACACCGGCCCAACCACCACAGCACCCAACTCCCGCTGGGGCGGCAGCCGCTCCAACACGCCGTTAGGCGGCGGTATCTCTCGCGGCCCAACCCCGAGCTACATGGACGGCAGCTTCCGACCCCCCAGCCAAGGAACGGGTGGCCCCTCCTCGCCAGCCTCATTCGGCGGGCCGATCGCCTTAGACGAGGAAACCGAAATCGCCGCGTTAGCCGAAGTCGAGCGCGACATCTTCCTCGGCATGGAAGCTTTGGAAGACGCCTTCGAAGCCCTCCACTGCAAAGCCGAGGCAGTGCGACGCGCGCTCCGCGAACGCGGCGCCGGCCTCTCAGTCGCGAACCAGAGCCGCCGCGGCTCCTACGTGGAAGCGCGTCTCGGCACGCCGTTTTCCGGCGTCGGGACGTGGGAAAGTGGCGGTGAAGACGACTTTCTCGATGACGAGCGCTCTCTTGCGCCGGATGACTCGGCTAGTAACATTAGCTCTAACCGTCGGCGACGGCCGAAGAGGCGGACGGAGCGACGCACGCCTGCGCCTGTTGAGGAGGAGGACGAGGAAGATGATTCTGTTGGGCGGCGGGATTCGCGACACACGAGACGCAGGTAGATGGGGTATCTACGGGATGGCATGGATTTTATTTCGAGCACGCATGCTCTGATCTGCTCTGCTCTATGTGCAGCGTTTTCAAAACCATCGGAACTGCTTTTTAGGAATGGCAGGAATGGCATGGGAAACGGATATACTGTTGCGTTCGTTGAGCGATGGCTGACGGATTCGTGATACCCCCCATACCCCCTTTTCCATAATATTGCATTGAGACATCATGTTGTTTTGCGGATTTTGCATCATCCCTGATTTTTTAGTTGATGGCCTACTGGCCTTATGTTTGTTTCTTATGATTGATGAATGCCATGAGCTTCCCTTTTGTCCTCTGTGGACTTGGGCTATGATACAAGATTGATTTAGCAGCGCTCTGTTAGACTGCAGTACTGTAAGCACAGAATCTGTCCGTATGTTGTATGTCTACATAAGAGAGATAGTCGTAGTCGGTACCTCCGAGTCCTATCCCAAGTCAAAAGATGAGCCGAGAGATGAGCCGAAAGACGAGCCGATCACCCACCAGCCGAACCGGATTTATATGTTTTTCCCGGTGGACATGTGAATCTGCTAATCATTCATGTTGTACTTTGTACATAGCTCGTAAGTGAATTGAGAGATTTACCTGAAACTAGTCCCTGATCTAGAATCTTGTCTGTGGATATGGCCCTTTTAGAAAAGAGTGGATTTGGGGTTATATCTCTTGCCCTATCTGGTAGGGACCTCGGTATCTCCTTTTTGGGCCGCTGTTTTAAGTGGGGCCTTAGGGCCCACTGACCTCGTACTTGACAGCACAGGGTGATTACAACGTACTGAATGACCACTTGATTGTACAACCTACCTAGCAAGCTCATTTGATCGGCATGGTAGTACATATCTGCGTGTGAGCAATGCTCAAATGAGCAGACAGAATAGCAACTTATCTCCCTACAGCTTCCTGCACTGCCCTACAGTCTATCCTCTTACCATCTCCAGCCCTTGTGTTCATACTGCAGATCAACGCTGGTAATAGGAAAGAACTGATCCATAGCCGTAGGCGGCAGAACAAGATCATAATTGACATAGAGACTATCAGACCACGGTGTGCCTTCAGCGGTACGAAGAGGGAAGCTGCTAACTTAGATACTCTCTATGTTGTACTATGTAACTTTTCTCAGGTGATGCTTAACTACGTGTGGTTCACGATGGGAGTGCGATTAATGATTACGAAATACTACACAGGCCCCAGGGGGTGCTCAGTTTCATGGACACTAAAGCAGGAAGGCCATCTCCCGCCTAAAATCCGATGTATGTGCCAGGGTCTACATATGAAACCTTGGAACAGGGACAGGACTGAGGTGGTATGCGCGCTCAGGGGTATTGTGTTTACATTGGACATTGTTCTTGAATAGTTTGAACTCTACTAGATGTATGCATGTACAACACTAACACCGCGTCCTGGAATATGTAACTACTGTTGTACACAGTACTAGCTTGGAGTTTGCTCTGGGATTAGGCTTGACCGAATAGATTTAGCCTGATAGACACGAAGCACAGGTGAGTGCACGAACCTAGAACTTGGCTTCCTCTGTACGGGGCGATCACATGAAACACGAGGGCGTCAAAAGTACGAAGTGCATTGTAGAGTTGCATTGACTGAGGGGCGTACAATCCAATAGTCTATTTGTTGGTTACCGCCACAGCGGCAAATGTCCTTACTTTAATGTAGATCTCCGGGTTGTCGGGCCCGAAAGGTTGGAGATCTAGGATATGTGGTTATGATTATTGAAGTTTCGGGGTGTGATTGAGGAGATTGGGTAGAATGGAGTAGATTGATAACGTGCTGTTCTCTGTGAAGCAACTGCATATCGTAGTGGTGTTGTTTAGTGGTGAGTGTCTTTGCCATTACTGTGTATAGTTAGGAGTGATGTCTTCATTGAACTGAACTGTGTATTATGTTGAACTTGCATGGATATATATGTTCAGGAAGATAGAGACATCACTACATGTAGGAATGGACAGGGAGCTTCGAGTATATGCTTCCGCATTAGGCAGAATAAGCTTACATTGTTCCAAGGTTCTCGACTAGTGGGACTGGCGTGTAACAATGTATGGTTGAATCGCTGGTTGGTGCGTCTGTTCGGATTCCAATGTCAGAAAAAAGGTTAACTGACAAAAGAAGGTTGAGGAGGATAAGTTTGATAACTACCAGACCTTAATTCATTATCAAACCATGGAACATCTGAGAACATAGTTTGGGGTTAAGCTTTCATCTCGTCCTTGTCCATGCAGGTGTTTTAGAAAGCCTCTTGGCCTACGCAGAGATGTAGAGTTTCGATCGGCAAGCGGGGTGAGAGAAAAGGGCAAGTCTGAGAATAACCCGTTCTAAATACGACACGGCATTGTGTCCAATCTTGGAAACCCGACAAGATTACATACAACGTTGTAGTACATCAAAGCACATCGATGTAAAAACAATGGATATCTCTCAAGGGGCAAACATGAATCCTCAATGATGTCAATATATTGTCTTCCAAAGGTTGGAATGCCACTTTGACAGCTCGGCCCAGCTGTCATGCTGTCATGCAATTGTGCAATTCTCCTTATACAGCAACATAACCTCGGTTGTTTCCGAATTTCTTCTGACCAATATCTGAGACATTTGAAAAAAAAAAAATCACACCTCAGACCCTCCCGTCTAAACCTACTCGGGGTATACATTCCCTATGATGGTCAGCCTCTACGATCGTTGCTAGCGGCTCCAGAGCAGACGGTGCGTAATCATCCTTCCGTGATTTCGAATGGTTGATCGCATCCACCAGGGGCAAATCTCCACCCGGAGAGGGCTCCAAGCAAGGCTCAGTCAGAATTCTTAGCATAAGCCTCCTTCTTTATCCAGTTTATCCAGCTTTGCATTTCCCTCGTATAACAGCCTCTCAATAAGGGGGCTTCTAACAAAGAGTTGGGGGCCGCGTGACATCCCCGGATTTTCTATTATTTTTTCCAACTTTGAGTTTGGATCGTAGGGCATGGCTCCGGGGATGGTTTCAAATAAGAAAAAACATCTCCTTCGGAGAACGGAAGAGGAATTGTGAGTGGGGGAGAGTCGTGTGGAGTGAAGCTTAACCAGATCCAATCGCAGAGCCAAGAAGCTGAATGTCCACTATTTAGGTATATTGCTAAATAATCCTTTATGTTCGATCGACACGTTCTCGTATCTACAACGTTGTACAATTTGTTACTTTTACAATTGTTATTTCTCTAGACCGTATAGGGATTACCTCGTGCGGGGTGCAATATTTTTCTAGCGAATATACTAGGATACCCAGGTCATCCCCCCCCTGTTGCCCACGTTTTCCTTTGTGACCCGGATGTCTTTGTTTAACTCGATTGACGATATATGATCTAGACCTGCCATAAAAGACCATTTAGGAAAGTGTCTGCTGGTGGATATAAAGAAATAAAGATCATGTTTTCAAGCTCGTGGAGACAACGCTTGTTCATCCTCCCCCCACTAGTGTTCCAGAAGCATTGCCCCTGCAGGCAGCACCCAGGACGGGCGATCCGAGCCCCCTATTAATGAACAATCTTGCGCTTTGGCCTTGAACACAGAATCCGGAGACCGGGAGATCAGGACGGGATTTCGGTGGTTCTGGAAATTGGGGACATCTCCCTCTCCACATTGTATGCAGCGCTGTTTCCAAATGGTAATATCTCCTTATCCAGTGCGTCCACTTTATACATCTTTAGGCAACCAGCCCTTTTTTAGTCTGCTCGCTGAGTGGGTAAATTCAATTACACCATGTAGACTAAACCATTTGCCGCCGTTTTATTCGACATCTCGTGGCAAACATGCTTCTCCTTACCCACCTTGGCAGCACATTTGGCCTAATCCGGAGCCAAAGAGGCTAAAGTGGAGTACAATGTCCGTTGTAAGTATAGAAACAGGGATTCACGGCTATGGACGGTGAAGTACCATGGAGATCTCCCTCGGGAGTCCATATTTCTTCCACAGACGATTCCACTTCCCGAACTTATCAACGTGGAGCATCCCGCTATTGACAGACAGAAGGGCTGAATGGATCAAGCCTGGTTCTTATGCTCTGTCCTATCCAATTTGAGTTCAAGCAGTCCCAGTAGTCTGGCTCTTGGTTCTTTCTTTTCTCCATTGCGTCTGTCCCTTCGACTTTCTCGTGGCTTTTCTCGTGGCTTTCTCCTCAATATATTCTTTGTCTCTCTTTCATTGCTGGTGAACTGCTGGGGAGGTTTAAAACGTTCAGGATATTTTCATTTTTACACTCATTGGTACTCGCGGTGGCCTTAAATATCGCTTTTCTTGCCCAGCTTCTTCAAACCGTGGTCAGTGACGCCAAAGACGCCCCAGACGCCACTTCGCCTCCCACACCCCAACTTCCAGCCAGGCAATGATAGCAGACATTTGAGAAAGCAAACAATCTACAAGATATTCCAGAATGTCGGCGCTTATTCTCATGGGCTTGATGCCCAGAGGAAATGAGCACTCATTGGCCGCTCGATTGACCAGCTCTCCGGAGATTGATATCGACCCTCTCCCACTAGCCCACCGACGAGGATTGATAGCTATCTCGGTGATGGCCCTCTTGTCTCTCATTGCAACATCAGTACTCCTCTGTTTCATCACCTATCGGCTTATTTTCTGGCGTGGCAGTTATACACGATACATCGGTTACAACCAGTACATTATCCTGATCTATAACCTGGTTCTGGCAGATTTCCAACAATCTCTTGCGTTCATTATATGTCTACGATGGATCCTGACGGACAAAATCCGATCCGGCACCGCCGCCTGCTTCTTGCAAGGCTTATGGCTGCAAATTGGCGATCCCGGCAGTGGTCTGTTCGTGCTGGCCATCGCCTTCCACACATTCTTGCTGGTCGTCTGGGGTCGTAAAATGTCCTACAAATTCTTCGTCTACTTCGTCATTGGCGTCTGGGGCTTCGTTGCCCTGATGGTAATCATCCCATTAGCCTTGCACGGCGCCGACGTTTTCGTCCCCTCGGGAGCCTGGTGCTGGATCAGCGAAGAATATGAAACCACCCGTCTGTGGACTCACTATCTGTGGATTTTCATCGCCGAGTTCGGCACCGTCGTCCTTTACGCCGTGATGTATTTCCAGCTCCGTCGCCAGATCGCCGCGTCCGCCATTCTGGGCAACAGCCAACTGGAGAGTCTCAAGCGTCTCCGCCGCGTCGTCGGCTACATGACCATCTACCCAATCGTCTACATCACCCTCTCCCTACCGCTCGCCGCCGGCCGCATGGCCACAGCCGACGGCGACGAACCCAGCATCACATTCTTCTGCTGCGCCGGCGCTATCATCACCAGCTCCGGACTCGTCGATGTCGTCCTGTACACGCTGACTCGCCGCAACCTGATCATCGACTCGGAGCCCAGCCACGACCGCTCGTACAACAAATTCGCCAGCAGCAAGGGCAAGCGCGGCGACACCCACCTGACCACCATCACCGCTGAACCCTCCAAGCGCAAGCTGGGCGGGACATTCAATGATGACCGCGACGGTTCAACAGATAACATTGTCACGCACAGCGCACAGGGCCATCATGCCGATGACCACGAGATGACACCAATCGGGAAGGTGCTCCAACATACCACGATTGAGATTACGCATGAGCCTGCGTTCCCGGCTGAGGGATCAAGCGGACGCTCGAGTAAAGAGGATTTCCAGCGGCCGCCTCCGGCAGCATGGCGGAGATAATGTCAATGATTTTGCTATTTCTACGTTTTATATCTCGAGTCTACCATTTTCTTGTGGTTGGATGGCTTCGATGCATATACTGTCTCTTATCATACGTATTTTCCCTCACGATCTTGTCACTACCTTTTCATGTCTCTTTTTCTTTCTATTACTTTCTCTTTTACTTTCTGCCTATATACTCCTATTATCATTCATGACGGAGCCATGTACATACTATCTTCAAAAGAGCGGACTCATGTCCCCATGTTGATATGTTACGATTCCCATGGGGTGCTTAATTCACAAATCTCAAGACCAATCTCAATATATACCTATCACTCTATTGTCGTCTAGAGTAGGACGGTAATAGAGTACGATGACCTCTATAGACATGGCTTATGTTGGAAGTATCGAGTATCACATACCTAAGTCTCACATGATCCTTCATACTTCTACTCTCTCAGTAGCCCAGATAGTTCATCCTTCTTCAACAAATGTCAACAATCATCCTAAGTCTTATACTACATATATTTTCCATAGAGTCGCATAGTTACAACCAGTATTGACAGCTGAGATGTTTGGAGACACCTTAAGCGGGAACATGCGCTTCAACAACGATGGAGACATGAAGTGGACAACATGGATCGAGCACGTGGAATTATTAACTGACTAACAATTCGCAGCGACGTAGAGGCACATCCAGTGAGACAATTCTACCAAATCCCTCAAGATAACAAATGAAGGGATGCCGAGCTTCTTGGTTTCCTTGGCTAGCTGCTACCTCCAGCGTTTGTCTCTTTATGTTCTCATTGTGCATTCAAATGCAGCCAGAACAAGTCGAGTTATGTGATTGCGACCGATCGAACGATCCTTTGACTCTCGTGGCATGTCTGTCTCATCTGAACCATAATGCCAATCCGACATCTCACTGCAACCAGCTGTCTTGAAAAAGTGGAACTCTCCTCTTGGCCGACAGTTGGCTTGCAGACACATGGAAAACACACCGAGACACCTGTCTTCCATGGGGATGACAGCATTCCAAGCAACACAGACCGAAGCTGCTGACGTCAGGTCCGATTTCAATATTGTGCATCTCAGACAATGCGTGTCTCATATGGCCAGTCACTACCTCGCGGTCTGTCTAGGCCGAATGCACGCGCAGATGGAACCAAAGCGCTGATTCCAATGCAGCCCCAGATTCGCGTTGCATTGCAGACACAAGCTGGAGAGCGCTCGTTCAGGCTGACTTTTTGGAGCTCATTTAGACATCGAAATGGCCATTTAAATTGGCCAATGAAATTCAACCAGAGAGAAACACTTCGTTGAACCTCATTTGCGACCTGCGGGTGGATTTACTCTGAAGATAAAAGGCTTTTGGCCTGAACGATAAACACATAGCCGGTCTCAGAAAGGGAAGAAGACCTCACCAAGACCCTCCACTTTCTATTGCTCAATGAACGAACTGCTTCACCTAATCGAAGGATAGCGGGGCTCAGTCTTGCAAGGGATGAGCCCCAACAACACCGCCTGTACGACTCGTACAGCAACAGCCGAACGAACACACCCCTTGATCACGTGAAGTAATAGGGATTGACAAACTGACTGAGATCGGACAGGTGTTCTGCAAGGCTGGTTCCTTACATTGCCGTCGACGTGCATCTTCGTGGTTCTATGGGAGAGCTGCAGTCCCACAACGAGGCGATCATTGCAGATCAGGGATCCATATGATCCACGATAGTGGGCCATCTGATTCCTGATCGCCAATCAAGGCACCGCAGCTGCAAGAATGCATACTTGTTTATGAATATGCAGTTATGTATCCAGGAACCGGGGGTTGAGATCAGAGCTATCTTATTTAAGAGGACAGGCATTGCCAATCCCAGTATCTGCCTGAGTAGGTGCTTCTAGTTGACATCTTTTAACCATGCTTTTCTCACGCCACGGTTTCCTAGCTCCTTCACTCGTCTCACTGCTTCTGACTGGCAGCGCGGTCGCCGATGACGCGCGATCAAGAGCCCGCGACGCACTCCAGACCCTTCAGGGCTGGTATAACCCCAAAAGCGGTATCTGGGATACCACTGGTTGGTGGGATGGTGCAAGCTGCATGAATACAATTGCGGACCTAGCTGCCCTCGACCCGTCAGTGATGGATACTGCGACTTATGTTTTCAACAACACGTTCAACGTTGGGCCAGTATCAAATCCGCATCCCGGGCCGGAGGTCAAGACCGTCTTTACGCGTGACAATCACCAATCGAGTGCTGTCAATGCCAGCCAGTGGCTCAATCAGGCTTATGACGATGATGGGTGGTGGGCCCTGGCATGGATTGGCGCTTACGATGTCACCAAGGAGGGAACATACCTGGAACTAGCTGAAGGGATTTTCCAAAGCTTGGTATGTATAGTCTCGAGTCTTATATTTGAAAAGCTGCTCACTGTCACTAGGTTGACGCATGGGGCACAAACTGTGGCGGCGGTGGTCTTCCCTGGAACCCAACGAGCACATATGTCAACTCAATCACGAACGAACTATTCCTATCCGTCGCAGCACACCTTGCAAACCGAGTTCCCGACAGAAAGGAATACTACGTGCGCTGGGCGCAGAAGGAATGGGACTGGTTCGCATCCCAGGGCTTTATCGGTGAAAACGGCACTATCAACGATGGACTGTTGGAGAACTGCCAGAACAATGGAGATACAGTGTAAGACTTTTCCCTCGCTCATTATCTTTTTCCAGCTTGCTAATCCCAACCTTCCACAGATGGTCTTATAACCAAGGTGTAGTCCTCGGTGGCCTAGTCGAATTAAACCAAGCGTCACCAAACAACACATACCTACCCTCCGCCAACAAGATCGCAAAAGCCGCCATCGAAACATTGGCCGACGCGAACCACGTTATCCACGAGTTCTGCGAGCCGCAGTGTCTCCCAGATGGCACACAGTTCAAGGGAATTTTCATCCGCAACCTGCGAAAGCTGCAGAAAGCCTCTCCGCACGATCTTTACCGGAAGGTCATTACCAGCTGCGCGAATAGCATCTGGGATAACGATCGCAATGAGAAGGGTCAGTTCGGCGTTAATTGGGCTGGTCCTATTCAAGCCGTGGTTGATGCGTCAACGCATAGCTCTGCGCTTGATGCTCTTGTTGCCGCGGTTGCTGCACTGGAGAACTAGGAAGTACGGTGGTGTTTTTTCTATTTGAGTTTAAAGGATCACGGAGTTTTAACAGGTGTCGTACATATGGATCTTTCTGCATATATCCCTATTATCAGTCATTGTTTACGCTCTACTCGAACTCCCGTAGTTTGAAATATCCAGTCGGAACCTGATCGCTACATTTATAGATGTGGTCATTCAGAACTGTACGCGATGGGATTCCTCTTTCGCCAGGATATGGCAATGACATATCGTGGGCAACATGTAGCACTAGATCTGACCGACCCTGCTAGACTGAGCGTGCAAGTAGTCCAAGCTGAATCGTCGTACGAGGCATGGATCTCGAAATCACATTATGGACACGTTGTACAAATCGGGAATCACATTTAGGAGAGCTATAGCTGATAATTCCCAGGTATTTCCTATTCGACACCTTCCAGGAACCTTGGAAGTCTGTAGCACTTCCCTCGGAATACTCTCCCTCACTGGAATGACTATAACCACCGTACTGAGGTTCACCCAATGTTGTGGCCAGTTGCCATGGAGCTGGGGGCTTCGGGTTAGTTAGTTACACTGCATGGAGAGGGCCTTATTACGGTCTGAATTCCGGCAGAAATTGAAACCGAAACTGTCCGTTCAGGCGTCGTTCCAATGGAACTTGAGCGCTAGTTAGTTGATTATACTATACTGCCACCGTACAACACAGATGCGAGATAGTTCCTTGTCAAGCTCAGCCCTTTGATGACAGTTGGCCTTCCAAGGTGACCGGCCAGAGTTATTCGTGTTATCAGGATGACCCATAGAGGATTACAACACGTGCTAGTGCTACGAGATGGGTCCACGGGTAAGTATCTTTTCGGGTATGAAGTGAGACTAATGGAGTCTCTGTGCCTGGCGTTTTCGGACTGTCGAAGAAACTTGAAGCTGATGTTGAGATAAAAACAAGCTTTCATCAAAGCAGCCTTCACGCCTGCAGTTGACAAATACCGAGTTTTTAAGCAACATAATTTCTTGACAGCTCAGTTCCCATAGCTTTTGAGCTTCACGACATCGCCGGATGCGCTCCAAAAATCAGTCGTATGAGTAAGCTTTGTCTCGCAGAGCACAATTATCAGACAGAAGGACCCCTGCCGTTGCCAATGCCTTCTCCCTCGCAACCTGACAGCCACTGCAGCATATGCTATTCTGAAGGCACCCACTTTCAACATCGAGATAGGATAGAGCCGTGGTCACCATGTAACGTCGTAGCGGTTCGTTCTAATGCCAGGATCGCATCCTCTCGGCTTCTTCGGATAATCTGCCAATGAACTCGCACGGTATGATCTGAATTCTCCACTTTCGCGCAATCTAGTCCATCGAATACATCCCAGGCAATGACACCATAGTAGGCATCAAGCTCCGTATGCAGCCCGAGCTGAACTTGACGCATACATTCGGGGCGGAATGTGGTAAGATTGGGGGAAGCTCGTCTTCCCGAATGCAGGTGAAACAACACTTCATAAACGACGGAAGGAAAATAAAGCTACCAAAGGAGCCGCAGATGTGACAGTCCCTCGTGTAGAGCGCTCTGTACAAACCAGATAGCATGAACTAAGGCGCGATGCGGGTTCTTAAGGTAACGCAGAGGGCCTCGAGAGCATAGGTAACCACTGCTCCGTAGCCGGGGGTTACTCTGACAATTTGCCGGGCACGGCGATTGACATGACGAAAATTGATCAAAGACCAAATGTCGAGCATGGAGCATATCTCGAATACAACTTCAGGTGGTAAAGATTCGAGATCTCCAAAAGTTGAGGCAGTGGCAGGAATGGTTCGAAGCAACGAGCTGCGCACCTGGTCATGGTCACGGGGGTTTGTTGTGATGACTGCTAGACCGGAGTCAAGTCGATGATATGATATGAAGCAATGCGGACAATCTCCATTTCCCGCGCTTTTTCGGACTCGTGAGGAGGTGCTGCTGTTTTGTCTGACTCCATAGCTGGGTATGTGTCATCGGTTGGTTTCTGGAGTTGTAGTGAATTGCAGTTTTGGAAAGCTGATTGTGAGAACTGGATGCTCGAGCTTTGGGGTATCTCGTCAAAGGAGGGTTATAATGGTGGTCAGAATCGTCGGAGTCCTGTGAGTAGTGTTGAGTTATTCTGTATGCAGGCCGGAACAACCATCCCGTTGAAGCTGATGGAAGGTCGATTGAATACTACTGTGAGCTATGAGGGTAGACAGGAGTAGGTATGAACATGAGATGGTAAATTGAACTGTCAAGGGAAGAAGCTATCTAGCGTGTGAGAGACTAGATAAATGAGCAGGTCATCTGATCCGAACACATCCCATACCCCAGGTTCCGCCCACGAAATTACATCATGTCGATCTCATCTCGCCATCCTACAACGCCCTCCTTCGACCCAGCTGTGGACTCAGGAAAGGTCTCCCTTCAACATCCTCCAGTCCAACAAACTAATTACCAAGCCCTCAATGTTCAAAATGGCCGAACATCTAAAGCCCCTTGTCCTCCACGCCCATGCAACAAGCCCAAACCCCGTCAAGATAGCCATGGCCCTCGAAGCCCTCCACGTCCCCTTCAAGGTCAAGCAATGGGAGTTCGGCGACGACCCGGAAAAGGGCGTAAAAGGAGCCGCATTTCTAAAGATCAACGAGAACGGCCGCGTGCCTGCCCTCGAAGACCCGAATACCGGCGTCGTAGCCTGGGAATCCGGGGCGTGCATGAACTACATCCGCCGCGTCTACGATGTTGGCAATGTGATCGGTCCGCCCGGTGATTTGGCGCAGGATTTGGTGGACTTCGAGAAATGGGAGTATTTCTTGTTGTCGACGCTTGGGCCGATGATGGGACAGACGAATTGGTTTAGGTTTGTTTTTCCTTTTTTTTTTCGAAGAAATGGATTATGGGACTGGATTTATGGATGCTGATTGTTCTTGTTTGGGGTTATAGGCATTTCAATGCTCAGAAGAATGAGGATGCGTTGCAGAGATATACGGCGCAGAGTTATCGGTGTTTTGATGTGTTTGAAGGGCAGTTGAAGAAGACTGGTGGCGAGAGTGTTCTTCCTGGTCGGGTTACTGCTGTCGATTATCATTTTGTGGCTTGGGTGCGGTTGTATGAGTTTGCTGGTCTTTCGCTGGAGAAGTATCCTTTGATTGCGAAGTGGCTCAAGCTTATGGGCACTCGGGAGGAGGTTCAGGAGGCGTACTTCAAGGTTCAGGGTGAGAAGTGAGAAGGGAGGGTGGCGAACAATTGTCATCTGAGTTGTAGTATGCCAGATACATAGTAATGTCAATTGACCCTTTGTTAGTTTCATACAAGGTATGTCTAGTAGTTGAAGTAGTCGCAGAGGGAGCTGCTAGTAAAGCATACACAACGAACTAATGAATTTTCTATTCCATCATGCCAACTATCCCGACAACATAATTTTCGGCACATCAATCAAATAAAGCAGATACCCCTTCCCATCATGCGACTTACTCGCTAACTTCCCCCCACGAACATTAACCTGCAGTGCCTGATGCACCAGCTCCTGCTCGGGCAGGGACTTATCCGTCCGATTCCTCCACGTAACAAACTCATCCTCCTTGGAATCCTCGTTAAGATGCTTATTCGTTTTTATCTGCTCGCCAACAGTAACATGAGACACTGGACCCCTCCCCGTAACCACATTCGAAGGCGGATAATCATGCCCCGTATACAACTTCGTTTCCGGGGGCAACGCCAGCAGCCTCTTCATCGAGCGATACAGTTGCCGTGCATCACCACCGGGGAAATCACACCTTCCACTTCCAATATCCGGATTGAACATGCAGTCGCCAGTAAAGACATTGCTGCCGATCTTGTAGCCGCCGTGGTCCGGCGTGTGGCCGGGCAGATGCAGGGCCGTGCAGGTCACGTCGCCTAGTTCGAAGATTTCATCTGGTTGGAAGAGATGTTCGAAGGCCTGGTCGATTTCCTGTCGAGGGATGTGGTATTTGTGTGAGAAGTGGCTTTGTACTACTTTGATGTTGTCGCTGATGCAGATTGGGGCGTGCGGGTGGCCGCGGGCCCAGAGGGTTTGTTGGATGTAGTAGGAGGCTGAGAGGTGGTCACCGTGGGCGTGTGTTTCGAGGAGCCGGATGACTTTGTAGCCGTTCTTGAGAATGAAGTCAATCAAGACATCGGCGGATTGGGAGGTGATGGCGAAGCCTGTGAGGTCGAGGTTGAGGACTGGGTCGATGATGACGGCTTCTTTCGTTCCGGGGCAGGCGACGATGTACTGCCAGGAGCATGACTTGGGCTCGTAGAATGGGTGAACTTCTGGCTCCATTCTCTCGGTTTGTTCGGATGAAGCTCATGGGGATTTAAATTCAGTGAGAAGGACTGGCAAAGGTGAGTGTTAAGTCTGGACTAGTTGGGATTACGTATGTATAGATCATCAGTGCCACCCAACAATATATGTAGGTCTTGTCCGATGATTCGAAATTTCGAATCCAATATAGATGACTGAGATGATCGTCAAGGGTTGACGCAGCGATTTTCCCGTGTCGAAGCTGTCGGTAGCTCTCAGGGATGCATGCTCGCATCCACACCTTCCCTTGAGTTTTTATAATTCCCTTGTGCATGTGGCAACACTCATACTTTCGAGACCGTTCACCTACATTCGCTTGTCGGATTGGCCACGAAGCAGAATCCACTGGGAGCAATCAGATATCGCAGATCAAATGGTAACAATGGTTAGTTTAAGTGTGGGTTCAGTAGTTCAGGCATAGAACCGCCACCATCTGGTCATAGTGTGTAATGACGAGAGACCATCAAAAGCAGCTGCAGTTACGGAGGTTAGATGACATAAAAATAATATCTTTAGCTACTTTCATAGCCCAATGAGATGACCGTCTTAGATTTGTCCTTTCATCTTCAACCATGCACCCATTATTTGGTCTAGCAACCGCCCTTACAGCTACACACTTCTCACGCATACAGACATATCCCAGGTGGGGGCATAATCTGTAGGTGGTTTTCAAATCCCAGTTTTTCGCAGGTCGCGAGCGATTAGAAAGGAAACCGAGGCGACTTTCTCCCAACGGAAACGTCGCTGACAGACCATTGATCAATCTCACTCTGGTCGCTTGGCACATCCCATCGCGCGGTTTGAAGATCGAGAATGTGAGCATTTTGATTGAATCGGCAGTGCCAGCTCTTGACGGCCTTACAGCCTGGCTTCTGGCACAGATGGCCCATGTAGCATTTGATTGATCGGCAAGCACCGGCCCGGGTGCAGGGGTGCTGCAGGAGCATGTATCGAAGAACCTCAATGATGGTGTCGGAGACATCGCTGTGGTCATAGAGGCAGCTCATGTCACCGCATTCGCCAGAGAGATGGTAGCTATTGCAAACTTTATGTTCTTTGGCCCGATCCTCGTATTCTCTGTAAGCCTCGGGCGACGGTTGAGAATAGTATGGATCGATACGTTCTCCGTCTTTGTTAACTGGGATGAATTCCTCGGTTTTGATGCTCGGCATCGGCAGCATGGATCGAAGGTAGTCCTCCGAGCGACCAACAACCGTAGGGGAAGACCACAGCTGTTTAGGTGAATCATCCGAGCCTTTAGGCGATGGTTGATGACCCAAGGACTGATTCGGCATAACGTGTTGTTTAATACAAGTGTTGCCAAACCTGCAAATTCCCTGATCTGGTGTTAGTCAATCATTCGATCGCAATAGCATCCTGCGGTGAATGTATACCTTTTGGAAGTGCTTGCAGACTGGTTTGATGGAATTTGCACCATTCGAACCATTAGAAACATGATGTGTCCCGTTTCCACTATTAGTTTTGATAGCAGACAAACCGGCTGGGCCTGTGGGCGGCTTCCCGTTAGATAGAGGTTTGGACATAAAGACCGAAGGCAATTCCTTGATAGGCAGATCCAAGGCCTCGAATTCACGATGGAAACCAGCAGCTTTGATGAGCGTGATACGGTCACTCCTGCCTCTATAGGGCGTTAGCAGAGAGCCGTATCCAGTGTCGTGACAGCCAGCAAAATAAATGTGGCGGCATTGGTTAGAGTCCACGAAGAGACGGAACATTTCTTGATTGCAGAACATGGATTAGTAAAAGGACACGACTATTGATGGTATGCGGCTCGTTACCTCTAATTTTGAAATCGTTACCTTCTTTCTTCTCTGCGGCGTCGACATAGTCAAAAAGCTCCTGAGCACGGGTGAAAGACGAAGTAAAGGGTGCCATAGATCGAGCCTCGTGGCCCATAAGTCCAGCTCGAGCGAGAGCCTTTGATAAACCAAGGACGTTTGCGTACACACGAACCATGATGCGACACTGTTCTGCCTGCATTCCCATGGTCGAGTGCATAAGCTCCTTGATGGAGTCACTCAGCTCTCGGGCTGCATTAATGCCTCCTTCGCTTCCGTGCTTCAGGAAATGTTCTTTGAACTGAGTGGGTCGTTAGCCAAATTGCTCAATTGATTGGACACGGGATTGAAGGTCTCTCACTAAATATCCATCTCCGTCTACAAGGACAAGTACAAAAGGGTTACGGTCCTAGTAGATCGTCAGTTCTGCAGCTTCTAGGTTTCTTCTCAACTCGTACCTGGCCGCGGGCTTGTCTTTTGTACTTCTCCCGGCCTTCTTTGACCTCCTCGTAGTCGCTCTTGAGGGAACTGTAGTCGTCTAGCAAGTTCTTAAACTGGCCGAGCAGATCCTGCAAGTTGTCATGTTTTTTCTGCTGTTCTTGCGATATGGATGCTAGATGTTCATTCAGGGAATCTATATCAGAATCCCGAAGCATCTTGTCGGAGGTACCGGGACAGCATGTGCCTGTCCCACAAGCGAAGTTGGTCCGACGGAGACTGCTAACATCCGATTGGGAGATGGACGCAGAGATTCGTTTTTCCAAATCGCGAAATGAGATGAGAGAGCTATAGTGGGGAAACGAATTCGTCTGTTGGGGCTTAGGCGGTCACCGACGTTTGTTGTCAGGTGACTAAGCACTCTTTACCCTTTCAGGTCTAGATAACGAGCAAGCATTATCACGTGACACTTTCCCCGCAACTATCAAAAAAAGGGATTAGCGTCAACGCGAACATACCTAGATCTTCTCCTCTATCTTTCAATCAACAGACGACATCTGGTTCTAAGGGAATTGCTCGATGGATTTTAGGACGCACTATGGATATAGTCAACGCATTGTGATATATTTGAGTACAGACACTCTGGCCGCTAGTCTATCCACTTGGGCATGGGTGGTACATGGAGGGAGCCTCCAGTGACGGCAGCAACATCTGTTTGAAATTCGATTCAATAGTTTGCCCATTTGTGAAGCTTTGTATAGCTTAAGCTATGTATATGGTGTATACTTTGACTTGGTGGCAATTTCAACTTCGTTTCCAGTCATTCTCACCATGTTGATAGTAGACAGTAGTACTATGTACTATGTACTGATTTTCATTGCTAGCGTTATCGACGTTGGACCAAGTCCGCTTCCATGCATGTAGTGTGACCCTGAAATCAAGATTTCAGCTGCGTAATATACCTTCGAAGATGAGAATGCGTGACTAGCCTCCAGGACAAGTTGCCATGCAGACATCACCATCTTCGTGGTTCTCACATAGGAATCCCCGTCTCTGTTCACAGAAAATATTCATATGTCTCCTTTGTCACCATTGTTTGTATACGTACTGCGTTATACTTCACAATCTCATCATGGAAGAGGCGGAAGCATCTGCAAACCGACAAAGTCCTCGACAACCCGCAGAATGGATTCAGTTGAATCAACAAACCCAAGTGTATCCCATCTTCTTGGCTTTGGCCATACTACAAGGCAACCCCAGTCAGCCCCATTCACATCCCAAACAAAGATACTACTCACCTCAAAGCAACCGGGAACGTCACAGCAAGAGCGAAGTCCGTGAAACCAAAGACCCGATCAACATCCCTCAACTCCGTCTCCGGCAGTCCTGCCTTAACCGCAATCTCCGCCCACGCCCTCTGAACCCCCGACCTCTTCGCCCATTCCGCAAGACTGAACCGGAAACGGGCTTCACCAGGTGGACCATAACCGCGCGGCGGATCATTCGGAATGGTCACAGTCTGATAAACAGCCGTCTCACTGGTATCCGGACCCGTCCAGGGCATGTGGAGGCGCTCCGCGAGCTTCGGCCAAAGCTTGCCCCATGTGAAGAGACAATCGTCGGCCGCATTGAAGCTCTGATCTTTCACCTGGTCGGTTAGCACCGCCCACTCTGCGAGGTATCCGTTCGCCTGAGCGCTGGAAATGGTCACATTTGTCTCCCAAGCTGCTATGTCGCCGGGGTATTCGAGCGGTTGGTTGAGATATTTCTGGACGGTAGCGTAGACTGCTAAGGGGTAGCATAGATTCATGGCTGCGTCCGGGACTGCGCCCGCGATGTGGGATGGGCGGGTGGTATTCCAGCCGATTTGGTGTTTCTCGGCGAATGCGTGTAAGTAGTCTTCCTGGTCGTAGTAGAAGTTGGGTCCTATGAGGACCCGAGGGTCAGATTCAACCTGTGGACAGCTGGTAGGCCCGCGGTGGAGACCATAGTACTTTGCGCCTAGTTGTAGCAGCACACGCTTGGGGATCGTCTTGTTCAGTTCCAGGGCTTCGAGGAAGTTGACGAGAAGCTTCTCTGAATTGACTTTAGTGATTTGAACTTGATTCCGCTCATCTTGTCACTTACTGTTGACAGTAACTAGCTCATCTTCTGCACTCCAAATCCCTTCTCCGCCCTTCGGGGTTGGTTGGATGTACGCAAAGAAAAACACGTAGTCTGCACGAACTCTCCTCTTAGCCAGCTCCGCTGCCACGTCTTCGGATGACTGCAGCAGATCGATGGATATGTGTTCAACATGGTCGGGCCATGAACCGTGTGGCGGTCTTCTCGAGAGGGCGTAGATCTTCTTCCACCGGCGAGGGGTTTCGCAAAGTACTTTAAGTTGGTGGTTGCCGGAAATACCATTGGCTCCAGTGACAATTGCTGTCAGATTCTCGACATCTTTAGCAAACACTGGAAGGCCGTGGTAGATTGATTTGGACTGGATTTCTGGCATTTTGTGTGGCGTATGTCGAACGAGAGGGTCCACGAGGATATGAATCTTGCGAGGTAAGTCGGGCTCGGAGCCTGTATTTATACCTTTTCCTCCGAGAAACTTGTGAGAGGTCTCTAACTGAAGAGACGCGTAAACTCGTCTTGATAGGCCGATTCAGCGTCTGTGACTACTTGGCACTGTTTGAAGGATCCGAAACGGCGGAATATGCATTCCGGCATGGCATATCTGGGATTATTTGACATAATCACGTACACATACATCAAGTGGACTCCTTGATAGCAAGACTATCTTGTTAGTACCCGTCATAGCAGTAAAAGATTTCCTATTTCCTTTCCCCTCGCAGGAGGTCCAAATATTTTTCCCGGAGTACCATTGTGGAACCCGTCACATCACCACATAGCAGGGCTTGTCCCAGATTAGGGGCTGCCTCTCACTCCTTAGTCAAAAACCATGATTATTTCTCATCAGCTTCTCCATCAGATTAGAAGGCCCTTTTCTCTTTGATTCATCACACATCAACATCTGAGCACATGATATTGCTACGCAGAAGATATATCCGGTAGACAGCTAGTACCAACCATTTACCTCCTCAGGCTGGAGGCAACTTGAGGATTTCCTATGCTTAGGAAATGTGGTGGTGTATCCTTCAAAGTTGCAGGAAAGAGGGGTGAAGGGGGGGTATAGTTATACATATAGTTATAGTTAGTATGAGATGGATGTACGAAGTCTGAAATGTGGGAAAGCGGTGACAAATACCGGTGAAAAGGGCGGTGAGGCTCTTGGCAGAATCTCAAATCTTTACTATGGGAAACTACCCGGCAGAATGAGTTTTGAGACACTGGCGGCTGTGACCTGCCGTACCCTAAGGTTCAGTCTCTAAATTCTTCCCAACCTATGATTGTAAGTCTGTAAGCTACCTACCCGTGGACACAAACATCTCTGTGATGGATGTAGTATGGTTTAATTTTACTCTTAATATGACGCTATACATATTTCCCAATTAGTCTTACGCTAAGCCTAATTAGGCATGCTCGATGCATCCATGGAAATGGAACATCCATGTGGAAAACCCCACATTGTAACCAGAAGTTACATGTACGCTGATACTAACTACATGTGCATTTAGTATAGGTACCTCATATGTACCGTAGAAACACAGTACTTATACTGCGCACATGGTACTACATGTACAACATGAGTACAAAATAGTATATACACATAATTAGGCCCACAACTATATCTCCTAACCACACACGGGTGGACTATCAAGACGCATGTGAACCTTCGACAAGAAAAGATCGTCGGAAATCGGTTGCACAACATTCGGTCCATTACACAGCGGAGCCTCGGTCTCACAGATAAGACTTGGCGCCCGCCATTGGCCCCCATGTTTATAAAACTCCATGGGGCCCCTTGCTCCCCCAGATTTGACTGCGTTCCTCAGCGATACACTGTTATACTAGTTCACCATGCGATTCCTACTCTTCTCGCTGAGCGCATTCGTGTTCTACGCGATCTTCTACTTCTCCTTCATCAACGGTCTCGATGCGCTAGGTCGCAAGTCCATTGAATCGGGCAAGCTCCCCACTGTGGATGCGCCTCTGCGCATGGTTTACACAGGCCTCGAGCCACTCGATCAGCTACTCGCTACCTTGACTACATTCTTCTACCCGACACTCGATGGCTCGAACCCTGGCTTGTTGCTCCATGGCGTGGCATTTACTGGTACCTTTGGCGCGACATGGACTTTGGTTGTTTTGGAATCTTGGAGAAAGGGAAATGCCGGGACGATTGCCGCTTAGTATGTCATATGCACTCGCCTTAAAAATAGGCGAATGAAAGAATGAAGCTAACTGATCATTTCAGTCCAATGGTCCTTGGCCTCCTCGCCCAGGTGCTCACTTTCGCATTCGGTATCCCATTGACCTGCGCTCTGCAACTCGGCTGCTCAATCACCGCGCGCCGTCCGCACGCAGATAACATCCGCATCCCGCGCGCAGTCCTGGCTATCCTACCTTTCACCTTTGCCATCGGGTTCATGGGACCGACTGCGGCAATGTCCTTGCCCGCTCCCTCTGTGATCTCTGTAGACATGAAGCAGATCGCAATTGCTATCTGGCAGCCCTGGCCCGCGTACGTGTCGATCCTGACCACTGCGGGCTACTTCATTGTGTCTCCTTTCTTCGCGAATAACCAGCGTGCATCGATGTCCAGCCTGCGCTGGGTCTACGCCTTCGCCTTTGTCCATGCATCGCTGACGCACATTGTCGCGTGGACTGTCTCTCTGGCTACTGTGATTGTGCCGGGTCTATTTGTTGACTCCGTCCGGGAATCTCTTCACCCGGCTAACATTTTCGCCGTTGCGCTCCCTTGGTCGGGGCTGACGGTCAACAGTCTCGGTGATGGTGTTCAGGTCTTCCTGCAGTGGGACTATGCTATTGGCACTACTGGTGTTTTAATCTGGGCTATCTCGCTGTACACTGTTGCTCACAAGCAGCTTCTGAACACTGTTGCCTGGCCTAGTCTTCTGCTCAAGGTCGCTCTCTTGACTGTCCTCGCTGGGCCTGGAGGCGCTGCGGTGGAGTTGATCTGGGAGAGAGATGAGCTAGTGTTTGCCGAGACTGGTGGAAGCCGGCAGCAGGTTTCTAAGGGCAAGAAATCTATCTAAGGGACCCTTAGCTGGCGGTAATGAATTTCACCTCTTGAGATATCCGTGTTGGATAGATCATCTGCAACTGATGAAATGGGACTAGACTAAATAGTGAGCAGACTTTGCAGGCTCGCGAGATCCATTTGGTTGCTGTGCTATATGAAAAATAATGTCCCGTCTGTACACACTAAACAAGTACATCTCACAGAGACGCAGTAGGACCCTTGCTTCCCACAATCTCATAAATAGCATCAAGATACGCCTTAGCGTTCTCGTTGCCCAGAATACCCTGTCCCATCTTGTTCATGGTATAAGCAATAGTCATCCCCCGATCCAAATCCATAATCAACATCGACCCTCCCCAACCACCCCAGAAACAGATATTCCCCTCGGGAACAAAATCAATACTCTCCGGCACGGGCAAAGCAACCCCCAACCCAAACCGAATATTCAAAAACAAAACCAAATCAGCCCCACTAATCCTCTCCTTCATCATCTCCCTAACAGTCCTAGGAGAAAGATACTCCCTCCCCTCAACAGTCCCCTTCAGCGAAACAACCGACCCAATCCTCGCCAACGACCTCGCATTCCCAAAGCCATTCGCGCCCCCAATCTCACACCCCCGGAAACCCGCCGTCTCCGAATCTTCCGCCCTCGTAACCAAATTCCCCAAAGCCCTAACAACAACACTCTCCTCATCCAAGCCCTTCGGCAACCCAACAGCCGGCGGCGCAACAACCTCCGCCGCGCGTCCCCACTCTTCTTCGGGCAACCCGAGCCTAAAGTCCGCACCAAGCGGACCAGCAATCTCATCCTCAATAAACTCCTTCAAAGACTTCCCACTAACCCGTCTAACAACCTCCCCAATCAAATGCCCATGATTAATTAGCTGATAAGCCGACATCTCACCAGCCTGATACCAAGGTTTCTGCTTCGCAAGTCTCTCCGTCGATTCCTTCGTATCATAAACGTCTTCCATTTTAATCGGCTTATCCCACTGCGGCAGGCCAGAGGAGTGCGCGAGGAGATGCCAGATCTTCGTATCCTGTTTTCCATTGGCAGCGAACTCGGGCCAGTACTTGGATACAGGGGCTTCGGGATCTAGTTGGCCGCGATCTATCAGGATGGCTGCTGCGAGGGCTGTGACGACCTTTGTGCAGGACCAGACGACAACGAGGGTGTTTTCTTGCCAGGGAGTTGTTTTGGCGGTGTCGGCGTGGCCGCCCCAGATGTCGAGGACATTGCGGCCGGCGATGTTTACGCAGATTGAGGCGCCGAGTTCGGCGCCTGAGGTGAGTCGTTCCGAGAGGAGGGTTTGGAGGCGGGTAAATGCGGGGTCGGCGGTGCCGTGGGTTGTCATTTTGAGGCTGGGTATTGTTTATGGGGTTTGTTGTGGATGCTGGAAGTTGTATGTGGTAGAGGGGGTAGTATTACATTGATGTAGTGTGACTGGGAGCTGCTGTATTTATATTTGGTGGTCTACTGGGGATGTTAGTGTCGATGGTGGAGATTCGGAGCTAGCTGATAGTCAAGGCTAATTTCATCCCGAGGCTGAGCTTGTAGAGTTCGATCTCAGGTGTTGGTCCCGGGAGAACTAATTGTGCACATGTGCGCACAATGGGAATATGCTGTATTAAACAAAGGAGATTGGAGGTATAAAAACACCCTTTCACAGTAATAAAACACCCCCCATGCCTGATTTTTCCGGTTTTAAGGTACCGCCCTCCTCACCGCCCGTTTTACACCTTGTTTTCTAGGCACCATTAATTCTATCTGGAGGGAAAGCAATGTCCGGCAAAATAAATTGATGCCTCAGGTATAGGGCAGTATAAGGCATCATTAGGCAGAAACACTGGAAAATCAGGCAGGGGGGTATTTTATTACTGAGAGTGTTGTTATACCAATTCCCTAAAGAAAATATGTCCATTCCTGGCCATGACCAAGTGTAAAAGGTAAACGAGCAATTATATCCAATAAACTGTACAAAGTGAACATACCCTATACTATCCGCTATGTGCCATGCAAAACAAACCCCCAATTTTAACTCCCATCTTCCCTCCGTGGAGTATTTCAATCCGATTTAACTGGTCGCGCAATGCCAGGCTCTTGACCCTTCTCAGTAGCAATACGCTCCACCGAAGCAGAAGAGAGAGAAACACCCTCGCCGGCAGGAACATGCTGCACAGCATACTCCTCGTCGGCCTTCCAGAAATCACGCTTTCCATGCGCAGCACGGTTAACCCACGGCGGAAGGATACCACCCTTGAGTTTCCAGGACCAAGGATCGGACTCCTCCTTGTTAGGCGGGACAATGCGACCGCCGCTGACCTTCTCAAGCACCCAAGCGATACCATTGAGGGTAATATAGCTCGTGATACCTGCGATCAAGCCGTACGCAATACTGTACGTGAACGGCATGATGGCGATAGTGAGGAATGCGGGAATGGCATCGCCATAGTAACGCCAGTTGATATCCTGGGCGGCCTTGGCCATCATGGCTCCGACAATCACGAGCGTGCAACCCGTGGCCCATGGTGGGATGGAAGCGAAGATCGGGGCGAAGAAGACAGAGACGAAGAATGCGAGACCGGTAACACAGGATGTTAGACCGGTCTTGCCTCCTTCGGAAATGCCGGCGCCGGACTCGACGAAAGCTGTGACTGGGGGACTACCGAGGAGGGAGCCGATCGAGATGGAGATGGCGTCGACCATGTAGGCCATGGCGCTTCCTTCGAAATCTTGGGTTTCTTCGTCGATCACGCCGGCAAATCGGGCCATCGAGTACATTGTACCGGTGGTATCTAGGATATCAACGTACTGCGAACATGTTAGTGATGTGGTTTCATCGTTGGACGTAGATATTCGCAACTTACCAGGAATGTGATGAAAGCCAAACCGAACTCGCCGCCCTTGCCCGCGAGGTTCCAATCTTGGGCAAGTAGAGTGTGCGTGATAGGGTGGAAAGTAACGACTTGCTTGAAAAAGTCAAACTTGCTCGATCCCAGATCGGTATAGGGGAAGTAAGTGACAGGCGTAGTGCGGGGCCAAGAGATAATGGAAACCAGCAAGATTCCAATGATAACAGCACCCTTGATGCGGTACATCATCAGCATAGCAGTCAGAACACCGCCACAGAAGATACCAATCCACATAGTAGCACTGCGCATCTTCTCGCTGCTCAAGCAAAGTCCGGTTTCCTTGTCGAACGCGCCATCGGGGCATCCGGCCAACTCCATCGGAGTATCCCTGCCACCCTGAACCAATCCAATACCGGCACTGTAGGTCAAACCAATCAATGCGAGGTAAAGACCAATGCCAACACCAGTAGCGAGCTTAATGGACGACGGCAGCGCACGCGCCAGCCATTGTCGCATACCGATCAAAGTCAAGCCCAAAAATACCCATCCCTCGACGAACACCGCGGTGAGAGCTGTCGAGTAAGAAACCATGCCGCTGCCACGGACTCCAACCACGGTGTAGGCGAAGTATGCGTTCAGTCCCATTCCAGGTGCGAGCGCGATCGGCAAATTGGCGAAGAATCCCATGCAGAAAGTCGAGAGAGCGGCGATGGCGGCAGTGGCGGTGACGAGATCGCGGTTGACCTCCTGGGTGCAGAGAGCATACTCGGCATTGGTTGCGCAGAAGTCTCCCATATCCTCCTCGGGACAAACGCAGGTTCCACCGGTCAAAGAGGTGATATTGCTGTTGACGGAGATGATGTATGCCATGGCAAAAAAGGTGGCGAGGCCGGCGCGAATTTCAGTGAAGAAGAAGCTACCCTTTCTTTCTTTAGGCTGGACAATTCGTTAGTTGCATTGCCCCGATACCCAGTCTGCTATGCGCTGTGACACCAACGCGTCGCAATAAAAAAAAAAACTTACATGGCCACTGCCATCCAGACGGAACCATTTCCCCACGGGACTGCGGGCAACCCGCAGGTTGGTGTCATGAATCCAGCTGTTGAAACCCATTCCGAGAGAGTATCACGTCCTGAGGGGGTAATTGGAGTGACGCTATCGTCGGGGAGACGCAGTATTTAAGGGTGTTCCTGCAATAGAAGACGAAGAAGGAATGGAATATCCAAAAGAAGGAGAGGGCAAGTCGCCTCTCAGCCAACCAAAATGTGCTGATAAGAAGCCAGAAAAAAAAAAAATTCGCCTTCTCCCACTTTGCAGCTCTGGCCATCTCCGCCTTTGACCCTTGGCGCCTTGGCGGATTCTCTTTGCCTGTCGTTGGCTGACTGGCACCCGGGACATGCCGCTGACAGCTTTTGATTGGCTGTATGCTTGCCGACCGGGATATGTCCATGGGTCGAAACTCGGCAACCCGGTGGGAGAAAAAAAGAAAATTATAACAATATCAGATGAGATGAACCTAGATAACATCTTAGACATCATACAAAGCTCGAAAAAGATATATAAAAAAAAGCAATACACCCGAAAAGGAGATCATCTCGAGACGCTCAAAATGAACCCCTGCAACGCCAAGACACCGGCGCAAACTCAGCCCTCGTGAGCTTTATCTTATCACAATCTGTGTGTCGTGGAGCCGACAAGCACGTTCACCTCGATAAGCGATCACGGAGGGAGCCGATGACATAACATCGAGTATGCACTCGTGGACATCTCGAATGCCATCACTCTGGGGTATCCGGGGCACCGGCCGATTCCGATCGAGTCTCATCAACCAACAATAAAAAGCGCAAAGGTTATATCTCACCCGCAGATATCGGGGTTGTTCGGTTGTCAGACACGAAACAAGCCTAAAACCTTGTTATAGAGTACAGCACGATGTCTGCAGCACTCGGTAGCACGCGCATGCCTAGGAGCATGTCAGCCTGGACGGCTCGATTAGAACTAACCCATTAGGTGCAACCGGTGCCAAGCCACGTGGGCTCGTGATTTGGGATGGAGAAGACAGACATATTGCGACAAGAGATATAAATTCTGTCTCGCTCATGGCGAGTGGTCTCTAGACGATAGATGGGTGTATGTAGACAAGCAACTGTACCTGTCGTTTTCACCGCTCTTTCCTATAGCACGGGCAGGGCAAAATATCGAAAGTACCCATCGCTTCTGAAGACTCAGATAGTTCAATGAGAACTTACTCGGCAACTTCCGTTCGAAGTGGACCTCGGAGCTATCAATCTACCTCCTCCCACCATTAATGCGCCGCTTCGAGAATCCACAATGTCGTCGAGCACGGGGAGGATTACCGCGCCGGAGGCTATCAGCCAGTGCACTTGGGCGGCATCTATAATGATTGGTATTAAATTGCTACGAAACGAGGCTATGGCCAGTTCTCTACGGTATGGTTTGCAAGAGACCGTAGGTTAGTCTACAAGAAAATATCTCGCCAGTCACAAAAGCTCTCTAATTTAATAGTTCTATCCATCCTAGGCTACAAAAAGACGTCACCTTGAAGATCCTCAAAGCAAATGCCTCGAAGTCTAGTAGGGAGCTATCTAACTCCTTCAACTCTCGAAGTCTGGGATATCCCACCCGGGCAAGGACCATGTCATAGAGCTACTAGACTACTTCAAACACCTCCGACCAAACGGTTCGCATCTTGTCCATAACGGGATTGCAAATCTAAGATTCTCTATATATAACTTTGTTGAGGGTGGGAGGCAAAGGTTCACAGTTCATCCAGGAGAGAGATTGCCGGCTGATTTCGGTGCTGAGAATCTGGAGAGGTCGTCTCAGTTCCTTTGGTCAGTGCTGCAACAAAGGCCGCAAGAGCGTAAATGGACAACTGAGCTTCTCTCTCACGTCTTTCTGAATAAATAATCCAGTTGCGAGCTTCCAAGGTTGGAAAGTCTGAAGGTTAAGTGCATTGAAATGGCTATGACTTGATGAATGGTAACAGGCACGTTATGCAACTATGGGGCGAAAGGCAAGACTAGACGGATTCAGCCGACCTTTTCTCTGCTTCTGAGGGAAGAATGTCGAATTTCGGAGCGAATTTCGACCGTTTGCGCAAAGCAGGGCCCCATTTAATAAAGGCCAAGGGGATCGGGATCATGATGAGAGCGAGACACCCTAGAAGTGTGCCAGCCCACTGTACACCAAGGTTGGTAAACAACTGTTTCGAGAACAGGGGGAATGCAGCTCCAACCGCTGATCGGATGATAGTATTTGCAGCAAACACAGATGCGGCACTAGGTTGAAGGTCAGCAAGGTGCAGTGCGGGGAGTCAGAAAGAATAGAACCTACAACATCAAGTATGAGTCAATCAAGTAGTTGAAACACTGCAGGAAGATGACATAGATGCCAAACCCAGTCACGACCCCACTAGCAGTGGGAGCCATCCAATGGATCGACCTGGTCCATCCAGTCCAGCCATACCAAAAGAGCCCAACACAGAAACAAACACCGCCAAGGATGGCGGGCGGAAGTCTCCATTCCGGGATGGGGATGTTGTTGTGGGCAGCCAACTTTCTGGTGTACGCCCGTTGGTCGAAAAGGATATATGCTCCAGCTAGAAACTCGCCGATGATCAATCCGATGAAGGGCAGACTTCCGACACCCAGGTTCATCCCGTGTATTCCTTGGAATACGATAGGGTAGGCACCGAGGAGGGCGTACATCAGGCCATATACAAAACTCATCCAGAGAGAGATCTGAAAGGAGGTCAGCGGAGCCCGGATTGGAATGTCCAAGAAAGACCAACCAAGAACACAATAGGCTCGGTGAAGAGCATACGGAACGGCCGACTGAAGTTGTTCGTAATCAGCTCACCCCAGTCAAGCTCGATCTGTTCTTGTCTCGCCCGGATTCCCCAATTATGTGTCTGCCGACGCAAGGTAGCCGCTTTTTCCACGAGCACAGCTGGGGCATAGGTTTCTTTCAAAAAAATAAGACAAAGACCAGTCGCCAGCCATCCCATGATAGACGAAATATACATAGTCCACCTCCAACCCAGGTGCGACATGGTGATGAAACCGCCGGTGAACGGAGACGCGAAAGGCCCAACAAATACCGCCATAGCGAAAATGGCGACGGCCACGCCGCGGGTTTGATTGTTATATATATCGGCGAAAACAGCAGGAACAATAGCGATCGGGGAAGCAGAGAAAAAGCCAGCAAAGAATCGGGTCAGCATCAAGGTCTGGACGTCTTTGCTAGTCGCCGTCGCAATCGTGAACAGCGAGTATCCAAACATGCCAATACAGATTGGCCATCTTCTCCCAATGAGCTCACTTACCGGCGCCCATACCGTCGGCCTGGAGGCAAATCCCAAAACATACAGTGTCACTCCGAGGATGCCAACTTCCGTGCTGATGTGAAACTTGGCACTGATTGCTCCAACCGCGGAGGAGTATATAGCACTGGCAAAAGATGAGACGAAAATGGTATATGCCAGGACCACCGAGATAGTAACTTTGCGCCCGAATGACCAGTTCTGAGGGTGCAGTGGATCATTCGCATCAGTGAATTCCACTACGTATTCCTCCGGGTCTGGAAGAGCTGGAGGATGAGGCTTCCCCGCTCCGAGCGGCAGCCATTGTTCGCGCGGTGTGATTCCAACAACAGAACCGACGGTTGAGCGATGTTGGAGTCGATATGTTTCGATTCGCTCCAGCTCGACCTCGTTCAGGTTGCTTTGACGGCGGTCGTAGTTCTCTGGACGAATTGTCTGAACTTCCGACAGGCGGGGATCGGGTCGCGTTTCAAGCGTACTGATGTCATCACTTCCGCTGGTATTAGCTTGGCGTACGTTGTGATTTGACGCTTCAGGCTCCATGCTGCTGGAGGATGTGGTGTGCAACTAAGTGTTTGTTTCAATGGTTTTATATTATCAGGGATATGGGCGATATATACACTCGAGGAACATTTTGAAAGCGGAACATTACCCTGGAATAGGATGGCCATTTTCATCATACTATGGTTGTAGTTGACAGCGTCATCGAGTGTTGCTTCCCCCGGTTGATCCGCAGAACGAGCTACGGCTGGCCAGTGCGTCAATGCCGCGGGGACTGCCGTGATGTCCTGATAAGGTAATTCACTCCGTCCTGAACCATGGCTCTACCCGCGGAAGTATAACCGTAAAGTCTATGTTATGATTATATAGATGTTCATAACAAGATGTGCATTTCGATCAGGAGTAGTTATCATCATAAATATTTATCTTGGCGGTATTTATGTAGCGGTCGAGGATGCTCGGGTCAGACCCCGCCGGGTTTTCACTCTCAGGTCGAAGCATCGAGCGGAGTGCCGAAAAGGAGTTCAGAGACACGCTTGGCATTATTGTGCTGAATTCAAGCACAGAGTAACGGCGGCGCAATGAACAATCTATTGCGCTATGTATGGGGGCCGAAATATAAAAATAGAATGAGACAATCAGGGCAAAGAAGACAAGTATGAGGCTCAAACACCTATGTGAGAGAAACCGAGTGTGAGTGGTCTGACTCTTACTTTCTAGCCCCTCGCTCATTCCACTCAGGCAAAGTACATACTGTGTACATCTGCAAATCTAGCAAAAGTTGAGGCTGCGAATATTCTTGCCATCTGGACTACTCTTCTTTGAACTTATTTATACAAATGAATGATGTTTATTAGCTGATTGTTCGACAGGCAGAACTTATGTCCGAAGGAGATGTATACAATCATTCTTCTGTCAGCGTTTGTATACATCCAGTCCCCTCATGTTCAGTACTATATATACCCGAAACATATGAACAACATCTGGCCGAGACGCAGATAGCCGGAGTGTGACAAGGGCTGAATGCATTGAGGGGCTGATTGCAGGGCTAATACCCAATTAAATGCATTTAAGCGCCGAGCTAGCACCACTAATAGGCAATGATAGACAACCAGCATGCTTAGCCCTTTACGACTATGCAAAGAATTCCCGTAGCCCAATTGCGTACCATCTAATGCTTTGCATGGTGGCCACCCAAGAAAGCCCAGATTTTCTTAGCCCCGATTTATAAGAAACGCCAAGGTCACTGCCCCCCAGCATGTTGTCAGGCAGACTACTCCGAAATTGGTACTTGGGGTATCACCATTTGAGTCAAACATCCCCGCCATGTCGCTGCTACGGAGATTGATCAAACCCCGCGAGATGAGGAAGTCGAAGCGCACACCGTATGGGGTCGTACCACTGGAGGAATATCAGCTAGAGCGAGATCAGTCTTCCGAGTTCCATTATTCTGCATCAATTGCAATTGATCTCCCCGCAGACGAGCAGAAGCCCCAACCACAGCCGCTCAAACTATCTCGACTGGATAGAATCTCGCGACTACTATGGGACTTGCTTCTTGCGATAATAGCGTCGCTCTTTGCAGTTTTTGGTATATGGGTTTCCTGTGTGGATGGAAGTCCTGCCGGTCCGGAGTCTATAGGCTCCAGGCTTTTTGAAATATCTCAATATGTTAGCTGCCCCGGTCTTACACCAGCCTCTGGCACTTTCGTCAACAATGGCTGACATTGTGTCCATCTCAAAGGCGCCTACCGTATTTCCCGTCTTATTTGCCGCCATTGCCGGTAGCAGCATCAAAAGCATCGCCTCTTGGCGCATCCAGACTCCCCGAGGAGCGACCATCGGGCTGGTCGAGCAATGTCTCGGAAGCCAGACAATCTCAGGAGCCTTTCTCACCCAGATCAGACTACGCGCTGTGAACCTCATAGCACTGTTCACCGTTCTACTGTGGTGTCTGTCTCCGTTAGGCAGTCAGGCGTCTCTCCGTGTGATTTCCATCGTGGCTAGTTACCCAGGCAGCCCAGTTCAGTTGACCACTCTGGACACTTTCACACCATACCAGTACGGGTTCGGCCAAGGGGTATCGGAGGCTATGACAGCAGTAGCGAACCCTATGATTGCTTCCATATCTGCAGCCTCGCTACTTTCAACCCGCACACAAGATCTATGGGGCAATGTGCGATTTCCTATGATCGAGAATCTCGAGAAAAACAATACCGAATGGATAAATGTACCTCCAAGTGACAACATGACTTACGCATCTCTTGTCGGCGCGCCAGTGATCGGCCTGCCTGACTCAGGCAGCACATCCTTCACCCTCCCAGGCGCCTACATATCTCTCTCTTGCCCCGTCATCGACACGATACACCAAATCAATCTCACGAATTTTACGGGACCAGACGCACCATCCCCCGGCAATGACGATGACTGTGGCTGGTCGAGTTCACAAGGCGGGTACCAGTTCCAGGTCGCTATCTCTGAGCCATGCTCAGCATCGCTGAACGCCTCGATAACGAGAACTCGTAACGCCCGAAAGATGATCTGGGAGTCATGGGCACCTGGCTACGCCGGCCCCGTCAATAATCGCTCCCCAATTACTCGAGCCATATGTGATCTCGTCACGACCTATGTCGATGCAAATGTGGCATGCGAGAGCTTGAATGGCAAACAGTCGACAAATACATGTAACCTATCCTCCGCTCGCCGGTCGGTGGACTCTCACTTCCACAGCAACTGGACCGTTCTCGATGTCGCTTTCCCGGGAGACAAGAAGCTACCACCTCACTACCCACGAGGAATCCTGCATATTCTCACGCATATGTTTCCCCACGCCGAAGGTACCGGTGGTCTAGAACCTGTTCTCGGGTACTTTATCGACCCGTTCCACGCGGTCGGAAAATTCACTACTAATTCGCGACTGACACCTGAAAGCATAGACAGACGGGTCTTCGAGACCCGTCTTGCGCAGCTGTTCAATTCCTTGCTTTACCTTGGAATCAGTCCGTCGGCATTTACAGGGTCCGTCAATATGACGAAAATTACTGCGAAGAACAGCGGGATCAAGGACAGCGCTATCATTGTTACTGGTCAAAACATGCATAAACAAGATGTTGTGAGGTGCAATCTTCCTTGGCTTATAATCCTCATTATCTCCTCGGTGGTTATTTTCTGCTTTGCACTGGTGGGCGCCTATCTTCACATCATAACGATTGCCCCAGAGCTACTAGGTTCAGTCAGTGTTGCACTCTTGCGAAACAGAATTGAGGAAGTCACTGGGTCTTCTACGTGGTCTTCGGATGAATGGTCGAAGAACTTGCGGGATACGAAATTATACCTTGGGGATGTGCAACCGGATGCAGATGTTGGGTGTATTGCTCTGACCACCTCAGCGCAGGACGTTCCTGCAGGTTCGGTGAAGGGAAGATTATATATTTGAGATTTATACAAAATAATTGGGTAGATTGTACGTCAAGGTAGTTGGTGGAGAACAGCGTTACACTATCCGCCCGTTTTCACATGTTGAGCTTGAGTCTATACTATTTAGATGGAAAAAACTGGGATTATCGAGCCTAGCAAGTGGACCTGATTGCACCAACTAAGAATCGAGGTAAGAGCACGAAATGGGATAATTTGACGAGAAGCTAGGAGAAGAGGGAGTAGCAATATGACTGGATTATGCTAAATGACTGCTGCTAAGGGAAAGAAGAAGAGGGAGAGGAGACTATGTAGCTACCAGTCCTAGTGAACAGGGGTAGGTGACTATATAGGTATCCCGTGATGCTTGTTTACGAGCCAAGTCTTTTTGAGAAAAGAATACATTAAGATACATAGATTAGAATAAGTTCAGACATGTACACTACCCAGAGATATCATACGCTACCAAATATTAGATCAAACACAGTAAAGGTTCTCTTAAAACAGAATCTGCTCGCCGACAGCAACATACCAAAACATGATATCTCATACCCGGTTAAAAGGTTTAAGAGAACTATGCCCATCCATCTCGCTAATCGGACTCGAACCCAACTCAGCACTCCCCTCATCACCAGCCAACTCAACAACCCGCGCACCAGGCGGAGGTCTGAAAGCCCGCATAGCCGGATCCCCTCCCTTCTCCGCGGTAACCGTAGTACCACTAATCGAAGAATTCGTCGCATCCGCCTCATGGGGCCCATAACCACCATGCTCAACAGTAACCGGCGCATTCTTCTTACTGTTCCTCCTAATATAGAAGAAAACCAGCACAACAATGATGGCAACACCAGCAATGACACCGATTACGACACCCGCAATAGCACCACCAGACAGCGACGACCCAGAAGAACCGCCATCATCGCTGGCAGCAGCCGCAGCCGGGTCGGTGGGCGTTGCAGAGACGGAGCGAACAGACGTGGCGGTAGGTTTCGGTGTGGGCGTTGTAGTGTGTGTTGCCGAGTACGCGGAAGACAAGGACTTAGCGATAATTTCGCTCTCGAGCATGATATCGAAAGCCGCGAACGGGGCACTCGCGTTCTTCCGCCATATCGGACACGAGTACCCGCCTCGCGAAGTGCAGTCTGTGTCGCGGTAGATCGAGACGCAGAGATCTGAGCCTTCGGGATCCCAGGTAAACAGGCGTTCCTGGCCGATAGTGGCGTTCGTGCAGGCCTGGTAGGCTTCGCCGCGGGCGATCTCGGTTATGTTGTCTGGAGAGGTGGTGCGGAATGTCCACGCGTTCACGATCGGGACGAAAAGGAGCACGTAGGATGGTAGCATTTTGGTGGGTGTTTGAATGGCTGCAATGGCTTCACTGGATGATTTTGAAGCAGAGAAAAGTCAAACGGAATGTTGGAGTGGAAGATTCAGCTGCCAAGGGTGCGAGGGGAAGATATTTCTGTAATATACGGGGACGCAGAGACCCTAGACCCTCGTTCCATTTGGGGAGAAATAAACCTCGTATTCAAATTGAGCCTCGTCTGTGTCGGCGTGCTTCCTAGCCTGTGCTTGGGACCAGTCGAAGCCCCGGCTGTGGACCCTGAGATGACTGCAGTGGTCGATCTATACTGCGTGAGGATAAACACCGATGAAAACCGAGGGGCTAGTTGACTTTGGGTGCAGATTAACACGATCTCTAGCGTGTGTCGAGGATTGGCAGATCGCTCCGGTTTTGACGGGCCGCAAGGTTAGGAGAATCAATCCGCTTCACCTAGTAAGATATGTTTGTTTCGGTTCTGCGTTCAGAGTCTACCTTCGTAATATCCACCTAGAGGTCTCATGGCGTTGATACTCCATGCAAGATGCAACCCTCAACGTCGGGCACATGGTGGCTGCGCTGTCCGGAGAATACGGGGTACAGAGACCCTGAGCCCGTACTTCGTACATGCCTGTCAGATCGTAGTCTAAATCTGGATGCTTTAGCTCTTTCTGTCCAGATTGCGCGAAACATGCAACCCAAAGTCTTGGCTCGCCGTCTTCCTGTGCAGGGAGAATGGTGATTGGTGCCCTATGGGCCGGATACGAGGTGATGGGCGGGTTAAAAATTTTAAACATCAGAACATTCTTCTTTTCCGTGCTTATTGTGGATAGCAGACTAAAGGTGGGGCGGTGACCAAGAGAAAAATGTTGTCAGGGCAAACATAAGGGGGTTATTGCTCCCTTTCTCTGGTTCTTTGACATGTCGAGGATCCCATTGTGATAACTAGAGCAAAGAACAACAAACCGCCAAGAGTCCGGGCGGGAGAATGCTTGGCGGCATGGGTGGGTAGCCGAAAGGGGTCTGCCAAAATTAGGGTTACTGATTAGGTGCGATTTACACGAAATCATCCATTGATGCTAGTAAGTCAATATCAGACTTTTCAGATATGGAGAACTCCGTTTGTACGTGGTAATGCACCAATCCAAATAGACCGTTGGCTTTGGGTTCTACGTATATACAGTTCACGAAACGCTTTCGGGGACCGTTCTACATTTGGGGAGAGAACATCCTTCGTAAAACACTGAAGGATCCGACCCTAAAGGGTCTATGACCCCAGCGAGCTGGAAAATTTATGCGCGTTCGTGGATGTGGGACGTATAAATTTCCTAATTAGGTGAAACGGCCAGGTACTGAATGCCCCAGGCATGAAAATAGATGCTTCTGATATCGATTGCGACATGTGATTGTGGTCTTATCCACTGATTTTCCATAGACAACAGAACGTCAAGGTTGTCGAGCCCTGGAGTGTGTCATTAGTTACTGTTATATGACGTCAAAGTACGGTTTCGTGAAGATGATGCACTCGAAGCCATTGCAAGTTGCAACCATGAGAGCTATAATTGATCGTACTGACATACAGCCTTGACAAAGTCAGCTGCAACATGAAGGATTCGCTTACCCTTATGTATAAAACAGTGCACGTTTGGCAGAAGGCCGCGGGCTCAGACCGGCTTGTAAAAAGCACTAGATGAGCCGAGCAAAGGATATGATTTTTGGGTGACGCAGCAGTATCAGGACTCAGTGCCTGCTGGGTCCTGAACTCAGTAACCTGCTCCCTTCCCACGCGCATAATACATTCCAATTCGAGATGGACCCCGTCGAATGCGCAAGCAGTGTATACCATTCATGATTGAGCCAAGTGCAACGAACAATTGCACCTCAGCAGGGAGAGTTAGAACCTCAACCTCGGAGCTATACGGATCTTGACTTCGCGGCCCTCCCGTTTGACTCTTATATTAACCATGGTAGGGCAATCTGGGATCCAATCACGTCAAGATCCTCAGTCTGAAGCCCAAGTAAAAACAGCAACTGAGGTACCAGGGCGCCGAGCATCATAAACTGGCAATGCTTGTGGTCCGGCGCGTGCCGGCGATCCCTCTACTGAGCGATAAGTATGCCGTTGGACCTGAGCGTTCGTATCAAGCCTCCTTTAACAAGAGATCACCGTCGCTTCATCCGTATTTGATATCGAGCAACCGCGACTCAGTCTTTGTCCTTGACTTGAGCTCGCTCTTCGCAGCAAGCTTGTTCCGTAAGTCTTCTCTGTTCTTCCCTCGCGGCTGTGATTCAATTCCTTCCGAGGAGCGGCATACCGGAAGATGTCTCCTGGGTCGTGATCAAACTCGTGCGGTTTGAACTTGACCATCAATGTTGGATCAGTCGCTGACATGTGCTGTATATAGCCAAGCCGTTCTTCTAGACCCTGATATCAACTCCACTATAGCTGCAGTGTTCTGTGAGGATATTCTCATCAAACGCGATTCATTGGCCCTCTTTGCTTCAATGAAGTGGTCGATGAGTCCGTGGTATCAATTCTGACCGACGTTAACACAGGAACATTCACCCGGTCTGATATCGTTTCGACAGCATGGCCATGATTGGACTGGTCTATCCCGCCTTACCCGTAACCCCGTCTCCTTATTCGATAGTGAAACGAGACAGAGACAATTGGGCGAATAAGCATCGCGGTGTGGTGCTCGTGTTCTGCATTGTGTTCTTGGTCGTTGTCGGAGTCATGGCACTCTTTGCGTACCGCAAGTTTCTGAAGCGGAAGGCGGAGAAGGAATCTTATGAGACGACGAATGTTTAGCGCGTCCTGTGGTCTGCGTGCTCGCCCCAGAAAGTGCCATCAACTGAACTCGGGAGCGGACGACATCGCTTTGGCACGGAGAGGTATGTTAGATGGGGTGCTGATGGGTTGGGGTGCTTGTTCTGAATCGGCTTTGCATGTGAACATCTTGCGAACCAATGCCAGTGGCTCCAATTGTTGCGAGGCGGCAAGTCTATTGCGAGGATATACCTGGGCTGATGTGCCAGTGGACAATAAGAGCTGGGGCAACGATGGAGCACGTTACAACCTTGCAAGCAGGAAAGGTCAAGTGATAGTAATCAATAATACGCTGGTTTCAGATTCTCAAAGATGTCAAATGTGTAAAGCCTCGAGAGTAGTTGCCAACATATCATTGTCCTAGATGAGACGAACGTTTCCGGACAAACTGGAGGTTGCTCCGGGCCATCAAGATGACAAGTTGCTGTCACTGCTACCATTCTACACGCGTATAAACAAAGTCTATATGTTATCTAATACTCAGAGAGAAAGAAAGTTACATATGTCAACAACATGAGAGATATCGGGGAAAAAGAAGTCTTCGCCCCAGGGAACGATCGCAGGACCTTGGCTGAGAGACTTGGCCGCGTCTCACGTGCAATTCTCAGTTTTAAAGTCACTCTAAACGGGGGTGAGGAAGGTTGCCAAAGGCAATAAATCTGTCGAACCACTTGACCGTTGAGCTAACTGCCCGTCCTGCTGGGAAATCAGTCCAATAAGTTGATCATAACCGAACATCTTAGTTGTTGCTGCCTTGATACCTCAACACCTCATACTTTCTCGTTCCCGCTCCCGATGCGGGTAGTGAGTCACCTTTAGCAACAACATGTTTCAACACCCGCTCCGTATCCCCTATCCTCAGACGGAATCTGATTGCCGATAGCACAGGGCTCTCACAAATAAATTGAATCTTTTGAGATGCACTGAGAGTCGCTCGCAGGATCTCGGCAAAGTCGTCGGCAAACCCACATCCACTCCGCCGCCGAGTTCGAGACACGGTGATCTTATAGGATGTAATTGCTTACCGAGCTATCCGGGACCCAACAGCTAGGTCGGCATTGGTAATTGACTTCCTGATCCTAGTTCACTGCAGATATCTACAAAGCACCCTAGCTGGGGTCGGCAACTGAAAGCTATGTCGGCGTTCGACCAGCACAGAGCTTCGGAAGGCCAGGGTGACGATCAGCAGCTGGAACCTCAAGCTCGTCTAATTCACAACCAGCAACAGCTTGAGAAGGGAGCAGCAACACCGCCTTTGAGATAGCACATTGATGTCTGAAAATGACGAAATGGATATCCGACCAACAACCGAATGGCTAAAAGCGAACCCCAGATTTTATAAACTGATCCCCTTTTGAAGAGTGGAGACCAACGGAAAGACAGGGGATAATTTCTCCACCAATCAGTAGCCCCATTGCTGCGATAGCCGTCGCGGGTCCACCGGGCCGGGCCACGCCCTTCAACGCCAATGGTTCTTCCCCGCGGCAAAGGCGTTGAGCCATAACAGGCTGAGCCAAGACCATCGTCAACTGGATGGAGAAACTGCCAGTCAAGATTCCATCCAGCGGGTCCCCTGCCATCAATTTCCCCAATTCGTTCCCCCGGCCTCCACATTTGTGCCCCCCGGACTGTCTAAATCAGCAACTCCGGGGGCTTTGCGCCCATAGCAAGATGATGAGAAAGCCACTTGATTGCTTGTGCTGCTTAGGTTGTCGCTTGGCATTACACCGAGTCACCAACGTCTAGCTTAAGTATAAATCCGGATGGCACCCGAGCTTCAAGGGCCTTTTTCTCCTTTACGGAAGACTTCTCTTTGGGTCAATTCCTCCCAATCTTGATTCCTACTGAATTATTGACCGGGGAAACTGTCCACTCCCCTTCAAAGATGGGTTTCGTCAACTTCAAGAACTACCGGGTCTATATTCTGACCTCGGTGGCCTATCTGGGCTCTCTGCTGTTCGGTGAGTTGGTTTCCGACAACCCAGCTACACAGTCTTACTAACCTGTGCATCTTCTAGGTTATGACACGGGTGTGATGGGCTCCGTCCTGGCCCTTTCTAGCTTCAAAAGGGACTTCGGCCTCCCCGTCGAATCATCTGGCTTCAGCAACGAAGAGAACGCCCATATTTCCTCCAATGTGGTCTCGCTACTCACAGCAGGATGCTTCTTCGGTTCTATCGGCGCCGCGTACATGAACGACAGACTGGGCCGCCGATACTCGCTAATGATCCTGACCGTGATTTTCATGGTCGGAGCAGCGCTCCAAATTGCCGCTCATCATGAAATCGGCATGATCTACGGCGGTCGTGTCATCGCCGGTCTAGGTATCGGTGGCATGTCCAGTATCACCCCTGTGTTCGTTAGTGAGAACTGCCCGCCCGCAACCCGTGGCCGTATTGCCGGTCTCTTCCAGGAGTTTTTGGTTATTGGTAGCACTTTCGCCTACTGGCTGAACTACGGTGTTTCTCTGCATATACCCGAGGGCACAAGTCAATGGCGTATTCCAGTTGCCATTCAAATTATTCCCGGTGGACTGATGCTCATTGGATTGTTCTTCTTAAAGGAGTCGCCTCGTTGGTTGATGAAGAATGGTCGCCGCGAGGAGGCACTTGACTCGCTCGCTTATATTCGCAATGAGCCTGAGAATAGTGAGGCCGTCCAGACTGAGTTTGCTGAGATCACTGCTGCTATTCATGAAGAGTCTTTGGCTACTGAGGGTCTGACCTGGAGGGAGTGCTTGAAGCCAAGTAACCGCTACCGCTTCTTCCTTGCATTCGTCCTGATGTTCTGGCAGCAGTTCTCTGGAACAAACAGCATTGGATACTATGCGCCTCAGATCTTTGCAAGCGTGAGCACATCAAAACACTGAAAATCACATAAAATATCTAACCCTCTATGTTGGCAGGTCGGACTAAGCAAAACAAACTCCTCCTTGTTCGCCACCGGTATATACGGCACCGTCAAGGTGATTGCAACCGCCATCTTCCTGGTCGTCGGTATCGACCGCTGGGGTCGAAAGAAGAGTTTGATCGGTGGTGCCGCCTGGATGGCTAGCATGATGTTCATCATTGGAGCAGTCCTAGCCACAAATCCCCCCGATCCAAAAGCCTCCTCCGTTTCATCGGCGTCTATCGCCATGGTCGTCATGATCTATTTATATGTCATCGGCTACTCAGCATCCTGGGGACCGGTTCCCTGGGTGTATCTCGGCGAGGTGAGTCTTGCATCTCAATCTACCACATTTCACCCATCAAATGACTGACAAAACCTGTGTTCTCAGATATTCCCCACCCGTCTTCGCGCCTACGGTGTCGGATTCGGTGCCGCGACGCAATGGCTATTCAACTTCGTTATCACCGAGATCACTCCTCGGGCAATCAACCAGATCGGCTGGAAGACCTTCCTCATGTTCGGCATCTTCTGTTTCGCCATGGGTATCTTCGTCATCGTCTTCTTCAAAGAAACAAAGGGCCGGACCCTGGAAGAGATGGATGTTATCTTCGGTGCTGTTGATGAGCAGCAGAGACGGGCGGATGTTGAACATACCTTGGAGAAGTCTCAAATCATGCAGGCAGAACATGCAGAGCCTAAGGAGACTGGGAAGACCGGGGAGACTACGGAGCACAAGGAGTAAAATATATGATAGACTACATACATCTCCTGTCTTGGGATAGATACATACAGGCCTAAGATTCACCTAGAATATGATGATATTGATATGTTCACAGAAGGCTGCCGTCCATGACAGACCGCGCATATACTCAAGGCTGAACATATTGTAAAGTAGTCGATATTGGAAAGCCGTGCGTCGAGCGGCAGTGTTCAGTCACATTGAATCAAGATCACTTACCATAGGTTGCGGCTCATAGATTTTCTTTTCCCTTGGCATCTTCAATCTCGCCGGTCTTTGTATTCTTGTCAACCCATTTATAAAGTGAAAAATGAAAATCAACAGGGAATTCGCTTCTGAAGTACCAGTACTGTCCACTTGGTACATACCTCATGTACCGCATCGGCAGAGCCCCACATCAAGGAACGGCGGGGAACTTTCAAATTTCCCCCTCACGCGTCAAATCTCTATTTTCCACACGTGTACGTCGCCAACTACCCCGATGGGATCACTGGAAGAAACATGCGCTTCTCTGCGCGCCCAGATCGCCGCAGCCGAAACACATCTTGCGGGTCTGAAACGCGATCTCGCGAACGCCGAGCAAGCGGCGCACTCCCAGAACACGACGACCGCGGAACCCCAGTACGAGAGCCGGAACAGCGAAGGGAGGCGATGGCCATTGCTTCAGGAGGAATATAAACGATATGGACGGCAGATGATTGTTTCTCAAGTCGGTTTGAAGGGTAAGAGGCGTCTACCTTTCGATGCAATCCCGTGAGCAATTAAACTGATGATGTTCTTTCTGAACCGCAGGCCAGCTAAAACTCCGATCGGCAAAGGTTTTACTTGTTGGAGCCGGAGGACTGGGATGTCCGGCTGCGCAGTATCTCGCTGGAGCTGGTGTTGGCATAATCGGACTCATTGATGGGGATACAGTTGAGGTATCGAATCTCCATCGGCAGGTGCTACACAAAACGAAGAATGTGGGGATGTACAAGGTGGACAGTGCGATTGAGTCATTGCGAGAGTGAGTAAATCCCGAAAGAGCATGAAGGATTATCGAACCGGATGCTGATAATTCCCGTGTTATTTGCCAGACTGAATCCGCATCCCACGTACATTGCACACCGAACACATCTCACTCCCGAAGATGCACCCACGGTTTTCCAGGACTATGACATTATCCTCGATTGCACTGATAATCCAGCGACTCGCTATCTCATCTCAGACACTGCAGTGTTACTGGGAAAACCATTGGTTTCTGCGTCCGCGCTGCGCACCGAGGGCCAGCTGATGGTGTTGAATAACCCGCCCCAAGCACCGGGCGATAAAACTGGAGGTCCATGCTATCGTTGCGTGTTCCCGAAACCGCCACCGGCTGACAGCGTGGTCAGTTGTGCGGACGGGGGCATTCTGGGACCAGTTGTTGGTACGATGGGCGTTTTACAGGCCCTGGAGGCGATCAAGGTCATCACTGCGCCTGATGCTCGTGGAGTTACAGATGGTGGTAGCACAAACCGGCCGCGCGATCCTCCGTCCCTGCATATATTCTCTGCATACTCGTCGCCCCTTGTGCGCACGATTCGCCTCCGTTCGCGCCGGGCTAATTGTGCAGTTTGTTCTGCTGAGGCGACTGTCTCACTTGACACTATTAGATCAGGGTCGACTGACTACGTGTTCTTCTGTGGATCTGCAAGTCTCCTCTCGCTGCTTGGTCCGGAGGAGCGTATATCTGCTCCGGAGTACAGTCGAAAATACCCATCGATCCCCTCGGGGTCGTCACACAAACACACGATCATTGACGTGCGGGACGAGGCCCAGTTCGGGATTTGCAGTCTGGAGAACAGCATCAATATTCCCATTTCAAGTATTCTATCCTCGGGTCATTCCTCTGGGCAACTGGGCCCCGATAGTGGGCAGCAAGATGCAGGGTTACCTTCATGGTTGCCCTCTGAGCTTGCTGCGCCTAATTCTACGAACCCAATATACGTCGTCTGTCGTCTCGGAAACGACTCGCAGATCGCTGTCAAGAAAATGAAAGAGCTAGGGTTGGACCAGCACGGGAAAAGATTCATCGGCGATATCCGCGGAGGACTACGATCATGGAAAGAACAGGTAGATTCCGATTGGCCCGAGTACTGATCGAAGCCTCTCAATCCTCAATTACAATGTCTGCTTGATACAATTTCAAGTCTCCTTCCATTATACGAACCCGCTAGCTTCGAAAGCTCAGCTTCCAAGGCAGCGACCCTATGGAGACAAGTACAAAAGTGAATCCTTTTCAAACCCACCACCAATCAACATGCACACGCCCCTCGTCAAGTTTCCCAAGCTTTTCAAAAGCACCACTGCTGACATCAATGTCAAACTCCTCACATTCAGGACACCGATCCGCAACAACAACATCAATGCCATAGTCACCACGCTGGACATGGAGCTTCCGCCCACAAAGCCGATTGTGGTTCGGGTTGCTGTCGACGTTCATGCGGTCATACACAACACGCGAGACGGCGCAGATTGCGTCGGCTGACTTGTTGTACCACCCGCACGCTCCAAGTCCCGTGTTGTACCAGGTTAGATCGCCGCCGTATCGCTCGGGACTACGCTTAGGGTTTGTTAGGATGGAGAAGGAGGTTGGGCTTGCGTTGTTGGCTTACACGTGCGAAACAGCGTTGACACTGTCGTGAACACCGTGGTGACCTGCAAGATCATCAACGCTGCGCTGGGCGACGTGGTGATAGGAATGTTCATCAACATCGTGACGGGCATGATCATCAACGATGCGCTGGACGACGTTGGGAACCCTGACGTGCCCACCGACTGGGACGTCGGACGAAGCAACATCGACTGGCACGCCGACGTAGTGGTCGACACTGCTCACAGCGGGACTATATTCGGAATCAGCTCTGGAGTGCACGTGAGGAGGCTTGCGCTGTACGCGTGCAAGGAGGTATGTGCACGGAGGATACCGTGTACATCGATAGGTCCTTGACTTACATCTCGGGATTATGGACGGGGGCACCAGCCACGCCCATGGATAGGAAGGCTATAATGGCCATGGCCTTACCCTTGGACATTTTGGTGGAAAACATTGTGATTTTTGTTTCTTTAGCTGAGAGAGTGGATTTTGAGTGTTCCTTGTAGGCTTGAGATGTGTTATGAAATCGAAACGTTCTTTTGGTGAATAGGACTCGACTTTTATATCCTGGGTCCCAAGCATTTATCTCCAGCCAAAAGCACTATGTCCACTCATTTACAGGAGGCGGAGTATCTGAAAGTTGGAGTGATGGATCTGGTCGGAGTTTTTGAAAGAATCGGCATGAATGGAGACTTTTATCACAGACTGTGTAGTACGTTGAAGTAGGGTTACGGTTGTCTAGGTCTTGGGCAAGACTAGATGGACCCAGAACATGGCCATTATATTCGGTTTGTTTACTTGATTCCAGGATTTCCAGCAATCAACCTTCTTCCTTGTGAGGACGACGTAGAGATCGTCGAGCTCAGAAAGGTCCGAAGAATATATATTGAATGAGGGATGTCCTAAACAGGAAGGATACATTCGGCAGTCGGCATAGCACAAATTTTGCATAGCTGTTCAGTTCTCGGCCAATCATCCATGGATGAACGTAGTTTAATTCACGACCTTTTGGCTATTGTACGAATAAGATGGGGACAACCTTGGAAGTGATGCTACTGCTACTAATCTAGAAGAACCAAGACGCCTCAGAACTATAGTATAGGTCGTGATTGCCTTCAATCGTTTTGTACAAGAACACTCTCGGTGAAATGACAACACAAAGGGTTATATTGTCAAGGTGTCTATATCGCTGGACTTTTTCAAAAGGATGATTTTGCTGCGGCTCAGAACTACGCCCGCTCACCAGAAGTGGGGAATTTCGGATGCTTCAGCCTTGGTCTGCTGGTCCTTGTGTGGTTTCTTGACCACCACGCGGAGGATAATGGTGGCGGTTCCTCATGCGAAAAGACAAGGAACTCTAGGATGGACTTGATGTCTGTGCCAAACAGCAGCTGTATGGCGGTGACACTAGGCGTAGAACGATATGACTCTTTTTCCGGCTCTCAGTCTTTATGTTACCATCGGCAGCAAGATCCGAAAACTTGCTGTATCGTTAACGAATATATCGAGAGTGGAGAAGGAAGCGCAGAGAAAGAGGCGTTCGATTAGGGGGATGGAGATCAACAACTCACTGCAAACACACGACAGTCATTCTTCTAACTTATTCGCTCTTCAGCAGTTCCCCCTCCTTGATGGAGCTGGGCCAAATCTTGATTTACCGAATGAAGTTATGTAGCGAGAGTTGAGTTGATGCTGGCGGAGAGCCGATTCCGACTATTCCGAAACGCCATCACAGCAGCATCTCTCACAGCAGCATCCGCTGCGAGACTGGTCGACACAGCCGTTTCATGCGCCTGAACCACTGCACCAGCCTCCAGGTCAAGACGACTATCACACATGATGCAGGCCAAACCCATACGGGCGCAACGGTCGCACTTCAAAGCACCCGCCGCAGAACTATAGAAGGGCGGCGCAGCAAGCGAGGCAGCAGAGTGAAGACACCTCATACACCAGTGCGCGCCAGGCGCATCTGGCCGAGGAGCCATCAGAGTCCAGTTGGTCGCACCACCATTGATAGATAGCCATGGCTATGGTCGAACAAGCATGAAAATCAGAGTCGATTTTTTTCGAGGAGGGGAGATGGAGGATAAAGAAGAATTGCAGAAGAGGGACTCGCAGGAAGAGGGACTCGCAGGATTATAACCTCGAGGAAGACACCGTCTCTATAGCCTGTATCTGGTATACGCGGTGCACAAGGCACACCTTTTCGAAGTCGAGTCTCTCTATCGCGCTCCGTATGGCTTCGTAGGACCTATAGCAGGTAACTGAACTGCTGCGCCACGACTCGTCAAAACATTTGAACTTGGATGTCGATTACCGGGGAAGCGACGACGAGGTTCGGTTCACGGCATGATCTCCTTCATATCGATCATTTGCTGATTAGGATACATACCGGTTACCTATCCACGGATATAGGATAGACCCGTGGTATGGGTCTGAGTTGGTGGAGAAGCCATAGCTAAGTATAAGGAGTAGGGATATATAAAATGAGCATGGCCAGAGAAGAGGAAGGAAAACGTGGAGGAAGCAGAATCTGGCTTTTTATAGACACGGATATCTGCTTGACAAACGACATTTGCAAACAGTAAATGGCGGTGAAAGACAACGAAGCACACAGGTAGGCTTAGAGGCACTGTGTACCTTTTGCATCAAGGACATTCAGTAAGCAGGGCATTTTTATAGGAGGCATTGAGGTAAGACTCAAGCGCCGGAGATAGGGTCTGCTTGATATTTGGGGCATCTGGTCATTGTATTGTCGATGATGCAGACGGGATCCAATTGGATCACCCGACCGTTTGCATGGGTATTTATGCTCATTCTGATAGTCGGTTTCAATGCTATATTAAAAATATTTATCACGAAAGTGGTGACCGTCGAGTATGGTCGAGTCATTGCCCAAAGAAACCGCAAAGTGCATTTTGAGTCCTTCCCAAACAAAAGGCGGGGAGGCCAAATAGAAAGCGGGGATCGGCAAAGTCTTCGAGACTTCAACCCGACTTGTTCAGCCACGATATTGATTGACAGGACACGAAGAAATTCATCGACTTGTATTCTTCCAAGGTTGTTGCATCTTGCAGATCTTATCGACTAGATCACGTGGGTGATGCGGTGTTCCTGAAGACTCTCATCTCGTGTGGCTGGGCCGAGGTGCATCACCGTGTGACCCCTTGCAAATATGGCGTCGCGAGCTCGATCTCACCAGTCGGGCTCGTCGTTTGATTCATCACACTCACAACAATATCCTCAGGATGACGCTAAGAAGGAGAAAACATCGTTGTTCAACTCCATCAAGAAAAGATGGCAGAAGACGGGCTTAGACAGGCCTACCATTCTCTTAATGATGAAGTAAGTTGACAAATGAACTTCGGAATGAGAAAAGCCTGCAGTATGGTGTGGGAACAGATTTCTAACATCTCTTTCAGAGGCGGCATTGCACCGACTATAGCTGTGGCCATGTAAGTTGCCAACCTCTGAAGATTCCAATCTATCAGAATGAGTCTGACCCTCAATCCAGCTATCAATCCAAAGCTGTTGCTGATGAATACACTACCTTGGGCTATCTTGTGGCCATCATCTCGATCTTAGGCTTTGCGATCATGCCTCGCGCAAAATTCATCCAGATGATGATCTTTGACGTATTGTCTGTCTGCATAGCCGCGTGTTTTGCACTTTTGACAATGTTCTCTAGCGTCAAGGCGCGCCAACACACTGCTAATAATTCCAAAGACACGTACAACTCCTCGGCCTCTGCTGTCAGTGGTGTGTGGCTGTTCTTCCAAATCTGGATGGTTCACACCTTCCGCGCTAAATATCCGCAACTTCAATTCCCTGTGATTATCTACGCAATTTTTGCGAATGTGTCTTCGGTCTACGCTCCGCAGATGCAGACCATGGCAGCTGCAATTGCTCTAGTCAAGCAAATGCTAGAATCGTTTCTCACGGGTCTCGCCATATCCACAGCAACGTCATTTTTGATTCTTCCGATGACCTCACGCCAGGTCGTCTTCAAGCAAATGGCTGGCTACATTGGTGGTCTTCGCTCAGCTTTGAAGGCCCATGCTCTATACTTTGAATCGTTGGAGAGAGATGACATCTTTGGTCGCACAGAGACCTTTGATGACGCCCGGGAGAAAATTGGCAAGAAGGGGAAGGTATACAGCCCCGAGGCGGAAGCTATTCGTGGCGCAGTCCGAGGAATCACAGATCTTCATGCCAAACTCCATGCAGATCTTACATTCGCAAAGCGTGAGATCGCTTTAGGAAAATTGGGACCGGATGATCTTCAGACGATATTTCGTCATCTCCGCCAGATCATGATACCGGTTGTGGGATTGAGCTTCGTGGTGGATATTTTCCAGCGACTATCAGACTATAACAGATGGAACCAGCCAATTGATCCCAATCTGGCGGTAGTTCCAGAGGAACTCCGACAGCGCGTTGTTCACGAGTGGAATGATATCATGAGGGCGGTACACGATCCGTTTGCGATGATGATCCAGACTATCGACGAGGGGCTGCTGCATACCTCGTATGTGTTCAAGCTAACAAAGCCACCCAAACACCAGGGCACTAGAAAATCTCCTGACAGTGATTCAACGGAGGGAAATGAAGATGTGGAGGCCACGGCCGAAAACACTGCCCCTGGAGAGAGCGCCTTCACTGGGCATTTTGAAAAGAAACTCGGGGAATTTCGAAGTGCAAAGCGGATTGCTTTACAAACATGGGCAGAGGAAAAGGGCATCAAGCTCCCGCCCGACTTCTTCGATCACCCTACATCTCCACAGATGCTGAACACTGACTTTTTGGATATCTCCGCCACGCAAAAGGAGCGAAGCCGACGACAGCTATATCTTTTTCTATATGTAAGACTTCGGTGACGTCCGAGCCATATCAGAACCGCGAACGCTAATATAAACCTAGATGGAACAATTGTTATACTCGACCGGTCAAACTGTGCTAGACTTTGTCCGTTATGCCGACCATGTTGAGGCTAAAGGGAAATTGCTGAAGACTCGACTTGTTATCCCCGGTGGCAAGAGAATATGGAAGTGGGCCAAATCCTTTTTGAGTGTGGAAGAATCGCACGAAGATGACAATATGGGTGACATTCATACACAGAACAACATCCTTCACCTTGCTGAAGCATACAGGCTTCGCAAAGATCCCGAACACCTGCCCCCGACTACTTTGTTCGAAAAGATTGGTGACAAAGTTCGGGTCTTCCCATGGTTTTTGCGCTCGTTCGAGTCAACCTACGGCTTCCGTGTCGCGTGTGCCACTATGACTATTGCAATAATCGGCTTCCTACACGACACACAGACCTTCTTCACCGCACAGCGACTGGTATGGGCCATGATCATGGTCAATCTCAGCATGTCTCCCACCTCGGGTCAGAGTATCTTTAGTTTCGTGCTGCGAATTTTGGGTACAATTATTGCCATGGTGGCAAGTCTGCTGATCTGGTACATCCCGGGTCAAAAGACCCCAGGTATCATCGTTTTCTTGTTCATTTTTGTCACCATCGCTTTCTACATCCCGATCAAGCTCTTCCGTTTCCGAGTTGTTGGCATCATCAGCATCGTCACCACCACCATGATCATCGGCTATGAGCTCCAGGTTCGCCGCGTCGGCGAGGCAGTTGCGACGTCGAATGGACAGCCTTTCTACCCTATCTACCTCTTGGCGCCCTATCGGCTGGCTGCTGTAGCGGGTGGTATTGCTGTCGCATTTTTCTGGACGTTCTTCCCATATCCCATCTCTGAGCACTCGGTTCTTCGTCAAAGTCTAGGAGCGTCACTGTATCTCCTCGCAAACTACTACTCAATTATCCACGAGACAGTCTCCGGTCGCATGCGCGGTGACGAGGGCCACTATATTCTCAGGAGCACAGCAGGTCGGAAGCTCGAGAAAGCGCGACACAAAGTGTTCTCAAAACAGATGCTCATGCTAGCGGGCTTGCGGACATACTCTGGGTTCCTGCGATGGGAGGTACCTGTCGGCGGTCGATTTCCTAGGAAGCAATACGATTCAATTATTGTTTGTGTTGAAAAGTATGTCTAGCCCGTCCCACCTCCGGTTTCTGGTACTAACGCCCCTTTCCGTGCTAGCATTGTGAACTATCTTAGTCTACTGGGTTATGCATCCGATACTCTTATGAATTTCGGTGACAGCGACGACCCCACAGATACAGCCTGGATGACTGATTTCCGACGACTGGTCAATACAGCCAAAGTCACGACCCACGAGGTCACCTCTTTACTCTGTCTTCTATCTGCTAGTATCACAAACCGACAACCTCTACCACCTTACCTCAGAGCGCCACGTCCGTACAGTTTCACCAAACGCCTAGAAGACCTCGATAGTGATCTTTTGAGTCTCCGACATATCGCCGAGCCGGGATTCGCGGCATTTGCAGTTCTGCAGATCTCGACCCGGTGCATTGTCGGTGATGTGGAAAGGTTACTCCGGTATGTCCAACAAAAACTCCGACGTTAAACCACGTCTTTTCTTTGCTAACATTGTTTTCGTTCTAGACATGTAAAAAGCTTGGTCGGCGAGTTGGACTTCTCTTTCCATGCTGTGAGCACGGGGGAGTCGATGGCCGCGTCGCGCATGACCTCTCGGGCGGGCTCAAGGGTGGATTTGAGCGAGGCCACATCGAGAGTAGATGATCGAAATAAGAATGATTGAATCGTCGAGTTGCACTCGACTTTGAGGGCATTCGCGTTACTTAATTTGATACGGCTTGTACATAACGAACATCATTTTAGCAGCGACTATGTATACCTAACATGGGCACATTGCGGTAGATACCGCCAGCGACGATCTACCCGCGGTATATTCTTCCATGACCTTGTCGTGTAATTCACCCGCCTATTGCACTCATTTGTATCACTCAGATGTGGCGGGAGCAAAGTGGTTTGATGAGATATACATGCACACACATTGTGCAAGGAGTAAGATATATCGTCTTGGCGAGGCATCAGCAACTTTTTACAGTTCAAAATGTCTAGAATATCTTCGAGAGCTTGTAGCGCCGAGATCAAGGGCTTTGCTTTTCCAGAGTTCTGCTTGCGTGAGAATCTAGCCGAATTTATATGGCAAAGGTCTTCAGCGTCCAGGTTTGATTTGCCTTTCGTACTCCCATGCTCCAGGGCCTAATCAACCCATTACTGTTTCAGCCTCCAAAGTTGCATGATATATCTGGATGCATAAGCTCTTTTTTCAAAGTGTACCATCTAAGCTCTTATTACCGCGAGAACATCAACGTGATGGATGGTTTTTTAGCTGCCGCCTGCTAAGGTTGGTACGTACTTCTGTGCTCCAACTACAACTCACAACATAATCACCCCAATTGCAAGTCTACATATAACAAGTCCAGTGCATACGAGCTACATCCTTGCGTTATGCGCGGTATGCTCAGTGCACCTACATACTGTGTACATCCTACATCACGACCGCCAACAAGGGATGAGGAGGCTGGAATGCGGGATACGTTCAGGCCCTAGCACCCCCTAACGCATCATTCCCAGGGGTTTGGCTTCAGTTCCTCGGGGATGGAAGAGCCTCTGACCTTCGAAAAAAGGAAGAAGGATCAAATCATAGACCAATCGCCATGCGGATATTAGTCCTCCTTGGGTTATGGGATCCGCGCACTCAGACTCCCTTTCCAGGTTTTTAGACGGACCAAGGGGTAGAGGGGAGCTCTGGCTACCCACAATGACTGCAGCTCTTTTATCACACGTTTATGTGGGTAGCTCCAATGACGCCTGGTTATGATTTTATCTCCGAGGAGTGGCTGTTTTTATTTTCACCGGCGTCACTGTCAACCTCGGACATCACGGTAACCCCGACTGTGTGAGGAACGAAGAATCTTCCAATAAACGTATATTCTTCAAGTTCTTTTGATATTTTGTCTCAGGTCAAATGGGACGCCACTCAATAGCGGAAGAAATCTTCGAAAATGAAACGAAAATCAACTTCGGCGTGCCGGACAGCGTCCGCAGCGTGGGCGATGTGACGCCCAACCCAACACTGAGGAGCTCATCGCAACTATTTGAAAGCGAATCCTCACTCGAAGAGGAGAAACGAAGACTCGGAATTCAAGAATGGCTTGTCTTCGTCTGTATCGTCATTCTGGCAATGATGGACTCATTCAATGCGACCATCCTAATCCCAGCCTTACCTGTATGCTACACACAGTGCACCAACCGGTCCTCTATATTTTTCCTAACGCTCAAACTAACTTCATCCAGGACCTGGCAAATGTCTTCGAAAAGCCACTCGCAAGCACACTCTGGGCAAACACAGTATACCTCCTCTTCGGCGCAACAAGCCAACTCTACTTCACAATGATGAGCGAAGTGTTCAACCACGGCCCCTTGTGGATAATCGCCGTCGTCTGCGCAACAATCGGCACAGGAATTTGCTCCGGCTCCATGACACTCGTGGAACTGATCATCGGCCGCATGATACAGGGTATCGGTGGCGGCGGTGCAATGAGCCTCTGCTTCGTGATAATGACGGAGTCCGCGCCGGAATCGATCCATTCTCGGTATTCGTGCTATATCCTGTTGACACGCATGTGCGGGGCCATTCTGGGTCCTGTTGTTGGTGGGCTGTTTATTGATTATGCGGATTGGCGATGGGCGTTTTACTTCAATTTAATTTTCTGTGCGCTGGGCCTGCTGGCTATTCCTTTTGCTGTTGATTTGCGGGTTTCGAAGCATATCCCGCTGCGTAAGGTGCGCATTTTGGATTGGTTGGGGGTAAGTCTGGCGTTTTTGGGAGTCGGGGCTATGTTGGTTGGTGTCTCTTGGGGTGGGAGTACGTATCGTTGGAGCGAGTGGCAGACTGTCGTTCCTGTTGCGGTGGGAGGAGCGGTTCTTCTTGCCCTTGTTCTTTATGAGGCCAATTGGGCTCTGCATCCGCAGTTTGGGAGGAAAGTGTTCCGGTCGAGGATGATGGCGATGACGCATGTAGGGTGCTTTTTGCATGGCTTTGTGGTTAGTGGTCTTTCCCTTTCTTCAAAGCTTGTGTGAGATTTCTGACATACAAGTTTAGGTCTTTGCACACATGCAGTTCCTCCCCCTGTACTTTATTTCCGCTCATTATATGTCCACTACCTTGTCAGGCATTGCCTTGCTAGCCATGATTGGCCTGGCGATTGCCCCAGCAGCGGTGGTTGGGGTCATTCTTGCGAGAGAATTGAGGTGTACCCAGTGGATCATCTCTGGTGGTTGGATTTTGACTACGCTTGCAAGTGGCTGCTCTATCCTGTTGGATAACTTCACACCCACTGTTGCGTGGGTGTTCTTGTTATTCACAGCAGGTCTTGGCCACGGTCTTTTGGTCTCAAGTTACAACGTTCGCATACAAAACCTACCCAAGGAAGAGGACGGCTCCATATCCATCTTGCCAACAACCATGTCATACTACATGAGAGCCTGGGGTATGGCAGTTGCGGTCCCCGTCGGAGGAGTTGTGTTGTTGAACTTCTTCGGTCATGGACTGGCAAGTGTTGGACTGAGCAGGGAGCTCGTCAATTCGGCCAACGGGTATCTCATACTGATGAAAGAAATGAGCATGACGAACGAACAGAGGGAGGCGGTAACGTTTGCTTCGGCTGCGGCATTCCAAGTAGTTTGGGAGGTCATCACGGGGGTTGCTGTTCTTGGGGGAATCTCGTCTGCTTTCCTGTGGCGAAAAAACGCCTGAACATAGTTTGATCAAAGCGTTCAAATGAAAGGATATTGGCTAATACCATGTTGGTCGTCTTGCGGATGTCTCAGAATAACACGTCCAGCTAACCGGAAAGAGTATAAGAAGCTTGACAGGCAATTAAAGGCTAAGAGCCGAACGCATGGACATGATGTTGGTAAGGATAAGTTTGATTCAGGCTAATTGAATATAAGGATAAGACATGGTTCGCGGCTATAATGATGACTACCAGGCTGACATCCTTCGTCCAGTGATGTTCTCAATCTTCCTCGCTCTCGCTCGACTGGCTTTGCCCCTTCAGCCTCTCCGGCACAACAAATTCTCGCTTCCCCTTGATCTTCCAGCCAGACAGTCTCTCTTTTCCCAGCATTGCTAGCGTCTTCTTCTCAACGATACTGTATTCGGAAGGATCTTCCCGGTCAAACTGGAACGGCCGTTTCAAGGCCACGGGGGGATTGGTGATCACACGTGGATGTCTCAAGCTATTGACTGAAATCGAGTGACACATCAAAGGATGGAGAAGAACCACATCGCCCACCTTTCCAGTCATCTCACGAAAATCAGTGCAATTTTTGACAATATCCGAGTAAAAGGGCGTATCTCTAGCATCTCCATCAGGCTTTTCACCACGGGGAACCATATAGGGAGTCACGCCCTCAGGATGATTGTACTAGAAACGGAAGTCAGCAGACGCCAAAGTGGATTAAGAGGCTTGACCACCTACCAAGTGCTGGGCAATGAACTTCATCGCATCGGGACAGATCATAGTGCCACCTGCATGATCCTGGATATCGGTAAACAAGGGTATAACGAGCAGGGCCTGCTCAGGCGAATCAAGGAAATGCATAAAGAAATCGCCATCCACATGCCACCCCGGCAGATCCACAGGCTGGGGCCATGTACCCTCGGACTCGGGCGAGCCGAGATTGACGATCAAGGCGTCGTTCCAAACGGCCGATTCGGGGGCTACACGGTCGTCGCCCCCGAGAAGTTCACACATGGCCGCCCACGCCTTGGGGGCGAATGTCTTCACGGGCTCTTCCTTGGTATGTTCCATGTGAGTGACCTCGGTGGTCCAAGTTGATTTGTCCGTTGGTGACACGCCGAGTCTTTCCCAAACGTCTCCTGCCCATTCAGTTGCTTTCTTTCGTGAGAAACAATCTGATAGACGTATGTAACCATATCGCATAAAGTGATCGATCTGCTCTTGGGAGAGCTTGTAGTTAGGAGTGGCTGCCATTGTGTGTTATGGTTATGTGTAGAGCTACGGCAGGAGCCTATATTTAAGGACGTACTGGATGTACGATATTGTTGACAACAATGGCAGTTACTTACTTCGGGAAGGTGTGTCTGTTGTACAGGTGGGTCTCCATTCTGCCTAAAACTGAAATCCGACCAATGAGAGGCTGTGGACTGTCCGACTGATCCGCTGGGCGGTAGCCTGCCCGGCTAGAGGAGGAAGGCGGTGAACTCGGTTAACAGATTCAAAGTTCGACCTCAAAGTCAGGATAATCTCGTATTTACTCTTGTCTCTTTTTGTAGATGGCGTTGCTTGGAACTGAACAAGATTTGTGACAAAGACCAACCCGAGGGGAACCAACGCATGGCGTTGCCAAGAGAGCATTCCGGCTAAACAGTCAAGCCTGATGCATGTCCCCGCAAATGAAGAACTCTCCAGCTTTTCCCCCAGGTTGCTTGGCATCACCACTCACACCACTCATTTCCTTTCAGTGGCGTCCGGGCTAACACGATTACTCGTTTAGGCACGGAGTGAGCCACGGAGACCCTGAACGCGTTTGGTATTCTGCGAAGCCCTAATACGAAACAACCAAAACCTTCAACAGGAGCAGGATCAAACCATTGCTAGCACAGCTGAACATATCGTACACCTCAAATCAACACGGAGGAATATCATTAGTATGCGCTTTGCCCCCCCAAGTTGATCATTATGTGGGACTCGGCCCGGACAACCGACCTTGACTTTTGTGGGGAGAGTGACATTTTTGTCTCGTATCCAAAGAAAATGTCAAAGAATCCCACGTCCCTGAGAATGGTAAGCGAGGATGTCTGTTACCACGCGACTCGCCTGTTATAGCCCATTCAACTAGCACCAATCATGACTCTGCGTGGCTTGAATCCCGAGTGAGGATGGGTCCGACATCACGTGGACCTAAACCTGGGGATGGACCGATTGACTCTATTGCAGCTTCTACAGGCCGAGGCCGGTCTAACAGGCCCCCAATTTCTGGCTAGTCAGTGCATGAATAGGGGTCCTTAGTCCCGGCGCTGCACGCAATCCGATCTAGCGTTGTCTACAGTTTATTTAATCTTTTTCTTTTTTTTTCTTTCTCCAAGAGGCGTTTCGATGATGGAAACCGGGGGAGCTGTTGGACATAAACAGCCTAGCTAAGAGCTCAAGTCAATTAGCCGGATAATATCACGTTGAATATTCCAGGATGGCAAATATAAATTGTTTAAAAAGTTGGGCAGCCCCCGCGATCTCAGCATTCCTCTAATGCTTTGTTGTGTCGTGAGCTCGGTGGACATTCCAATCTTCTACCTCGAAATTATATACACTGTGTTCGCCTAAGCAGACTCTACGGACAACATGGGTATCGCCGTCGGAGCTTCAACTCTGAACACGGACGCCGCTCAGGCTGGGAAGCCTGAGTTGGAGAAGGTAAACTGGTGGCAGACACCTGGTCTGCGCAAGCTCTATTTCTGGGCCGGCGTGCTTTGCGTTGCATCTGCAACTACTGGATACGATGGGTGGGTGCTTAATCTGAACGGTTGAGATGTATCGAGCTAACGGAATCTTGCATAGAATGATGCTTAACACCTCCCAAAATTTGGATGACTGGCAGAAGTATTTCCATTACCCTTCGGGCTCCAAGCTGGGATTGATGAACGCAATCTACCAGATTGGTAGTCTGGTCAGCTTTCCTTTCGTGTGGGTTCACCTTCGCTTGCAAGTCCTGGGTTTGGACTCTGCTGACTCGAATAGTCCCTTCATTGCCGATCGATGGGGTCGCAGGCTTCCCATCATGATCGGGTGTGTTCTGATGATCTTTGGTGGCTTGCTCGGCGCGTTCTGCAAAAATTATGGGAGTAAGCTTTGCCGTATCATCTTCTCGCGCCATCGTATGTACTAATTGCCCTTCAGTGTACGTTGTCGGTAGATTATTCCTTGGCTTTGGCAACAGTCTTGCCCAGATGGCATCCCCCGTTCTCCTCACCGAAATCTGCCATCCTCAGCACCGTGGAAAGGTCACCACTATTTACAATTGCTTGTGGAACTTGGGCGCTCTCGGTATGCATGAGTCGAACAAGTCTTGCCTTGGGATGATGTGCTGACTGGGTCTAGTTGTCGCATGGCTTGCTTGGGGAACAATGTACATCCCCAACGATTGGTCTTGGCGCACATTGACTATCCTCCAAATCTTGCCCGCCGTCATTCAGATCGTCTTCATCTGGTGTAAGTCTTTGGCGCCTTTCTTCGGGATTGAATGTCTGTAACTGACCATTTCCCAGGGGTCCCGGAATCCCCACGCTGGCTCGTGTCCAAGGAGCGGTACGACGAGGCATTGCAATTCCTCACCTACTACCACGGAAATGGAGATCAGAACAATGCCACCGTTCAATTTGAATATCGCGAGATCAAGGAGACTATCAATTTGGAAATGCAGTACGAGAAAAACAGCAGCTACCTGGACTTCATGAAGACCAAGGGTAACCGCTACCGTCTGGCACTCCTAATCTCTCTGGGAGTCATTTCGCAATACAGTGGCAATGCCTTGTTCAGCAACTACACCAATCTGATCTACGGAAGCATGGGTATTACCGAACAAACGAAGAAGATTCCGGTATGTATCCCCCCTAGAATCCTGCTAAATGACTCCTTGCTAATTTTTCACAGCTCAACGGTGGCCAAACTCTTCTCAGTTTGATTGTCAGTGTTTCAAGTGCATTCTTCGTTGACCGAGTCGGAAGACGACCTCTTTTCCTGGTCTCCACAGTTGGTACGTGCTAGGCTGCCCAACGCTAGGTTCACCGAGTACTAATTATCTCTCCTCAGGTATGGTTCTTATGTTCCTCGCATGGACTGTCGTTTCTTCTGTCTTCGAGCGTACACAGGATGTCAAATCTGCTGGGTACCCCCAAGTTGTCTTCGTCTGGCTCTTCTCTGTCTTCTACGCCATCGCCTGGTCAGGTCTGCTTGTTGCCTATGCGCTCGAGATCTTGCCCTACCGTCTGCGCGCCAAGGGTGTAATGATCATGAACCTGACAATTCAGGCGTCTCTTGTTCTCGGAAAGTGAGTGCCCCTAGAGAATTGCCTGTTATCTGGACGAAATTGACCATTCTATCTAGCTACACCAACCCAATTGCGTGGGAGAACCTTCCTCACCACTGGAACCTCTCGCTGATTTATACCGTACGTACCCTGAAAACCGCCCACTATCAAATGCTCTGTACCTTTGGCATGCCAAATGCTAATTCATTACCTATTTATAGATCTGGATTTTCGTCGAGCTTTGCTTCGTCTACTTCTTTTACGTTGAGACCCGTGGCCCCACTCTTGAGGAGTTGGCTAAGATCTTTGATGGTGAAGATGCTGCCGTTGCGCACATTGATCTGCAGCAGGTCGAGAAGGAGATTCAGATCACCGAGAAGGAGACGGTTGGTTATACAGAACGTGCTTGATTGTGCGTCGGTGTGCAGGGCACACTTTGGCGCAAGCTGTCGCGGATGAGATTATATTTGCTTGTTGCGCTCAGCGTGAATTAATCTGATAATACTTTATACGGTGTTTCTGTTCACTCCTTGTTGTAGTCCCAACTCATTTCGTGTCTTTGGCAAAGAGAACAGGAATCGGATTTCCATCTCCTTCCCTGATGTGTGCGATATCGAACATTGGCAGTACATGGTATACACTGCTATAGTAGCACCTTCCCTGGCTGTCCCTTCCTAACACAAACTTCGAGTTAACCTTCCTGCAGCTTCTCAACTTCATCTCTTTTCTCTTCTCTCTTCACATTTTCACTCCTTCAGTCATCATCAACTCTGTTATCGTACATTGATACCAGTGTCTCTCACTCCACAAAATTCTTTATAACTTCCTTATATACACACCAAGATGCGCTTCCGCTTCGCCGCCCTCTTTGTGGGAGCGGCCCATTTGGCCTTTGCCGCTCCAGTTCTCAATGTATCGAGTTACGATAACATGCCGAACGGAATGCCCTTTCCAAGCGACAATGAGCTGGATATGATCGAAGAGTACGCACACGGTACCCTACCAAACGGACCTCCTCCCCTTGGCATCAGCGAAGCCGGAATTACCAATCTCAAGTTGGTCGCGTTCAATGAACTGTTTGAAGTTGCGTTCTTCCATGAATTGATCACAAACATCACTGAGAAAATCCCGGGATACCGCTTCTCCGGTGAGGATGATTATGATTTCGTATTGAGAAGCTTGAGAACAATTTTGGCGGTATGATATTACACGCCGTCAATGTTGCTTGGTCTGTTTGCTGACTTGTGTTTGCAGCAAGAGGAGCTCCATGCCCTAGACGCCAACAACGCTCTGGGCAATTTTGGCATTGTTCCCATCGAGCCTTGCCACTACAACTTCCCCGTTGACAACTTCGATGCAGCCATTCTGCTCGCTAGCACCTTCACAGATGTCGTTCTGGGCACCCTGCAGGATGTCGTTGAGCGATTCGCTCTCAATGGTGACTTCGGGCTGTCAAGAGAGGTTTCCTCCATCATTGGGCAGGAGGGAGAACAGCAGGGCTGGTTCCGCATCATGCAGGGCAAGGTCCCGAGTGAGCTGCCCTTTTTGACGACCAGTGATCTCAACTTTGCCTTCACTGCCATTCAGAGCTTCGTCGTGCCTGGCACCTGCCCCAATATTGGTTCCATTCCACTCAAGACCTTCAAACCTCTCAATATCATCACAGCTCCGACCGCGAGGACTGGACATATCAACTTCTCCTTCGTCCATCCTCACCATACCAACGACAGTGCGCTGTGGATCACTTACATAAACCAGCAGAATTTGCCCATTGTCGAGCCTCTTCAAGTCGTCGCACACAAGGGAGGCTATATTGTCGCCGAGGCTTTGTTCCCCTATGACGCGTATGAGATGAATGGGTTGACCATTGCTGCGGTGACTCCAACCGAGGGGCCATTCCCGAATGCGTGGAGTGTGGCGAACGTGACTCTTGCTGGCCCTGGCCTTATTATCATTAACTGATCGGACGTTGACTCCAATGACTTCTTGCAACGACCTTTGCACATACCCACTTTGTTATCATTAGCAGCCCTTTTACTTGCGTACGGTCATACGACTCATCCACTTGGGAATGGTCCAGTTTTATTCTTTTTGTCAATAATGGATTCCATCATTTTCTACTCAATGACCAGCTGAAATATCGAAACTTGCTCTCAAGAGTAGACATAGGGAGAGCAACCTAGTGATCGATACATGTACCAAAGCACTATCGTAAACACGCATCCCACCAGTACCATCTTCGCTATTTGGAATCTATATCCCAATCCAACCTCACAACTTCCCCTGCCCAGCATTCGCCGTAACACTCGAAACAACAGAAGTATAGGCCGACGCAGACGCAATATTCTTTCCAGAGAAATTCGCCAAGAAAGCCGTATCAGCCTGCTTAAAAGTCCCAGACGACCCAAACCCATTAGTCTGACACACCCGTCCCAAATACGTACTGCAGACCGCATTGGTATTCGAGTCAGGCGCCGTAAACAGCTTTCCGGAAATAGGGCTCTCAACTACCGTCGGGATATTCTGGAAAACATTGCCCTCCGCAAGGACGTATCCGCCAGAGCCGATCTCGAACGCGTGCCCGGAGCTGGAGTACCAGTAGTTGTTGACCTGAACAACATTGTCAGCGGTTATTCACTTTGGCAATTCCCTATCTGAGAAGAATGTGCATCATGTCTAAAACATTTTATAGACAGATTGAATGAAAGAAAAACAACTCACAGCATGCAAAAGCGTATTCCCCTGCACCTTAGGCGACCGCCCACTAGTCCGATAAATATAATTGCCCTTCATAGTGACAAGATCACTCGAGCCAGCAAAGTAAATACCCCAGTAGTGGTATCCATCACAGGTAGCGGAGTAATCGCTCACGCCATTGATATAGCTGTTTGAGATAGTGACGCGCTTCGAGGCATCCTCGCCGAGAACGATATGTTGCCGGCCGATGCGTGCTGTCGTGACGTGGTCAATCCAGACCATGTCTGCGTTGTTGATAGTAATTGCGTCGCCGCCCCAGACGTATTTCGGGTTTATATCTGTGATAGCGATGTTTCTGGTTGGTGTTAGTTTGTGTAGTGTAGTAAGATACAAGGTACTCTGCCAGAGGGTTTGAAATATTTTCTTACTGGATAATGATGTTGTTGGCACCACTGACAATCCGCAACCCTTTACCCTTGATCACGCCGGCTGAGCCGGAGCCGATGAGCGATTTGTTGGATTTGACGGTTATACCGAGGACGCCGGCGTTGTCACTAAACTGTCAGCATATCGAAGACCACAACAAGACGTAAAGGTATACATGTACATACTAGCTGACAGAAACAGACGGTGCAGACGACTGGTAGTTCGTACACCAGCTATTTTGATTGATAGCAACCTGGCAACCAGACCCAGTCCCCCACGGCGCACAGCCGGTGCCGCTGGTCGTCCCTTCGGTACCGGTGAAGTCAAAGGTCTTCGTTAGGACAATTACCCGCGCCGAAGAGTCACCCAGGTACGAGACCAGCTCGGCTGTGGTGCTGGGGTAGACTGGTGTTGCGGAACCACCACCCGTCACTCCCTTTGCGAATCCCTCTGCTGCCCCAGAGACGCCGACGGCAGCGGCGCGGGCAGCGAGTGCTGCGAGTAGGGCGATGAATCTCATCGTTCACGGTCTGGGTATATGAAGGGACTTGTATGGTTGGGAGGAGGACTGATGGAAAGGCTTTGGAGGCGCTGAATACGGTCTTATATAGGAATGATGGGTGTCATCCGCTCTGAATTGCAGATGGCATTTGGAGCTAGAACTGCATTTCTGCAAGATAGTCTCCGCACCCGGCTAATCTCCGCCATGGGGGGCCGGCGAATAATTTCCGAAACCCTAAGCCTTGGGTTTGGCATAGAGATCCATTGTGGTCCCGGAGTCTGGCCGGGTATATTAACGTGGTGGCGCCCATGTGTGGATTACCCACATTTTGGCGGAGAAAGGTAGGTACCTAGCCAGCATGCATGGTCTGTCTATGCAGGGGTGTGTCTGCAGAGAAGGGAGACCTCCGGCACTGGGAGATTTGTAGATTTTCCCAGGGGATTTACTTAGATACACCAATAGAATGGCGTGCTTTTCGCGCTCGAGCAATATCGTACGTATTCTCCGTGACTGAATGGCGTTTTGGAAACAATTCCAGGAATGAAGATAGAAGGCTATTTTAGCCTAGTGTTAGAGGATCGGCCCCGGTGCATGAAAGTGTTTCATATCTGCGATGTTCCCCACGCTGGTACTTCGGTGTTCGGATTCTTTACTTGGATAGGCCTGTCTCCGAGACTTCGGTTTGAGCATCTGAATCGGTCAGTAAGCTATCTTTGCAATCGAGTCCGGCATAAGGCACGCGTCCGCTGTTCTGATTATGACGGTAGTAGCCCTCGAGGCTCAGGTGTGAGGTCCTTTTAGGAACGTGAATTCCTCCGTCTTGGCGGAGTTCGTGTGTCGGTGATTTTCCTGTCTCAATCAACGGAGATATCAAGTCCGGGTTTGTTTTTGCATCAATCAGGCCAGCAGGAATTATGAAGATCGACTTGATAGGATGATCAGAAACTTTGTCGGCGCTGCCGGATCGGCGTTAGTAGTACCGACAGTCCAAAGGCTATCAGATGTTTCACTCCGGTGAAAGTCTTAATTGTTCTAGATGGACTGATAACCTAGAAGAGGAAGCTCTAGAATCGTTAAATCCATATTGTAGTGTGGATCATAGCAGTGGCTGTTTCATCTACAACGCCAGGATCCCTAATCTGGAAGGCATCTTTGCTGTATACGTAGGAGAACTTAGTTATTTCCAGGAAGCCAACAAATGTCGCATACTGAATTGAATAAACACAACAGAAATCTCTTGAGCAATTATGTCCACTAACAATGTATAGTCTAAATAACAGGTGATGCATGATATACATGAAACGAAGAATATGCCGCCAGAAACACTCCCAATGGCAATCTACTCCTGCATCCTCTCAGCTTAGATCACAGGCAAATTGCGCTCCAGGTAACCACGCCATTCAGGGAGGTCACGCCGCCACTTGGCACCTGAGTGCTTCTTCAGATCCTCAATAGCACTAGCGTACTTGATCAAGGTGGGCTCAGAGAAAGCAGTATTCACAATAGCAAGGCCGAACGGCATGCCGGAGATATTGCTAACACCGGCAGGCAAAGTGATAACGGGATAACCAGCCTGGGCGGCGACCTCAATGCTCTGCGCAACATCGGAGGGAACAAGGAGACCATCCAGAGTAACATTGCCATGCTTCAGAGCAGCATCAATACCCTCCTCGCGGGTAGTCCGATGGCAAAACTCCAAAGCCTGGAAGTACGTCTCGTTCATAACACCCTTAGTCTCAAGGGAGGCAAGGAGACCATCCTGGCCGGAGCCAAAGGCGGGATGGATACCCGGCAGACCGCCTTCAGAGCCGTAGTTGTCGATATTGTACTGGACGAGGTCCTCGACAGAGCGGATTTCGGTGTTGTTGACCTCGGAGAGATAGTCGCGCAGGTTGTTGTAGAAGTCGACCTTGATGTAGGTGTACGAGGACTCATTGACGTAGCCGCGAGTGGTACCGTAGTCCCAGTTCCAACCGTCTGGCGAGACGATCTGCTTGTAGTGCGGTAGCTCGGTGCCGTTGATGACGGTTGCGCCGGCGGATTCGATCAGTTTGACTAGTTTGAGGAGTTCTGCGATTTGCGTGGGATCACCGAGCGCCCAGAAGGACTTCCAGGGGATACCGAAGACGGCGCCCTGGAGAGCAGTTCGGTTGCTCAGGAATTGGGCGTAGCCGCCAGCGGGGGTGAGACCCTTCTGGGCGAAAGTGTAGTTGTCGCGGCTGTCAATTCCGTAGATAGCATCGAGCGCGTAGACGGCGTCGCGAACCGTCTTGCCGAAAATTCCGACGGTGTCCTGGTGAGTTGACTCGGGGATGACGCCGGCACGGGAGGTCAGACCGACGGTGGGCTTGATGCCAACAATGGCGTTCCGCTGAGCGGGATTGATAACTAGTTCTCGTTAGCCTGTTGTCTGGTATTGAGGTTTCGAGGATGTGTACATACCACTGCCATCAGTTTCGGTTCCAAGAGCAAAAGGCACCAGGTTGGCGCCGACAGCGACACCGGAGCCTGTGCTGCTGCCACCAGGGTTCACGGTAAAGTTGTAGGCGCTGCGGCACTGGCCGCCACGGGCAGAGAAGCCTTCGGAGTAGTTGTTGGAGCGCATATCAGCCCACTCGCTCAGAGCCGCCTTGCCGAGAAGCAGAGCACCAGCCTTGCGGAGACGGTGGACAACAAAAGAATCACGGGGCACAACATTGCCGAGTAGCGCCCAGCTACCGGCAGTGGTCTCCATGCGGTCCTTACTGGCAATGTTGTCTTTGACAATGAAAGGGATGCCGTGCAGAGGACTGCGGACGATGCCGGCGGCACGCTCAAGATCAAGCTTCTGAGCAATGGAGAAAGCATCCGGGTTCACTTGCAAAATAGCACTGGTAGGGTGGTTAGCTAAGAATCTTACATCTCGGGTAATGAAAATCGCTGTAAAACCTACTTCAAATAAGGCTGTGTCTGGTAGACACGGTCCATGTAGCACTCCAACAGCTGGACGGTGGTGAAAGTCCCGTTCTTCAGCTGTGCCTGGATCTGATCGACCGAAGCCTCTTCCAGAGTGAAGCCATGGCATTTGCGCATGGCGAACAAACTGGCGCCTTCAGCGCCCAGACGAGGGAAGTCATAGGCATAGGGATCGGTGAGGACCTGGGACTCGACCAAGGTGTCGACCTTGGAAACAACCTTGGAAGCAACAACAGAGCCCACTAAAGCGAGACCGCTCACCAATGCCTGAAAAAGAGGTGCCATGTTTAAATTAGATCCGAGAACCCCACCAAAGAACCATGTGGCAAAGTGACAATTCTTCGGGGGAGTTCGTCCTCTGTTATACTCCCGCGCAGACAACCTTGGATGATATCGTGGACCCGCCCGTTAGCGCGATGCCAAAACTGTGACTAATCGCCTCCAATCGGGAAATCCACAAACAGTCCAGGTTCGAGATTTTCCACTTCTTTTGCATGTTTTGCTTGCCATCGCTTATTTCTACAGCTTCTTCTCGAATCTAAGCTTTCTCGGTGGCTGATTCGGCAACCATTTCCACTGGATCGTTCCCGATCGGTGGGGTTGTTCGGCATCATGGTGCACGATGTAGGTGCGATACTACCTCAATCCACCTTTGATATTAAAAAAGATCTATAGTTTCGCATCGAAATGCACGTATCCGTGATATTGGCTGCAAGATGACCTGAAAATGGTTCATCTATCCAATTGCACTTGAGCTTTTGAGTGCGAAGAATCTGCGGACCCATCGAGGACAAACCGTCGGAACCGACTTGCGCTCCGTTGGATCTCAAGATCCGGACCCACTAAGGAGTCTGTGATTGGTTGCCTTTCCCTTTGGGGCTGAAGAGTCTGAGACTAGCGCATCTTAGATCGGCTCTAGGTTTGAGCATTACGCAGTTTAATTTGATTCATACAGGCCGCAATATGTGCAATGAGCCTCTGAAACACCGTAATTGGAAAATTCAGCTGCTTAGTGCAAATAGGGACCTGTCTGCCAACAAAATCACACGTGGAAAAGCAGATCGGAAGACTCGGATCCTAGGCTTCGTCATTTAAATTCTCCTCTTTTTCTGGATGATCTACGACACATCATGCTTAAGGTGCTTTGTGTTGCTACTCAGATTATAAGTCTATCAGCACTAATTCAGGAATGAATAAACCATGAAGGATGGTACTCAATCCGTCCCGGATCTTAGGAGCGTTCCATGTTTAAAAAGAAAAGTTTGAATCAGACTGGGCAGATGCTCCACAGGCTCGATCGAAGGACTGTGACTTTGGGTCCGAGACTCCGTCTTGATTTTTTTTATGAAAATATTGAAAATGAGCCCCGCTGCGCTTCCACATTCCTGAACGATTGTACTCGTTTGCCTGCTCGGGTTCATTTGAATACAAATCATAGCCCTCGTCCCGCTGCGGCATCAAAACTTTCGTCATGTCTTGTTAATCTATAATCACAATACTACACCTGGTCATGTCCACTCCTTTCACACTACAATGACCATTCCCTCCGACATCCTTGCAGCTTCTGCAGCAGGGAGAATCCCTAGCGATGTCACGCTGGACTACTTAGCAGAGACCTGCGATCGCCCCGCTATCGTCGGAATCATTTTCATGATATGCTTCACAGGTCTCTTGATGATTCTCCGCTTATATGCCCGCGCATTCATTGTAAAGAAGATCGGCTTGGACGATGCATTGGCCATCCTGACGTTGGTGAGACCCTCCACTTTCCACACCAGATCTACACACTAACGCAGGGACATCGAGCCGCCCTGCATAAGCCAAACAATTGGTTATGAGGTACTTGAACAAATTAGATAAACCAGCAGCTAATATTTCCTCCCAGCTGTTCTATATCACCTTCGTGGCCCTCTCCATCGTCCTAATTAATCTAGGAAGCGGCCGACACATCGAATACATCCAATATGTACTTCCACTCCCAACCGTCCGGGACACAGAAGTCCTCGACTTCGTAGCCCACACCCTCTACACAACGGCTCTCTTCCTCTGCCGTCTCTCCGGTCTAGCTTTCTACTACCGGCTCACGGCCCGCTCAACAAAACTCCACATGAGCATCCTCATCGCAGCACCACTCCTATTCGCCGCTTACCTCCCCCAACTCTTCCTCCTGATCTTCCATTGCAGACCGGTCACAGGCCTGTGGCCGTATGAATGGCAAGTCGAGCCAAAGACCTACAAATGTCTCACATGGGGTCTAGTCTACTCAGTGAACTCAGGCGTGTCTCTAGCCTGCGACGTGATGATGTTCGCCATCCCTGCAGTGCTAATCAAGGGCCTGCACGTTTCAACAGAGAAGAAGATCAAGCTGTCCATCGTCATGTTCCCAGGTATATTGTGAGTAATGGTCCCACTCCTCGTCCCTCACAACAGCAGTCTAACACCCTCAGCGTAATCGTCATCTCCGCCGTCCGCGTCTGGCTCGTGGCAGCCGGCCAATGGGCAGAAGACGGCAGCTGGGTCTACAACCCCATGCTGTGTGTCGAGAACGCTGAGATCGCAGCAACGCTCGTTGCGCTCTCTGTCCCAGCCCTGAAACCCGTTTTCGGAAACGTCTTTGCACACCTGGCGGAGTATACGACCAGCCACACACGATCGCGCTCGCGTTCTACCAAGCTGCACACCCGTGGCCATTCGAAGACTACATGCAGTGGTGCTGTTTCCGGGAATCGGGATAACAAGCGGCTGCTCAACTGGTCTAAGGTCGGAAAGGACGACTATGAGATGATGGCTTCTGAAGTTTCGGTTTCGCGGGAGATTAGGGGTGGATCGGGTGGCAGTGGGCGGTCGAGTGAGGAGGTTCAAGGGGTTGCTCCTGGTCCTGGGATTAGGGTTACGAATGAGGTCGATATTATTCATGGTCAGGGAGGGGAGGTTACGGTTGACAAGCCGGGGTCTGGTGATAATTAGAGGGTTTGTGTCGTTCATTCAAGGTTCGAATAGACAGACATTGACATCAAGGCTTTTTCTTATATACTGTGTGTCCTGTCTACGTGGCGTTGATCACGCCTTGCTTTTCACTGCGCAACTCACTTACAGCCATTGAGTCTAGTCAAAGCAACATCTAGGCAGATGCGCTGGATCACTGCCATTGGCAGGCTGGTCGTCTGGACAGTCTCACCGTCTGATAGGTTGTCGCCGTGGCTGTAAACAGTTGGCTCTGAAACTGATAACCCAGATAATATAGTATAACTGCAGTGAGGTGGGGTGACTGTCATGTCGAGAGAAGTATAGGGCAAAGTAAGGTTAGGAGATCTGCAGAAAGAGTTCGAATTTCAGAGAACATGTCGACATCTTTATTAGCTTCGCAGGATAACATTTGGCGGAGTTCGGGCGAAGCAAAACGCGAGGCTCCCAGTCTGAGTGTCATCATCCTCGTCAATTCCCAGCTGTGGGGCCCAATTGGAACAATGTCATTTGCTCAAATGCACTTCGCCCTCGAGCTGCTGCTAATTATCGATGCTAGTGCTTACCAACCTCATTTATCCCACGATCCTTCGAGCTCTGAATGCGACGTTGTAACAAGGAATATAAGATATCATTTAAGGCTCGTTTTGCTTATACAAGAAACAGCTCGGTCAAGGAATGCTTGAGAACACAATATCAACTCCAATACTACAATCGGCTTGTGCCTTTAATCCTTGGTCTATATTTCGACACCTCTACAGAATGACTCTCAAATACCTCATCACTGGAGCGACTGGAGGCCTCGGCGCAGGCGTCCTATCCTACCTTGTTGCCAATCTCCCCGCCTCAGATTACGCAGCAGCCTCCTCGAGAGAGGAAAGTCGCAAACAATTCGAGGACCGAGGAATTGCCTTCCGATTGGCAAGCTATGACGACCCCCAGACATTAGAGGCCGCATTCGAAGACGTGGAGAACCTATTCTTCGTGAGCACCAACACTTTCGACGTCGAGAAGCGCCGCAGGCAACACCAGAACTTCGTAAATGCAGCGAAGAAGATGAATGTAAAACACGTAAGTCGTCAAATCCCCCATGCAATAACCCGAGGATCCCCAGCTAACAGCCGGGGTCACAGGTCTGGTATACATCCCTCGGCTTCGGTGGATATAGTTCCGATTCGAAGGCAAATGTTCAACAAGCCCATCTAATGACCGAAGAAATGCTGAGACAGTAAGCCAACGCCCGACCGTGAAAAATCCAATACAGCAATCACTAACATCAGCCAGGGCTGATATCAACTTCACATCCATCCGTGAGGGTCTGTATCTCGACGCCTTCCCAGTCTTCATGGGCTGGTATCCCAGCACAAGAACCGTCTATGTTCCCTTCGACGGTCCGGTAGCCTTTACACTGCGATCGGAACTCGGCGAGGCCAACGCACGACTGATGATTCGCGGTGGACACGATCGGGAGATTGTACTCCTCACTGCGCAGCAGAGCATCACATTCTCTGAGATCGTGGATGTGATTAATGAGACGACTGGTCGAAACGTGCAGTTCAAGATTGTTTCGCCGGAGGAGTTTGTGCAGTTAAAGTCAGCCGACGATGAGGGCGGGAAGTCCGAGGGTTTCTTCAAGGCAATGATTTCGTGGTATGAGTCTATTTCGAAGGGGGAGACGAGCACTATTGATCCGCTTATGGCGGACTTGCTGGGACGGCAACCTGTGCCACCGCGTGAGGCTGTTCGGGCTCTTTTGACGGAAAATAGGGATTATGAGTGGCATCAGAACTATGTGAATCGGGGTTAGTTGTTTAGTAGCGGGGTGAATATAATGGAATGCATATTGAATATGTTGAACATGAATATGCCAATGTTCCCGGTTCCAAGCTTGGAAGGTTGGCATGTGAGTCTGCTCGGCCGGAGTTGTGTCGGCAACGAGGGCGGTAGTGGCCTTGGAGCCTGAGGCATATACATTTGTGGGTTTTGACTGGGGAAATCACTGATTCATTTAGGGATTGAGGGAATAAAATAGCAGATTCGTTCGAGTTTATGAATCCTATATCATTTCCACTCCCATTGACCAAGCAGACAATATAAATATCACCACATCGGAGCATAGTATCGGCAGTAGACAAACCCCAAATCCTGAAGTTGACGCCGTGTCCGCCCGAGGCTTGCAAACACCCCGATTCTGATTGGCCAAGTACTCGCTGATGTCAGCGTCTACACACCCGACCCGTCAAACCCGAGGTTACTAGCGAAGACTCCTTGGACTTCATTTTGTTGGCAATTGGATTCTCTGGACTTGGACAGTGACTGGACTTCGCTGTCGCTAACTTCCACTTGAACCTCTCCTCTCTCCTGTTCTTCTCGATTGATATCGTCAATCTAATCTTTTCAACCTTTCTGACCTCTTCTTCGCCTCTTGGTCTTTTTCCACCTTCCGATCGCCCGCCATGGCCTCCCTCCGCACCACTTCGCGATTGATCGCAGCATCGCGGCCAATGTTCCGGCCTGCCTTCGCTCGCACCTATGCGACCGTCGAGCCTACTCCCTCCCAGCAGCCCAAGATGAAGACCTTCAAGGTCTACCGCTGGAACCCGGACCAGCCCAGCGAGAAACCCACCATGCAGTCCTACGAGCTCGACCTCAACAAGACCGGCCCTATGATGCTCGATGCGCTCATCCGCATAAAGAACGAACTTGACCCTACCCTGACTTTCCGGAGATCCTGCCGTGAGGGTATCTGCGGTTCTTGCGCCATGAACATCGACGGTGTTAACACTCTTGCCTGCTTGTGTATGTCCCTAAAACGCGTTTTTCTCCGCATCCGACAGCATCCGATAGAAACTAACCATGTTTTTGTATAGGCCGCATTCCCACCGAAACCAAGACCGAGTCTCGCATCTACCCTTTGCCTCACACCTACGTCGTCAAGGACTTGGTCCCTGATTTGACCCACTTCTACAAGCAATACAAGTCCATCAAGCCATATCTCCAGCGCGATACTCCCACCGAGGACGTGAGTATCCATCTTGCACTATAATCTTCTGTCAACATCAACTAACATCTGCCAGGGTCTCGAATTCCGTCAATCCCCCGAGGACCGCAAGAAGCTCGACGGTCTCTACGAATGCATTCTCTGTGCCTGCTGCTCAACCTCCTGCCCCTCGTACTGGTGGAACAGCGAGGAGTACCTCGGACCCGCCATCCTGCTTCAGTCCTTCCGTTGGTTGGCCGATTCCCGTGACGAGAAGACCCTCGAGCGCAAGGCCGCTCTCGACAACAGCATGAGCGTCTACCGTTGCCACACCATTCTCAACTGCACGCGGACTTGCCCCAAGGGCCTGAACCCGGGTCGCGCCATTGCCGAGATCAAGAAGATGTTGGCCGTCTAGATTTGTGGATATAAAACGGAGTACTGCGGAATTTTCTTTTTTGTCCAACGTCTTTCCTGCCTTTTCCTCTTGTCTCTCTATTTCCTATTTTCTTTTTTTTTTCACTTTTCCCCCAACTATTTCATGGATGTTTTCATAGGTGTAAATTGCGAACCTTTGTTTCTTACAGAAATGCACTGGTAGTCTATTCGGCTGCATGATTATAGCGCAACCTATGCCTTTGTATCATATCACTATAAACGTCTGATGTTATACATCGGTTCATATTTAAGATTATCTACAACATACATACTACTCTATTTCTTTTACTCCGGACTCCGTATATATTGTCCGCTCTTTTTCCAAATGCTAAGCGAATTTCCCAAGACACTTGTCCTTGTAGGGGCTAGACTTCCTCGGCTATATGTTCAACCCACACCAAATACCCCGAAGCCCACCAAGTCCCTCCACAAACCGTTATAAGGGACGAAGCGATTACTCAGCTGGGCTGTTAGCACAGTTGGTAGTGCGCCCGCTTCGCATAACTGCGAGCGTGCGGGAGGTCCTGGTTTCGATTACCAGATAGTCCATATGTGTCATATCTTTTTTTTTTAGGCCGTATATATTTTCTATTCTCCCTCGTCCCTTGTTGCTTTGTCCCTCTAGTTCGCTGCAGCTAAAAGCACACTATATAAATATAAAACATCTCTCAGGGGTTCCAATTGGGCCGGTGAAGTGGCGGAATTCGCATGAGGGGTGGGTATATTAGCCCTGCATGCTGTACCTCACCTCCAACATATCACATCAAACCGACCAGGGATCATCATCCATTGTTACCGGGGGTATTTACTATGTCCGGACAAAGGATTGTACCCGGAATACTAGTGTTGAATGGCATCTGCAGCTGCATAAAATCGGATGATACTCGACGAATCGCAGTTGCTACAGACCCCGTTAGCGGCGTGGAGCGTGATGGCATCCAGCACATCCTTGCATTTATGCTGAGAAGCTGATTGAAATAGGAAGGAGTTAGACCTATAACTTATATCATTACGCACTACCTCCCTCGTGGGGCGCGTGCTTCTCCTCCTTTCTGTTGAAAAAGGAAAAATAAGAGCCATGTCCCCGCCCCTCCTATAATACAGGCTTAGGCCTCGCTTTGTCTCCTCTGTCAGTCTGTGAACTGGATCATCTGTCATGGATTCCTCGGCACTATACGTGGGCTTCGTGGTGTTTCCGCTGGGACTATTGGTCCTGCGCACTGTGTACCATCTGTACTTCCACCCGCTGTCCAACTTTCCCGGGCCAAAACTCGCTGCTGCAACCTATCTCTACGAGTTCTATTACGATGTGATCAAGAGTGGCATGTATATATGGGAGATTGAGCGGATGCACGAGAGATATGGTGAGTACATAGAACGCAGTCCAAAGATATTGCAAAAGCAATATCCAACCAAAAGCAACAAGTAACTCACTAAGGTATAACACCCCGTAAAAACAGGCCCAATCGTACGCATCAACCCGCAAGAAATCCACATCAAAGACCCAACCTACTACGACGAAATCCACGCCAGCGCCTCTCGCAAACGCTCCAAAGACCCATCCTACGCCATCGCCTTCGGCGCCCCAAGCTCCCTCGTAGGAACAATAACCCACGACCACCACCGCTTCCGCCGCAACCTATTAAGCACCTACTTCTCAAAACGCTCGGTTATTTCCCTTGGCCCCTCGATCCACACCAAAGTAGACAAGCTAATCACCCGCTTCGAGCAAGCCTTCGCCGCCGGCGATGTCCTGCACCTTCATCTCGACTTCGCCGCTCTAACCGCCGACGTCATTACCGACTACTGCTATGGCTGGAGCTATGGGTACCTCGACGGCGAGAAGGGGTCGCGAAGCAACGACCTCGTTGACGCGGTGAACGGGCTGATGGTGATGTTCCATGTTAATCGGTTCTTTCCGTTTCTGATTACTATTTTCCGGGATGCGCCGCCTGCGCTGCTGAGGTGGTTGCAGCCACAGATGGCGGATTTGTTTGATTTGAAGAGTCGGCTTAGACAGCAGGCGGGGGATACGTTGCAGAAGCAGAGTTTGAAGAAGGTTGAGAGGGAGGGGAGGGCGACAATTTTTGATGCGTTGACGGATTTGCAAGTGCCGGAGGCGGAGAGGACGCTTGATCGGTTGGAGGATGAGTCGGCTTTGCTGCTTGGGGCTGGGACAGAGACGACGGCTAGGTCTATTACTATGGCGATGTTTTGGTTGATTAAGGAGAAGGAGGTTTTGGCGAAGTTGAGGGTGGAGTTGAAGAGTGTTTTGGAAAAGCCGTTGTCGAAGGCTTCGTGGGTGGATTTGGAGAAGTTGCCTTATTTGGTGGGTTTTTGGTTTTTTTGATATTGTCGGCATTCTCTAATTGTTTGATTTCATCTAGACGGGCGTCGTGAATGAGGGTCTGCGTCTTAGCCACGGCATGACAGCTCGATTGGCTCGTGTTTCTCCTACTGAGGCCATGGTCTATCAAAATTGGGTTATCCCTGCAGGAGTAAGTGGACAGAGGCTGAACTCTAGAGACAACTTTATGAGAAACCTACTAACCATCTTGCAGACTCCCGTCAGTCAATCAAACTACTTCGTCCACATGGATCCCACAATCTTCCCTGAGCCGGAGAAATTCGACCCAGAGCGTTGGATCCGCGCCACGGAAAAGGGTGAGTATCTATCTCGATATATTGTCTCGTTTACGAGAGGCAGCAGACAGTGTCTGGGGATGAAGTGAGTTGTACCATGTATCACTTCAATCTCTGGTTTGGAAGACTAACAATTTCTTCTTTCTTCGTCCAGCCTTGCCTACGCAGAGTTCTACCTTGCTATAGCGCACATCGCTCGTCGCATCGACTTTGAGCTATATGAGACGACTACTGATAATATCTGTGTTTATCGGGACCTGGGGATTGGGTGTCCGAAGGACGGGTTGTTTGCGGTTAGGGCTACGGTGAAGGGTATTGTGGAGGAGTAAGAATAGTAAGATGGGCTTTTTCTGTACAATCGTTGGAAGCTTGCCCTGTGACGACCTTGTGAATGGGGGTTCCAGAGGCTGTGCTTCCAAGGTTTTGACGATATCTGGAGTCTGTTGTTGTCGTCTTTGAGGCACGTGGTGATTATGTAGGTAGCCGGGCTGTGGGGTGTGTCTCACTTACTATGGGCAAGGTTCCAAGGTGAATAATGGTTATGTCTTCTGTGGATTTTGGACATCTTGGTCGTGATTGAATGTAGTACTTCCAAGGTTGAAGATAGTCAGTGCGCATGTTGGATCGACGTTGTAAAACAATAGAGAGGCAGATTTGGTTGCCCTAAGGTGGACTACGCTATTCATAGTAAATATACGATCTTATGCTGAGGCAGCGAGGTCCATGGTGCCTAAAGGTTGAGATTGTGGTAGTGGCAATGGCCCATGATTTACCCATGATTTATCTGCGAATCTCGCAGATCAAGTTCGATATTTCACCCGTTTTATATAACTAGGACCTCGGGAGCTGAGCGGGCACTGGTGCTTTTTGGTGTGTATTTGGGTGTGGTTTTGTTGCTTGGAGTGGGATATATATCTGGGGACCATCCAGGCTAAGGTATGCAAGAAGAATATACATCATTACGTCTCTCAAAATCAATGAACACGTTTAATCTCGCTTGAAGATACAAGGGATGCTGTACTAATCGCCACTTGCATGTCCATAGAGAAATAGATGGTAAAAGAGTGGATGTGCTTGACCGTCGAAGCTTGATACCCAAAAAGGATTTCTGTATGCCTGACAGAATTTGAATTCCATCTTATTGAGAGTGTGTCTATAGATTCTCATATCTATTGCTAATAATTTGAAGTATTTAATAGGTATCTAACTCTCATCCAATCCCCACTAGTTGTGAAATCGTTTCTAAGATTTACCACCAGAGGACTATACCTACTCACGGCCACATTCGATAACTTGAACATCAGGCCGACGTAAAAGACCAAGCAAACGAGCTGCCGTCCGGCGTAAGTAAACAATCAAACCAAAGGCGGCCATCAAGGGGCAAGACCATGCTCGATGCAACCTAACAGCACGTATCAAATCAAAGCGCAAATTGTATACGATGTAGATCAAATCCGACGTGATCTCGGGAGTATTTGGCTGGAGACAAAAATGAACAAACCTCCGTACCCACCTAGGTAGACAGAATTAAAAGAAAGTAAGCCGGGCTGATACTCGCATATGGACGAACACATTGGCTGGCTGCAAGGGGTAGTTAGGGTTGCCGAGGAGATTCATCCCGCGTGCCTGAGTATCCCCTCCACATTCATCAAGCGCCCTTGGGTTAATAAGAGGGAGATCGTTAGGTTTATCCTTTGGAGTGAGCTTTCTAACGGAAGACTCTATGCCATCAACCTCATCTGTAGCCCTAAATCAGGTTCCTTCTATAATCATGTGCCCCAAAGTAAACAAAACAAACAGATGTCGAGGAGTGTTTAATTCAGTAAAAACAATCAGACATATTGCTTTCGACAATACAATCTACGTAGATTTGACTCACGTTCACGAGGTCTAATAACCATATGTGCGCCACCTCGTCCATTATCTCCGATATCATGCAGGGACCGACCCTCGACCACAAGAGCATGCTTGAAACGTCGATCGACACTTTGCTTAAGCCCTAGGACCAACCTTACTGGATAGGTCCCTCGGCGATCATTCCGCAAACCCAGCCCTTAAGCTCTTCTACCAGCCCTGCCATGAGCCTGCTGCTATGTAGTCGTCATCCCAGCTCAGCGATGTTGATCATCATCAATAAGAGCCCGAAGCATGGAAGACACGGGTGAGAATCACAACAGTCCCATCGAGATACCCTAGATCCCTACATAAACGCCCTAATATCCCTACACCCCGATCGCGAGTCATTCCTTCATTTCTTCACTCTGACCCTCTACACTCTCTTTCATTTCCAAAACAAAGGTCACTCTATAATCCATAATGCACGTCTCATACATCTCCTTGGCCTTCTTCGCCATCGGCGCCATTGCCGCACCCGCCGCCCCCAAGCCTGACAGCTTCGGCGACATCACCGGCGGCTTCCCCTTCAACCCAACCGGCTCCAGCACCGTCGAGGACAGCGATGACGGATTCGACAATCCCTTCCCCGCTGCTATGAAGGCAATGGAGCAAGCCCAGGCCGCCAAGCAAGCCGCCGACGCAACGGCCACACCCACCCACGCCGCGATGGCTAAGCCCGAGGCTGCCGACATCGATGCTCCTCCCGCTCCTACTCACGCCGCTATCGCTGCCCCGACCAGCTTCCCCGATCCCATCGTCTCCCAGGCTCCAGCCATTTCCAAGGCTCAGGCTCCTTTGATCTCGCAGGCTCCTGCTCCCACTCCTTCTCACACCGCCACTCCTACTACTTCTCACGCTGTCATTCCTTCGTCCAAGAGCGGCTCCGCCACTCCTTCCTCCAGCGCCACTCCTTCTCCTTCCGCTGCTGCCGGTCCCCTTGGCAGTCTTGTTGAGGGTGTTCCTATTGTTGGAGGTCTTGTCGGCGGTCCCCTTGCTGGCCTCGGTCTCCGTCGTTAAGCATTTCCAAGTAATATGCTGTCATGTGTGTGCATCTGTACCGTATGTATGTATCAAATAGTCATGTTGATCACTTCCGCTCTTTTTGTACCTCATTTCGGCCAATGGATCGGTGGCGCTTTTCTTTCTCTGGCAATCATTCATATATCCACGGAATTTAATTCATAGAATCTCAAAACAAGTTTACTGAACTTCTATACAATGCAAATTATACGGTAGAAAATAATCAATTCATTTTGAACACACAAACAATCATCTCACAGGACTATAACCTAAGCCTTAGGGTATCTGTTGCTCGAACCCAACCGATCCATGCACCCCTCAACAGCCTTCTGCATCGCATTCGTCGCCTCCTCCAAAAGCGTAGTCAAGGGCACCTTGCCCGCCTTCTCCGCCTGCACCCTAACATACTCATTATTGAGCACCTTATTAATATTAATCTTGCTAACCCCACAATCAATACACGTCTGGAAAATCTCCTCAGTGAACGGATCAGCCCCATGCAGCACAAGCCGCACCTCCTTCCCAACAGCCTCATTAATAGACCGCAGTCTCTCATACTCAAGCTGAATCCCCCGAGGCCCATATTCCCCATGCACATTTCCAAACGCCGGCGCAAGCCAATCAATCCCCGTATCAACAAACTCCCGACTCTCCTCAGGCGTCGTCAAAAGCCCCTCCAGCTCAGCCGTATCAGCAACCCCATCCTCGCCCCCCTCAATGCGACCGGGTTCCGCCTCCGTCGCAATCCCCCGCGCATTGCAGTACTCCACCAGCTCGCGCGTCAGAGCAAGGTTCTCCGCTTTTTCGTAGTGGGACATGTCAACCATGATGCTGTCGAAGCCGCCTAGGTCGGCCGCGTAGCGGATGATCTCGGGGGTTTGCGCGTGGTCCATGTGCACGGTTACGGGGACGGTGGCTTTGCGCGCGGCTTCGGCGGCGGCGTGCAGGAGGAGGCCGTCGGCGTAGTGGATTGCCCAGGGGAAGAGGAGGATCATGGCGGGTGAGCGCTTGGCTTCGGCGGCGCGGACGGTGGCTAGGATGCCTTCGACGTTGTAGCAGCACATGGCTGGGACGCCGTAGTGGTTTTCGGCGGCGTGGTCGAGGATGCGCAGGGCGCGGTTGTCTTTGAGGCTTTCTTTGGTCATGGTGGTTTGTTTGTGGGTTTGGAGGGAGGAGGATTTTTGCTTTGGGAAGCTCGAATTAGGATGATTATCTGTGTTATATAGTTCTGGGTGGGTGTGTTGATCGGGTCGCTGGGTGTCCGAGTCTGGGGGTCGGAGTTGCTCCGGCTACGTCACTGTGAGATATCGCGGGGAATTACGAGGCAGCGCATTGGCTATGCGGTTAGTCTTGTTGATTTAATTTGCCGACGAGCCTGGACAGTTGTCATTTGCAGTAGTGCTTTTGTTCTATTTCAGAACCGACCGTGTCACATTGAGACACCATGCACCAGGACAAATGAGTCTACGGTTAGGGGTAAATATCAGAAAGGTACCTAGTCTAAGCGGATCAAATGACCGGAGAAGATGGAGCAATGCCATTCTACCTACTCTGTGGGGTATCCACATGACACTGACAATTGCGGGCCACCTGGGCAGGTCTAGGGTGTCTTAAGACTGGCAACATCCACCGGTAACTGGGTTCAATAAGGAGCAGTATATATGGGTGTGCTTGCATAGGTCAAACCTGCACGACATACACATTTCTTCTACAGAAGACGCTCACGTTAAGAACATCCCAATCAAGTAGAAAGTCAATTCAGCCTAAATAAAGTCGGGACATGTCCGGCCAATCCCCAGATTTCAATCAACCACCACGTCCACCAACAGCAACAAAGAAACAAATCTCGGAGTTGAGATGCATTAACCGGCCAGCCGTAACTCCGAAAGACGTAAACCGTGGCAAAGCATCAAGACTCGGCCCGCAGCGACAGCCAAGCGCTCCTCGGAGTTCTCCCGAATCATCCCACCCAGGACAACCATTCCCCTCATAAAACCCCCACGCCAGTCCCCAACCCCAGATACTTTCATTTATATACAAATACAACGACCGGCCCAATATTCCCTCAACCAGTATACCCCCTCCTATCCCTACACACACAATGTCCAAACCATCAATTGGCTTCGTCGGCCTCGGCGCCATGGGCTTCGGCATGGCCACCAACCTAGTCAAAGAGGGCTACCCAGTACACGGCTACGACGTCTTCCCTGCCTCAGTAGACCGCTTCGCAGCCGCAGGCGGCATCCCCGCCTCCTCACTAAAGGATTCCGCCAAGGACAACGACTACTACGTCTGCATGGTCGCCTCCGCGCCACAGGTGCAGAGCGTCCTCTTCGGCGACGACGGCATTGTCGCAGGTAAGCTTGCAACCAACCGACGCTTATATCCCAAGCACCTGAGTAACTGATACATCCAAGCCCTGCCCCAAAACGCAACCCTCATCCTCTGCTCCACCGTCCCAGCCACATACGCCCAGTCCGTCGCGGCGGAGCTCGTCTCCGTCGGCCGCGGAGACATCAGCTTCATCGATGCCCCGGTCTCCGGCGGTGCGATCCGCGCTGCGGCAGGCACGTTGTCGATCATGGCTGGTGCGCCGGATGCGGCGCTCGAGAAGGGCCGCTTCCTGCTGCAGGAGATGTCCGATGCGAAGAAGCTGTACCTTGTTCCCGGCGGCATTGGCGCCGGTAGTAACATGAAGATGGTGCACCAGGTGCTGGCTGGGATTCATATTCTCGGTGCTAGTGAAGCGCAGGGGTTCGCTGCGCAGTTGGGGCTCGATGCTGCTAAGACTGCCGAGGCGATCAAGGGTAGTGCGTCTTGGTCGTGGATGCATGAGAATAGACTGCAGCGTATGCTGGATGAGGACTGGCACCCTGGTGCTAGTGCTTTGACTATTATTCTTAAGGATGTGGTGAGTTGGTTTTGCTTGGGTTTGGGGTTTTTGCTAATTGGGTTCCAAAAATTAGGGCATTATCACGACGTCCGCGCGCCAATGTCAATTCCCTACCCCGCTCTGCTCGACTGCTGAGCAGGTCTACCTCTCTGCTTTGCTGCAGGGTTACGGCGCTGTCGATGACTCGTCTATGGTGCGTCAGTACTTTGCTGAGCCCATTGCGAAGGTCGCTTGCACTAAGTCTGCGGAGGAGACTGCTGAGGCTACGCAGTTGGTGCTGGATGCGATGGAGGTGACTAACCTCGTTGCGGCAGCTGAGGCTGTGTCATTTGCGCGCTTCTTGAATGTGGACCTGAAGCAGTTCCATGAACTTGTCCGTGATGCTGCTGGCTCCAGTCGGCAGTTTGTGACCAAGGGATTGGAGATGATTGAGGGTCGTGCGCAGGGCGAGACTCTTGAGGCTGCTGTTTCTCGTCTGGAGAAGGCTGTGCAGAAGGCGCGTGATTTGCACTGCCCGTTGAACCTGGGCAATGCTACTTTGAGCGTGTTGTACATGGCTAAGCGGTCTGGACTGGGAGCTGAGGGAAGTGCCAGTGTGATCAAGGTTTTTGAAAATTAGGGGGAGCGAAGAATTATAAATTGCATGCATTTTAGGTCGTCTTACTTCTGAGGGTTTATATTCCAAATACCATTTTTTGATCTTTCGGTTTGGTTTGAGTAAGTATCAGCCTAATTAGGACTGGCCTCGATACGCCCACAGAGGAATCGAGGAGCCATTTCCTGCCTGGCAATATTGACCAGTACATAGTACGATCAAAGCGCCCAGCGTGGTGGCTATTCTAGCATCGTGCAGAATGGCGTTAGCGTAAGCCCCAGAATGTGTATGTTATATAAGGAATTTGATTGTAAGATAGGCAAGGCAATTCAGGTAACTTGAGTTCCATACTCTGTTGCAACTGTGAATTATTCTTATAAGCTCTACCGCGCTATTAGGGCGAGGCTCTTGGAGCTTTTCATTTTGCGTTAGGGTCTGGGTCTACACTACTATACATAGTATTGCCATGTAAGTCACTAAGAGAAAAGAAACAGACCATAATCAGAAAAAGAATGTTTTGATAATATTATCAATAAGAAATAGACAGTGTGTTTGTGTATGTGGGTATCCAGAGGAATTATATCCAACCAAAAAAAAACCAAAGACCAAATTAGTATGTACAACCCTTCAACGAGAGCTAGGAGTACCCAGAAGAAAGAAAGAAAGAAAGAAAAACGGAGAAGAATCCGTAAAGAAAGTACAACAAAAGCCCGACTCATATCTTCAATCGACTTAAACTCATTTCGCATGCGCACAAAGGCCAAAGAAACCCAGCTTGATAATCCAGAAAAGAAATTAAACCTCAAGCTTGAGATTCTCAAAGGAATCAATCGAAGTACGACGATCCTTAATGAACTTAGGCCAAGTATTCGTCAGCACAAGGTACTTAATACTAGCCTCGGCATCATCAAAGATCGAAGCATTGAAGTCCGCAGGGATATCGCCCCAGTACTGCACGCGGTCCTTGATATCCCCCGCCATAGAAGCCTGCATCGTCTTCTCCGAGTCCGCAGACGCAGGCGAAGGCAAGTCGAAAGTAAACTTGTCAAAGGGACTGGTAGGATCGCATTCGCGCTCCTCGCCATACAAAAGACGCGTCGGTTTCTCGAAGACGTCTTCCAGCTTGCGCAGGTCCTGGTGCGAGATGTTGACGGGGAATTCGGCTTGGCGGGTACTGATGAACTCGGCGTAGATGTGCAGGGCGCGATTGAAGTGTTCGCGGATGACGTCGCGGTTTTTCTTTTCTTTCTGGAGGGTTGCGTCTTTCATTGCTTCGGGGAGGCGGGCGCGCCATTCTGCGACGCTGGTGAGGAAGACGATGTTTTCGCCGGAGAATTCACGCAGGGCGGAGAATTCTTGGAGGGGGGCGGGGTTGCGCTCGAGGACGTGCTCGAGGGCGCCCATTGTGAGGATGCTGTCGCGGGAGTTGATGGTGCTGCTGGAGGAGTTGGATTTCCAGCCGGACATGAGGGAGGCGACGACTGTTGCGTCGGAGTTGACGGATTTGGCTTCTGAGCCTGTGGATTTGACCTTTTGTTCCCAGCGGGCGATGGATTCAAGGGTTTCTTGGCGGAGGGATTGGTGGCGCATTACTTCCCAGCAGGGGAGGAAGACTGTGAAGATTTCGATGAAGATGATGGAGAGGCAGATCCTAGATGTGTGTTAGAGGGGTTTGGTTGTGTTGATGGGTTGGCATTGGAACTTACCATTGAGGAGGAACCCAGATGGCATTGACTGGGGCCATGGCGGGGACGTAGAGACCGATGAGCCACATGGGGGTAGCGTGGAGACTGGCTACAGCGCAGCCGATGGTCTGGACGCGCCAGCCGTGGGTATCGTGGATCTTGCGGGACTTCCAGAGAACGATGGGGGCGACGATCCAGGACCAGAAGAACTGCGAAACTACACCGGGCCACCATTCCCAGCCTGCTCCCTGTGCTGCGAGTCTCGCTGCCGGGGTGCCGGTGACTTCGGTGCCAGGAATACCCCATGAGTCGTGGTACTTGCGGGAGATCAACCACATGAGGATGGTGAGGAAGACCTGGAAACACAGGTTAGACCAGACATGGAACAGATAGAGAGAGATATAATCATACCTGAGCAAACATTGCAATAGCAACGTAAATAAGAATTTTGGTAGTATATCTGAGTTGTCGGAAACGATTGAGCAACCCATCCTTCTGCTCCATAGGAGAAGGCTCAACCAGACGGTGGCCATCCAGAGCAAATTTCCTCTGCTGTTTAGCGATATGTTGGAAACGAGTGTTGGAGCCATGGAAAAGTGCCATGCCACAGGGCAACAAAGTCCCCATGAGCCAATAGCCACAATCTCCAGGCAAGATAGCGCCGAGCATAGTTCCGAATTGGGTCGGCAGCCAGTATAAATGAAGGACAACGATAGACGTTAATGACAGTGCGAGGCCTCTAATCCTCAGCGTGGGCATATCGCGATGGGCGATCAGATAGGCCATGCCAGCCACGAGGGCGGATGTCCATACACAAGCCCATACGGCCCACCAGATGGTGACGGGACCGAGATCGATTTCAGGCTTCGATTCAGCCGTGTTACCATATTCGGAACCCATGGCTGGGGGAGATAGAGCAAAGAGTGCTTAAGGAATGTGAGTGAAGTTGGATAGCGCTTGATCTTTTCCAAAGTGCCGGGTCGTGATCTTTTTATGGGCCACTTGGGGGGGTGGTTGTAGCACATGCACGATGTGGGTGGATCCCTTTACCAGGTTTTCGGCGTCACGATGTTGTCGATCCTGACCTGAAAAGCTAGTAGAGGGTCGCAGTAGGGCCGGCAAAGGGCCAGTTGTGCACTCCATAACTCTGCTGGGATATTGCGTTGCGGGTCAGTTCTCCGATCTCAGGTTAGTCTGGTTTGCCGTCTGGTCCCGTTCGGTGGTCCCGTCGCGATGTCGTTGTGATGGAGGTGGGGAAGGGAATGGTCTCCAGTTGCCCTCCACCAGGGTATTTGTCAATTGAGAAGGGATTGTAATTGGGTAAAGAAGGAGTTTGAGATTATAAGATCTCTTGGCAGGGCAAAGTTCCCGAGCTCTATTGAATCCGCTGCTGAAACTATTGATTTTGGACGAACTTAGCTGGAGACAGTCGATCATCTCCTATTAGGGCAATTTGAAATTCTTCTTTTTTTATTATTTTTGGCTATCTTTACCTTCTTAGGGATGCTGGATGCAAGTAATTACTTCTCATCATGGTTCTTTTAGGTAGAACAATTCCATTTTCCTATGTAATGTTATTATACAAGATCTATAGATCTATATCCCACGTTGTTACACCTTCATATACCTGGAGTCAATGCCCAGTATAATTCAGGGGTAATTGGGGCTTCGTTTCAGATAAAAGATGCCCAACTCTACACATTCTAAGTACCCTGCGAGATAGAAAAGAATAGTCACGATCCTGGGACAAATAACTAAACTATTGAGATGAGTTCCAAGGAAGTTCACTCTCAGTTCAGATAAATAGCTCACAGCCCTGTACATGTTCATAGGACAAGCGAGCTCTAAAAAAGAAGTCTTCTCTCTCCGAATGTAGTTTAGCATTTAATTTCAAGGCGACTATCGTTTTATCTACGAACCCACGATCAGAAGAGATCAACATCTGGGAGTCGATTCGGTCGATTCCCGATCCCACAATGTCGTCAGAGGAATGAGAAGAGCGAAGAAAGAAAAAGGAAACAATCGTCCTAAAAAATCAGTCAATGCACAGATTCTGCAGAAGCTCAGACATACATAAATAACTACCATCGTAGTTATACAAAGCTCAGACATACAATATATACGTTGTATACAAATAGAACTTAAACATCAACCAGAAATCCTTCAGGCAATGTCGTATCGCCACTCCACTCAATACGTGCTGGCTCAAACAGTCCCATCGCCTTGGCCTCCTCTTCAGAGCCCGCCCGCACATGTCCCGAGTATTTGATATCAAACCCCGGCACAAGTAACACATCCTGCAGACCCCTATTCACAACTTCTTCCTCCGACTTCGCGTACATGTAACCATAATACCAGTACAACCCGTCAGAGATCGACATCTCACCTTCTCCCCCTCCCCCTCCCTCTGTAACCTCGGTCATAGCACAAACATCACAATCATCAGCATGTTCAACCTCCCTCAACCCCATCTCAATAGCCCCCAATTCACAACTCGCCCTCATAAACCCCCCATAAACCCCCTCCTCCTCCTCTTCCTCCTCCTCCCCCTTAACCTCAACAACCCTAACACCACAAAGCCCCCTCTCCAAAACATCTCCCCTCGAACCACTCATAACACCCCGATAAACATGCCTCACCCTCTCAGGAACCACAAACCCCCCATCAACGCAACACCCCCACGGATGTCGAATCTCCCTTAATCCCATCGCACGCGCATGTCCCTCATCATCTGCCCGTAAAAGCCCGTAGAATTGTCCCCTTCGCCCAGGCACGCGTCTAATATCTTCTAACCAGCGACGCTCGGCTTCGTATTCCGACGATGCATGCATTAGTCCATAAAAAGGTGAAAGGGGGCCGGGCGGGACGCACAGCACCCGCGCACGTGCACGGGGTCCTGGAGGTGCATGCGTGTCGCGTCCGACGCGGAAAACGCGCGCATCTGGCCTTCCCAGGTACCTGTGGTCTTGCCTGGGTGGATGGTGCGCAGGCCGCGGGTACGGGCTTGGAGCGCGGATGAGGCAGTTAGGGTGCCCATGTAGAGGTGCATGACGGGTTGAGGGCCGGCATGTTTGGGTGTGGTGTCGCTGGTAGAATCGGGGTTAGGGTTGCTGGAATCCCGGGTGGACTCTGTGTCCCAGAGATGGGGGTCTTCTTCGATGCCTAGTTCGGCGTTGTGTTCTAGGCGGTCGGTGCGGTCTTTTTGGAGGAGGGCTGTGTCGAGGAGGGTGGAGATGACGGTTTGACGGGCTTGTTTTGTGCTGTTTTCTTCTATGCGCTTGCGGACGGTTGCTTCGATGCGTTGCTGGAGGAGGTCAATGTCAATAGAGGGTGAGCTGGATTCTTCGTTATCCCGGGTATCTGTTTGGTCTAGAGGTGTGTTCTCTGGGGTATCAAGGTAGTCAACTACGGCGAGAGGAGTGTGCTCATCGATACCGAATGTCTCGTTGTTGTGCTTGTCAAAGTCTGTGTCGGTCTCGATCTCCGCTTCTAGCTCTCGCTGTCGAAGATACTCGTCAACCCGTAGCTTGATTATATGATATCTCAGCAACCCAGATCCACACAGCGAGCCACAGTCGCTTGACGCGCTGCAACTTCCCTCGCTGTGCGTCTCCGACGTCTCTTCAGCATGCAGCAAGTCAGTCTCAACACGCTCATAGCCGCTTGCAACATGGTCCAACTCATCAATTGGAGCAGAAACCGTCTCCGTCCAATCCAAAATCCTAGCAGCGATTTCCTCCGACTTTGGATTCCTACGAGACAATTCCAAGATAGCGCCGGCCTTCTTCTTCTCACGCGCCAGGCGTTCACGAGAGTCCGATTTGCCAGCGTCCAAGAAGACCTGAGTATTATCGCAGTCAGCACCGCCAGTATCCCCACCATAGGAACCACTCACCATGCGCGCATCTATCTCAATGAGATGGCCTATCACATCCAAACCCTCGATCGTCCTGTACGACTTGGACACCTGGGCACGGATGTTCTCACGACATAGACTCTCCGCCCACTCGCTCTCGCATTGCACGCACATGCTCGGCTGCGTGGAGAGGAGGAGGTCGTGGGAGGCTTTTATGTTCGTACAGGCGATGCTGCGCTCTGGACCGGCCAGACGGAGCTTGTTGGTGTATTCTAGGCAGCTGGTCATGCTCCAATTGGAGATGTGGCCGCAGCTGGGGTAGTGGTGGTAGGTGTAGTTGCACATCTTGAGCGAGTGGATGGGTGAGAGCGGGTAGATGAGGTGAATGAGGGAGTGCTCTGCTTCTCTGTTAATCTGCGTGAGGATCATGGTTTATATAGCTTCGGCTAGATGGTTAGGAGGAGTTCCTGTGTGAGTTCATCGGAGTCGAAGAGGAGAACAATGAGGATATTAACAAAGATGGCCAAGGATATTGTTTTGGTCTCAGTCTGATACTCTTTGATCTGGACAAACTGTACAGATTCTCAAGGATACTCTGCCCAGACAGTCTTCTCCATTGATTTGAAAAGGAGATGGTAAGCAAATAAAAGAAGAAAAGAAAAGAAGAACAGAAAATAGAAATCTCAACACCCATTGTATCCAAGACACCACAAACCAACTCAAACAACGTCATTGTCTCATCCATGCAGAAGACACGAAACGAAACAAACACTGGAATTCACCCCTCATCCTCCAAATCAACCAGATACCTCACCCCAGAATCAGTCAACCACCAAGAAGCAATCTCATGCATCCACCTAACAGCGCCTCTCTCCAACGGCATCTTCCTGCCTTCATCAGCCCTCCTCCACATGACAGTCTCACTACAAAACACAAAATTTCCATCCTCCTCCCTAAAACTAATTCCCAGTCTCCCCTGTACAAACTCCATCTTCTCCAATCCTATCTCAAACTCAACCCGATCCGTACTTCTCGTCACAACACGATAAACACCACAAACCAAGTCCCCAACCTCGAAATCCAGCGTCGCAAGATACTCTTTGTTGAAACTGCGTTTCTGCTCAGGCGTTTCACTGGCCATGGCGAGGAGCAGTGACTGCGGGAACCGCGAGAAGGCGGTCATGTTTCGTCGTATCAGTTTCGTGAAGAGGTGCACTGTGTCGGTGCTGGGGAGAGAGGAGAGTGGAATACATTTTGAGGCGTGATCGTAGAGAGTAATGTAGTCATTGCTGGAGAGTTGAGGAGGGAGGGATTGGATGCTTGGTTTGGTTGGGGCTTTTGAGAGGGGGCCGTGGTGGGAGGTGTGGTTGATGCGTTTTGATAGGCGTGAATGGAAGGTGTAGAGGTAGATTGCGGTGGAGGTGGTTATTATTGCTGTTGTTGTGAGGATGAGACGGAGCATTTTGTAGCTTTGAGGGTTTATTTGGATTGAGTTGGATTGTACATGAGGTCAATCTATGATCTTGGGGTGTCTTAAGGTGGATGTCAAGTGATCGTCTGCTGTCATCGGATACGAGGTTGGCTTGGCGGTGTCTACACTTCTACTATCTATTAACTCGGAGAGAGCAGTAGAGAATAAATATCTTCATATCATACTTAATCAATGAGATCAGTCTAAAATAGTAAGAAAATAAGTCTCCAAAACAATATCAAACGCAGTGGTATCAACTCCAACACAGATATCAGACAAACCCCAACCTCAATACAAAACTAGCCCTCAGTTCCTCGTCGGGCCATTCTGGAAAACCTGCACACGCCCACTATTATGCCACGTCGCCAGCTTAGCACCACAATTCCCACACGAATGCTCAACATCCTTCAACGACGACATCAAGTAAGGGATGCACCCAAGACAACAACAGAAGCACAGCACAGCGGCCCATCCACTATCAAGAAGTCAGCCAGCGTCCTGCACCCGACACCTAGAAGCAAAAGCAAATTCAAAAACAAAGGTTTACTCACTGAGTCGTCCCGCCACTAACAGGCAATACCTTCGTCATCTCCCTCACCCCACAAATAGGACAATCAACCGGGGTCGGCGCAGACTGCACACCGTGCAACGGCACAGCAGTCGCGTACCCGCTCGGATGGGGCTGGGCCTGCGGCGCATAGAACTGCTGCGGAATAGGCTGGCCTGCGTATGCCTTCTCGCCTATCGGTGCATCGTAATCCGGTGCTTGGCCGATGGAGTCTGGTTGGTGCGGGTATTGTTTTTCGGTGTTGAGGGGTGTCACTGGTGTTGGGGTGTTGGTGTTGTGGGTGGTGATGGCGTCTGGGCTGTGTGGATACATTTCTGCGTGTGGTGTTGGGCTTATGGGTGGTTGGTTTGGGGGTGTTGGGATGAGGGCCTCGGGGGCTTCGCTGTAGACTGGGGCTGGTTCTGGGGTTTGTTAGTTTGGATTTCGTTTGGTGTATTGGGAGAGGATGACGGACTTGAGGGTTGTTCGGTTGGTGAGGACATGGTTTGGTTTGGAGGGAGATGTGAGGAGGTTTTTATAAGTTGTATGGGGGGCTGAGGAACTTTATGATGGATGACAATTGGCAGAGCCGCAGGCATATGTTAGATACTATTAATATAAAATCAATATGAATAAAAGCGGTCAGTGGGATCGTCGTTAGTGGATACGCTGGTCTTCTTTGCACTGCCTGGAAGGGGTTATGTGGGGGAGATGGAAGTGGCACAGCCTTGTATCTGTTAAGGTTGGCTGTCACGTCTTCTCTAAGCCCTAAGAATTATACCAAATACCTCATCTACACTGGGCATACTCTGTATATCGAAAGCAGCCTCTCGCCAGGAATGCGGCTCATTTGCGATCTATCATATCACCCTCCAAATACCTGTCACTCGCAATTCCCCGTTCGTACGCATGATGCAGATCTCCAACGAGACAAGTTAGTCAACCTCGTGTTTAGCATCTACCTACATGACAGCTCAATTCTAATCTTCCAGATCATAACTTTGGCCCCTTGGCGGGTTAAGATTATTACGCCCACGTAGCCGCCGATCTTGACGCCAACCCAATCACACGGGCCCCTGCGGCTCCGCCACTGATGAATGTCTATCTTGGTATCACTTTTGCGAGTGAGGGCTGAGTGATGGGCTCGGACGTGAGTTTGCTTGTTTACTTAACTACTTCGTATTATGCAGATCGGTTTTTTCGTAGGGCAGCATGTGAGTCTGCCTCCGGAGGATTTGGCCCCAGGAACTATGCTGATCTTGCTATCTTGGTAGTACTTGTAGGTTATAGTACAACGTGCATCGTATAACCCTTGTCTTAATAAGGTGCGGGGACAGTTTTGAATTTAGCGCGTTGGAGTATTTTTAGAAAGTGAGAGCACTGAATATATGATGGGCTGATAGTAGTAGAAACACCATACTACCGCAATGTATAGAGCACGCCCTGAGTATACAGTAAACAACCGCACTTACCCTCCATATCTCGATTCAATGCACCAAGAAAAACAAAAAAAGCCAACTCCGCTCAACACCTAAAACCATGCTCTAAAAAAAAGAAACAACCATCAACAATACTGAAACCTTACCAAAGGATGAAACCCAAACTCCGCAAAAAGTGCAACAACCTCCCCCCTCCCTAACCTCCCCGCATACTCCATAACCGTCTCCCTCCCCACCTTAGCAAACGGATCAGCCCCCCAAACCAAGAGAAGCCTAACTATCCCCAAATCCCCCACTGTAACAGCCTTCCACAACGGCGTCTGCGCCGCCCTAAACCCCCTAACATCAACCCCAGCCCCGTATTCAAGTAAAAGCCCCGCAACCCTCATATTCCCATTTACCGCAGCCGCCGCCAACGCTGTCTCCCCCTTCCCCCAATCCCATTCACATTGGCCCCGCAATCCAGCAAAAGCGCAACAATGCGGTCCTGCCCGTACGCGGCCGCCAGCGCAAGCGCCATCTTGGCGGTATTCCGTCCGGCGTTGGGGTTCGCGCCAGAGGCGAGGAGCGTCCGGACGAGACGGTCGTAGCCGCGGCTGGCGGCGGCGCTGAGGGCGGTTTCGCCGCTTAGGGATCGGGTGTTTGGGTCTGCGCCGTGGGATAGAAGGAGGCGGGTTATAGATTCGTGGTTGAAGGAGACGGCGGCCATTAGGGGGGTTTGGGAGGTTGTGTTTTGGATGTTTGGGGAGGCGCCTTTGAGAAGGTGGGATTGTACTGAGGTGTAGTTGCCGGCGATTATGGAGGTTATGAAGGATTCTTTTGAGTTTGTGAGTTCCCAGAGTAGGCGGGTCATTCGATGGGGCTTTTTGGGGTTTGTGGGGACTTTGAAGGGGGTTAGGTCGGGTTTTGGGGGGATGGAGAAGGAGAAGGAGGTATGGTTGTGGGGATTGGGAGGTTGGCGTCGCGGTATTCTTCCAGTTGTTCGGTGAGGACTGGTATTGGGAAGTTCTCGGATGGTTGAGTTTCTGTAAGGACTGGGATTGGGAAATTCTCGGATGGTTGGGTTGGTAGGGCTTCTTTTTGGGTATCGGTAATATCTTGGATTTCCATTAAAGTGGGTATTGGGAGGTTCTCTTTGGTATCGGTAGAATCTTCGGTCTCCGTTAAATCGGGTATTGAGAAGTCCTCTTCCAGTATTGCCTCTTTCTCGAGGTAGGGCTGGGCCTGTTCTGGATATGAACGCGGTCTATCTGAATATGAAAGGCCTTTTGGTGGAAGTGGGAGAAATGGAAGGCCAGTGGGGTCGTCTGCTAACCAGTCCTTGTCGTCCAGGCTTTCCCGAGGATTCCACTGCACTGGCGTCGGTTCCATGGACGCAGAGATCCTGTCAGTTGGTGCTGTTTGCTCCTCGGCGATGGACAGCGCATCTCCCTCGTTGAACTTCTGCAAAGTCGACATAATGAGGCCAAGGTTCTCACTTGACAATTGAGGAGCAATACCAGTAGCAGCCAATGCGTTCTGCAGTCGTGCCCAAGCTTCCTCTTTCTCGGAGGTTGAGCAATCCATCAAGACATCAGCTACAAGCGAGATTTCTTGCTTTCCGGCAACAATATCATCGACAAGACAGTTCACAGCACGCTCAATCTCCCTCTGACACGATCTATAACAATGTTAAAACGCACTCAAGCCAAACCCAAAAGCTAATTATCAACACACATTATAAGATTTGCATTCACCTCATTAAGCGCAGAAGTCCCCGACGAAAGCCGCGCCCTGATATCAGAAATCTGACTCTGAGCCCCAACCGCTTCGGGCTGCATCTGTAGCGTCTGCAATTCCAGCAAGACGCCATGACAACTCTGCAATCTTTTATTCAAGACTGCGAGATGCACGCAGTCCGTATCTAGCGAGGAGGCATACGTCTCGGTCGCGGTCAATGCGGCGAGAAGTAAACCGAGCTCGTTGTGAGCTTGGTTGGTCAGTGCCGTTGTCCCGCGCGTTGACTCGTATAGAGAGTCGGCTAGCAGCCGGGCTGCGGTCGTTTGCCGGGATGGTGGCCGGCCTATTGTTTGATATTGTGACATGTTGGCTTTGAGTTTTGGATTGGCAATGGGCCTGGAGGGCCGTGTAAATTTAATGTTGAATTGCGATCGAGCGGTTGGGGGCTGTGCGGGGCGTGCAGTGCCCGACGCTCGAGCTTTTTGCCCCCGTTGACTGTACGGGGGTATTTGATTTGCTGCAAGAATTAGGCCATAATTGGAATGGTGAGTCTGTGTTCTGGGATATTAAAAGGTGAATAGAATCAAAGATACTCTCGGTTGAGTTGTCGAAATGGACACACCGGCAGAAGTAAAAAAAAAAACGAACCGTGCGGGCTATAATTAGATGGCAAAGGACTAGAACACATTAGAGCACATCCTCTAGACGATTTACTTGAAGCTTTAGTCTGTGATTAACTACTAGACTCACTCGGAAGATTACAATGGAAGCTAAGTAAACCAAACACATTTATTCCAATTGAAAACATAACAAAAACATCCTACCTAAATAAACCAGAAAAACCCATAAAATCAGTGAACACCACGAACCCCCCACCGAGTCTCAGTATAAACAATACTCTGTGGCAACGGCTCCCAAGTCAACAAGGGATTATACTCCTGAACCTGAAACAAGTTGTTAGCAACCATAAAGTCAGCAGTCTCAAGCGGCTGATCCGACTCCTCAGCCGCCTCCAGATCCTCAATAGCCTGCACCAAAGGGTGCGTGATGCGCTCGCAGACCAGACGCTGGAATTCGCCGTGAAAGTGATCAGTGGGCTTGTAGCGGATTGTCCGACAGCGCGGCTCGTAGCGGGCCATGTACTCGGCGATTTCAACGATGGCGTCCAGCTTGCGGACGAGCTTGCGCAGGTTGGAGATGGTCTGGGAGCGGCGGCAGTCACCGAGGCTGAGGAAGCGGCGCTCGTCGCAGAATTTGATGATGAAGTCTTCGCCGGCGGCGAGGAATTGCTTCTCGTAGGTGCGGGTTCCTTGGGGGTTATGGACAGGGCAGTGAGACATGGCTGTGGTGAGGATGGAGATTGGAACGGGAGTGAATACCTGGTGTTTGTGGGGCTGGGATGAATGTGTTGATGAGGAAGTTGCTTGGTGATGATAGCCAGAAGCGTGGGTGGTTCCAGCCTATTTATGTCAATTCTATAGGTGAGGGATGGATTTATTAGACAAAGACTATGTTCGTGGACAAAGAAGACAATCAACGCTGCAAGGCTGGGAATATTCTTTGTCGAGTCTTTGCTCCTTGAGCAAGACAAAGATGCAGGCTTGGCTATTTTTGTAAATAGCTATTGTAGGAGTATAGCATCAAGATTAGTTGAAGGAGCCAGATGTAGCAGTCTATCGCTTATAGACATACAGTATAGCTTTCCTTCATAGCAATGAAGCAAAGGAGCCAAGGCTTGAAATGGATATTAGATCTTCGACCCGCTGGGCTGTATCCCTTTTCTAAGATCTTAAAAGGTCCTATAGAATCCCAGCCGTCAAGTTGTCCAACAAGTATGTACATAAAGCGCTTGACATACCATAAGAGGTATCAACAGTGTGACCTATTCCTGTACCCAAACGGGTACCTGCACATTTATTGTGTAACTTTCGGACAAGATTAGTTCATTTTCTGATAGAGAGCGAGAATAGAGGGCATTAGAAGGAGTATCTCTCGTATTAGTTGCTTAGCATCCGAATTATATGTGAGCGTGGGGGTATATAGTCCTTATCTACGTCATGGCAGTGCAAACTCTCCTAATATTGGCCTTCGAGACAAGGGAGAAAAGAGTAGGGTTGAAAATCAATTCTCTGATGAGCATACTATATCAATTAAAGCAGAATAAGCTAAAAAAAATACCGAATATCGACTGTAACTGCAAGGTAGGATGTGTTCCTGACAGCGGATCCGTTCCCGTCGATGAGCTCTCCACCAACCCCACTGGAGCTTGGAGAAGGTCTTTCAGTATTAGCCCAGGGATAACGTATATTTGGCAAGATAAGAAGAACAACAATAAAACTCTGCAATTGGAAATGAATCCACTTTAAATGCACGCAAAAAAAATCCAAAAGGACAAAGCGTTGAGGGGTTGATGTCACATGTTGAGGCCCCCCGCTAGTCTTCCTTGATCTGGGCCTCTCTCCATCTTCTCTCCTCCCCCAAGCTCTCAACTCCCCCAGAAAATGTCGACAATTGAAAGCTCCAACATTCCCACAGATGGCACAGGTGAGTTACTAAACGAAGGATAATTGAATGTTGTACTAACGGATACAAAAAAAAGGCGTCATCCAGCTAGACCCATGGCTGGAACCGCATCGTGATGTCTTGAAACACAGATTCCAGGTCGTCGAAAATTGGGCTGAGACGATCAAAAAGACTGAAGGCGGGTTGGACAAGTTCAGCAAGGTGAATTGATCTCCTTTGATTACGATTCACCATACTAATTCCCTTATCAGGGCTACGAAACCTTCGGTCTGCATGTGCAACCAAACGGCGAGATCAAATACCAAGAATGGGCACCCAATGCAGTGGAGGCCTCCTTGGTCGGCGAATTTAGTACGTTTTACACAGGAAGGATAATTTGGGAGCTTTGACTGAGACTGGCAGACAACTGGGACCCCAAAGCCAACCCCATGACGAAAAACGACTTCGGCATCTGGCATGTAACGGTTCCGGCAAAGAACGGCGCGGCCGCTATTCCCCACGACAGCAAGATCAAGGTAACCATCAAGCCTGTCAATTAGTAGAGAAGAGAAAGAAATGGGTCCGCTAACCGAAATACAGATCACAATGGTGCTCCCCAGCGGCGAGCGTATCTACCGACTCCCCGCATGGATCAAGCGTGTGATCCAAGACCTCGAAGTGTCCCCCGCATACGACGCTGTCTTTTGGAACCCGCCCGCGGAAGAGGTCTACAAGTTCCAACACCCGCAGCCCAAGAAGCCCAAGAGTCTGCGCATCTATGAAGCGCACGTCGGCATCTCGTCGCCCGAGACTCGGGTTGCTACATACAAGGAGTTCACGAAGAACATGCTTCCCCGCATCAAGTATCTCGGATACAATGCCATTCAGCTAATGGCCATCATGGAGCATGCTTACTATGCTAGCTTCGGCTACCAGGTTAATAACTTCTTCGCGGCCAGCAGCCGCTACGGTTCTCCAGAGGATCTGAAGGAGCTTGTTGATACTGCCCACAGTCTTGGACTGGTTGTGCTGCTTGATGTGGTTCACAGCCATGCTTCCAAGAACGTCATTGATGGACTCAACGAGTTCGATGGAACGGACCACCTGTACTTCCATGGGGGTGCCAAGGGCCGACATGAGCTGTGGGACAGTCGTCTGTTCAACTATGGAAACCACGAGGTGCTGCGTTTCCTTTTGAGTAACCTGCGCTTCTGGATGGAGGAATACAAGTTCGATGGATACCGCTTCGACGGTGTGACCAGCATGCTCTACACACACCATGGTATCGGAACGTACGTGCAACTGCTTTCTACTATGCTGTATGCCACCCCGCTAATTGAAATAACAGTGGCTTCTCCGGCGGATACCACGAGTACTACGGCCCAGCCGTTGACGAAGAGGGCCTCACATACCTGACCCTCGCCAACGAGATGCTGCACGAACTCTACCCAGAGTGCATCACAGTCGCCGAGGACGTTTCTGGTATGCCCGCTCTGTGTCTCCCCCACAAACTCGGAGGTGTCGGCTTCGACTACCGCCTAGCCATGGCCGTCCCAGACCTGTACATCAAGCTACTCAAGGAAAGTACCGACGACGAGTGGAACATGGGCAACCTCTCCTTCACCCTTACCAACCGTCGCCACGGCGAGAAGACCATCGCCTACGCCGAAAGCCACGACCAAGCGTAAGCCCAACTCCTTTCTCCATCTTTCCTCCCTTCCACAAAACAACAAACCAAACTAACAAATCCCAGCCTTGTCGGCGACAAATCCCTAATGATGTGGCTCTGCGACAAAGAAATGTACACCCACATGTCAACCCTCACCGAATTCACCCCAGTAATCGAACGCGGCATGGCCCTGCACAAAATGATCCGCCTCGTAACCCACGCCCTCGGCGGCGAAGGCTACCTGAACTTCGAAGGCAACGAATTCGGACACCCCGAGTGGCTCGATTTCCCCCGCGAAGGAAACAACAATTCCTTCTGGTACGCCCGTCGCCAGCTAAACCTAACAGAAGACAAGCTGCTCCGCTACCAGTTCCTGAACGAGTTCGACCGCGGCATGCAGCACGCCGAGCAGAAGTACGGCTGGCTTGCGTCGCCGCAGGCATACGTCAGCTTGAAGAACGAGAGCGACAAGGTGCTTGTCTTTGAGCGGGCTGGTTTGCTCTTCATCTTTAATTTCAATTCCACTCAGAGCTTCACGGATTATCGGGTTGGTGTTGAGGTTGCTGGAACGTATCGCATTGTGCTTGATACGGATGATAAGGAGTTTGGGGGGCTTGGAAGGAATGTTAAGGAAACGAGGTTCTTTACGACGGACCTGGAATGGAATGGGAGGAAGAATTTTGTGCAGGTTTATATTCCTACGAGGACGGCTTTGGTATGTTTCGACCTTCTTTCTTTTGCGTTTCCCGTCTTCGGTTTTGTGGGTGTCGTGCTAATATCTCCTCTTGTAGGTCCTTGCTCTGGAAAGCACTCTGTAAACTGACTGCATGCAGCCGAGTCTTGACGGAAGTACAGTACCCGCCATGCTGGTCCTAAGTTGCCTCGGAATGCTCTGATCTCTGCTGTAAAGCTTGGCCTGGTTTAAAAGTCTGGCTGATTCGTGTCTAATACCTCTTCTTTTGTTATATTTACAATTATCTGTGTCTAGCCAAGTTTGCGTATCATATACATTGTTTTTCATGGGTATACATTGTAGACTACATGGGCAGAGAGCGTGGATTCAAGACATTACTGTCTTGAAGGTGATATAGAAACGTATGAAGCCAAGGTCCGAGTAAAAAGAGTTCATTTAATTTCATGTACTCCCAACTTACGAACGAACCGGACGAATGCAAACACACATGATCAAGCCTATAACTAGTTATGTAGTTAAACACAGACAATTACAGCAAAGCATTTACAGCGGATCTACTAAAGACACAAGAATAAAGTGACAAAGGAAAAGATGTCGAGAATCAGGTTTTGAGCTCTAAATACACAAAATAATGAAACACGCCGGTCAAGGGGTTTGTGTAAGGTATCTCCAATCCAGACCGGCTTTAAAAATCTCATCGACTCGCTAAATAGACAGCGCATCGAGCATTTCTCCCCGTCTCCAAGCCCAACAGAACCCCAATCTCAAACTCCAAATCCCGCGGACACACCCTCGATATCAGTACCTCCCGTAACTCCATATTCCCTTGCTCGAGTTCCTTTCGGATCGAGTCTAGAAAGAAACAAACGACGATTTCCAACGAGGCGAACAACGACCATGCAGCGGAAGTGAGAATGAAGAAGAATCAAATCCCTTTTCTTGTTGCATTTGGGTTTCTCTCTTAGATCGGGTAATGTACACACACGCCTCAAAAAGGGGGAATGGTTGTTGTCCGCGTACAACGTTGGAACATTTCGAGTGTTCTGACAAAGGGAATTAAATGAAACAGGGAGAACCAACAAAGAGAATAGGTGAACAAGGGGAGGGGAAGATTGAGGAAGGGCTTTGAAGATGGAGGGAAAGTTAAGACGGCGCTAGCTAGCAAATGATAAAATTACATTTAGGCGCTGCTCTCGAGCTCAGCCAGAATCTTCTCACCCTTGGCGCGAGCAGCCTGGATGTCGCCAACCATGTAGAAGGCGGCCTCAGGGAGGTCGTCACCCTCACCAGCAATGATGGCCTTGAAGGAAGCAATGGTGTCCTTCAGGTCAACGAGGGTACCCTCGATACCAGTGAAGACCTGGGCGACAGCGAAGGGCTGGGACAGGAAACGCTGGAGCTTACGGGCACGCTCGACGGTGAGCTTATCGGCCTCAGACAACTCGTCCATACCGAGAATAGCAATGATATCCTGGAGAGACTTGTACTCCTGGAGCATCTGCTGGACACGGCTGGCGGTGTTGTAGTGCTCGTCACCGATGATACGGGGGTCGAGCATACGGGACTTGGAGTCGAGAGGGTCGACAGCGGGGTAGATACCCAACTCGGAGATACCACGGGACAACACAGTGGTGGCATCCAAGTGAGCGAAGGTGGTGGCGGGGGCAGGATCAGTCAGATCGTCAGCGGGCACGTAGACGGCCTGGACGGAGGTGATAGAACCCTTGTGGGTGGTGGTGATACGCTCCTGCATGACACCCATGTCAACAGCCAGGGTGGGCTGGTAACCGACGGCAGAGGGGATACGACCCAAAAGGGCAGACACCTCGGAACCGGCCTGGGTGAAACGGAAAATGTTGTCAATGAAGAGCAGCACGTCCTGACCCTCCTCGTCACGGAAGTACTCGGCAATGGTCAGACCGGTCAGGGCAACACGGGCACGGGCACCGGGGGGCTCGTTCATCTGACCGAAGACGAGAGCGACCTTGGATTCACCATCAAGCTGGATGACACCAGTCTCCTGCATCTCGTGGTACAGATCGTTACCCTCACGGGTACGCTCACCGACACCACAGAACACGGAGTAACCACCGTGGGCCTTGGCGATGTTGTTCTAGAAAAAGAGTGTAAGCAAATTATACACTTTCAGAGGGGACGAAGTTGATTCCTTACAATCAGCTCCTGAATGAACACAGTCTTGCCGACACCGGCACCACCGAAGAGACCAATCTTACCACCACGGGCGTAGGGGGCAAGGAGATCGACGACCTTAATACCGGTGACGAGAATCTCGGCAGAGGTAGACTGGTCGACGAAGGAAGGAGGTTCAGCGTGGATGGGAGCGAACTTGGTGGCCTTGACGGGACCACGCTCGTCAATGGGGTCACCAGTGACGTTGATAATACGGCCAAGGGTGGCAGGGCCGACGGGAATGGTGATGGGGGCACCAGTGTCCTCAGCGGAAACACCACGGGAGAGACCCTCGGTACCTATTGGCATGACGTTAGTTGAAGCTCTTGGTTGTCGGGAGAGCGCACTCGGTGGGTCTCCCAATCGGGAAGGAGAACGACACGGTGGCCACGAAAGGGGGAGAAGGGGGTTCAAGCTTACCGTCCATGGCAATAGTACGGACGACATTCTCACCCAAGTGTTGCTGTTAGGCAATTGTTAGCTTTGATGCGATTGAATCAAGGTTCCACCAATCAGATCACGTACAGCAACCTCCAGAACGAGCTTCTGGCCGTTGTTGATGGTGGTAATGGCGTTGTAAATGGCAGGGAGCTTGTCGCCGTCGAACTTCACTGTAGGATGGCGAATAAAAGGTCAGATACTGGTTTTGTTGATGGTTTTGGGGTTGATTGCGATGGTTTTGATGATGGATTGGGTCCAGGGAAAAGATTTTCGCGAGGTTCCCAATTCCGTCAGGGAGTCGACAACACGTACCGTCAACGACGGCACCAATGACCTGGTGAACCTTGCCGGTCAGGTTGGCACCGGAGCTAGCGTAACGAGCAAGAGCCGGAAGAGCATTGGAGCGGATGGGCTGGAAGGCGCGGGCGACTGGGGTCGTCCGGGCAAAAGCAGCCCTCCCAAAGGACCGGGCGAGACCGCTAGAGAAATTAAAATCAGTATCAAAATGAAAAGAAAAAGATCAAGATTATCTAAATCTGAAAATCATACCTCTTGAACATGATGACGGTGTTGAAGAGCGAAATGTGATGAAAGGGAGAGGTGAGGTTGGAACGGGAAAAGAGGGAAGAAGAGGAAGGGAAGAGGTTGGTGGATGGGGACTGGTCGCCCTTAGCCTTTCCGGGGCGGTTTTGCCGACGATCCCGTGATGAACCGAACACCAACTTGAGCTTTCTACAAGGGATAGAGCTTGATCTGAATGATTAAGAATTGTTTTTCTTCCAATACGAATAATTAATTTAATGATATCTAAATCTTCATTGTCTTTAATATCAAGTGGTGAGGTGGTGGCCGAGGGAGCTCAGCCCGTTGCCCTGGAATTCGCGCACACACACCGAGGCTTGGCGGCCGGGTGCAGGGAGCCACAGCATTGTCTGAATGAAATGACATCGTTCCCCAGACAAGAGACATGAGGATATATTTTAGTGATATATCAACTGAATTGAGCTAGTAGGGGAATTGGAATTGGCAAATATCAAAGTTCATGACCCTTTGGTCCGAGGTAAAATAGGGAAATCTCTGACGTGTTAGGTCCGAAACCGGGTCAACCTTATATAAGAACGTATACTGTCCGGAACTTATACTCTCCTTTGAAGCTAATGTTATACTAGCATATATAATGCATATATTCTATGATTTTACTAAAAATTTAGAAGCAAAAATATATGATCTACCTATATTGTTATACCTTCCGTCACCATCGAAACCACCGTGTCCCGCTGAAGAAAAAAACAGGGATTCTCCGCACTCTTACGTGGGTTCCGAATCACTCCGTAGGACCACACGCCATCTCGGAGCTGCGCAGGACATACTACCATGCTTGATATCTACGTAAAGGTGGAATATAATCATTATATACGTATTCTTATATCTCCAAAAACCAAAACACATATTCTCTATGGCTACAAAAGGAATACATAGATTATAGCACAGTACGGGATACACGCATTTTCGGATGCTGGCCAAAAAAGATAGAAATGGGGAACAGTCGACGGCTGCGCGCACGGGCGGAGGCCCATCCTCCGATACATAGACATGCTGGACATGGCAATGGAAAGAGTAGCTTGGAATAGAAACGACTTCTAGGTCGTGCGATGGATGCCGCCGTCCGTCCTGCGTAGATATCAAATTATTCCCGGTCGGACAACCGGCACACTTATGACTTCTCGAGAGGGGGGCTCTGGACGAAGCCCTTGCCTTCGTAACCCTCTTTGCTGATGCCGTGGATGGGGTTGATGCCCTCTTTCTGTAGCGGGATAGATTAGCATCGTTCAATCGGGCTGCCAGGGGCAGAGAATTCTTCCGACGGCGGTCGGAAGGGGATGGGGAAATATGTACCAGAGCATACTCGTTGGAGGCCTCCTGCCACTCCTTGGACATGGTAGCGGGCTGCTTGCCGGCAAATGCGTGGATACCGTAGAAGACGGCAACGGAGGCGAGGGTGAGCTGGGTCACCTTGGCGAAGATGCGCCAGCCCTCACCCTTGGGGGCCTGGGCGCGGGGGCCGTGGGCACCGAAGGCAATGTAGTAAGCTATATCAGGGAAGCGATGAATGTCAGTACAAATGGCCAATTGCAAAAGACAATCCTGGTGAATTCGAGGAGTCGGGCATTCCAAGGCATATAACCTCGGAAGCCGCAGGGTAGTCGCAGTGAAAGTGCATCTTTTACGTCCACATATCCTAGGGATAGCACGTACCGGCCTTCTTCTCCTGGAGGGTCATCTTGTGCCAGTCGACCTTCATGCGGTCACGGAGCTGCATCCAGAGCTCGGCCTGCTCCTGAGGGGGCATGCCCTCCCAGCGCTTCTCGATGTTGGCGAGGGTGGGGTTGGGAATGGCATGGTCCGAAGAAGAGCGGGTCTGCAGAGCGTTCACAGAAGCAGTCGGGGCAGCACGGATGGCTGCGGTGCTGCGAGGGACAGCGCGAGCGGCGTTGCGAAGAAACATTGTGCGGCAGGCGGGAGGTGGTAGTACCACGTCGAAATCGGGTTCAATTGGAGAGATTAGAGAGAGGCTGTTAATTTGAAAGCCAAAGAGCACGCCAGGACACGGCTGAGGGGAAAGTTGAGGGGGATCGTGGATGGAGAATGACTTGAAGACGTTTCTTGTGGTTTGAGGTGGAAAGGCGAGGATCCGGTCGGGACTAGCGCGGTTTGGGTTTGGCTGCCTCCTCATTGGCTCCTGACCCAACCCGGCTCTCTGCCTATGATAACCATCATCATTCTCATCATATGGGATCATCTTGATAATTTGCATAGCTTATGGAATAGTATTTATTATTTGACCGACATTATGCCTCTATTCCCCAAGCTTCCCGATTTCAGCCAGCTGCTCACGTCTTTTAACCACCGTCGGAATCTTTAGCCGCTCAGGTACACATCAGCCAGTCAACCATTGACTTAGCTGGAAAAGCCAGGAGCTGTCCATTACCTAGCTAGTCTACACTCCACAACATCCAGCCCGACATATTTGCGCCCATCATATTCAATCTAGCCAAGATGCAGCGACTTTGTCTGCTAGTCACCCCCAAATACCCTCAATCTGATATGGAAGATGGAACTCAACCTGAGAAGGAAATCTTGAAAAGAGTTGAGGAAAAAGCTGAGAAAGAGAAGATCAGGACTCTTCAGACCTCGCGCAAATTGAATAAAACACGGGCCAAGTCGTAACGGTCTTGCATTGCAACTAAGAAAAACGGGAGAACGGTGTGCAGAGAAGGTTATGAATTGATCGTTCCGCGGCGCCGTCAAGGGCGCACCCCTATCAGTCGCGCAGCCCGGTTCCAGCCGGCGCCAACATCTATGCCTTGCCACCGCTGGCCTCCTTCAGGACTGTCTTCCACTCAATGTCGGACTTGTCATCGGCGTGGATGGAAGTGACGACGTTGAGAGCGTTCTTGAGAACCTCACGGGTGCTGGCGTAGATCATGGACCACTGAAAGAAAGAGGAAGAATTAGCTATTGGGTCTGGAACCCTGGCTCGAGTGGTAAACTTACGAGAGTGGGGGTCTCGCTAGGCACCCAGGAGATGAAAATGATCTTGCTTCTGTGTACACATTCAGGTCAGCGGGAGACCAGAAAGAACGATTTTGATTACGGGGATGCGCACCGCTTGCCCTCGCCAGCAATCTCGTACTCGACATCGTAGACGGCGTAGCGGGGGGAGGGGCGACCGAGGCTGTCCTTGGCATCGGCGAGCTCGTTGCGGAAGACCTCGTAGTCCTGGTCCTTGCCGACTGAGTCTACGACAACCGACTTCTTGTCGTCGGCAATCTTGTAGATGATGTACTTGGTCTTTCCGTGGCTCCGGCTGAAGTCTTGGAAGGTGGTGATGCAGTCATCCTGGATCTGGACACTGTAGGGGGCAAGTGTCAATAAACGGTGGCAGTGAGGGGAAACCGGCTGTGAGTGCGGGAACTGTCGATATCGATGACTTACCCTGATGCGAGCTGCGCGAAATCACTGTTAGCTTTGATATTCTATAACATAGGGATAGGAATCAATACTAACCGACATGGTTGCTGTTTAGATGAGGGAGACAAAAAAACAAGGCTGTCTATGTTCGCATGCGATGTCAGTGGCTGAGATTGGGCAAACTCAGGGGTTTCCCTGAGCTTCTCGGGTTGTCATGAGAAGTCAAAGTGGCGTGCACACCAATTACTTACAGGGATTGAAGGGAGCGGAGGTCAAGCAACGGAGACGGATGAGACGGGGAAGATGGAGTTTGAGGGGTGAATTGTTGCCCAGGTGTTGCCATGGCCATAGTGGGGGTGGCTGCACGTGATATCAGACTTGCCATCATTGCAGTATTCGGTACTTGTTTACGACTCGAATGACATGCGCAGATTTGATATAATGAATCTATTTCTAGCTTGTCTAGGTCGTTGAGGGCATTGTTACCTGATAACAGACATATACACTGCGCGTATGTTATCGCTGAACCGCTAAGGTCCTTATGTATTCTGTTCCCTTGTTCCTCTGGGGTTAGTCTCCCGTGACTTGCTCAAAGTATCAGGTACAGCACTAGGGTTGTCCAAAATCACACCACTTTCCCAGCAACTGGGTCTAGCTGCATATCATCTGAGATGTACAGGAGTGAACAGTTGAGCCTCTACGCTGTCAATGTGGGCTGCAGGCTAAAATTGGCCTTCAACCATGGGACACGTCAACTGTCGGCTATTTTTGTCCCAGGCCCACTATGGCACTGACGTGGTTTATGTATGGATTTCAAGCACAGCAGATGATTTATCTTGTCTGCCTAGCTCCGGATTTAGCAAGAATTCTTGAATAATATTCGTACAAGTATCATTGCAGCAGAACGATTCTTGTCTTGTGCCTTGGAGAATATGAATTTCCAACATAGATTAACTACATGTAGTTAACTAGTTATAGTTAGTTAGTTACAGAGCATACAGACATGTACCAAATATACATTTACAAACGTAAACTTGCAATAATCTTCACGTTCAAGTATTCATTGATCATTCCTATCCTCGTAAAAGACCAGCCCAATACATCAAAGAACAGAACCAAGAGCCCCTAAACCTTAGGCGCAAACTTAGCCCTCATCTTATCAGCAACAGCCTTCTCATCATAGATAGAATTAACACTCTCGTGGGCAATAGTCGCCTCAGCCCACCGCTTGAACCTCGGAGTCTGCTCAAGCAAAGCAGTCAACTTGCTCGAAACAAGACCATGTTCCGGCTTCGCGAAAGAAAGAATCCGCAGCAAGAAAGATCCACACTGAACCTCCGCCAAAGTCAACTTCTCGCTTCCACCATAGAACGGACCCCGACCCTCCGTATCCGCCAGCAGGGGCTCAATCTCCTTCACAATACCGGCGACCAATTGCTCAGCGGCCGCATCGCGCTCGGCCTCACTGGCAGCACGCAGACTGGCGAACAAGTGCGGGACGACCTTGCTGAAGAAGGCGTCGACGAAGAAGGCTAGACGCGCGCGGTAAAGGGCGTTTGTGGCCGGGGAGGAGGGGGGCAGGAGGTGGGATTCGTGTGCGTCGGCGATGAATTGGGCGACGATGCCGGATTCGGTGATTATTTCGCCGTTGTAGGAGAGACTGGGGACGAGACCGCGCTGGAGGGCGAGGGTTAGTATGCGATGTGGGGGATATGGTGAGAGCGCTTGTGGCTTACGGGGTTGATCTCGAGGTACCACGGCTCGCGCGGGGTGTTCAGGTCGATCGAGACCTCCTCGTACTCGAGGCCGGTCTCCTTGAGCGCGATGTGTGCGCGGTGGGCCCATGGGCAGCCACGATTGGTGTAAAGGATGATCTTTGGGGCGGACATTACAGGTATGTATTGGTACTAGGTTGGATCGGAGTGAAAGAAGGGTGAAGAAGGTAAGTTATATAAAGTGGTAGACGCCATTCTGTGTTCCATTGCGAAATGAGGGGTTGGATTAGTAAATCAATTGGAAATCAAATGGCGAAATCCCGGACGACTCCATTTCGCACTCTCCCCCACAGCGGATACGAAAGTAAGCTGATGTGGGGGATTCCATATCAGGGCAAGCATTTCGAGCTTCTTCCACGGCTCAAATGACTCTATATATTTAGACAATGGAGGAGAATTGCACCTCAATAAGGTCCAGCTTTGATAAAATTGGTCTAATTATGTACATACATTAAAGCGTGCACTATATGTGTCCGATATCTTCTGACCAACCCGCCTTCAGCGGGGCTCATCCATCGGGGAATAGAAGTGGTCCAAGTGGCAGTCCGATGTATAGTACGCAAAAAGACAGGGCGAGAGGTGCTCTAGAATCAAAGAGCACAGTAGCCAAGTCCGATTCGCCAGCGACCGGTTCCACACCTATTAAGTGAAGAAAGAAGGTAAAAAAATGTCAAGATAGGGAAAGGACGAGATGACACCGTCATAAAATGGGGGGTATATCGAATACGAGTATAAAACGAGCATTGAGGTCGAGGGGATGGCCAGCCCTGGGTGTAAGAAAAAAACGCATGGGATCAATTCGCGAAAGCTGGAAGACGGAACAGAAGCATCAACACGCTGTCGTCAAGACGTAAGTTGCATGAAAAACTGAGTATTGAGAACCGTGCTCAAACTTCTTCGTCTTCCTGGCCACCGTCGATGATCTTGTGCCAGTGCTGCGGTAGACAGATACAGACCAAGGGGAAGGCCTTGATCTCCCCTGATGGTAAGGGCGACGAAGTGCCAGGCAGGCGCGAGCCATTCGAGACGCCACTGTCGCGCTGCTCGCGATGGTTCATGTCTAGGTCTTCGGCGCGCTCAGGAAGTCGCACACCCGTCGCCCAGCCATCGTCCCAGATGCCAATCACTTTAAGCATCTCACCTCGGTCGAGTTCGAACTCGTCGCCCGCTCTTGGTGAGTAAGCCCAAAGGACGGCTACCTTGTCTCCCGCATGAATCTCATCTTCGGAGTAGTAATCGCGGAAATATGACAGCTGCTCTGATCGACCACTGGTTACTGCTTCGGGTGAAGAGTATTGATTTGTAGGACCGGAGCGAGGCGAGCTGTCGCTTTCTAGTGCAGCCAGAACCGAGCTGCTCGAAAGTGAGCCGTGACGTTTCCCGGTCACAGGAGGGATCCTCTTGGACATGGCTCCTGGACTGGCACCCATGCCTTCTGAGTCCGACGTGTCGCTGTACTTGGCTCCGCTTCCATACATCGCTGCAGAGGTTCGCGAATAAGCAGGTGATGAGCTGGGCATCTCGCGAAGAGCGGACATCCGTGTGACTCGGCCACCCGGTACCATGTTGTATGTAGGGCTTGCAGGCTGCTGCATTGAAGGTGATCCGCCCTTTCGTTGTGGGTTCGGTTGGTTAAGTGCAACTTCGTTCTGGGTTTCACGACGGCGGCGGCGCATGAAAATACAGAGGAAGGCGACAAGAGCAACGAGGATGGCGGCGCCTACGACGGAGCCAATCACGATTCCAGCAATGGCGCCGCCCGACAAGCCATGGCTAGCAGCTGCGGTGGCGGACGGTGAGGGGGTGAGAGGTGGTAGAGTAACAGTTGGCACCGCGACACCCTCACAGCGAGTCGTCGCGTTGGATTTCGTGCAGCAGCTGTCAGTGCCGTTGACGCAAAATGTGCAGAGACCTATGGTGTTTGATGCAAAGCCACAGTTTTCGGGCTCGTTCGCAGATCCCTTGACACAATCTCCAGAAAGGGCGTCGCCTGGTTTCTCGCAGATGGTCAATTCGGCGTAAATCAGATCCGTGTAATCCTTCTCGCTCTTGCCGCATAGGTCCGTATTTGCCATGGTCTCCTGCTCACTCCGGGCCCACAGTGCGCATGTGTCGACACAAATTGGTAATGAGTCATCTGTGGAAAGTTTGCAGTCGGCTATTGAGCTTTGCACGACGCTGCTACACAGGACACTAGTTGTATACTGGGCATAGTAGTCGTTAGGGGCGCTCGAATTGAGGCCTTGACAACCGAGCAAGTCATCATACCTATGAGCGCGTGTTAGTCACTCCCCTCCCGGTGCCTTGGTGGCTGCCAATACATACTTTGACGAGATATATGACCCTCGGACATAGTTTTTTAATGAATCATCGAACTGTGTGAGATTCGTGACAGTTTTCAGGAATGGGCTAGAAGCGCACTGTCAGCAATCATCCCATGCCTGACCAGGCGCGTTCCCACTCACAAGCTCGCATATAGGTTGGGATTGGTCGAAATTGACGAGCTACTCCAGGCAGGACAAGCAGTTGACCCCGAGAGGGAAATGCAAGAGTTTGACATGTCGGGCGCAAATTGGCGGGACCGCCTTATATATGGAACACCTTTGGGGTGATTTGAGCCGCGGAATGTGTCAATTGCGATCGAGAATGTTCAAAGCGTAGTCGGCACGAATTGCATGTCCAGATGAATATTCGAACGAATTAGAAAAAAAAATGGTCGACCCCAGGCCACCGAAACTGCCTCAATGTCGAGGAGAAGAAAAACGCGAAGGTAAACGAGTGACTCGGGTTCTCAACGCCCGGAAGGAAAAGATCAGAGCCCCGGAGCTCTGAATTTGAATCGAAAGGGGACAAAGAGTGAAGAAGAGGATGACAAGGTCAAGTTCTAAGATTGGAAATGGAAGATTGGACTCCAAGATGGTCTGGGCTTGTGGGTAACAGGGGCTGGGTAAAGACGAACTGGGTTCAAAAAGGGCAGGAATTATGAAACACGGAGAGGAGGCATAAATCTGTACAGGCGCTAAGCTCCATTTTGTAATATTCCTACGATAGTACAAATAATAATGGGATGGGGGTATCTCAACAAAGACACAATAATTGAGTCGACTGGTCTTAAAAGGGGGTGGAGAGTTGTTCCGCTTTGTTTACTTTTTTTTTTTTTTTTTTCCTCTCTTTCTCTGTACTTTTAGGACTCTCTTTCTTTGATTTCAACATCCAAACCCCAATTGAGATTACACAGATAACTCTTTGTGATTGGCGACGAACTCTCTGTTCCTGACTCCGTTGTGTTCATTTCCTGTCAGAGCCTGTTCGGTTCCTGGCGCGGTCCATCGTCCACTCACCAGCCTCGCTAGGGACCCGTTAGCGGGCTTAGACAGGACGATCGCTATCACCCTCTTGCCGTCTCGCTAAAATTGCAGGTTTATTACAAGGCTCAGAGTTTTCGTTTATCTTCCGAAGAACCGCCTTGCATCCTGCAAGACAAGCCGTTAGATTGGAAGTAGCACATTATATATGAGTTATCAAGAGACCACTTGATCATGCGAGGGTTATGCCGATTACTCCAATCTGCAGAATATAATGTATAGGATACCTGGTCATAATAAGCACACCCTTGGCAGCTGCAGGTACCAAATACTTCAGCACACTTAATACCGCTATTGCAACATATAGACTAAGGTGTAAACCCCCGCTTTTGCAGACATCTGACAAGTCTGAATGCGGTGTTATTTCGATATAACGATAGAAGCGATTATAATCAGATCAGACACCTTACTTTAGAGTAATATGGAGCAGATCTAAAGATCTTAAAACGGAGTCTCATCTCTGATGACTGAAGGTCATGTGACCACTGACATCATCCGATCGGGGCCACCCGTGGATGGACAGGCTGCCGTCAATCACTCCTAAAGTCCAACGGTGGAAACATCTCACCATTGCAACACTTCCAGTGTACTGTTGATAACTCACATTTTACTATCAGAACCCACAAAACAGCCGTGAGCCATGTGCAGCTCCGACATTTTCCTAGCGGTCCTCGCCATCTTCTTCCCACCTATCGCAGGTAAGCCAAAGCGCGCAACCATACCCCCCCTCTTCCCCTAATCGACATATCTCGATAGTTCGCATGCTGATCAATATACGCATCACCAGTCTGGATCAAGACCGGGTTCTGCACTGCAGACTCCATCATCAACATAACTCTCACTCTGCTATGCTTCTTCCCAGGCCTGATACACGCATGGTACATCATCCTCAAGTATCCGGAACAAAACTATGACGAGGCAGCCTACCAGCCCATCCCTGGTGGCGGGAGTCAACGACGCGATCTCGAGAACGGACACGTCACCTACTATTATGTCTCACACCCGCCCCCTCAGGCTCCCTCCCAGCGTGGATATGGCACAGTCAACGCTCAGGGTCAGCAGGCGTCTGGCCAGGCGAAAAAATCACAGAACCAGAGTGGAGATGGTGGGAATGGTAGTAGCAGCAGCGCCCACCCGCCGCCCACTTATGCTGAGGCTGTGAAGGGCGATAACAAGGTGCAGAATCAGGAGTGAGACTGTGGCGGGACTCGCTGGCAGTGCTTGTGGGTGGTGTTTGAGCCTACACTTGCATCATTGATTTATTGATCCCGAGCCAGTTGTTCTCTCTATACCCTCCCCTTTGCTGTTCTTGTAAACGGCTTACCGAACTGCATTATGGTATGAGTTTCACGAAGGATTGTTCTATGTAAATCTGAGTTTCTGATTCTATTCACTTTATTGATCGAGGTTGTTCTCTCTCTTTCCAATTCGATTGTACACGAGTCTCTGGTGCGCGTTATAGTGGCTTTACGTGTCAGTACTTATCATCTTGATTCTGGAGGCATTTCACACTAAGTGGGCTTTTCGTCAACGAGTCCAAGATATAAATTAATGTCTATTGCTGGTTGAATACTTCGTGCATCGGTAATCTTAGGTTCTCCTCTGAATGTGTAGAGGCTTTGGAATTGGCATACATTTTAGATACATGTCGTTCGTAGGTCTTGACAATATATATCACTGCTAGATCAGTACTCGGCGAACTAAACCTGTTTATATATGTAGCTATTTCTCACAACTGAGCTGCAACGAATAGAATGAGCTTCAAAATACTTTGAAGCATGTCACAATTACCAGGATATCGAGTTCCTATTCCTTCGGCGTCTTTTTCATTTTCAGTTTTCTTAGGTACTCGGAGCTATGGATGTCTCGGTGGTAGAACAAAGTCGGGGAATTGGGGGAATCGAAAAGAGTCCGTCCTGTCCCTCCCAAGGGAATTCATTTAGGAAATAGAATTGAATTAATAACGAGCAATCAAAAGACCTCGTGATTATCCCACAGTTGTTCAGAGGAAATCTGCACATGTAAATCTCCAGTTAGGCCAATCTGATAAGGCTATCCGAGGCCAAGTCCCGTCCCGAGATGACCCTCATCTCTGCACACTTGCACATCAGATCCCGCCACGAGCCAGTGGCCCTCATTCTGGCCATGCAGCCTCTGCCACAACTGTTAAGGCAATCGTTACGGTCCAGCCTCCAACTCCCAACCTCCGTGCGAGCGCAATTTCGTCCTCCCACAGCATCCGCCCTTAGACCGACTCCGCGGAGCTTCTCCGCCTGCGTGCAATGTCAATTCCGCCAACACCGGTCCAAATATGTGGCCTTCGATGACAGGCAGCGGTTTGCCGCTGATACCGAGAGGTTGATCAAGGAAAAAGAGAAGGAACTCGCTGAGCAGGAGCGCGCCGCGCGTGACCCGGCCCCGATCCCGGGTGTGGAGGCGGGCAGTTCTCTCGATTCGGTACCTCCTCCCCCAGAGCTCGACCAGAGTACTGCACAACCACCCAAAACCGAGAACGAACAGGAGAAGCAGACTGCTTCTAAGGAGGAGAATGAAGCCAATGCTGCTAACACGAGGAGCGGTGGTCTGCCCTCGTATCTGGAAAGTCGTCGGTCAAAATGGATCAAGCAGTTCAGCACAGTGATGGACAATGTGCAGTCCAACGTGTTCGTAGCAGGACAACGGTTAAATGACCTGACCGGATACTCCAGCATCGAAGCTCTGAAAAACGATATCCAGTTCCACGGTAAGCAAAGCACAGCCCAACCTAGCACCGACTGCAATAACTAATCCAAAGCCACTCATAGAGGACCGACTCCGCACCGCCCGAACAAAAGTCAAGCAAGCGAAAGAAGAGTATGCGGCCGCAATTAACCGCCGCTCAACCTCCCAACGCGAAGTCAACGAGCTCCTCCAACGCAAGCACGCCTGGTCCTCAACGGACCTAGAGCGCTTCACCCTTCTCTACCGCAACGACCACACCAATGAGGTTGCCGAGGCCGAGACCGCGCAGGCACTATCAGCTTCCGAGCGCGAAGCCGAAGAGGCAGCCGCACAACTGAGCAAGAGCATCCTCTCGCGATACCACGAGGAGCAGGTCTGGTCCGACAAGATCCGCCGCATGTCGACCTGGGGAACATGGGGTCTGATGGGCATGAACGTGCTACTGTTCCTTGTTTTCCAGATCCTTGTTGAGCCGTGGCGCCGGAAGAGACTCGTCAAGGGCTTCGAGGATAAGGTCGTTGAAGCGTTGGAGAAAGAGAAGGAATTGAACAGGGCTATGATTGCCGAAAGCGCGGTTGCGCTCTCTGCGCTGCCGCATACCGCCGTTCTCCCTGAGGCTATTGATTCTACCGGGGAGACGCTGGAGAGCACCGCGTCATTATTGACCGAGCCGAAGCTTGCTGCGGCGGAAATTGATGCTCCTGCTATTGGGGTGGCTGCTACGGCTGATGCCAGTGCGTCCCAGTCTTTACAGACTCGTCTCTCCAATATTTCGCCTCCGGTTACGTCTCTAGAATACTGGAAGCAGATGGCTCACGAGTTCTTTAGCGAGCGCACCGTTGCTGTCTCCCAGCGTGACGTTACTACAGTGGCGCTTCAGAGTGCTGCGGCTGGTGCAGCTGTGACGGGTCTACTCTTTGCCCTGATCGGATCTCGATAAAAACACCGTTGGAGCATATCATATTGTCATACCAGGAAGGTCTCAGCATGCATGATTTCAAGCCTGGTTTTGTCATTGATTATAACCTACCCTTTTGGCTAGGGTGGGTATATTTGTACATACAATTGAAGAAAGATATAGACTTGCATTTGGATACACTCGAGTACAGTGGATGGCGATTAAGCATGGAGAGCGAGCATATGTCAAGATAGCGAAGCATTGGTGTTAATTGTTACTTCTACGCGAGAAACCAAAGGAGCGTTTGATCTAGAACAAAGGAAATAACATGACTAGGTGATACACTAAATAAAGAACATAAGTATGTACTCAAGGAGACCATAGGACATCCTCTGCACTGCCAGGAAACCCCCCTGGCTTGAGTCTCTCCAACTCCACGGCTCGTGTGTTCGCCCTGGAGAAAGACCAAGAACCAGGAAGATAGGGACAAACAAAAGGAAAATAAGAGGCTCATTTTTTTTGTCCATATTAAAACACAGGTCTCTTAATCTTGACAAGACACACGGCCGCTCTGTCTAAAAAAAAGGGAAGAAAACAACACACAAGCACATACACAGATAGATAAGAGACATCCTTCTATCTTTTATCTCATCCACACTTCTAATGAGACACTCCGCCCGGTGGCGAGGATCAAAAAGGGGTGTATTCAAAATTCGCTTAACCGATAACCAGGGTCTCATCCTCGGGGAAGCTGTAGGCAGGAACCTCGAGGTTCAGAGGGGCAGGGCCCTTGCGAATACGGCCGGAGATATCGTAGTGGGAACCGTGGCAGGGGCAGAACCAGCCGCCGTAATCACCGGCCTCACCGATGGGGACACAACCCAAGTGAGTGCAGACACCTGTATGGGAGAGGATGGTTAGAGACGGGGGGAGTTGTTTTCTCGAATCGCATCTTCTTCACTTACCGAGCATGACGAGCCACTCGGGACGCTGAACGCGGTCCTCATCGGGCTGGGGGTCACGGAGAGACTCCCACTTGGACTGACGAGCCTCATCGATCTCGGACTGGGTGCGGTGACGGATGAAGACGGGCTTGCCACGCCACTTAATGATGACCTGTGATAAGGTGTTAGATATGTGATCATGGGCACGAGAATCTGGCGAATGGAAAAACGTACGTTCTTGCCCTCAGGGATGGCACCGAGAGCGATCTCAACCTTGGCCTGGGCCAGGACATCGGCGGAGGCGGACATGTTGACCAGGAAATCTGGAGAGAAAGAATAACATCAGTCATGGGTTGTTCCAAAGTTGCCGAATTTCTCCGAATATCCCAATAATTTCTTGTGCAATCGCTCGAGTTCATGCCCATACTGTTCCCATCTCTTTTGTATTCGAAGTTCGGAAAAACCTACCCTGGACAGTAGCCTTGGCACCGACAGCGGTAGCCAGACCGAGGGAGCCGGCCATGAAGTAGGAGAAGACCTGGTTGGAGCGGGGCGAGTTGTTGGACTTGTACTTGCTGAAGTCGGGGATCTTCAGGGTCGAGCGTGGCTCGTTAGCAGTGGCGAAGGGGGATTCGAATGACGACTTCGCATCGGCAACTCCCCTCCGCTGCTGGCAGGAGGTGACGGCGGCGCGGGAAGTGGGCAGCTGCTGCCGGGCGACGGTGCGCAGCAGAGTGCTGGAAGCGGAGGAGAGCGACATTGTGAGGACAATTGACCACGGGGGGAATTGAGCCGCGAATGTGGAGAGAGCGAGGTGAGGAATAGAGGGTGGATGAAGTCGGAAGTTGAAGTTGGAGCCAGAGCTTTCGCTAGCGATCGGAATCACGGGGCCTGTCATTGGCTGCTCGGTTCCCGTTCGCTCCCTAACAGAACATCCTTCTACAATTGAGTATATTTGCTTTGATATACTTGACTTGATTTAAAAAGGTTATTGAATTATTGATTCGTTATTATGAACTGCTAATGACCGTCAAATTTGATTGACTCGTTAATTGTATACTATCTTATGCGTTTTCTGTTGGCGTTAATATCTAACCCGACCCAATGCGACCATACACAGCCAAAACCAGCGCAGGTAAACCCATCACCTTAGAACTCCTATGCAAAAAAACTAGATGGGTAAAAGAAAAGGGAAAATATATCGCAATCAATCTCGCATTTCAACATCATGGTCAGGGTTCACCATGGGCTCAACTGTTCGATCCGCAATCAGTGCACTCACAGGCACCATCGGCCGAGGAACTGACGGTGATGTGGTCTTTGACTCGTCTCTTTGTGGGGTAGCATCTCCCTTGGGTGTGCCATTTGCTGCTGCCGAGGGTGCACCGGTACCATTGAGTGTACGCTGCCCCTTCTCCATGACGCCTTGGTTGGCCGCATCCTTCGCCTTCTTTTCCTTGAATTGTTTGTAGGTCGTAGTCTTCGGGATCACATCGGCGAGAAATTCGAGATTGTCTGTGTGTGATACTGCCGCAGCTAGTGGGTGTTAGCATATCGTCCGATCTCTGGCTGACCGTGGGCATGGCGGGCGCAACAAACCGAGATCTTTGTATTGAACGGTCTTTCGTGGCTTCCGCTCGGATATGGCCACGTTGTGTCCTTGTTCAGCAAGGTGTTTGATGAACATTTCCTAGATCCAGTGTTAGTCGGTGTTCGAGGTGACTGAAGTCGAGGGTAGGGCGCACGGTAGCCATTGCGATGACAAAGGTTGCATTGTTCGAGCATTGTGCGATATCTTCGTCCAACTGGATAATCTTCTTGATTCGAGCAACTAGACAAATGCTTAGTATATGGCAATTTCGAGTAGGAACGACGTATAGGACGTACTAGGAAGTGCGCTCTGTCCGGTGATCTCATCCGGCTCTCCCACAGCCTTCGGGGCCATCTTGTCGAGTCTTGTGGAGTATTTTGATTGAACAGCAAAGGTGTGCAATTTGCAGCATGTAGCAGACGCTATATTTCGTGATTGAAGCAGGTAAGCGCGAACGTGGAGTCGAGAAAGAGTAAAACGCGTGGCCGCGGCGTTATCTCAGGAGGGCTCCGTTATCGATACTTGGCGACTTCGCTTTGTCACATCATCTACTTTGAAGAGCTCTCTTCACCCCTATAGGTTACTCCGATTTCGATAGTAACCTCAGTACTAAACAGAAGCACCCCGGCGCGGGATCTAGTCTCGAGTTCGAGACCTCGTCTTCTCACGGCGACGTGTGGCTTCCACCGCGGACACCGACATTTTATCGAGTTCAGCTTAAATCGACTATGCTGATCCTACCTTCTCGACCGATGTTATGACCTCTTCATACCTCTCCCCGACCGCTTCTAGGTCTCACTCCGTTTCAAGAGAGCGCCGCAATTCGCGAAGGCCATCGGGTCGTGCTATCTCCCCCATCGACCCACAAGCCGGTTCCGACCATCAAGAACCCCCCGCCATTCCAGAAGAGATCAATGAGATCAAGCGATATGAAGACTTCACCACGATAGACTGGATTCAAGATGCAGTATATGAACAATCACGGCGGCGCGCAAAACGGCGCAGTGGTACTGGGTTCTGGGATCAGGAAGGCATTCTTGGCTGGAGACGTAAAGTGTACGAGTCATACGATGCAGGCCAGGCATGGCTTGTTGTTACGCTTGTGGGCATGGCAATTGGATTGAACTCGGCTGTGCTCAACATCATTACGGAGTGGCTTTCTGATATTAAGCTGGGTCATTGCACTACTGCGTTCTACCTCAACGAGTCGTTCTGCTGTTGGGGTGCCGAGAATGGTCGTATGTTCAACACGCTTTGCAACAAGAATCTGAGACTTTCATAAACTGACTTTCTTTGATAGAATGTCCCGAGTGGAAACATTGGACTTCATTCGGGCTGTTAAACTATATTTTCTACTTCTTTGGCGCGGTAAGTCATGCTATTATTGTGACCAGGAATCAATTGGCTAATTTCGGGAATAGTTGCTACTCTCGTTTATTGCGGCAGTGTTAGTCAAGTCATTTGCGCCGTATGCGGCAGGCTCTGGTATCTCAGAGATCAAATGCATCATTGCTGGCTTCGTGATGAAAGGCTTCCTCGGTGCCTGGACTCTTCTAATCAAATCAATTGCCCTGCCGTTAGCCATCGCGTCGGGGCTATCTGTTGGAAAAGAGGGACCCAGCGTGCATTTTGCTGTGTGCACCGGAAACGTCATATCGCGGTTCTTTGGTAAATACAAACAGAATGCATCGAAGACGAGAGAAATCTTGACTGCCTCAGCAGCAGCTGGTGTAGCTGTCGCTTTCGGAAGTCCAATTGGAGGCGTTCTGTTCTCCCTCGAGGTCAGTTCGATTGCGCTTTAGCTCATGGTATGAATGCTGACTGTTTCAATAGGAAATGGCAAACTACTTCCCCCTCAAGACCCTCTGGCGAAGCTATTTCTGTGCTTTGGTGGCAACTAGTGTATTGGCTGTACGTCTTCCATATATTCGATCAGTCCTGGACCATCGCTGATCTTATTAGGCTGTCAATCCCTTCAGAACCGGCCAGTTGGTCATGTTCCAAGTCGAGTATGACCGCACATGGCATTTCTTCGAATTTATTTTCTTTATTGGCCTCGGTATCTTCGGTGGGCTTTACGGTGCATTCGTGATGAAATGGAATCTTCGCATGGCTGCATTCCGGAAGAAATACCTATCGCAGTGGCCTATAACCGAGTCCGTTGTTCTCGCTGGACTCACTGCGATACTCTGCTACCCTAACATGTTCCTGAGAATCAATATGACAGAGATGATGGAAATCCTGTTTCGTGAATGCGAGAATGGCCATGATTATGATGGACTATGCGAGTATGAATATCACCTTTAACTTATGGATGAAATTCCAATACTGACACATGATAGATCCAAGAATCGGTGGTCAATGATCTTCTCACTAGCTATTGCGACCGTCCTCCGCACTGGCCTGGTGATTATTTCCTACGGCTGCAAGGTGCCAGCCGGCATCTTTGTACCTTCGATGGCCGTCGGGGCTTCTTTTGGCCGAATGGTCGGAATCATGGTGCAGGCATTACATGAATCGTTCCCTCAATCTGTATTCTTCGCCTCCTGTGACCCAGATGTTCCTTGCATAACACCGGGAACATATGCGTTCCTGGGAGCTGGCGCAGCCCTCAGTGGGATTATGCATCTGACCATCTCTGTAACGGTCATCATGTTCGAGCTGACTGGCGCACTGACATACATTCTGCCGACTATGGTATGTACATATCACAATGGCCTTGCTTCATTCAACTTTGCTGACACTTATCTAGATTGTGGTTGGCGTCACCAAAGCCGTTGGCGATCGATTTGGCAGTGGCGGTATCGCCGACCGAATGATCTGGTTCAACGGTTTCCCATTCCTAGACAATAAGGAAGACCATGTTTTCAACGTGCCTGTATCCCATGCAATGACCACTGGTCCTCTCTCACTGCCAGCATCGGACTTCCCCGTACGCGAAGCAGAGCATCTCCTCAAAGACAACAGATTCCAAGGCTTCCCAGTTGTGGAAGACCGCACCTCCAAAATCCTAGTGGGATACATCGGACGAACCGAGCTTCGGTACGCCATTGATCGTGCCCGTAACGAGGGAATGGTCGCGCCAAATGCCCGGTGCGTCTTCACCAAGGAAGCAGCCGAGGCAGCCATTGCACGTCGGGCAGCTCTTTCGCAACACGCACGGTCATCAGATACATTCGATGCAATCCAGAGGAGCGCCGGAGCCGCTTTTGTCGATTTCTCCCGGTATGTCGACCACACACCGCTGACCGTTCACCCGCGCCACCCTCTCGAAACGGTCATGGAGATTTTCAAGAAGATGGGTCCGCGAGTTATTCTCGTTGAGCATCGGGGTCGACTTACCGGGCTGGTAACCGTCAAGGACTGTCTGAAGTACCAGTTCAAGGTCGAAGCCGAGGAACACAATCTGGCAGCAACGAGTTCGTCTGGGTTCGCTGCGCTTGGTGGGCACCTGAGCACTCCTGCCCCGGAAACACTAGAAGACCGCTTGTGGCGGCTCATTCAGACGGTAGCTGGGTTCGTGTCTGGCAAGATATCTCGCCGGCCGGTCCGGCTGCGTGATCGTAATACATCTAGGCAGTCTGAACGACCGGACATCCTGGAAGGGACGGAGGATGATGCTGTGGTCGAATTGGAGGACAGAGAGGATCGGCCGATGATCCGATGAATGGAAAAATGATGTTTATACTATGATAAAGGATTTTGCTACATACCAAGCATTTACCAGTCTACTCCTGTCATTATGCTCTTGCTATCACATAAATCAAGAACATTGAAGTCATATAAGAGACAACCAAAGAGACTATAAGGGAAGGCTTAGGAACGCGCTAGATGAGATATCTCTCAACTAACGTTTACCGATGACAAGGACCCTACTATGGATGTTGATAGAGTGAGAGTCTCATTATTGAAAGCTGGTGCTGTCTCGAACTAAAAAGCTCCAGGAACGCCCCGACCATGCGGGGCTTCCACACAGCAACCCGCACACACCTCTGCTAGGTCCCTGCTTATGAGTGCTCCGCAAGGGAAGCGACCTTGCCAAGGACCTCTCTCATTGATTGTCCCGAGTAACTGAAGTAAAACTCCCATCGACGAGATGTTGGCGGAACCGAGGAAAGAGGAGGCTTCATCCGCTCGTCTAGATGCTCTACCACAACAGGGTGCTCAAGCACACTCATAGGCCCCCCGGGCCTATGGGCCTCCCAGACACAATACAGAGTCATGCTCTGAAGGTCGTAAAGCTCACTTCTCAACTCACGCAGAAGCGCTGCCCAGCCGCCGCGCTCGATCTGCATATAACAGAAGCTCACAGAACGAATGGTGTTCCGATGCTTGTAGAGGAAGAACCGAAGGACGTCCGATATTTCGAATGTCATGCCTCCAAATGTAAGATCTTCGAGCTCCGGCAAACAGTCAACTGACATAAGCTGGTTCAGCAGAGAAGTTGCGCCCCAAACCCAGAAGCATAATAATTTCAGTTTGCGGATGGTTTTGACCTGGCGTATCAGTGCGGCCATCCACTCAGTGTCCCCACAATCTGGGAACGCAAGGGTGAGTTCTTTCAGGTGGGAGAAAGGTTGCTGTCTGAGGATTTTGATGTCGAATGGAGTCAGGTGGGTATCGTTTCTCGGCCTGTTTGAGATCACATCAACACAGAAAGCTTCCATGCGGATGTCTGCGGTGAGAACTTTGAAAAGAACAGCAAGGGCTTCGCGGAGACTGTTGAAATCGCTGTTCGGGATGAGGTGTTCATTGGTGGTGTTGCGAATCTCGAAAGATGTGCAATTTTCCAGACGCTTGAACACATCGCGCCATACTTTGAGGCCTTTTCCTCGTGGTCCCCTTATGAAGATGCTTGGTTCAATCCAGTCGGGGCCCTGGAACAGGTAGTCGGTTGGACCTGTGATGATCTCTACCTTTTGGACGTAGGGGCGGAACACATCGTCTTTAAGTAGTTTTTGGACTCGGACGAATGCCTGTCGAGAGAGATCGATCTTCAAAGTGTGGAGGACCGTTCGTGCAAAATGGAGAAGGCTGCATCGGTACAGCTCTCGGGAGGTGAGTCGAAGGGAGCAGAGAGCGGGACCAAATGTACATTCGGCGATCAAGATGAGAATCTCCGGTGGGAGATTGTAGAAGCTCGATGCAAGGGATTCAGAGCCTTTCATGATGAACAGGGAGTAATAGATCTTCAGAGAAGAAAGGACACGGATGATTCGAAGTTAGACGAAAGACAAGAAAGTGGAGACGAAGATGGGGTTTTAAAAGACAATGGCTTCGAAGATACGAAGAAGGTGGTATTGATTGGATTGAGAAACAAGAAAACAAAGTAACATGAATAGACAATTGGGGCTTATTGAAGCTTCGATAACATTGGAATCAGCTCCGTTGCCATATTGGGATCCCCAAGAAAAGGTGATGTCACGTCTCAGATCAATTGCATAAATAAGAGCACTAAGAAAGCTTAACATTGGATCCATGTGGTTCATTCGAACTTTGTATAGAAGAGTACCCATAGGAGCATCAATCATAGTATATAAGGCGATATGCAAGATGATTAGGTAGATGCATAGGCACTACATACCACAAGGTACACTTTCCCAAGTGGTATCATGATTTGATACCAACATGGTAATACAAAGTGATAAAAGGAAACTGTACGGTCTTTCTGCCGCTATAAAAGGTCCAGTTGGTGAGATCAAGGTCCGGCTGATTCAATAGCTGCCAGGTTTCCTCTGTGGTGCGTGTTCGGAGACAGGAGATGAATCCGTCAATCCAGAGAGCCAACGGGGCGACTGGTACAATGAATGTATAGAGAAGATGGACTGGCGAGCTCCAGTACCAGACGATGGTCACGAAGAAAGTCCAGAAGAACACCAAAGGCGAGCATAAACAAGTCCACAGGTCGCGTGCTGTGATCTCGAATATGCTGAAACAACACAAATTAGTCGTTTAGGGAACAAACCTTGCGATGATGAAGAGACGAGACAATCACTTACATGAACGAGTCGGCAGACTCAATTGCACTTCTCAGAATGCCCGCTGCATCTTCATCTCCGAAGTGGTGGAAGCAGATATTGAAAATCCGGCACTCTTTCTTCGGACTTGCTGTAACTCGAGGAACAGCTCGAGCATCAACCGGAGTCTCGATATACGTGACGTTTTGTTGTTTCTTCGAGATCCGCTCCCACTCTTCAACGTGAGGATAGAGGTCGGTCAGTACAAACTGAACAGGGCCTTGACCCTCGGACTCGAGTTGTTTGTTGAGTTCTGATTCGAGAACTGGAGTAGGCCCGCCGGCACCGGCACAGACATCTAGCACCGTGTATGATGAAAGATCTGTCAGGTGTTCCTTGAACACTGCGCATGCTTGTGTCGCAAGGCTTCCACGGCTCCACCCGGGCAAACTGAGATTCCACAGTTGGGTGAGAACGAGCTGTTCATGCTGGTGAAGCCATGATGGACACCATGTTTGATCACCGATTTCCAAGAGTTGTGATCGAGGCCAGGAGAATAGTTGCATTGCTTGAAGATATGCGCCTATATAGACAGGATAATGTCTGCCGGGTGGGGCTTTCCTATTTGAGCTGCCGCTGCTTTTATGAGGGTGCTCAGACTCACCTGGGCAGGCTCACTGAGTAGATGTCAGCACGGGCTCAGATCAGTCACGTGCAGAGTGACTGATGCTCAGTGATGCACTCAAGCCGCAGACTATACCCAGAAGGGATTAGCCCCCGTATACTTTGATATAGGTACATGTATATGTACATGTAGTTAGTTCGTTGATAGCATTGCTATCGATCGCACGCATCACGGCGAGTCCCCAGTTGCTTGAGGTGCGCCTGCGTGGCACCAGGGAACGTTGATTCTTGCATCTTGCAGAAATATCCCGAGCTCTAGATTGAAATATGCGTATCACACTCACTAGCGGCTCCAGGAAATTGTTTTCTTGGTTTCACAAAGGCGGCACCCTTCAGTTTATTGTGGACATGTCCGAGTCCACGGGTGTACACGGAGGTGGTGGCATCTGTATTAGTAACATGCCCCCAGATCAGGTGGCGATACCCTACATAGACGTAGACTGGACACTCAAACAATGGCTTTACCATTATATATAAAATGATTTGCCAACTTTTGTGCTTTTCCAAGGTTGTGGGTTATACGGGGTAGCCATTTAGGTCTTGGGTTGGGGTTTTGCTCTCTACAACCAAGCTAACGGACCGGGATATCCGGATATCTTCAAGGCGATGCCGAGTCCGAGTGGGGGCAACACTCCAAAGATGCATCAAGTTCCTTCCAAGTGGTCGAGTCATGACAAATTGACACAAAATGTTCCGACCATTACAAATCACGCCGAGTCTACAAAACCGCCTTACGTCGAAAGAATAAATAGCAGACTTTACTATCTTAGTTTACACAATACTTTCACATAGCACTCCATTATCGAACGAGGAGTACATTCAGAATGTCTTTCAATAGAGTCGCCGTTTTTCCTGCCTCTGGCGGAATCGGAGGCAGCACTGTCAAGCATCTTCTACCTCGACTTCCATCAAAAGATCTTACCTTCATCGCTCGTCGCCCTGAGAAATTGACTGACGCGTCGTCTTCCGGTGCAACTGTTCGGTGGGCAGACTATGACGATGACAACAGCCTCTTAAAAGCTTTTGAGAATGTGGATACTCTGTTCCTGATCTCATATGCTTCGGTTGAACATGAACACAGATCTGAGGTAAAATCTAGAAGCAATCCCATGTGAGACGTTATCAAAACCGTGCTAACGTTTGATGTGTATAGCGTCATCGATTTGCCATTGATGCGGCAATTCGTAGCGGAGTGAAGTATATCTTCTACGGCTCTCTAGGTTACGGTGGCAAGCCAGAAAACAAAGAATCCGTGGCTCACGTTATGCAAGCTCATCTGGATACGGAGAAGTATCTAGCGCAGTTGGCTCAGAAGAATCCAGGCTTTGGATACACGGTAGTCCGCGAGGGCCTGTACACCGAGTCCTACCCACTATATACAGCATTCTTTGATCCCAAAAACCCGGTCAGTGAGATCAAGATCCCACACGACGGATCAGGGCCTGGTATCGCCTGGGTCAAGCGTGAAGAATTGGGGGAGGGCACGGCTGAGCTACTGAAAAGATTTGTCAACGACCCGAAAGTCTTCCCATATCTTCAGAAGACCGTCTTGCTCTCCGGAAGGCAGGCGGTATCTCTGAAAGAAACAGTGGATATCTTAGGCGAAGTGGCCAACCTCCCTGTCAAGATTCACCAGGTTTCTGAAGATGAATTTGCTGTACAACCTCAGGTCAAGCCGAATTTCATCTATCATGGAGTCGATCACTCCAAGGTGTGGACCACAACCTTTGAAGCTTTCCGTCGAGGCGAGGCAGCATACGTATCACCCCTCCTCGGTGAACTATTGGGGCGTGAACCTGAAGATTTCCGGACAACAGTGAACAATTCATAGGTCATCCTGTCAAGTATCTTGATGGTAGCCTGTTAGAGCAAATAATGGAGGAACTTCTGAAATAGCCTTGCTTGAAATTCGCGTTATCGACTCTTGGCCATGTATGCTACGTCTTTATGTTAGGAGTACATTCTCCACCCCAAGGCTCTCTTTGTGTCTACATTAGTCATTCTGATAAGAGGTATCGATAATTCTCGAGCTGTAGAATGTTTCAATGTCTACTTTTTCTATGATAAATCACCTGTTGGTTGTAAACCCATCCCGGGATCGATTACATCGCTTCTCTCGGCAACAAGCATCTAGGTGGACCAAGATGGTTGGCCAGAATGTCCTGCTTCACAGCACTAAACTCGATCCAGCTTCTCTGAAACCGACGCCGAAAACCGCCTGTTGACCTTCTATACAAGTAGCTCTTTACATAGTTTGAATGACGTGATAATGTGATGCTGTAACAAGTCAATTGTTAGTCTCGCTCATCTTACTGAAGAAAGGGCTCGACACATAAAACGGCCGTTCTACAGGCATCTCATCATGATCCGTCTCTCCACCCGGTTTGTGCCCCAAAAGCGACTGCATTCGCGCCCGGAACACCTCATTATGAACCAACTTCCCAACGGGCTTCACAGTATCCCGTTCTCTATCCATAAATCTTGCATCAGGCTCCCCTTCATACGTCGATTCCGCACCATCTGTCCATATCTTTCCCTTCAAAAGACACTCATTCTTCATTTCCTCCGAGCTTCTATTGATCATACTCTTCCAGAATTCCCCTTCTCCAGAAGGAACAACACCAGCATCCTCAAGAATTCCAACAGCACCAGCAACCCAGTCTTGGCAATTGCCGACCCCAAACTGGGGGATGTTGGACTCGTCGTTCCCAAAAGCAGAGATCAGGCTAGCAGCTTGTTGACTCTGCTCAGAAGAGAGAGAAGCGAGCTCGCAGCGACCTTTGAGAACGGGGTCTTCGAGCGGCTGTGTCCGCGGATCGTAGACAAAGTCCTCATCTGTGGGGTTGCGAATATGGTGCAGTTCGCAGGTTGAGGAGCCGTACTTGTAGATGGCGATTCCCATGTGGGAGGGGCCGTCGCCGAGTTTGGCGTCACCACGGCCGTAGACGTTTATTGAGAGGCCGTAAGTGGGAGATTCCATGGCTAGCGCTGGTAGAGTAAAGGAGATATCTAGTAGTCGGCGGTTAGGCAGTTATATTCATCCCACTCGGGCTACGCGCTTAACTGACTAAGCCCATTGGCCCGTATACCTGCAGATGTTGCCTGACTTCCTCCCACCACAAGCAAGAACTATTCATTTTCTATACAACATATATTCGAGCCTGTGGTAGACCTAACCAGGCAAAATCAAAGTATCGGATACCAATTCAACTGATCGTGGCCCATACTCCCCTTTTAGCGTGCCTTTGTGACAATGTCTGTTTCATTGGAGGAATCACATTCTCTGGCTATCACTTTTCGGGATGCTCTCCCTTCTATTTTGACAAAGTCCCGCCATACTGAGGTTTGGGGTGTTGATTTGAAGCACGCGGAGTGGCAGATACTGGAGGTGATTATGGAGAAGGTACTCGGATTACCGGCACACATACCGAGATTCATCACTAAACCATCGATAGTTCCTCAGAAAACATTCGGCAATTCCTGAATTTCAAGTCTCCAGGGCAAGTGTCTCACTTGAGAGAACTTTGGAATGGCGATACTGCTCCGACCTGGAGGCCCTCCTTACTAAAACAGAGCCCATCCTTCCAGACTTGGACTTGTGTCATATCACTTTGAATGACGGTCAATATGTGCTGCGGGTTAGCATTGATGAGATGGCTATCAAGGGATACTCACCAATACATCGAAGCCTGGGGACATCCAAAGGGTTGATGGACTTGGGTCTTGCTGTAATGGAAAAGCTCTCCATGCTTCTGCTGCATGCAGCCGCTAGTTCAGGTCTACATGACTATTCGGCTTCCTGTGTGATTGAATTCAAGACAAATCCCGTTCAAAATTACAGAAAAGGACCAAAGCCCTTCCAGAGAAAGATCTGCGAGGCTCTCGAAAAATTGGTGACATGCATTCGGTATCACTATCCCAATATTCTGGGAAAGGCATACATTATAAATCCTCTTGAAGAATACCTCGCGTATCTTGATATCGATGAAACTCTTTTGGGAAATACGGTACTGTTGAAGAATGCAGAGGACCTTGGCCGATATCTTGGCTCACAACTTCCACCTCGATATGGCGGTGTTGGGAAATCGTTTGCGGAAACGGATCTTCTCCATCGCCACTGCTTTGTGAGGAATCAAGAAGGCAATGCCGATCTCGAGACGTCAGAGATCAGTGCAGCAGCAGGTACTGACATAGAGCAGAAAACCGAGGTGAAAAAAGAAGATACAGCTTTTGCTATGGATATCGGCTGTTACGAAGACATAGAAACAAAGGAGAAGACTGAGGCGAAAGAGGAAACGACAGCTTCCGCTATGTCCCGTGGCTGCCACGAAGGCTTGAAAACAGAGGGGAAGGCCGAGATGGAAGAGGAACCCACAGCTTCTGCTATGGATATCGACTGCCCCGAAGGCTTGGAAACAGAGCAGCCAAAGCCTCGCCTAATTTACTCAGAAATCATTGGGCTTCCATCTATCATACTCGACCCTGCCGACTTGCAGACAGCAGACAACCTTTGTCCCGACAAAATGGGCGCGCGTGTTGTCTTCGCAGATTCAGACATGGTCGTAAAATTCGGCCACGGTGTTGGTCTAGGCGAAGCCGAAGCATTACATTTGGCATCTACCCGCACGACCATAGCAGTACCAAAGCTTCTCAGTGCATACATCCTCGACGGCGTCGGATACATCATAATGTCATACGAAGCCGGCGAGTCACTCGCCCAATACTGGGACCGTGTTTCGGATGCTGAGCACAATCGCATACTGGAGCAGCTACGGGATTACGTGAACCAGATGCGGGAGATTCCAGGGGATTTCATCGGTGGCCTTGACAGATCACCCTGTCGAGACGGCATATTCGAGGCCGGATACCGCGACTATACTAAGTACAGCTATGGCCCATACCCATCCGAGGAAAGCTTCAACGAAGGAATCGTTTAGGCTTTGCGAGATCGACTTGCTCCGAAATCGCTCGAACTTGAACATGATATGGAATCGGAATTCTTCAATACGGACTACATGCTGCACCAGACACTCCGTGGTCTCAAGAACCACAAGATCGTGTTTACACACGGGGATTTACATGCTGGGAATATCCTTGTTCGGACTGATGGCACTGTTGTTCTGTTGGATTGGGGCCTGGCTGGATTTTGGCCGGAGTATTGGGAGTTCTATCGTGCGATGCATAATCCACCCTGGAGAGCCTCGTGGGATCGCATGGTGGAGAAGTTCATTCCGCCTTTTTATGTTGAGTATAGCGTGATCAAAAGGGTCTTCGCGACTGCGTGGTACTAGTGCAGGCCAGAGAGTGAAATTCACGATCCGTAGTACCTTCTCCAATCAGCAGATTATAAACTTTAATGCTGGTCAGTTAATGCAGTTGGTTACGTTGACCCATGCACATGGCTAGAAAATAATCGAAGTTATGCATATCACAGGCTGTGTCAATCTTGGAATTTATATAGAGGAGGTTAACGTGACGGTGTGTTATGGCGCTAAACCCTAAACGGCAAAGCTAACCACATCCAGTAATTCACAGGTCATAGCAAAACAGACACGAAGAAGGAAAAAGATCCTCCCCTTACTTGAACAACAAAGATCATGAAAATTATCATTGTCGGCGGTGGTCTAGGAGGCCTGGCTTGTGCAATTGCTTGTCGCCGGGAAGGTATCGAGGTGGAAGTCCTTGAGCGGTCGAAAGAAGTCCACGAAGTTGGAGCAGGCATCCAAATCCCACCCAATGGCTCTAGGATAATGCGCGACTTCGGCCTGCTTCCCCAACTGCTCGCGAAAGGGAATCAGGTGCAAGAGGTAAATTTCCGGAGATACAAGGATGGTCATCTTCTACGATCAATGCCATTTGGGGACGATATCAGTGAGGAATTTGGAGCGCCGTGGATGTACGTGACTGCCTGCTCGATTTGAAGATTTAGTGTAAGGCTGATCCCATTGCAGAATCATTCATCGGGTGGATTATCATCGCATTCTTCTTGATGAAGCAGTCCGACTTGGGGCGGTTCTTGTACTAGGGGCAGAAGTGGTGGATATCTCCACTGAAGAACCAGCTGTACTTCTTGCTGACGGGAGACGCATATCAGCGGATGTTGTGATTGGTGCTGACGGTAGGTTTGATTAACTTGCTTCTCTGGGGGATTCTTAGTAATTTATCTGACGACAAAAGGTCAAATGTCTACGGTCAGAAAGACCGTTCTTGGAGCTCCTCATTCTCCAGTCCCGACGGGCGATATGGCCTATCGAGCAACGTTCTCACGAGAGCAGCTGAAGGCTTTGGGCGATGAAAAAGTCAACGAACTGTGTGAGAAGATCGCTGTCACAAGCTGGTTGGGACCAGAAAAGCATACCATATTCTATCCCATCCGTGGTGGAAACGAGTATAATCTTGTTCTCATCCGACCTGATAACTTGTCATTAGACTGTCGCAAAGAGGAAGGTAATATCGAGGAGATGCAAGAAAGCTATGCAGATTGGGACCAGACGTAGGATACCTGACTTGTTTGTCACTGACATGGATGATTCGCTAACCACTTCTCCAGATTGCAAAAATTGATGTCTTGTGTGCAGTCGGTATATAAGTGGAAATTGACACATCTGTCCGAGTTAGAATCGTGGACAAAGGTGGCTATATCGCTATCTCTCATTAGAAAAGCTACTAACAGGTGTTTACTAGGGATATGTCGCTCTTCTTGGTGATGCCTGCCACCCCACCCTGCCATATCAAGCACAAGGGGCTGCGATGGCCGTTGAAGATGGCGCAGTCATTGGTAAACTTCTTGGTCTTTTGGAGACCCATTGTTCCGGGAATTTTTCTGTACCATCGCGATCTTCGGTCCAGGATCTCACAGCCGCCGTGCTGGCTCTTTATGAGAGATGTCGGAAAGCACGCACAACCCGAAACGTTCAAGGCGCGGTGATGAATCGAACGGCTTTCCACATCCCAGATGGTTTTCTACAAATGATCCGAGATTTCCTGTTGGGATATGCAGGTGTCACCCGCAAGAGTGATTGGACATGGTTGTCTTCTTTTCGACAGAGGCAAACTCTTGGCATAGATGTAGTGGAAGATTGTACGAAGGCTTTTGAAGAGTGGAGACTATCACTTTGATCCTACAGGGTGTAAATGATACTGGTCTTTTTGAAATCGAAATTAGCCAAGTCACATGGTAAAGCTACCACATGGTAAAGCTACGTTTATACAGACCTTGTTCCTCCATATATTGATTGCCCTTGTGACAAAACATGGAAAGTGAATACTGGAACAGAAAAAGAGGGAACTGATTGTACCTCCCTCTACTTCAACGTGACCAGTTCCTTGCTAGTTATCTACTTGATTTCAGGCAGTGCTAGGATGTGGCTCTCGATGAAGAGTGAAGAAGAGCCGGAAGCGATGTACCAGGCTTCTAGAATAAAAATGGGAAGGACTCGAGGCGTAAATGCTTTCTTAGTCTGGTTCTTTTCATATGTCGGGATATGTTAGTTCCAGAGCAGAGCGCGGAGCTTAGAACAATGTTATCGAGCTAAGATCATCGACACTGTTATGTGTGAGATTATATGGGTCTGTATCAACGTAGAATTGCATAGAAGGCTTTGAAAGTGAAGATATTCCATCGAATAATTGGAGAGCCTGCAACCCTGCACAGAGGCAGTAAGTCCACCTTGGACGCCCTGCGCTACATAACTTATACTATTTTACTATCTATTGATAATTCTGTATAAACAAGACGCAAGACAAACTCCAATCTGCTGCCATTTGTATTCGCTGATAGTTCAGATTCCCTCTCAAACTCAAGAGCAAGTCCCTTGTCCGCTCTTGTCTGGGTCAAATCATGAGACCCATGCTCCCCACCCTCAAATGATTATGTGCCGTCCGATTGAAGAGTCGCTGGTGGACATCGCAGTGGATATCACCATTCCATCAATTATGCCGAGTGACGATATTCGGCATGGTAGAATACCGATACCCACCCTCCCCAACCTTCTGAAATCCGCAAGCCTTCATATCATTCTCATACCAGTTCCAGAAATTATGCTGCTCCTCAATAGAAAGACCCTGGAATCGCCTATTGAGCAAGCGCTCAGCCGCGGCTATGTCGCGCTCTACGGTCGTAACTTCCTCAGCGAAATTTCTCAGCAGCCGGTCAATGGCAGGATCTCTCAGGCGGTGAAGATGTCGCGGGACGATATGTCCCATCCGTCGGATATGCAAGAGTCTGCGTCGGAGATCGACAACGCGGAATAGCGCAACCTGTGCATCTTGGTAGCCTTCTCCGAAGATATCGAGTGGGCCTTCCATCATGTAGATGTCCAGGTAGACTCTCAGATCGTCGCGGTAGTAGGCGCGCATCTTTCTTCTGCCGACTGCTGTCAGATTGTGGATGTCTTCCCGGGCTCGAGCGGTGGCCGCAAAGGACTCGTGGTTGAGACTGTGCATTCGTGCTTCTAGGACGCTGGCTAGCTCGCGCATGGGCTTGTCGCGGGCTGGGGTGAAGATCTGGCTGCGGAAGTTGGAGACTGCTTTGACGGCGGTCTGGACGTTGATGGCGTAGCGCAGGGAGCGGAGGGCGCGACGGATCTCTGGGGTTACGGAGTACTCTTCGTCCTCGCTATCCTGTGTGAGAGAGGATGCGTTAGTCTGGTCCTTGGCGTAGGGAGAATATACTTACTTCAGCCATCTTGAAGGGTTGCTGTGGATGGTGTTTATTTGGATTGGAGGCGTCTGAGTTGGACGTAGTTGTGTTAGTAAACACGTATGAAGAAAAAGAGATGGAGGAGGCAATGGCAAGGGGAATAATGGTGATGAGCATCAAGACCATCATGGTGATGGTCGGTGCCTGTTTCCTATTTTGGAAGGTGGGAGTCTGCGATAGAACAGTCACTAAGGCGTATTTCATATACCAAGAGATGATAACAAGGGAAGTCGTCGACATGTCGATGACAATCAATTTATCGTAGTAGCTCAGAGATTGTATTCTAGGGAGGGCGGTGCACATAGCTCTGTTCTGCTGTCTATAGAGCGCACCGCACTTAAATGAGCTTCGTCCAATATCTAGATTTCATCGCATGCGCAATGCTTCGTTATGGTTCCGTTACTTTACCGTCACTTTATCGTTACTCGTTCGTTTCTTGTCCGGTGCATATACGTTACTTATACGTTACTTGTACGTTACTTGTCCGTTGCTGCTTCGTTTTTCAAGTGTTATTATACGCATTTACATTACAAGAAGCAATGCAGGCGCATTTTGACACTGAGATATTCGCACCCCAGTTGGACTCTGTTCACTCCACCTGATAACAGGTACTACCTAACCTAAGAACGGGCTGTGACGACAAAGTGGTTCGGTGGGGTGAAGCTAATAGCTCAATTAACCAATTGGAGCGTAGTATATGCATATGTGATAGACGCTAATGTCCTTTAGGTAAGGTACCCGTAGTTTCAGGATCCACTCTGCCCCAAACTCATCGATCTATATCTCCCGTCTTTCGATTCATCTGTTGCATGGTCTCCTTGAGTCTAAGAACCATGTCCGAACCGCAGCACACAACCATGTCCTTGTGGTATAGACATATGCACTGAGACTACGTCTCAGTTAAGGATCGGTCACCCGTCACCGAGATTGACACGAGGAGACACTGCCAATATACCAGGCCGAGAGATACTTCCCGGTCAATCAAGGCGAGATACCCAATCCTCGCTATGAAAATTGGCCAAAATGAGGTGCGGACAACCCTCGGCATTCTAACTTGCAGATGTCTTGATGCAGGTGCAAGTTCTTTGCTCCAATTTACCCGTATAATAGGGACGGGATCTTGATCTCATGAAATCGAGCAGTGGGTTAACAAATGCTAATTTGAATGTTTGCCTTGCAGGTCAAGACTAGGTATTTGAGTTGGAAATAGACGTTTACAGGCACATAAACTCGGAGAAAGCACTAAATACTGGCAGCAACTTCATTTGCAGAGTCATCGAACAGTTTATATTCAGGTCCATTTGGCTCTCACGTCTGTCGCGTTCAAGAATTTCTTCGAACTCCTGCTAATATATCTAGGGAAAGCGATGAATTATAATGGATGGCGTGATATCTGTCAGCTACTTCGTGTCTTCCATGAATCTAAGGCTGGATCTTCAACATCCAAAGTGCCAAATCGGATCATAACTGTCACAAATCCTCAGCTAAACAATTTGTCCGTTCGCAAGTATTTGTTCATCGCGTATGTTCTCCCTAGACAATGTTGATCTTTGATTTACGTATAAGCCCGGGACATCGTCATCCCTCGAACCCTCATCAATGGCAGGACCCAAGTATGCGATCTTCAACGACAGATTCCACATAACAGAGCCGATGGCCCGCTGGATCCTTGTCCTTCACCATCTACTTCCAGGATCAGAGAAACTTCATCTCATCATTGTGTATGAGTCGTACCTACATAATATCCAATCAACCCGTTCATGAAACTTATACCCACCTCTACATCCAACTCCTACATACCCCTGTGTATACCATCCTCTTCAAAGCACATACATACACACTCAAATCCAAGATCCTCAAGTATTTTATTGGGTAGATCTATATCTATCTATATACCCCGTCCAACCCCAATCCAAAAATCCAAAAATCCAAACATCAAATTAAATTAAATCAAATCAAGCCCCCTCCCGCATCCCCACCAAAATACACCCCGCCCCCATCATCCCAGCCCCAACCCACCAAAGCCCGCCCACAGCCTCCGAGAAGACAATCATCCCCAGCAACGCCGTAGCCAGGAAATTCGACGCCGTATTCGTGATAGACACTTTCGTCGTTGACGGGCCCGCTGTTAGTGCGCGCGTGAAGAGCGCCCACATTATAATGTTGCAGAGGACGTTCAGCGCTAGGCAGGCCTTCAATAATAACGATGGTTAGTATACGATATAAGGATAAAATGCTAAGTGATAAGACGATATCATAACGGTGCTGGATATGGGATTGTACATGTAGCAAGGAGGAAGGGCAACGTACACCTCTCACAATCATCTCAATTACCGGCGACGCCTCCAGTCCGAAGAGGTGGGCGAGGGATTGCGCAAAGGCCGTTGTGTGGTTGTCTGTTGTTCTGGGGAGTGTTAGTTTTGGTTTCAATGTTACACCTGCACGGGCGGCGGATCTCCGGTGTAATGGTGTGTATACATGTATATGTCCACGGGTACATATGCATATAAGAGTGTTTTCCTCGGTCCTCGGATGGGATTGCTTCACTTACAATTTCGCGAACACACCGTTCAATGCGGCGAAGGCTCCGCTCGTGATTGCGAGGATGATCCAGGGGGATGTGGAGGGTTGGGGCTTTGGCGGGGGCGATGGGGTGGACATTGCTGCGGCTTGGGCTGTTATTATATTTCCGGTGGTTCTCGGGTGCTGATTATATGATTGCTGTCTATATATTTCAATCGCGTAGGCCTGGTGGCTGAGATGGTTTGGAGTGACGTTGGAAGGTTGGAATGGTGCCAAGACTGATAAGATAGACCGATATGGATGATCGACACGAGAGACAATGGATGGATTGTAGCTTGAGCTCGAGCAGTTGCTTGAACGTCTAACATCTAACATCTAGCAGAATACAGCATTAACAGTAGATATTCAGCCCCCCCGGGGATCTACGCCTACGGCGACAGCCTCTGAAGCCGCCACTTAGCACCCTCCTCCCCCTCCCCAACACGCACATACCGGAACCGATCATGCAAGCGACTGCGCCTTCCCTGCCAGAACTCCACAGATTCCGGTACAAGTCTAACACCACCCCAAAAAGGCGGCAACGGCACATCCTCAACACCAGCAAACTTCTCCTCCATCTCCTTCACCCGAGCCTCAAGTATCCCCCGCCCATCCTCATCATCCGTCCGATCAATATCGATCGGCACGCTAACCTCGCCACTATCACCCTGCAAAGCGGCGACACTCTTTCGCCGCTGATTCTCCACCAAATGCTCCGGCTCCGCCTCCCACAAAACCCTACTCTGCCAACTCGCCCATCCCCCGATCCGACTCCCGCGCTCACGCGTCCGCCAATACATCTCGCTCTCCTCGCGACTAAGCGGTTCCAGCAATCCCTCAACCCGAACCTGGCGCTCAACAATCGCCCAGTTGAACGTCAATGCAGCCCATTTGTTGCCCGTGCCGAGGTCGGATTCCGAGACAGCTACGTCGGGTTCCGGCATGGCGGACAATTCGTCAGTTCCGTTGCCTCGCCCGAAGACCTGTCCGCCTTTACCTTCGCGGCTGCCCCAGTTGCTGTAGACGACCCAGCCGCGCTCGTCGAGTTCTTTTAGGTAGACTGCGCGTGCGCTGACGCGGCCGGAAGGGAGCGAGGCTGTTGCTAGGATGCAGGTTTCTGGGGCTGACGAGGCTGGGAGGCGGGGGTCGTGGAACCAGGTGTTGAATTGGTGGAGGGGGTTTGTGTTGTGGATTTGGGAGATTGTTAAGGGCGGGTTTGTGCCGAATTGGTGGGCGCGGGCGGCATGGGAGAGGACTTCGGTTTCAGTTGGGGTTGGGGCTGTGGTGCGGAGGGCTTCCAATGTAGTTTGGATTGCTGCGGTTGCGGCTTGGGGTTCTGGAATTGGTTCGACGGAATTTGGGGTGATGTCGCCTGGTGCGACTGTGAGAGGTGAGTGTTAGCTTGTGGTTCGTTGGCTGTGGGAATCTTCTGGAATATGATGTGTTCAGGTGAGTAAGGTGTAGTTTGAGATGCACACGTACAGATTAGCTTCTTCGGACGCCGGTGGGCGTCTGTTGGGGCTTCGCTTTTGTCCATTGTTGGGTTGCAATTGCTCGATTGCTTGGTTGAGGAATATCGAGGCAGGCGGGGTTGGCGGGGAATGACGCGGGTGCGGAGGAATGAGTCAACGACTGAACGGGAGGTGGATGGTAAATGAGCTTGCATTAAAAGATGTGGTAGTCAGACAAGGTAAGGGTAACACTTCAATTGGCAAAGATTTGAAGGAATACAAGTTCAGGCAAGTTGGAAACTGAGCGCCGCAATAGGAAGTGTTGGCCTCAGCGGGAACTTCCGAGACGTCATGTCACTTCTTTTGCTCATGGGAGTATAGGAACTAGATATAAATAAGAACATTTGACTCATTCACTTTTTTTCATTTCATTTTTGCGTCTATGACGCAGAAGAGTTGAGATGCGTCTATAAAGTAAAAGAAAATAACACAATGGTATACAGTGCCTCAATGCCCGACGCCAGTTTTGATCGCCAGAATAAACGCCGAACCTTCGCTGAATGCCATAAAAACCACAAAAAAGGAAAAAGAAAAAGACAAATAGCAGATATTCCACCAGGTATATCCAACCACTACCACCCTTGAAGACGCCAAACCGGAAATATCCCAACACAGGGATCCAGCCCTGGCAGAAAGCTCATAGGGGAGGTGCAACAAAAACATTAAAAGGGTATCACCTGGTCACAAAATATGGGCAAGATAATTTTTTAAAGGTTGGCAGAAACTCCGACAAGATCGTGGATCTTACCAGCCACCGCAGACGGGTATCCGCGAGACATCATCTCCTGGACGATGCGAGCAGCACTGGTACGATCATCCGCACTCAGGAAGGCACGGGTCATGGCCTCGTATGTGCTCGGCTCCCGCTTTTGAATACCGATGCTGTCGTAGATGGCCTTGGCCTTCGACACGTTGCCCTCGGCCGCCCAGCCGTGGATAAGCGTGTTGGCAATGTAGGCGGTCATCTCGATCCTGCGCGCGAGCATGTTCTGGACGACCTCTTCGGTGTCCGCAACACGGCGGTTGGCAACCATTGATTCGAACAAGGCTTGGTAGAGACATGGCTGTAGGCGCACGCGGCGGTCGGAGAGCACGGTGTCGAAGACTTTACGCGCGCCTTCGAGGTCGTGCAGGACGCAGCCCTTGGCGTGTACGAGCGAGGCGTAGTGGACGGCATCGGGCTGTTGGCCTGCAGCCTTCATGGACTCCAGCACGGCCTCGGCGGCGGCCATGTTCACGGGCTCGAGGGAGGCGTATGCGTCGATGAGAAGCTTGTAGGTGTGCAATGTGGGTTGGATGTTGCGTGCCTGCATTCGCTCGTAGTAGGCCAGGACCTTGCTGATGTCACGCTTGGTGTTCAGGAAGTACTGGATCATAGAGTTGTAAGGAGCAGGACGAGGCTTGTAGTTGGGCATGGATTCCATCTCTTCGAACATCTCCTCGGCGAAGCGCTCATCGCTTACACGGCAGAGAGCGTTCACGATGGTTCCGTAGGTGACACTTGTCGGGCGCACGTTGTTGGCACGCATCTCGGCGAAGTACGCAAGGCAGTCATCAATGCGGCGAGCCTTGCCCAGCTTGCCGATCAGTGCGTTGTACAGGAAAGAAGTGGGCTCAACACCTTCAGCGACGGCACGGTGGAAGACCTTAAGAGCCTCACTGGCCTCGTCGAAGGTCTTGGTAGACTCCTTCAATGTGGTGATGTACAAGCCGAAAGTGTTGGCGGAGGGTGCGGAACCGAGAGTGAGAAGCTCCTGGTGGTACTGGGCAGCTAGCTGACGGTCGCCGAGAGTGAGACAAGCAGCGACCATGGCATCAAGAATAGAAACCCAGCCGTACTTGACGACGCTGAAGTTCATATCGAGAGGAACATCAGTTCGTGCCATGCGGTGAATGTCGTGGGCCAGAGTCATGCGACCAGCCTTGGCAGCGGCGGTGATCAGCTTAGCGTAGGTGATGTAGCGCGGGTGACGACCAATGCGACGCATGTTGTTGAGACGAGTCAAAGCCTCGTTAAGATGAGTCTCGGTACGCCCGCTAGTCTTCTCAAGCTCCTCGGCAATGATGGCAGACCCGCGGAAGTCAGTCGCATGAGCGTAAGGATCAAACGATTCCGGGGCCACAGAAGGTGCCGTGATCGAGGTATCCGCCATGGAGACGGGACTCTGGCGATCGGAAGACAAGAACACCTGCGAAGGTGAAGCGGAGGTTTGAGAGATCGCCTCCAGATGATCCTGCCACTTCTTGACGACATCAGGACGGCTGACAAAAAGCTTGGCAACAGCCTGGTCGACCAGACCGGTAGTGTAGAGATCCATGGGCGGGGCAGCAGACAGAGCAACCTCGAGCATGTGCGCGAAGCGAACAGGGTGGGCCACATCGAAGAGCAAGGAACTGCTGCTGACTAGCATGCCAGCCTGGACTTGGAGTGCGAGGGTGAGATCGGCAGGCTTGAGCTGGGAGATACCAATGGGACCAAGGTTAGCGACAGCGTGTTCGGCCAGAGGAGACACCAGACCGCCGTTCTCAAACATGGACCACAGCAATGTCATCGCTGATTGAGGGGAGAGAACAACGGCCGACTGGATGAGAATTCGACCGAAGAGATGAAGTGACTCGGTGATCTGTTCTCTGACAAGGTTGGGAACGGCAGCGTGTTTATCCTTCGCAGCCTTGCGAATCCGCGCGAACATGTTGCGGGCCTGGTGAAGACCCTCCTCGACGTTTCCGCTCTTGAGCAGAGCGACCGCATACATGGCTGTCGGCTGAACCAGATCCGGGGTTGCCTGACCCACCACGTTGAGCATGTTCCACAAAGCACGCGCAGCCGAGACGTTGCCCTGGCGAACGTGAAGGGCCATCAGAGAGACGGCCGGGTTCTGTCGTATATCAGGTGCTGTGGGCAGACTATCGTATGCTGCAGAAGCAGTGGGGAGATCGCCCGCGTCAGCCGCAGCAATGCAGATGCGAGATATGGCCTGATCCCGGGCTTCGCCAGACAACTCAGATTTAGCTTGTTCCAATCCCTTACTGTGATCACCGGCGTTGAGCGAGTGTTGCACGAGCGCTTCCTCGATGATCACAGCTTCCACTGCAGACCATCGGTCCTCGCGGGCCTCAGTTACCTCGTTGAAAGAAGAACGGATCCGCTCGAGGAACTGCATGGCACCCTCCTCTTTACCACAAGAGAGGTAAGCACGGATCAAAGCAGCATAGACCTGGCCATCCTGACGAGTAACAATGCTGAAGACACCGGTATCGTCAGAGACAGCGAGCCCTCGGTACTCGTTGTAGCATTCGACTGCGCTCCGGAGATCGCCAGTGGAAGCAAATGCGGTGATCATGGACGGGAAAATAGTGGCATGCGGGGTCATCTTCTGTGATTCCATGTGGGCGTAAATCCGGATCATGTCCTCCACCTTGCCTTCCTTGGCACAGGCAATGATAAGGTGACGGTACAGGTCAAGGGGGAATACGAGTCGGCTGTGTCGTGCGGTGGCAGTATCGAAGAGCTTGACGGCAATGGACAAGGAAGTATCCTCGGCGAGAAGATCCCGCTCCAATTCACTCGACTGAAGCATGAACTTACCAGGCTCTTCCATACCACCAAATCGAACGCGTTCCTGCTCCAGTGCCTGCTTGGCCTTGATAATGTCGTGAGCCCGGGTAACCAGAAGCTGCAGGAGAGTCTCATAAGTTTCTTCGTCGGGAATTACCCTTCGACGAAGCATATCCGAGTAGACATCGAGCGCCTTCGGGGTGGCCTGGGCTGCATCAGAGTGAAGACGGATGGCTGCGGCCAGCAAGGCATTGTATGCCTCAACGGTCGGAGTAAGTCCGTCTCTAAGCAGGGATTCAAAGGCAGCGGGGATCTCTGCGAAGCTGTCGGAATTTGCCAGTTGCACAATGCGATCCGAGGCAACCTGAGTAGCCTCGGAAACCTCTTTCGCAACGGCAACATCCTCGAGAGCTGCCTCCACACTCGCCTCTGCACCCAACGCGGCCTCTTCGGCCTGTGCCTTCTCCTCCTGAATTTGGATCTCACGAGCCACAGCCTCCTCCACCTGGGCACTAACATCTTCGTTCACTGCAGCCTTGGTAGGATGGGGCGTGGCCGAATCGGACGCAGCCCGATCCTCGGGGATGTTCTCAGCCTCCTCGGCGGAGGGCTTCCAGCCAATTCGGCGCTTGAACTCGAACTGAGTCCAGTCGCTGTCATCGCCAGTCTGTTGGGCCTTCTGCCAGGCAGCATAATAAGCGGCTAGACCGAGGTCTCCATTTCCAGATCCTCCCTGGCTGGCCTTGGCGCCAGCACCGGACGAACTAGACGCGTTGGAGAATGCATTCTGTAATTGGATTGTTCGGGAGAATTTGGCGGGTTGAGCGGCGAGCGGGTTGAAGGGAGTTGTCGACGCGTAGGTCTGCGACGCGGCGACTACGGATTGAGCATAGCCGTGAGTAAAGGCTTTGGTGAGACTCTGGCGCGCGAGGTGGGTGAATGGTTTGAAAACCATTTATCTGATGGGTGACCTCTTCAGAGCAAAGAGGCAATGCTGGTGAAGGTCAGTTGTGTTCTGTCGTGTGATCACATGCTTTTCTCGTACCTTGCACTCAAGATAATAGCGAAAGTGCAGGTTCATTTGACGACAGTTTGTCGCCAACGAACGCGCAGATACAAAATCAGTAGGTTCAAGTTAAAAGGACCTGTGTTGACAGGACCAAGAAGTATGTGTAAAGGGAGAATAAGCCTGGGTAAAAAAAAAATTATGATCGAGGGGGTCAAGTAATAATATGACATGGGCTTCTGGAAAGAGATGGAGTTTCACAGTGGGCCTTGTTGTTAGGGCCGATCTTCTCCGGAGAATCCTCTTGGTAGTACTCCGGACTTCCCTTGAATCTTGATGTAGTCGTGCGGGAATATGTGTGACTGCTCCTCATTCTCTGTCGGATTCCTACAATCTACGTGTCCATGATGAATATTGTCACGGATACATTGTTGCATTGTACCTGGCATATCAGATCTTCCCTGTGGCGCGGGATTTCTTCAGCGGGGAGGTTGGCGAATACACCGGACCAAGTCACCAGTACAACTGGGATCAAGAGCCAATGTTCAAACAGGTCAGGTGGCTGAAAAGGTAGAAGTAGATGCCAGCCAATCAGCATCAAGGGATTCCCCGTTAGAACCGTGGAAAAGGGGGTGTCTCTTAAAGTGAGTCACGTTTCCTTCCGGTTCTTTTTCTTGCTCCTTCCTCTCGGAACTGGCTCGTTTCTTCCCCGGCCATTCGGGCTCCCGACTGGCCGACTCGGCCTTAACGGCGTTTGTATCGGACTTTCTTCGCATTTAACCTTCATATTCAATGACGCACTTTCTTTTTTAACTGTGGTAGAACTTTATATCCCCAAGAATGGTCGGATTTCACCTGCCAGAGCCGCATGTGACGTCTGCAGGTGAGGTACCCGTGGACAAAGTCGGAATCTCGGATGACTAACGGTGCCTGGCGGGACCTCCAGGCCCTGAAGGTGCAGAATAGTAGGCGGTCAAGTAGCGATACAGGTGGCCTCTAGTTTCATTTGTAACTTCACCTTTGAGTTTTCGGATTGGTCTTCTCAAGATGAACAGGGGTCTGACTCTGCGCCCTGTCGCTTTCCCACACATCATATCTTTGCTTTTGGCATAAAGTACGGGCTTGAGTTATGATTTGACGTGGTCGACCTCAGATTGTGATGGATTGGCTCTTTGTTTGGGTCGGAAAATACCCAAAATTGGACTTCTTGGACTGGTCAAGATATTTCAAAGACCTTGTGTCCGTCACTGAGGACCTACGATGGTCGTTGCGGATGGCCATTTGATTTTCGGTCTATGTGATGGTGCTCGCTTGCCAATGGGTATCCCATAGGGTATGACCAGTCCTGGCAGACCAATTTTGGGTGATTTTCAGGCCCAAACGATGAGCTAATCCACAGGGTCTGGAACCACGCCTGTCTAGCCTGACTCTTGTTCTTTGCATTGAACTGTTGTGGTGAACTGTCGTGGTATTCGAGGACATGTCTTGGGTACACCTTGGGCAGTCATTGCAGAAGGTCCGTTGGGGCTTTTCCATGCTCCATGACATACATACCTGCCTCCCAGCACCAAGAAAGATCACACATATCTGACCATTCCAGGCGACTCAATGCTTGAAGGTCTGCTGTTGTTTGCCGCCGGTGTCCGAGGTCGTGTTGCGGCGACGCATTGCCATTCGAATGGTGAGGTTTCTGTCTCAGGGTAAGCTGTGGTGTGCCAGACATAGCTCTCAGCCTCTATCTTGTAGTATGAAGACACATGTGGTGAGAAGTTCATGTTTGACAGTATTGGAGTTTAAGTGGCTGTTCATGCAGCAGGAAGGAACTGGCAGTACTCGGGAGTTGAAGGAGACTGGTTCCCTGGTGGAAACGTCAGATGCATGGAAAGAAGCGATATTTCGTCGTCAAGAAAGCACGAATGGTATCAAACAGGACACAGGTCTGAATGCCAATCACATACGACTGGAGACCAAACGTTCTTTATAGGTCGCCTCAAGTCAAGTCCCATCAAGGCACAGCAGGCGGTTTGGCCTAGTGGTTGGTTCCTACTTTTGGATACCACTTTTGGAGCCTGCTGTACCTTCCGTATCGCCCGGATCAGGACATCAGAGTGCCGATGGATCTCCGGTAGAGTCAGGGCGATGACTTTCTTTTATTTTTATTTTTTACGACATTTGACTTTACACCTTTTGAATCTCTTACGATCCATATCCTGAATCTCGTGCAATAACAGTATACTCTCCCGATCAGTAAGACGCTGTATCACTGCAACATATTGCAAAACATAGGCTGGGTTTAACGTGAGGCTCTATTCTGTCCACTACTACATGTTATTACGTTGTATAACTATACATGAGTGCGGACACAGCCATGCTGCCTGATACTTCCGCTTTACAGCGCGAATCAATACCTTGTGAGAGGTTTTGAAAGGCACTAGAGATAAATCCGGCAGCCAACTTGATGGTGTAGAGACAGCTGAAATCGTCTTCCCACTTCTGGAAGATGCAGCTACCATGCCGACACCATTCTCGAATTATTTCCAATGGATATATGGATACTAAAACCACTTGAGTCCCCGCTTCCAATTGAAATCAATACACATGACTAACAGTACCACTTCTACCACTATTATCAGACTTACCACTAAATCAACCTTGGAAACTAAACGCAAGGCCATGCCAAGCGTATCGACAATAAGAACAAAACATAACGTCCAAGCCACACAACATACAATGCCCTGTCCTTTTGTTGTACACGCTGTAGATCGCGCAATGAGATCATCCCAATAATACAACGTACGACCTAAGCTCGAAATAACCTCGAAACAGTCAATGCCCTGCAGCAGCGAAGTCCCGTCCACGGTACACCGTGGGGCAGTCCCGTCGATCGCAAGGCTGGGCGTTGTGCAACGGGATTGTTAGAGGTTGATGTGAGCGAGTGAGGATGCTGCGTTAAGATGGGTTCCACAGTGAGTAGGTCCGTGTCCGGGGGAGGGGTTATGGAGTTACCTACATGTACGATAGAATGGGGGGCCGATATAATGGGAGGCGTGTTGTTTGGAGGTTTTACAATATACAAGTAGTGTGTACTTGAACACGATCCAAGGTGATGTTTTCATGGTGGACTGCCACTGGAGGAGATATACATCGAATCTGGGTATTAAGTGGTGTGGTTTGATTTGGATCTACACTGTATGTACAGCAGACTTGTGCGAAAATACACTGGACAATCTACCCATGACTCATTTGTATATTGCTCTCTGCGTTGTAAACTTGAACCTTTTATATGTTGTATGTTGTAGGGTGCCCAGATAGACATGTGCGCGATACCCATAAAGGAAATAGGCCCCTCCGCATCCATTAATTTCATCATCGCCGATTATCACCTGGATAACTATCCCGCCGGGTCCACCTGCTTGACTCCAATGAAAATGTTATCTCTTCAAGTTAGAGGGTTGTGCATTTCGAATGTTCATGCCCCTAGAAGAGAAGTTCGAACCCAATACCGGCTATTAGCCTTCAGTTCTAAACTGTACAATATCCCCACTCGCTACATGTTAGGTATGATTTGTACTTCTCCGGTACTTTTCTCGCTGACACGCATCAACTCCACTACCAATCTACGGCTTGAATTTTACCTGTCAATCTTACTGGTATGCATTCAATTTATGAATCGAATGATTTATTCTTCTACTTTGTACTATCCAACTCCACAAACCCCTTATATGTTCCCGAGGTCGGCTGGCATCGGGAATATAACGCCAAGCTTATTCCTAGGGATATTCTCCATAGGAACATAATACTCGATCTGGTCTCCACGTGACCCGGAAATACGGGACCAGGGTCTCGGAGAAATCTGAGTTTTCGCCCGGACGATCGAGGTGGGTCCCGATATCATTGGAAGTCCCTCATACCTCTAGGGCTTGTTTGATCCATGACATCCCGTGCATGGGATAGTAGTTTCCATTTTTCGACTTGTGCTTATTCCGCTTATAAATCATGAATTACAAAGGTTAAGAAATACTTCTCGAAGTGCCGTGTCTGTCGCTGTGCTTCCTTTTTGGCTTCACGCCTTATGGGACATCTGTTGACGTCATGTTGACTTTAGTTTGAAGAAGCTTAAATGCTACATGGATGAGATGTTGAGGTGCGGCAAGAGCCGGAGGAAAAGTCCGGTAAGATCTATCAGCGGTTAAGAGAAAGTCCAGTGAGGAAAGTGCCCTTGGGAAAGTTAGGGCACGTGGATCGTAGTTATAGGATTGTTTGTGTGTTGTATATCCCACATCCCATGTGGGATGATCGGCATGCACGATGATGGTGGTTTGCTGGTTATTATGTACAAGATACTGATATAGAATACGATGTACGATGTACGATGTACAGTATCCAAACTATAAGAGTGGGCCTAGATCGTCGTTCTCATGACGATGGTCATTTCCCCTAAGGGATCGCACCCACGTCATCCGTGCCTGGCATGTCGTTCTCGCATACAACGGCCTCCTTAGCCCTGCCGCCATAGCTGCCATTCGGAACCCGGAGATAGGACGGAAGCCCTCCATAAAGTAATGACAAAAGCGAAGCTAGTTAGCAAGTATGGATCTTGGTTATCCGAAAAGGAAAATCCCATTCTCTGGGTGTCTGCCGTCTGGATCGAGCCACTGCCGGGATAGCCGGTAAGAGCTTCCATGTCTGGTGAGAAAATCCACTCTGAGCCTACTGACCATACATCTCTCTTGATGAATGATTTTTCCTCTCGGTCGTGGAGTAAGGGATTGACTATCGCTCGGAGTTGCTTATAAATTGCGCTGGACCCCCCGGGATGCCTGCTGATTTCAACATCCACACCCTCCACCATCACTTAATATACCTATTTATACATTAATAACAGCTTGTACAAAGCTCATTCATCATGGTGGCACAAACACTTGTCGAAACACCACGCCATCCCGGACGCAGCGACCGGGGCTCAGAGAGCGATAGCTCGCTCGACGAGATCGCGCAGGAGAAACAGAATGCGCTGGTGACTACACTCGGCCACCACGGCAAGGACCTCGACAATTCAGCATCCCCAAAACGATGGAAGTCCTTCTGGACCGCATTCCGACACCTGGCGCACTTGACCCCGAAAGAAGTCGACGATTTCATGGCCTCATATGTCATCTATAACCTCGACTGGTCCGACGAGAAACAGATGACAGAGGAGCTGGGCCCCAATTACCAAGAGAAAGTTGGCGCATGTCTGAAATCCTATTACGGAGTCCTGAACCATCTCTGCGCGCTCGGCGACGTCGAGAAAATGTACATTCCGCCCTGGATGCGCCCCAAGACCAGCGTCCTGGACAACCAGATCCTGTACGAGCGCTCAATTGCACACGACATCGGGCTCGCGAAGGGGAAGAAGGTTCTGGATCTGGGCTGTGGGCGCGGACGCGTCGCTGCCCACATGGCGCAACACACTGGCGCGCAAGTAACGGGCCTCAACATCGACCCGAACCAGATCGAGCAGGCGACGACGTTCAACGCCGAGCGCGGGTTCAACAACACCTTCATCACGCAGGACTTTAATGACCTCCCGCTGCCGTTCGCCGACGAAAGCTTCGACGCCTTCTATCAGATTCAGGCTATGAGTCTATGCAAGGATCTGCCCACGCTGTTCCGTGAGATCTTCCGTGTTCTCAAGCCTGGCTCGAAGATCTCCCTGCTCGACTGGGTCAGCTTACCTGCCTATGAACCTAGCAATCCGGAGCATGCGGAGCTTATGCGTCGCGTTAAGCCGCTCATTGGCGCTGTTGGTACACCCACACCGGAGAGTTTCGAGGCGGCGCTTAAGGAGGCTGGGTTTGAGATTGTGCGGTCGCAGAATGCTAGTATCGATGGTCTTCAGGCTCCGCTTATCGATACGGTCGACGTATATTTCCGCACCCTGCGACAAGCTATTCTTGCTCTTGTCAAGGTGCATGTGCTGCCGCGCCACTTCAAGACTTTGATTAATCGTCTGTGTCTTGATGGTCAGGCTTTCGTCAAGATGGATCGCATGCGTCTGGCGACGACGAGTTATAGCATCATTGCGCAGAAACCGATGGCTTAGGCTTGGTTGGAACAAGGTTTCTGACTAGCCCCACTAGAGACGTGAAGAGGTTGTCTGTTTTGATGATGGAGCGGATGGGATGAATCTATTCCCATTGCCTTCATTTCTGTGGTGGTCAATTCGGACCCGTGGACCTCATGTGAAAGTGTCACAACTGGAATGAACCCTTCTGACTTGAACCCCGCCATTGTCGCCTCCCCCTCTCCCGGCTCAATCCATTGGATACATCGACACATTACATACCCTGAATATTCGCAGTCATGAGGACACAAAAAATTTGGGATTCTGGAAGGGAGTTTGGGATTTCATTTTTGGTGTTACTTTAATTTTGTTTTGTTTTCTAGAGGAGTTTCTTGTGTGGCACTATGGCGTTTCGTGGGATTGCATTTACATAGTTTGATACTTCACAATAATATACCTATTCTTCGCGATGTCTTCGAGCAAATTCTCATATATATCGAGAAAAAGACTGAAATTGAAATAGATCACTCCTTTAGTATGTATTTGGTAGATTGAGCTCCGCTACGTGAGGTAACTAGTTAGGCAGGTACATGTAGAAACCAAAAGGAAGAGAGAGAGAGAGAGAGAGTCAAAGTCGTGCCCGTGAGCGAACCAGGATAGGGGGAATATGAATCCACCGTGATGACCATTGCCCTCGCAACGTATATGTGAGGAGAGTGACAGACTTGTACGTTGTTATATGGAAGGAGATGAAGGAGCGTTGGTTAGCTTTCGATGCTGTGCGACATGAATTTGTCCGAGACACTAGTCCCCATTAGGATAATTCCATACACCCCCCGGTTCACTTATATTTGGGAACTCTTGTCTGTTTTGAGCTGCATCTGCATGGCAGCATAAGCCCATACATCTTATCTGCTTCGTTCTGCTCTATTACCCCCATCTTCCTCGTGACCTAGGGCAATCCCCCCATAACTTCCAAGCGCCCCAGTAGTGCCCGGCCCTTTTTCTCCCCCACAACAAACATCCCGATCTCCAATACACCAATACCCCATGTCTCCTCTACCAACTTCCGTCACGGCACTGTCCGCGCCGGGCAAGGTCCTCCTAACTGGTGGCTATCTGGTGCTTGATCGCGGCTACACAGGTACCGTCTTTGCGCTCGATGCCCGCATCCATGTTATCGTCCAGCAGCTGAGGAGGGGTCACCGCCGCGGGACGTCGGTGTCTGGATCGGCTGGCGCCGAGGCGTCTTCTGGGTCCGGCGCTGCTGAGGACAAGGATGCGGAGGATACGATTGTTGTGCGATCCCCGCAATTTGTCGATGCGATCTGGGAATATGGCGTCCAGCGCTGCGGGGATGGTGGTGGTGTCAAGGTCATCCAGAAGGGCGATGGGTATGCTTGGCTGTCTCTACCTTTGCGCGAAAACATGACTGATCAATATTCCTTTATTTAGCCCGCGCAACCCCTTTGTCGAGACCTCTCTAAGCTATGCATTGACCTATATCAGCTATGTGGCCGACTCCAAGGACTTTGGCTCCTTGTCTGTCACCATTATGGCCGATAGCGACTACTATTCCGAAACGGCTACTTCTAAGGGCCCGGCATCGTATGGACGGAGCGGCCGCTTTGTGAATTTCGGAGTTCCTCTTTTCGACGCCCACAAGACGGGATTGGGCTCTTCGGCTGCTTTGGTCACTGCCCTCGTGTCCGCCTTGGTCATTCACCGCACCATGCAGCCCGAGGATCTCGGCGCTGGGCGCGACAAACTCCACAACCTCGCTCAGGCAGCCCACTGCGCAGCACAGGGCAAGGTCGGGTCTGGATTCGACGTTGCGAGTGCAGTCTACGGTTCCTGCCTCTACCGACGGTTCTCGCCTTCAATCCTGGAGTCTCTTGGCGATGTAGGCTCGGCTGGTTTCGAGGAACGCCTGTTCCCCATTGTGGAGGACTCCGACCCCGAGCACCCATGGGACACCGAGTGCGTTGACTTCGGCATGCAGTTGCCCCGTGGGATGCAGCTGGTGCTGTGCGATGTGGACTGTGGTTCCCAGACACCCTCGATGGTCAAGAAAGTCCTCGAGTGGCGGAAGAACAACCGCCAGGAAGCGGATAGTCTTTGGGCTAACCTCCAGAATAACAACGAGCGACTTCGTCAGGAGCTCAAGCGCCAGGCTCAACATCCTGGTGCTAATCCCGATCGTGACTTTTCTGACATTCGCACCCTGATTCTGCGGACGCGTCAGTATATTCAAACGCTGACCCGCTTGACTGGTGTCCCCATCGAACCGAGTGTCCAGACCGAACTCTTAGACAGTGTCTCAGAGATCGAAGGTGTCATTGGCGGAGTTGTCCCCGGGGCTGGAGGATACGATGCCATTGCGCTTCTCATTCGCGATGACGATGCTGTAATTGCGCGCCTGAGAGAGCACCTTGAGAATTACACAAGCTCGGTCGAGGATGACTTTGGAGGCAAGATCGGCAATGTGCGACTGTTAGGTGTACGGCACGGATCTGAGGGCGCAAAGAACGAAATGCTGGAGCAGTATGCCGGTTGGGTTTAAGTTGATCTGCTCTTGTGGGGGTAAAAACATGCTCGACGCAACCCCTTCCATTCCATGACCATGACTTGTCAACAACGTGTGTCGGCTACCAGCCTCCTCCCTTATTGAATCCTGGGCTGGGCCCTCCAGAAACATACACAGGCTCGTAGGAAAATTAATTGCGCGAATCACGCACGTCTGAAACATCGGCAACTTTACTCGGATGGATTTCATCTTAACATTTCACCTTATACCCATGCGCTATATCAATACCCACCTATATGCATGCATCCTTTACCTTCAGACTTAGCCCCTCCCCTGCATGTGCACCACGAGTCTCATGCCTGGCCTCGGGCTCAACCGTTTATAATCCCAATGTCAGAATGGCCCTCTTATGTGTGTGACCGTGTTTGTTTGCCAGGCGTTTCAAATGGCTGGACTGAGGCTACTTTAAGGTAATGAATTATGGCCCTGTCTCGATCCTCTTTCGGCTTCATGATACCTTATGAAAGATATTGAGTAGCTACATATAAAATTAATTCACCAGCTTCCATGTGTGGTGACAGTAAAGCTACATCTCTATAACTAGTCAGCAGATCTCCCTAGTTTTACGGAGTACAGAGCTACACATGTGGAGAAAGTGACCTGTCTCTTCATGCAACTATCCAGAGATGTACAGAAGTAGCATACATACAAGCTCGATGGGCCATGTCTTAGCCCAGGAATTAGATACGTTTCCCAGATCGTCAATTGATAATCTCTGCATGCTGAAATAACTAAATTAACAAGTTTGTTTTTTTTATATATTTTAGTTCTACTGAAAAATAGGGGAAAGATTTGGAAGCATTGCCCAGTTTCAACCAGGGTTAACTTGGGGTCTCTCACCTTTTGCGCCTGCCGATCCCCTATTACCCTTTTGCCTTTTCTTCCCTCTTCAACCTCCAACCGATATACCTACCTGGAATATCGTCCGGGTAACTGTATAGCCATTACTTTCACTAGTTGAGGCATTATTGCGCCTCCCGCTTAGATCGACTCCTCACATCTAGGAACCGACCGGTTCTCTCCTACCTTCTCCGCCCCATTCCAGCTATCTCTCTCTCGGAATCCTCCTTTCCAAAAACCCTCGTTGACAGCGCCCCCTTTTCTGAATCGGGGAGAGAAAAAGCAAAGTCAATTGTCACCTGCTATCGGCGGACACCCCAACATCATGTCTCCAACCGACAACCCGGAGTCCGGGCCAACAGCCAAAGATATTGACCCCCAACACCCGACCACCACATCTCCGCAGGATCAACAGTCCCCAGCGCCAACTACAGAGCTTCCAGCCCAAACAGGCCCTGTCGCTGATACGTCCATTCCATCTATCCAGCCACTCGACCAAACTGCCGCGACCCAGACCCAGATCCACCCCGCAACTGGCCCCGGTGGCGAAACCGAACCCGCCCCCGTGACATTGAGAACTACCTCCACTCCTCCACCTACCAGCGACAACGCATCTGTCGCGCTGGCACAAAGCAATACATCCCTCCCAATGGATACCGATGAGCCCAAGACTGCGCCCAACACGTCGGTCGAGCACTCCGATGACGGCTCGGGGAAGGAAGTCGAAGAGGATGCCGGTCCGTCATTGATGATAACGTTGCTGTTGACGACGGGGTCGCGGCATCCGTTTACTATCGATGGGAAATACCTTAGGAAGCGATCAGTTAACGTGGAGAACTTCGATCCGTTCTTGATGAGCGTTTACACGCTTAAGGAGTTGATCTGGCGCGAATGGCGATCTGGTAAGCTTGTCTTTCAACATTCGTATTGGAATGGGATGGGCGGGATTCGTTTTGATGTGATTCGCCGTGGAACATGAGAATGACCTTGTTAACTTGTCGATGCAGATTGGGAGACTCGTCCCTCGTCACCGAGCTCTATTCGTCTTATCTCGTTTGGGAAGTTGTTGGATGATAAGTCGCCTGTCTCTGGTAAGTTATTCTCGCGACTGCAAGTTTGCCCTAGGTATAGACGTTCGTGCTAACGAAACGAACAGATTCCAAGTTCAGCAAGGAACACCCGAATGTCGTTCACATGACCGTCAAGCCGCAAGAAGTCGTCGACGAGGAAGATGCGAAGGGAGCCAAGGCACAATACAGCCGAGAGAATGAAGCCAGTGAGCGCAGTCCGGGATGTCGCTGCGTGATACTATAGACTTGCTGCTCAAGTCGCCCTGTTCAAGAGTGGACGGCCTGCTCCACGCAATGGTGTTCTGGTGTTGTCTTCCTGTTTATCGCGTCTGCCTTGATATCTTATCTCACTCCCGCCAATACCTCCCTCATCCCTATGTCTATGTCATTGCAGCGATTCGTCTAATCCTGCCTGGATGCAGGATCAACATTCATGTCTGGTCGAGCTTTGCTTCCTGTTGTCGTTGAACATGTGCCCCGGAGCCGGCGTTTGGACATTTATTTCTGAGTGGACTTCCATCTTGGAATCATGACACTCGACTTGTCATGTCTTTCCCCGTGTCTCTGCCTTTGGCCCTTACCGTTGCCTATCCCACAATACAAGCCACGAACCCACGATCTCTCTATCATGGATAACCCATGCTGGAATGCGTCGTGTCTTGTCGTCTGGGTCTTTCAAGGGTTCGATCGGAGATCCGGATCTATTCTTTGCTTTCCTGGCATTGCTGTCACCATTATTATTTCTCCTCTTGCTGCCAGTCCGACTTCCCGATTTTCGAAATATACCCCCTTCAATCCGACTTTCCTTTCTGATTCTTCAATTCCTTATATGGTTACTTCCCTCAAGGATTCGTGTACTTACGATTTGGCCCCTCCTTTTCATCTTTTCTTGCCCCTGTGTTTGATTCCTTCCTTGTTTACTTTTTATCCCCGCTGCTTGGGGTCAGTCGTAGTGTACAGGGTGTTTGAGGAGTTGACCTCTTTCCTTGTCATATATTGAATAACTTCCAAAGTGCACATATGATCCTGCAGTCTTAGTTGGTATGGCTGGCATACGAAGGCGCTGAGTAGATAAAAGATTCAGCCATCACAATACATACAGATAGACACCTGTACGATATCGTGACCGGAAATTCTTCCGTCAAACTAGTTGGTAGAAACAGATGTGGATTGATTCAATATATGGAAGCGTATTGTACTATCTATCTCAACGACAGACAGACATTCATTCCGCAATGCATCAAACCCATCCATCTACATTCTATCGACGATATGAGATAGGAGTATGACGAGGGACATAAAGAGTAGAATAGCAGGGCATGTCAACAACAACCAAAGAAACACAAGAACACCACATCATCCATCACTCAGAAATCCATCTTAAGCCTCTTCTCCATCTCATCATGGAAAGAAGGCGGCTCACGGAGATCATCACCTGCAAGCATACCAGTTAGCCATCCATCTCAAACCCATCACCATCCCCTCGAACCATTGCGAAAACATACCTTGATAGATATCCTCCCACTGAACCTCCGAATCTCTCCCCCCAATACAAAGAATATCCTCATGAACATTCCCACCCCGCATACCACCAAGCACAGCAGGTCTGAACGTTCCATCCCGCACAATCTTCAGCTCCATGCCGCGACGCACCGGCTCCGCAATTCCATACGCCCGACGCAGACCCTCCATCTTCATCGCTTCCTGTGTAGCACGCCACGACAGAAGGCGGGCCTCGAGCGGGTGTGTCGATGACGGGACTTCGGCGCCGATGTTTGTCGACGAGGCTGTTGCGCTGGCGGGGAGCGTGAGCTTGTTGCGGAGGGTGTCGGGAAGGCCCGGGGCTGAGGGGGCGCCCTTTGAGGGAGGGCCTTGTTGGCGGGTTGTGAGGTTGGAGGTTTGGGTTGCGTTGCCGCTCTGGGGGATGAAGCGGAGGGACTGGCGGTTGTTATTAGCTTTTTGTATTCTTGGATCTTTTGAGAAGTATGGAAATGATGGGGAAAGGGGTAAAGTGTGAGATTGGGATAGATGGGTTTCGAGATGGTGGTTGCCCTCTAGCTGAAATGGTTTCCAGGCTGGAGACAGGGTATGAGACGAGGTCGAGCTTGATAACGTACCATGATGACGGTATGAGGGATACTGAGCTTTTCGGGTTCGGGTATGAGGGTCAAATATTGCACAGGCTAGATATCTATTCGAAGCTTGAGATTAAAAAAGAAAGATAGAAACAAGCGTTGGAAAAGGGAGGCCGAGGATGGAGATGACACCGCCGATGATGCCCAGACAGAGAAGCAGCGCGTCCAGCTCCTCCGGCGCCGCAAAGAAACCAAACCCGCAATTCCAACGCCTTGAATCACATCACGTGCCGGACAAATCAATCCAAGAGTCGGGATCCAATTTCTCGACCGCTACAGCAAAAGGAGAAATCCCCAACTCCGTCCACAGCACAACCCACAAAATGTCCCAATTACTCTCCCCAATCGCCTTGCGCGCCCTACGGACCCTCGCCAACCGTCCAGCGCTCTCATCGCCCCTCCGCCGAACCCTCACAACCACAACCGCAACCACACCCGCCATCACCTCGCGCTTCAACTTCCGCCCCGTCTTCCGCACAGCCGCTACCGGCTTCTCCTTGGGCCTTACAGGCTCTACGTGCAAACGCCAGTTCTCTAGCTCGCCGATCATCCGCGCGACGTACAACCAGGTCCGCCGCGGGATCCGGACTGGACAAAAGGCTCGTCGGGGGTGTTCCCCTGCGCTGAAGAACACGCCTGGACTGAAGGGTGTTTGTCTTAAGACTGGTATTACGAAGCCTAAGAAGCCGAATTCTGGTGAACGGAAGGTTGCAAGGGTGCGGTTGAGTTCTGGGAAGGTTATTACTGCTTATATTCCTGGTGAAGGTGAGTTTGCATTGGATTTGAATTTGACTTGGCATTGGCATTGGGAGACGGACTTTTAATTGTCTGGGGATGATTTGCTAATTGTGCTTTTTTTGCAGGCCACAATATCCAGCAGCATAGCGTTGTCCAGGTCCGTGGTGGACGTGCTCAGGATTGTCCTGGTGTGAAGTATACGCTTGTTCGTGGTGCAATGGATTTGGTATGTTCTTCTTTTTTCCTTATGTTATATATACCCGTTACCTGGGTACGTCTTTCGAGTCTGTGACTGATTGTTGATTCTAGGGTGGCGTTGGAAGTCGTATGACGAGTCGCTCGAAGTATGGCACTAAGAAGCCGAAGACCAACTAAGGTGGATTTGGTACAGGTTGATGGTGATTGACTTGTTTGTGTGATTATACAATTTTGGGATTGGATTTGCTATTCTTCGAGAGATCTGCCTGGAGATTTGACCATTTCTGCTCCTCGCATGAGCAACTCTTTCTGTTCATATATGCATGTAACACTACGGATTGCGACTGTTTATTTTCATATTTATCTTTCGATACTCGATTTCCTATGATTACCGTATTCATGATATCTTTGAAGCATAGAAATGTTTCCGGGAATCTCACTTGACTCCAGATGTATGCAACGAAACAAATCCCAAACAAGGATCAAACGCTGAAAATCCATAGTAACACATGTCAGGCATTGAAGTGAAAGGTCCAGGAAATAACTCGGCAAAGGGGAATCAAAAGGAATTAAGAAAGGGTAGACCTGCAGGGTTTGTCCAAGCGTGAGTTAAATTCAAATAGCGTATTGTTGCATCCATGTGTGATATCCGCCGGCAGCAAAGTAGCGGGGAAAATGCATGTAGATCTCACCGAGTAGTTCTGAAGATGCCGCGCAGATGGGTGACACAGTTTTCCAAACGCGCGGCGCTTCGTCTCCTGACGAGAACAACCGACCCGCGCATTGTTGCTGAAAGGAAACGCTCTTCCGGCGATACAGCAAGGAGGACATGGTCATGAGTGGCGAATCAGTCATATTTCACATCCCATCCGTTCGGCTTCTGCATTTTGTTAATGTCGAACCACTTCTTGGTGCCTATATCACAGTTGATTAGCTTGCTCCCCGGGTATTGATGGCAGGTTATAAGCTTACAGGAATAATCCTTCCAGTCGAAGTTGTCTTTCGGCTGGCAAGAGCATCTCAAGTCCAGCCGCTTCTTTTCCTCAGTAGGACAATGCGTGAATGGGACATGGTAGTAGGCAATCTCGTCCCAGAAGTGAACTTCCTCTTTCTTCAACATCAGAGATGCAGCGATGGAGTGAACAGGTGCGTCGCCCCATCGCTCATAAAAGAAACCGCCGTCCTTGTCCAAAGATGTGAAATAGTCAATGTATGCATCGGATCGCAGCCACTCTAGACTGCCAATCTCAAAGTTTGACCACTAGTAGTAAAGTTAGAGGGATCGAGACCTGTCCCAGACCCAATATGGAGAACTTACAAAGTGACAGTTGTTGTACGTTTCTCCACCGTCATTGCTTATGAACTCCATGGCATTCCCCTCGGCGACATACTCAGGGTGATTGCCTGTGAACTTCTTCACGCTATCCCACAAAGTAGGAATAGTCGCAACATATTCGTACAGACTGATGACGAAGCTGTACTTCTTGTTGTTTTCCTTCATGAAGCGGAACGGATCGGAGTCAATATCACAGAAGAGCTCGATGCTGGGCTCGACACGCCAGTAGTACTCGTAGTTCATCATGAGCGGGTGGCGGAAGAAGAAGCCAGACTCATAACGGCACATATGACGATAACTCTCCGAGCCACCGTAGATGATCTTCTTGCGGTCCATCTCCTCCCGCGCATCTTTGGCCTTGTCCTTGTCGATCCACTCTGGGTACGACCAGTGTTCCTCCGGGATGACACCATAATGAGTTTTCCCTGACACTAGCGCAGTGGTCAATTTCTTGAATTCGTCGTCGAACTCATGGTCGTTCAGGAAGACCCAATCATAGTTGTAGTTGCGGTTGAAGCGATCTTCGATAGTGCGGATGGACTTGACCATATCCCACAGGTCCGAGTTGCGTGCCAGGGTCACAAAGGTGGCATTGACGCGTGCGCCTGGCTGGGTACCATTTATTTGCGGGGTTTGCGACTTTACTGAGTCGTAGGTGGGCGGGGTTTTAGGTGTAGGGGAGGTGAAGCTGGTGGTCGGGATTGGAATGGAGGATCGTGAGACGAGGAAGAAGACCACCAATGCCTATTCACCATTAGCACAGGGGATTCGCGAATAGCAAGTGAGAACACTTACCGCGAAGGCAAAGATAAGGTAGCGCGAATATCGAATAGAGAGAGACATGGCGATGTGGGGGGAGGATGATTCCCCGTTAAAAGTGGCAAGGCAACAACAGAGGTCAGACCAACGCGGGTGCCAATCTGGAGATTAAAAAACGAGCGACATCAATTCCGAATAAGATAGAAGTAAGTAATGAGAACCCCCGCTGAAAGATCCCGAAGATTGCTTTAGGGGGTGGATAGTTATAAGGTGAAAAATGATGAGAAGCCGCGCAAGGCAATGACAACCGCTTTCAGCCACTTTGTGTCAGCCAATTTGAGACATTCCTCTAACTCAGGGGATATTATTAACTTGACGACTTGGGGGCCGCGTGGGTTCTTAAGATGCGCATCTTCATTCGATCCATCTCGACAGATACGATGTCAAATCCACTTCTCAATGAGATAAAAAGGCAAGGATTCTCTCTTCTTCATTGTATTCTTCAATAGAACATGGCATTTTGTCTGTTATTGTCACTATCCCGAGATGATTGTCATGGACCTTATTGTTACCACGTAGACTCTTGATGCCTTGAATACTCCCTTCTATATTTAATCTCACTTCTCTTGAATCTTAATTTAATCTTTATCCCTACGCATCATCGCCAAAGCTGCACGGCGCGATCGACACTGTGGCTTGGCAAAATACATAATTCCTGCCTGAGGTATCCGCACTCCAGAACTTCCCGAGCATCCATCGCACCTTTCCCTCAACGTCCCCCCACCAAGCTATTCACCTCCCCACCTCTTTCCCATCTTTCCTCATCGCAGCCAGGGATGTCTTTCTTTGGCTTCGAGACTAAACTACCCAGGGACCGCGATGGTTCTGGGGCTAAGGGATTCTTTGAAAATCCCGATCCCTTCGCGGACATCGCTCGAGCTAATGCGCTGGAGGATGACGACGTGTGAGCTTATCTTGATTTGGCCCGAAATCGGGCATTGTATTTACTTTCATCTAGGATTGACTTCGAGGATACCTACGATGGTCTAGGAGACCAGCTTCCCGACGATCAGGACGAGTTCAACGATGACACGTTTGGCGGTGGTGGCGTTGATACATCGGTTGGAAGAGACTTTGATTTCTTTGGAAAGACTGCCCAGGTTTCCGACGCTATTGGTGAGGAACAGGTTCGATACAGCCTGCAGAATCCCAATGCAGCTCGAGTCGCTCCCCAGCCCGCAGCTCAAGCTGTTCAACCGGCTGCCTCACAGACCACGAAACGCTCAGGCTACGAGAAGTACTCGGATCCAGGGTATATTCCAGACTTGCAAGCCAAGTCTAGTGTCTGGGGTGTCTCGCAGAAGAAAGCCGAACCCGTTGCTACTGCCCCTGCTGCGTCTGCTGCGAGCCGGAGAATGATGAGTCTGGAAGAGGTTGAGGCACAGATGCGTCAGCAGGGCCATAATACCTCGACTCCAGCCGCAGAAGCGTTCATGCGATCCATGGTGGAGCAACAATATCCTCAACCTCAGCATCTCCAGACACTTCCTGATGGATTTCCTTCGGTTCCTCCAGAGTTCCTGCATGCGCAGATGAAACAAGGCCACCTACCCCCTCAAATGCCACACCCCCCGCCTGGTATGCCAGAGCTCTATGGCGGCCCTGGGCATATGCCACCCGGTGTCCCGCTGCATATGATGCAGAACGCCAATCTTCCCCCGCAAACCATGCCCCCTGCTGGTCCCCGCCATGTCGGTCCTCCCCAGGCCCAGCGCCCTCAGCCAACCCAGCAACCTCAACTTGCTCAACAACAGCAAGTTCCGTTGCCCAACCGGGCCTCCGCCAATGGGATTCCGGTGATTACCAACCCACAGCAGCTCATGCATCTCACCGAAGAACAGCGTAATGCTTACTTGGTGGAGGATGCTAAGCGCGCAAAGCGCAATCACAAGATTTTCCTTCTGTCCAGAGGTAATGGTCTGATGACACCGCAGGACAAGAACTTCATCACCCGTATTCAGTTGCAGCAGCTGGTAGCGGCAGCTGGAAACGTTGCCGACTCGGATCCGGAGGCTGTGCTGGCGGAGGACTTCTACTATCAGGTTTACAGCCAGATTCGGGGAGCCCCACGCCAACACCCTCACCAACCCCTGGGCCACTTCGCCCAGACATATCTGCTTCAGACAGGCAACCGGCTCGGTGGGCATCGCCGTGGCAATTTCCAGAGTGCGGACAACCACATGCAGCGAATGCAGCAGCAGGTCCAGCGTGCTGTTGAGGCCGCCAAGGCCAAGCCCAAGAATAAGCAACTCATTATTGAAGGCAGTTTGGGCAAGATCTCATTTAGCAATGCCAAGGCGCCCAAGCCGATGCTAAACATCAAGCGTCCTGATAGCTCAGAGGGACCCAAGCCTAAAAAGCAATCGGATCTCAGTCTTAGTGACCGCAAGTCAATTCTTACTAACCTCGAAGGCGTTTACAGCGCTTTGATGGCAATGGAAGATATGGAGCGCACGATGCCACCTCCTCCCGAGGAGGGTGACGCCGAGGCGATCCAAGAACACATGGAATGGAGACAGAAGCTTCACTCCCTCAACCAGAAGCTGTGGCGCTCATTGAAGGTGATGGAGCCGATTGTGCCCAATTCGACGACACCACACCCCTTCATCGCATTCTTGTCATACCCCAAGGGCAAGAAGGCTATTCCTCGCATCTTCCGTCACATTGACCAGGAACAGCGTGTCACCATTCTTACTATGATTGTTGTTCATCTGGATAGTTTGGATGTGGTCCGTCTCGCCCAGCCCGTGCCGGGTGAGGCCCAGCCGCCGCTCGGTGTGCGTGAAGCAATTGACCTATTCTCTCTGGCTGTCATGCCTTGTCTCCTGGGATACGTGAACGAGGCGCCCTTCAACATCATCATCGGTCTTTTGGGATTGGTCATCAACCAAACCCATGTGCAGACAGTGGCTCGCACCAAGGTCGGATTGGGAATTTTGACCATGTTGCTCAGTCGTGCCGAAATTGTTAAGGAGGCTGGCCAGGCTTCCGAGCACGATTGGCAACAGTGGGTGGAGAAGTTTAACATACTTTTCGATACCTTGGAGCTCGGTTTGAACGAGATCTTCCCCGGATCGATCAGCTCGGGCGACGACATGTATGTCTGGCAGTTCCTTGCCGCCGTGGGCATTGGTGCCAGCCCCGAGCAGCAGCAGCGCTTGGTCATTGCTGTTAAGTGAGTTTTTCGCCTCGTTCTACTGATATTACCGAACAACGCTAATACATAATTTTCAGGGATCGTGTCATGGAAACCGTGAGCTACAGCAAGACGCTCCCTGCCGACATGGGCAGTCAGCGTCTGAGCAATGTCAACTTGTTCATGCGGGCCATTGGTCTGGACGTTGAGCTCCTGGGTTAAGGTAGTAGCCAGTTATTTCTTTGGGCTATCTTTTTTACGAGTCTGGGTTATATACCCCTGTCGGCACGTTGACTATCACTGCCGCCACACCATGGTCTTCGTCTTTTTGACTTCACGTCTCAAAGACTTTGAATTAGTCCCGATACTTTGAGTACCCATGTGTGGTCTCAGGTATGACACATCGGATATAGTTGCTGGAAACGCAACTTGTCCTTTACAGCGATCTACCATCTACGCGAAGGGGATACGGGGCCCTGGTTCATGCCAAAACTCCGGTTGTATTATTTTTTTCCCTAACCGGTCTCTTTTTTTTTTCCAATACCAATTTCACTTCAATGTTCTATCTCTTCTTTTTCTGCCAATTCAACATTCAACATTCAACTCTGTAAGTATGGTTCATGCCGAGAATTTTCCGGGGGCGGCCTGGACCCTGAGATCGGAAAATGAAGGCCCCCCTTTGTTGTCTTAATGCGGACATTTGACAGCCACGAGGATCAGAAACGGGACACGAGGGTCTTTGGTTGCAGGGAGTTTCAGGAGATACGCATTTGCTTTTGCATATCTTGCCCGTTTTTAGCAATCCAGTGGATTAATGTTTATTTCACCGCCACAATCGTCAATTCATCGTACATAATGCGCCGAGCATCAATGGATGGAATTGACCTTGCAAGAGTGGGAAAAAGTGGTCTAAAGAGGTGAGAGATTGCAGTGATTGTACTTGTGAACAGATAAATTCAAGTTGAATTTGTATGTAAAACCTCCAATCTATCAAATGCTGATCGTCTAGGCCGCGTCATGGTAGATCTGGTGAGAAACAAATCCCCCCCACCTCCAATTTCCCCTTAAAAGCTGCCCCTCGTCCGCTTTCTACTCTCCACCCCATCTTTTTTTTTGACCCTAATTCTCTATATCATCATGCCTTCTGGTTCAGTTCTTGTTGCTGGGTAAGTGGTTGCAATTGCATATGGTCTCAAATTGAAATCAAAGCTGACAATCCCCCGCAGTGGCACGGGCTACATTGGCTCGTTCACCACCCTCGCCCTCCTCGAGGCTGGCTACAAGGTTGTTGTCGCCGACAACCTATACAATTCTTCACCCGAGGCCCTCAACCGTATTGAGCTGATCTGTGGCAAGAAGGCTGAGTTCGTTCAGCTCGATGTCACCGAGGAGAATGCCTTCGACAAGGTGTTCGAGGCCCACCCCGACATTGACAGCGTTATCCACTTCGCTGCCCTGAAGGTATGTATCTCTCCGAGGAATTGAGCATTCATTGTGTAGTATATGTACCAGTAGCTAATCCAAGTCCCCCAATTCAGGCCGTTGGCGAGTCCGGCGAGAAGCCCCTCGACTACTACCTGGTCAATGTTTACGGCACCATCAACCTCCTGCGCTCCATGGTCAAGCACAACGTCACCAACATCGTCTTCTCCAGCTCCGCCACCGTATACGGCGATGCCACCCGCTTCCCCAACATGATTCCCATCCCCGAGGACTGCCCTCTGGGCCCCACCAACCCCTACGGCAACACCAAGTTCGCCGTCGAGACCGCCATCACCGACGTGATCAACGCCCAGCGCAACAACGCCATCAAGGCCGGTAACGAGGCTGAGGCTAAGAAGTGGAACGGCGCTCTGCTCCGCTACTTCAACCCCGCCGGTGCCCACCCCAGCGGTATCATGGGCGAGGACCCCCAGGGTGTCCCCTACAACCTCCTCCCTCTGCTCGCACAGGTCGCCACCGGCAAGCGCGAGAAGCTGATGGTCTTCGGTGATGGTATGCAGCTTCCCCTCACCTTAAGTACCCTGTTGTGAGAAATCTCCAAATCTAACGCAATGCACAGACTATGCCTCGCACGACGGCACCGCCATCCGTGACTACATCCACATCCTGGACCTGGCAGACGGCCACCTGAAGGCCCTCAACTACCTGCGCGCCAACAACCCCGGTGTCCGCGCCTGGAACCTGGGCACCGGTAAGGGAAGCACCGTCTACGAGATGATCCGTGCTTTCTCCGCTGCTGTCGGCAAGGACCAGCCCTACGAGGTTGCTCCCCGCCGTGCCGGTGATGTCCTTAACCTCACTGCCAACCCCACCCGCGCCAACACCGAGCTCGGCTGGAAGGCGGAGCGTACCCTCGAGGAGGCTTGTGAGCATCTCTGGCTCTGGACTAAGAATAACCCCCAGGGTTACCGCCAGCAGCCCCCTGCTGAGCTGCTTGCTCGGCTTAAGAAATAAACTGGCTTCTTGTGCTGATGCGCTGGGTTCAAAAAGATCTTGCCGCTGTTAATATAGAAGATCTAGTTGGTAGAATACATGAAACGAATTTCCTTTTTGTGATACTTGTTGTATGAGGGCTTGTCTCCTATCACAGTAGAGCATAACTTATAGTCTATATCAATATCATATCATACCTACAAAACAGGTATGCATCTGGTATGCATCTCACTTATTCTGACCCTTCCGGCTCCTCCTTGACCCATCAGCCTTCCCCTTCTTCGAACCCGCCTCCTCCTTCTCCTTCTTCGTCTTCTCAGCCTCAACCTTCTGCTTCTCAACCTCCTTCTCTTTCTTCTCAAACGCCCTCATAACAGCACTCTCCTTCTCAGCCTCCTCAACCATCTTCTCACTAAACTCCCAAAGCTTCTTCCCAACCTCATCATTCTGCACATCCGTCCGCGCATAGTCCATCTCCCGACACTCCTTAACCAACCACCCACCCCCACCACGCCCATACTTCTGCTCCATAGCCGCATACAGAATACTCTGCGCACCCTGCACAGGCGACTTAAACAGCAGCCACCAAATCGGCCACGTAAGAAGATAAACCGCGAGACCCCACAACGACCCACCCGTCAACCAGCGCCGCATACCCGGCGTCCGCGTCAACCCAGGATCAACCATAATAACCCTCGTGCAAGGCGGCAGACCATCCGGCCTTTCGTACGCATTCAAATGCCGCTGGAACGAGTGTGCGAAGATAGTCAGCGCAAGCTTGCTGAGCGCATATACACCCTTAGGCCGCGCGTATAGCGCAGGACTAGTCTTCGTGCGCTTAGAGATGACAGCCTGCTTCCCGCGCGACACAGAATCAAGTTTACTGAAGTCCGCGCCGATGTAGGTGGAGCACGTGGCGAAGATAACGCGGACGTCGCGGTGGGCGGGCTGTGCGCGTAGCGCCGGGCTGAGGATGCTGAGGAGGTGGAAGTTGGCTAGGTAATTGATTTGCCATTCTGGGTCTACGCCGTCTGTAGTGAGGGTTCGGGCGGAAGAAGGCTCTGTTGTTCCGCCGGCGAGGATGATGCAGTCTAGACGGCGGGGCGGGATATTGTCGATCCATTTTGTGGCGAAGGTGCGGATTGAGTGGAGGGACGAGAGGTCAACTTGTTCGGCGTAGATGAGTTGGTTTTTTGTGCTCTCGCGGAGGTCGTCGATGTATTCGGAGAGGAAGAGATCGGAGGGGGGTTGGCGGGTTAGAAGGATGACTTGGGCGCCGCGGGTTGCGAGCTCGCGGACGACTTCTGCGCCTATCCCTGATGTGCCGCCCTGGTTGGGTTTTGTTAGATTGTTCAATTGATCGGTGCTGGGATGATGGAGGGGGTGTAGTACTGTCACCATGATCACTTTTGAATGCATCATCCGCTCCGAGCCATTGCGGGCTCCTTCGAAGTAGTACTTCAGTGCAGCGAGCACTAGCACCCATGGTGCTACGCGGAGGATTTCCCAGGCATACGGGATGGACGAGACGCCCTCTCTGAGGCCTTGGGCAATGATGGGGATGGGCATAGCTAATTGAGATGAGCTGTGAAGGAGGAAAAACCTGGCCCTTCCAAGGTTGGAAGGGTGATTATTTTCTCCACGTACACGAAGTTAATAATCTCTTATCTTATCGCCACCCTAAATCCGCGCCGCTCTCGACTCTCCTTCGTCCTGCTCCTCTCTTCCCTGCTTTTGCAGTTCTGGTATGCAACCATGGCCTCCGATGACGAAGACTACTACCTCCCCCCGGAGCACGTTCGCCCCTTCAGCTCCGGCGTCCGTCGCAAACGCGTGCAGTTCGTGCGCTCCTCCGATCTAGACACCACAAACGCCGCAACCCCGTCTTCCTCCTCCGGAACCAGCATCGCAGACAAATACCTCTCCATCGTGATGAAACAACAAACTCCGAGTACATCACCGAGTACACCAACCCAGCGGGCACCATCACCACCCATCCGCACACAGTCCGCGCCACCTGCAGACACAATCGCCCCTCTACCAGCACCTACATCACAGCCCTCCGGCCTTTGCGAAATATGCAACTTCCCTCTAGAACCAGCGGACGCAACCACTCCAGGTGCTCCAAAACCCCGCCCGCACGAAGCATCTCTCGCACATCAACTCTGCCTCACACACTCACACCCGCCATCGCACCTCGACCGCACGCGCGCAGGTCTCCGATACCTATCCACCTACGGCTGGGATCCGGATAGTAGGCTTGGACTTGGTGCTGCGGGTCGTGAGGGTATTCGGGAGCCAATCAAACCGCGCGTGAAGCGTGATACTGCTGGTCTTGGGACTGGGCTTGATCAGGATGGGGATCCGTTGCCGCCTAGGCCACCGCCGCCGGCGAAGGTGCAGAAACTTAATGCTAAGCAGGTGCGCAATCGGATTGCGGAGGAGAAGAGGAGGGCGGAGAGGATGAGGAAGGCGTTTTATCAGAATGATGAGGTTTTGAAGTATCTTGGGGAGGGGGCTTAGGGTTTTCTCTTATTGGAATAATGATTTGTTATGATTGTTTTTGTGTTGATGATACCCTTATTTGATTACCTTATGGCTTAATGCTGACATGGAATTTAAAAACGATTTACAGCTTTCGTTGCTGGGATTAGTTTTAGGTTAAGTGCTTGGTTCGGATTGTGTATGTGCTTGCACTAGATTCTGTATAATGAACTAAACGTCCAGAATTGAACCTAGCTTAAAATGTAGTGCAGAGAAAAGATTCCCTGTCCAAGTCTTGGACAATTTGTTTCAGGGAAGGGATTGAAACATCGCTGATGATAGCGCCTTGAATGCTTGGGACCAGTCCAGACCAAAAGAGAGACAAACAAGGAAAAGAATGGTATCACAAAAGCGCTGGATGGAGACTTCGGGACACGGGAGGCAAGGCCAGATCAAAGAAACACAGGAACAGACGAAGTTACTAGAAGAATCGATACTTCTTATCTTTCTTCTCCTTCTTTTCCTTGTCTTTCTTGTCGGACTTTCCGCTGCTCGATGAGTTCGGGCTCCTTCCACTTCCATTTGGGCTGATTGACATGCCAGCCATTTGTGCCTCCGGCGGAGCCGGGGGATTGAGGTTTGCCGTTGAGACCGGTTTCTTCTTCTGGGGCTGCGGAGTAGGGGCTGGAGGGGCCTGGCGTTCAAAAAGATGGGCCGGGGCGGTCGGTTTAGGGCGGTCGGAGGGGAGGTCGAGATGACGTCGTTCCACACAGAGCTCTCCAACCTGGCGGAGGAAGAGCCTTGGAGTCAACATGTGCGATGTGGCAAGGTAGACATCTTTGTTGTAAGCTGCTGAGACTTCGTAACAGGATCGTGACTCGCCGTAGGTTGCGCCACCAGCCATGAAAACGATAATGCGCTGGCGAGGCTGATCTATGGATCTTGTGCGTGCCCAAGTTGGTTTGGCGCTTCGCAAGGATGCCTGCTGTAACTGCATTTCTTGTGCAGCTAGAGCGCTATCTGCCTCGGTGTGTGGGCGTGTGAATGGGAAGAAAGTCGGGTCCAAAGTGCCTTGGACTTGATCTTCGAGCATCTGTTTGACACCCAGCTTATAGCGGCTTAGGCTGAGCTCTTCTGATTCAGGCGGTGGGTTTCGCCTATTCAAGATAGGTTGCGCGGGTGGCTTATCATCCTTGAGGGGCTTCTCCACGCGCACGCCAAGGAGCTCGAGGTTGGCAATCACCTCGCCGTCTTTCGGTGGAAGTCCAGCATGCGCCATGAGTTTGCGAATGTCTCCACCCAGCAGTCCACCGCGGTAGATGATGTATAGAAGTAGCAGCCTCAGCCGATCCGGTGGTACAACTGACTCATCATCGAGGAGCTGGACAAGTTGCGCTGCTAGGTTCTTTGCCTTTTTGTAGTTCTCATCAAGACCCGTAGCGAACGACTGCTCAATGGAGCTTACTTCCAAGAGCTTATGCGATTGGAAGTATTTCATACACTCCTGAGCCATGTTGAGGTGCAGCGTATAGGCATTCTTACCCTCTTGGAACTCTGTCAGTCCACCCAACATATCTTTGATGGTGTTCACGTTGTTCTTGTCAACCCTAGCGCCTGAACTTAGCGGCTTGATTCGAGAGTATTTGGGAGGATTGCTGAAACTTACTCGTTCGCGAACTGAGGGTTTGCTGCTCGGAATTTGGCAAAGTCTTCACCTAGTTTCCCAAGGACGTCCTTCATATGCATATGGCGATAGTCCACCCAGACCCGGTCCTGCTCTCCGATCTCCATCTCCTTGACTTCCTCGTTGCTGCTGCCTTCATTGACAACAGTTTTGTAGACAACCTTGTCATCTTCGTTGATGGGAAGCAGATCATGAACCATGGCCTGGTAAGTGAACTCATGAAGGAGGGGCGCGATTACGTCCATGGAACGGTCGACTACGAGCAAAACGCCTCGTGGGCGATTTGTTTGCGGTGGAAAGTCACGCTGGTACTGCGCGAATTGATCCATCTCGCTTTGAATAAAACGTGCCAGGTGAGCGCACATCACTGCGGCCTCATGGGTCGCAGATCGGGGCCGGTAGTACCGAATTATGGGGTATTCGCCGAGCGAAGCGCATAGAGAGACGACCTTGGTTCCAAGTCAGCAAGCAGGTTCAATGCATCCGGAGGACATCTTTCACCTTTTGAGCTAAAACTTCCAGGTGACCCCGAATCAAGTTGTTGCAAGCTGGGTGGAAGAGCATCGGAAAGCTCCACGGATCTCGGAATGTGATCAGGCGTGACTCTCGGGGGTAGAAGTTGATGTTCATGACATGGAAGTCCGCAATGCGCTCGCGCGCCATTTGAGATCGGTCGATCCGTGCTTTTTGCTGCGGATCAAGGACTATAAGCTGTGTGAGCAAAATGACGTCGCAAAGTCCTAGGGTTCGCGGGCAGCCCACTAACAAGAAGTCCACACCAAGTAGGCCTTTCTGTATCGGCCCACCTCGAAATCTGCCATCAAACAATCGACAATGTAGGATTCCGGTGACAAGATGTACAGCGCATCCATATCGGGATTGGACGGCCGGCGATGTTCGAGTTGCTCGACGTCTGTAGAGTGACATTGTTTAGTGCTGTTGCTCAAGTCGCAAAGTGCAAGGTGAGCTCACTAGAGACATTGAGATTGAGAATTTCCTCCTCTTTCACAGCACCGTTGACCAATCTCTTGCTGTTTTCATCGACCACCAAGACTTTCCACTATTAGGGGGAGGATGCCGTCAGTATCCGAGGTAGAGGGGTTGATCGGGGGTTTCGGGCTCACCTCCTGGCCGCCGGCATTGCGAATAGTGTTCAGTATAACTACAGAGAAAAGAAGATTTTCACGGTCAGCCAGTGTTCTTGCAAGTGGTAGGGAGAACAAAGGTCACCTACTGTCGCGTTGGATGTTGATTATCGAGGAGCCCATGCTGGCGGGCAGCCCACAATCTGGGGCTTCAGGATGAGCGACTAGGGCAAATAGAAGGATGAAACGACCAAATAGAAGATTGGCGATGCGTTGGTCAGTGAAATATTCAGACTGGCAGCGAGTGAGGAGTTAGGTGGCCGTCTGAGGTATATGAAGGAGATGTTGTTCCCCACCATTAGAGCTCAGGGAAGTGGATCTGGTCGATAAGCCCAGGGAACTTTTTGGGTTTGTCACCTTCAATCTTCCTTTAATCTTAACATCCTACTTAATTCCCTTTGTTTTCAGCTGTCTCGCAACTATCTAGCTTTCTTTGTCTCTGTGTTCACTCTCTTTACAGGATTGGGAACAATCGTGCAGGAATGCAGCCATGGATTGCCGGTAGTCGCTCCCTCTACGCTTTGCGACCTTGGACTCGTTTCGCGGCACGGTCGTTCACGACAACCTCTGTCCTCCAACGATCAAAGAAAACCAAACCTGGCATTTCTACAGACAAGAAAAAGCCGAAATCACTTATACAGGGTTCCACCTCGCAAGCCATTCGAAAAGATATCGCAGCGGCACGAGACTTTACCGATTTGGTGGAGGCAACGCTGCGCGATGTACACCATAAGCTGAAAACGACAGGCGAATCGCTGGAGGATTGGGCTCGCTTTGAACGACAAATAAACAATGCTTGCAAATTAGATGATAGCAAGACATCTGCACAATGGGGACCCCTTCGGCATATCAAGGTAGCGCTGCAAAAGGCATATCTTGCCTCCGGACTCCAGGGTTTACGAGAGGAGATAGAATATCTCATGTACTCGGATAGTATCACCGCCAAGTTCTCAGAGCCGGTCTTGGAAGCACAGCAACAAGTGGCCGACCTTCGATGGCCTGCCGAGTGGTATCCACGCGCACGGTCGATGCGGCGAACGATTCACCTCCATGTCGGGCCGACGAATTCCGGGAAGACCTACCATGCTCTACAACGACTGGCGAAAAGTAAAAATGGTTTCTACGCAGGTCCACTGAGATTGCTTGCGCAAGAAGTGTATCAACGATTCAAGGCAGATGGGGTTCCATGCAGTCTCGTCACTGGTGACGATGTCAAGTTTCCGGAGAATAATGAAGTCTCTCGTATCGTTAGCAACACTGTGGAGATGGTCAGTTTGGGCCAAGAATACGATGTGGGTGTGATTGATGAGATTCAAATGATTGCCAACTCGTCTCGAGGTTGGGCATGGACTCGAGCCTTTCTTGGTGCTCAAGCGGCCGAACTGCACGTGTGCGGCGAAACTCGTTCAGTGCCATTGATTCGAGAATTGTGTGCACTTACAGGAGATAACTTGGAGATCCATCGATACGAACGTTTGAACGGATTGGAAGTGATGACGCACAGTTTGAAAGGCAATCTCAACAACCTTGAGAAGGGCGATTGCGTAGTTGTCTTTTCACGCAAAGGTATACACGCTTTGAAAGCAGACATTGAGAAGACCACTGGACGGCGGGCAGCCATTGTTTATGGTGGTCTGCCAGCAGAGATTCGGACACAACAGGCAAATCTATTCAATGACCCAGACAATGACTACGACTTTCTCGTGGCAAGCGACGCAATTGGAATGGGACTGAATCTGTGAGTGCCATCCCTTCTGATTCAACATATATGCTCCCTTGGACTGACCCGCAATAGGAGCTGCAAGCGTGTTATCTTTGACACCATTGTCAAGCGCGTCCCAAGTGGACTCCAACGACTTACTGTACCAGAGATCAAACAGATTGGTGGGCGTGCAGGGCGATATCGTGCGGCCAACAGCACAGGAAGCACAGACGAAGAGCCTAACGTTGGTCTAATCACGAGTCTGGAAGAGGTCGATCTTCCATATATCCAGCAAGCGATGAAATTGGAACCTCCGCCGCTGAGCGCCGCGGGTATTTTCCCACCAGAATCTGTCTTCCGAAAATTCGCAGCCTATTTTCCACCAGGTATACCTTTCGAATATCTGATCAAACGTGTCCTGGATATTGCCCAGGTCAATCCCTTGTTCTTTTTGTGTGATCCTACCAATCAGTTGGGGAATGCCGAGATCATCGACACTGTGAAAGGTCTCCCATTCGAGGACCAGTTAAAGTTCATGGTCTCTCCAATGGACCGCAAGAGTGAAATCTCGCGTGATGTGACCGGAGCTTTAGCGGACTGCGTGGCCGACCATAACGATGGTCGACTGTTAGACATCAATCATCTCAACCTGGAAGTCCTTGAGCAACCTGTTTCTGGCAGCAATAGTTACATGTCCGATTTGGAGAGTCTTCATCGGGCAGTCATTCTGTATCTGTGGCTCAGTTTCCGGTTCGGTGGTGTGTTCACTGACCGAACTCTCGCGAGTCACGTCAAGGAGCTTGTTGAAGAGCGGATGGTTCGAGCATTGACCGAGTTCTCCGCTAATAAGAGGCTGCGGCAGGGTGCTTCTCTGAAGCGCCAGATTGCGCTACAAAAACAGTTATTGGAGCAGCAACGTATGGGTGTTGCTGGAGACTGGTTGAATCCCCATGGCGAAGGAGAGATGGGACTCGGCTTGTCCGGCGAACCTGGTTCCGAAGTTACGGAGGGCGTGGAAGGCGCCGAGGGCGAAGCTTCCGATTCAGATCTCTCCTTAGTCGAGCCATCACCGGAGGAAGAGGGCCAGGAAGAGGGCCAGGACGAGGGCCCCTCCACCGACTTGAAGGACTCGGAAGACTCTGAACCAACAGAGTCATACTACGACACCGAAGTCCACAAAGAATGATGGATGTGAGCAGATTAGACATGTATATTAGCTGTATAAAACCGATCTCCGATACCCAAAGAGACTTGCTCAAGTAGACTGTATGCTTTTGTTGACCTAACGTGTGATTTCTATCACTTAAGCGTCAAACTTCCGTCAGATAAGAGTCAAATTTCCGACATCCGATACTTTGTCGACACCACTCGATCCCATATTCCTGTGATCTAAACTACTGGGGCATCTTGGACAGTGACTACAGGTCGGGTCACTGACCCACCCAGAGCTCGACTCACCAGATGATAGAACATCACGCATACCGCCTTATCTTATCAGTGGCAACTTCGGCCACACTGATTTTCCGTCTTCTTGATTCCGAACTGCGACAGGCCTCAAGAGCTACAGTGTAGCAGTGTTTCGCGCACTCGCCAATATACAAACAAACCGTCCAGCTCTGCGATCTCTGTCTCTTATTCTGAGTGTACCTCTTTCATCCCACCCACCATGGACGACCTCGAGTCTCTGGAGCTGTTCTCGCTCGTGTCGCGAGTGACGAACGAGTTCGAGAACCACTTGGGAATCGCCGACAAGACTCTCGCAGAGTTCGTGATTGATCAGCATGTCAAATGCAATGGCAACTTCCCTGAATTTAAGAAATTCTTTGACGATATGGGCGGCGAATTTCCCCAAAGTCTTTTGGAGAGTGTCGATCGGATGGTGCTCACGATGCACCCGAAATACAAAGGAAGGAAAGCCGAAACCAGCAACGGAGCTCCTCGGGGAAATGACGACATGGATGTGCTTGATGCTTTGTCGAAGAAATCCCGCGTGTTCAAGGGCCTTGCGGTCCCTGACACAGAGAAGCGCTGGGAGGAAGACGACTACATCGACCGCGAAGTGGCAGATGAGGCCGACGCACAAGCAGGTGCAATGGACGATACTTTTGCGATGCTGGAGGGGTTGGCTGGGAAAGTGAAGGAGGACAAACCACATGCACCGAAAATCGACCGCGGCAGCAGGAAGCGGAGCCGCAGCCCCGGTCACAACGATTACGAACGTGGGCGGCGGAGAGATAAATATCGATCGCGCTCAAGATCTCGAAGTCCCCCGCGACACAGCAAAAACGACGATTACGTGGATGAATTTGGGAGATCGATTGAGAAACATGCCAACCGCGAAGACAGCCGTCGCAACGGCCACAGTGATCGTCGGAGACGCCGTGATCGGGACGATGATGAAGATTTCCGCCGTCCTCCTCCTCAGGAACTGGATGATCATCCCGTCCTCTACAAAGTTTATGATGGAACCGTGACCGGTGTGAAGGATTTTGGTGCTTTTGTGAACTTGCAGGGAATCAAGGGGAAGGTTGATGGCCTTGTTCACGTTTCGGCGATGCAGGAAGGAGCACGAGTAAATCATCCGTCCGATTTAGTCTCGCGTGGACAACCAGTCAAAGTCAAAGTGGCCAGTATCCAGGGCACTCGCATCGGGCTGTCCATGAAGGAAGTGGATCAAGTGACAGGCATGGACCTTGTTCCCCAGAAGCGTCTTGCTTCTGGTGCAAATATGGAACGTCTCGATGGCACAACGGCCGATGACAGATACGGCAATCTCAGCTCTGATGTGCCCGTTATTGAAGGATCCGGAGGCCGGCCGATGCGCAACCGAAAGCGCATGACTTCACCAGAGAGATGGGAGATCAGGCAACTGATCGCCTCCGGTGTTGCCTCTGTGGCAGATTATCCCGACATTGATGAGGAATATAACGCAACACTCACAGGCGAGGGAACCTTCGAAGAGGAGGAAGATGTCGATATTGAGGTCCGAGATGAGGAGCCTCCCTTCCTGGCTGGCCAGACGAAGCAATCTCTGGAACTCTCTCCTATTCGTGTTGTCAAGGCTCCCGATGGTTCAATGAACCGTTCTGCTATGGCAGGCACCAACCTTGCCAAGGAGAGACGCGAATTGAAGCAGCAGGAAGCACAAGACAAAGCGGCCGAAAAGGCTGCTAATGTTGATCTCAACGCACAATGGCAGGACCCCATGGTTGCACCAGAGGAGCGAAAGTTTGCCGCCGATCTGCGGAGTGCACAGCAGCCCAAGCAGGATGAGGCTTTGCCAGAGTGGAAGAGAGTGACGATGGGCAAGAATGCATCTTTCGGAAAGCGAACAACCATGTCAATGAAGCAACAGCGCGAGAGTCTACCAGTCTACAAGTTCCGGAAACAGCTGTTAGAAGCTGTCAAAGAAAACCAGATGATGATCGTCGTCGGAGACACTGGTTCTGGAAAAACCACGCAGTTAACACAGTATCTGGCCGAGGGTGGTTACGGAAACAACGGAATGATTGGCTGCACTCAGCCTCGCCGTGTTGCTGCCATGTCGGTGGCTAAACGTGTGGCCGAGGAGGTTGGCTGCAAGCTCGGAGCAGAGGTTGGATATACCATCCGTTTTGAGGACTGTACCAGCCCTGAAACCAAGATCAAATACATGACCGATGGAATGCTCCAGAGAGAAATTCTTTTGGATCCAGACCTTAAGAGATACTCCGTGATCATGCTCGACGAAGCCCACGAGCGGACTATCGCCACTGATATCTTGTTTGGACTGTTGAAGAAGACAGTCAAGCGAAGACCCGATCTCAGACTCATTATTACGTCCGCCACGTTGGATGCTGAAAAGTTCTCCGAATACTTCCACGGTTGTCCCATTTTCTCTATTCCCGGCCGAACATTCCCTGTCGAAGTCCTGTATTCCAAGGAGCCCGAGTCTGATTACCTAGATGCCGCACTCATCACCGTCATGCAAATCCACCTGACAGAACCGCAAGGTGACATTCTAGTCTTCTTAACGGGCCAAGAAGAGATTGACACAGCATGTGAAATCCTATTTGAGCGTATGAAAGCACTAGGGCCCACGGTCCCTGAACTGGTCATCCTACCCGTTTACTCTGCACTTCCCAGTGAGATGCAGAGTAAAATCTTCGATCCGGCACCCCCAGGCGGACGTAAAGTCGTCATTGCGACCAACATTGCCGAGACATCTATTACGATTGATCAGATTTACTACGTTATCGATCCCGGCTTTGTGAAGCAGAATGCCTACGACCCGAAACTCGGCATGGATTCTCTTGTGGTGACCCCAATCTCTCAAGCGCAGGCCAAACAAAGAGCTGGTCGTGCCGGAAGAACAGGTCCTGGAAAGTGCTTCCGATTGTATACTGAGGCTGCCTACCAGTCCGAAATGCTTCCAACCACCATTCCCGAAATCCAGCGTCAGAACCTCTCGCACACTATTCTCATGCTTAAGGCAATGGGAATCAACGACCTCCTCCACTTCGACTTCATGGACCCTCCACCGACGAACACTATGTTGACAGCACTCGAAGAACTTTATGCCTTGTCAGCACTTGACGATGAAGGTCTCTTGACTCGACTCGGACGCAAGATGGCTGATTTCCCAATGGAGCCTGCGCTTGCCAAGGTGCTCATCGCGTCTGTGGATTCGGGCTGCTCCGATGAAATGTTGAGCATTGTAGCCATGCTGTCAATTCAATCAGTCTTCTACCGCCCCAAAGAGAAACAGCAACAAGCAGACCAGAAGAAGGCTAAATTCCACGATCCGCACGGCGATCATCTGACCCTACTTAATGTGTACAATGGGTGGAAGAATGCAAACTTTAACAACGCCTGGTGCTTCGAGAACTTCATTCAAGCACGGCAAATCAAGCGTGCGCAGGATGTGCGCCAGCAGCTCCTCGGCATCATGAACCGCTACAAGCACCGCATTGTCTCTTGTGGCCGGGACACCATGAAAGTCCGACAATCCCTCTGCACCGGCTTCTTCCGCAATGCAGCCCGCAAGGATCCCCAGGAAGGATACAAGACCCTGGTGGAAGGGACGCCCGTGTACATGCATCCCAGCTCCGCGATGTTCGGCAAACCGGCCGAGCATGTCATCTACCACACATTGGTCCTCACAACTAAGGAGTACATGCACTGCACCACTGCCATTGAGCCGAAATGGCTCGTGGAGGCAGCGCCAACCTTCTTCAAAGTTGCCCCTACAGATCGGCTGTCGAAGCGCAAGAAGGCGGAGCGCATCCAGCCTTTGCACAACCGCTTTGCTGGCGAAGACGATTGGCGTATCTCTGCCCAGCGGCGACAGGGCAGAGGTGGTGGCGGTGGTACTTGGGGTTAATATTGGTGTGTTTTTGAGATACCATATGTGGTTGCGATTGTGTTTTCTTTTCTTGCGTCCTGCTCTCTAGATTTGTGCCTTTGCATGGACTTTTTAGCTTAGTAGGTTCAACGGAGTTGGCTCTGTTGACCTAGAGGTTGGTTGTATTATATCTACCAGGGGATTTCCAAATGAAAATTCTTCCACCACCATAGGTATCTGTTAGTTGTAGAGCTTAGGCCGAGATATATTTTGGTGTAGCTTGCTTGTAGCCTATGTCAACATCACATGGTCAAGACTGTCATCTAGTCCGGGTTCAAGGTTGAGTACTAAGTTTTATCAGTCCACCTCCACGCACATCAACAACAACCATAGATATATTTGGAATCTCTGAACAAAGAGTGTGATAGAATGTAGAGAGACAAATAGATGTCTTATACTGGTCGATGAATGCAACTTCCAGGTTATCGTGACGGGACTCCACTCTGATAAGCGGACACCGCCCGAATATTGAACAGGCAGAATAAGGCGGTGTATCCACCTTTTTGCGCCGGGCGGGGAGGTCTGGACCAATCAACAAGGTGGAAATGTCGATGGCATCGGGAAATCTGAAGCCAAAAAGAAAAAAATAATACAACACCCCAAACTCCTCAGTCATGTCGCACATTACAGAGCACCCTTCTCGGGCAAAGAGAAGAAAGATCGATGATCCCAAATCGGCAGAGCTAAAGAATGTCACATCAAACATCACATCGGCGGCCCAGTTGCGCGAACTGTTGGCCGTCCAGCAAAATGCCCCGTTGGCAAAGCAAGGTGAGACAGGTCGCAAGTCTTCGAAACTCGATGGTCACAAGGAACTGACTGGCAAATAGGTATAATCAAGTTCAAGGAGTTCCTGGTCTCAATCGCGCACACCGAAAACGAGAGCGATAAAGCGGAGAAATTGCGTGTCCTCAAGAGTTATTGCGATAAGCAAATTACGAACTCCGGAAAGGAGGATGAGACCTCAGTCTGCTTTGCGGACCTTATTCAATCCTGGGCCTTCGGTGATGGCAACAACAATGAGCCTTTATTGACCAGTGTGCCTTCCGTTCTTGCGATCTTCCTCAAGACCGTTTCCTCGGAACTGGAATTCCGGGAATTCGGAATCGCCCTGTGCAAGCATCTGCTGCAGAAAGATCAATTGAGATTGTTCAATCGCGGATTGACAGCGACCAAGTCTAAAGAGCATTTGATCTCGCCGTGTTTGCGCCTGCTCACGGAGATTGTGACCTTTGACGGAGGAGCAGTGGCACGACAGCTGTATCTCCGCCGCTATATCACCTTCAAGCGATTGGAGGTCTTCTTGGTCCCCAATAAAGCGCAGGAGAACTCCGAGGATGACTCGCACAAGTCAACACTTAGACGCAACGCCCAACGGTATCTGCTTGCGAACCTAAGAGTCCAGCATGCCTCCGAGAAAGGCGATATCATTGAACAGCACAAGATCACAAGGGCTTTCCTCGAATATGTCCGAAAGGATCCGCGTGAAACGGTTCTCGAAATCATCAAAGCTATTGAGAGAGATGTGGTACAAGATGCCGCTTTGTCCCGCAAATCGAAGAGCAAGTTCTTCAACCGACACAATCTCGAACGATTGGTTACGCTTTATGGCTACGATAGCGAGTCAGAGGAACCTAATGCTGGCGGCGTCGTCATCGCCAATGAGATTCATCGAGTCATGATGAACGTCTGCAAGACTGCCGGCTTTGGCGTTCTATTGCCCGAGACAGGCTGGTATCCAGCTGGGAGCGATCCCGAGGCCCTCACAGCCGATGACGATGCTTGCATTGAATTGGGCCTTGATTCACCCGTCTACATCGACAAATACCGAGAAAACATTCCCGTGAGAAACGGTTCCCTTTCCTTCCTCATCCAGTGCCTTCGGCCTGATGTGGACAGTCTTCAGATTGAATTACTTATTTCAATCTTCAAGGTGGCACCAGAGCTCATTGCGGACTATTTCTCGAGGAAAACTATGTTTATTTCAGACCCTAAGGCTACTCCTTCATGGATGGCCGAGTCAGCTTTCCTGTTCTCTACAGTGCAGTTGCCTGTCCCAGCGAACTTTGGTTGGAAGGAAAAGCAGCCTATCCTGCCACCGCCTGTTTCCATTGTCATCGAAAATATTCTGCCTCGTCCTCTCGGCCAGAAGATTATGACCCGCTGCCTCAACCAGAACGCGGAGATCATCACCTTGTTCGCCGTGCGCATCCTGACTCTTGCGTTTACTAAGCTGCGGGCTGTTCTCAAACTTTTCCAGGCAGATCACGGCCAAGGCCAACTCTTCTGGAACCAGGCTTCTGCCAAGTTGCTGGCAGAGTTCTCTCGACGATGCCCTGCAGTTAAGGATGTTGTTCTCCTCTTCCGCAGAACCGACAAGGAGGATCTAATTCAGCAGGAGGCTGTGGCAGAACTCTTGACATGTTACTATGAAGTAATGCCGGACATTGCCCTGGAGGAGAACTTCGACGTCTCACTGGTCCTGGTGGATGTGCTCAAGCGACTGGAAGCCTCGGACGTTAGCGCAGATGACTCCGAGTCGCTCTTGAGCCAATTGCAGAGTATTCTCCAAATTGCACAACAATCCGCTTCGCTGCGTTGGTGGCAAAAGCCAGCATCCATGCAATACTCACCATTCACCTCGATTCTCAAGGTTCTGATGGGTACTTCTGATAAGGACTCTTCGCGCCGCATCTCTACTCTTCTCAAAACTGTTCTGGTTGAAAACTCTGTCTTGCAGAGCTCCCCGCATGCATTTGTTTCCATCTTGTCCAGCCTTGAAAACTCCGAGGGTGATGCTTTGCATCAGCAGTTGGTTTTCTTTGATAATTGTGTTTCGCGTGTCGCGAAAAAGCCCGTTCACTATCTGGATATGCTAGAGTCATTATCTGGGGATGTGTCTGAAACGGCTAGCGCCCTTGTTGCCGTTGTTGTTGAGCAATGGCCGTTTGTCGTCAAAAGCGGCGATGCATCCACAGAAGCTGCTGTTGGAGCTTGGATCGCAAGCCTTCTGGGTAATCTCAAACAAGCGGGCGAGAGCACAATAGTACTCAAGGCTGCTCGGGATTCATTGGTGGAAGCTACCGAGACCAAGAAAATCAGATCCCTTCTCAAGAAGTCTTTGAAAGAGGCGGAGGGTGCCGAAAATGAGGACAAGATGGATATCGACTCTGACTCGAAAACTCCCATTTCGTCCGACAAAACCCCTGCCGTTGATCTCGATGAGATCTTCGGTTTCCTCCCCACCGAGGGCACTACGCATAATGCTCTCCACAAATGGGAACGGGAGGACCTTGACGAAGCAGTCGACCAGGGCCACATTGCCGAGCTGATGCTTTGCTTATGTTCTCAGCACGAGGAAGTCCGAAGACAAGCCTTTTCCGGCATTATCCGCTTCATGTCCAAACTGAAGGAATCAAAGTATGGAGAATGGCGCACCGTTTTCACTCTCTCCGGAGAACTCCTCGAAACAGTCAACAAAATCGGCATGGAGAAACCTGTCCCATGGATCGTTGGCGAGTGCGCCGCGAACTGCTTAGCAGTTCTCACGGATCCCCTGCACAAGGTCTACGGCAAGGTCAACAAGTTCCTGCAGAAGGCACCAATGTGGGAAGTTGAGAAAATCCCAACATATTGGGTTGACAGAATCCTGCTTCACGAGCCTGAATTGGACGACGGATATTTCGACGAGATTGACTGGCTACTAAACCTGTTCATCAAAGCTCTCCGCACAGAGGCTGTAAGTTGTTATCCCTTATCATTCTGCCCCAAAATTACGATTGCTAATATATCAAATTTAGGATATGGAGGTCTACCGCCGAGCTAATGTCTTCGAACGTATTCTTTCCCTCTACCAGTCCCCATCCCTCGGCCCAGCAGCTCGTCGCAAAATCCTGCACATTGTCTACCGCGCCGCTCAGGTTGGAGGCAGCACTACCCTGATTACCCGTTCTGGTGTCATCAGCTGGATCCAGATCCAAGCTGCAGAGGCGAACGCGAAGGAGGCTGCTCTGCTCGCGGCGCTTGCGCGTGCTTTGTATGAGACTTGTGATCGGGAGCGTGTTGATGGATGGAGTAATGGAACTCTTGGCCGGGTCGTTGATGAAATCCACGTGCAGGTTTGAGGCATTGTACTTTTTGTAAAATATAAGAATGTTGGAATGCTGGGTTCATTGGCGTTACTTGCCTGGGCATACATGGAATTGGACGTTACAATACACTTTTGAGTGTGTTGCCATCCGCTTTTGCCATATATTGATCTCTCTTTTGCATTCAACTTCTTCAAAGCTGCTCCCCTCAAGTTCAAGCAATTCCTTGTCTAGCTTTAAATTCACGCAATCTTCCAAGAACACTGGCTCCATTCCATAGTTCTTCATCTCCTTCGCCACTTTTCTGCGGCATTCCTACCTGCTCCAATGCAAATGATGCGGCAACAGACCCGTAACAAGTCGCCTCGACTAAGTCACCTTGTGCTCGAAGGTATCCGACAGAGAAGCCTCCAAGAAATGCATTCCCAGCTCCAGTCGGATCAACCACCTTCGTAGTCGTCTCCTCTCCCATTCCAGCTATATAGAACGGAGGTAGCCAATTAAGGCCAATGTCGCGCGATTGAACGAGACAGCCATTTTCACCAGCTCGAATAACCACGGCTCCTTTCCCCGTCGGACCGACTCCGCTGGCTAAAAACTTCAAGGCCAATATCTCGATTCGGGAATTGTTGGAAGCATTTTCGAACTCTCCAAACAATGCAACCAGCTCTAAGTGATTTGGAGAGAAGACATCAACCAACGCTGCGGCCTCAAGACAAGCTTGGAGATTCTCCGGTTTGCAGGATAGAGGAGCCGGCTCCCAAATGATCAGAGGATGATACAGTATACCCGCCTGTTTTCGAAGAGCCAGAATGTGTGCAACACGCGTTTTCAACTCTTGCGGACTGGCAAGATAGTGGTAAACTTTCGATGCTAGCAAGGCAGCGCCTTGTAAGTTGTCTTCCTGGATTTCGAGAACTGGCGTGGTATATTTGAATGTTTTGGCTAGACAATGTGTCAGTTTCCATATGTTTCATGTGCTGATTTTGTCACGCTGAATTGAGGGATTCGCTATAAATGTGCCGAAGGGAAAACGAATGAATATAGCAAGGGAATTACATACGCCCAAAGGTGCTATCTTGATACTCCAATAATCCCCGAGTCGAAGGTTTATCTGATTCCTGTTCTATCACCAGTGTTGTATCCCAACTATGCAGTAGTTCTGCAATGGAGTCCGGGAAGTCATTTCCCACATGGACGGGCCAGGCTACAGAGCGACTTAGCGGAGAATGGAGAAATAGTCGAGCACCTAGCGTTGCTAGAGGCAATGATTATCAGGAAATCCGGTCTTGTAATTTTGCGGGTAGAACGAACCGTAGGCCCCAGACCCTCCTAGTACATTGGTAAGAGGTTTGCGGCTAGGAAAATGAATTTCGTCAAGCACCAGTAGGCCAAAGCTTGCGAAGGCGATCCCGGGGTCGTCCATGGAAATGCTCTGGGCTTATAGAATTGATGTGAAGTCTTTCCGGTGCCGAGCCATAGCGAAGCGGGGTGGATCATCTGCGCCTGAGTGCGGCAGCTACGGCAGTTTTGTGGGACCATCTGGACAATGTATTTCTTGAGACTTTTGGTTAATCAAATGTGTCTATTTATTTATCTATGTACTGTTACTGACTGAGCAAGAAATCTTGAACTGGCATCTCAAAGGACAGCTAGATGAAGTATCAGTATTCAGGCACAAGAAAATGATACATGTCCGCATCTTCGTACTTGGAGGAACTGTCATGACAGCTCATGGGTATAATGATCAGTTCGACGAGCATTGATGTGATCTTATCGACTTATGGTAGTAGCCCATCCATGGATCGATGTAGATTAACTATCTTATATCCGAGGAACAACACACGTGTCTAACCTTACTCTGGCGTCACTCGGAGACTTTGTGCTCGTGAAGATTTCACGGTCATGAAGACTAACTGGGAGCAGTTGTTGTGGCGAATGGTCAGACCTTGGCCAGCAATAGTGCTTGGCGCAGTTAAGATTGGCACTGATAGGTCTACCTAGCGCTAGAGAGCACAGTGCAGTCCAGCTCAGCCTTGTGGGCCCCTACAGTGTTCTTATTTTGGCGTTTTGCATCCTTACAGCCAACAGGAAAACAGTAAATCCCCACGTGAGAGGAGTGATAGCTGTGATTGTGGCAAACTTCCAATCCGAAATGAAGCTTCACAACCAAGTCGCAATCCTGCAACCCCGTTTCATCCAAATGCGATCCGAGGAATCCCAACAAAGAGAAACCAGACCAGGATGAGACGGTGAGATGCCTTTCCATGTCTCGCTCGGGTAGCCACGATACACACCTATAGTGTTACTTCTCGAAGTCAAAGAGGCCCGCGCGTTTAAAATGGTGAAGTCTCATAGGTATAGATGGGAGGAGACGACCGAACTAACATCACTGCTAGGCCGAAAATAGCTCGCCACATGGAAGAAAGCAGGGAATAATCCTCGGGCCCTATCTCGCAATAGGGGGATCTGGCGTGGTGCGCCGTCGGAACCCCGAACTATCCATGGATGCGCTTGCCAACTGGTGTATCAGGATTTGATCTTGCTGCTCCTATTGGATACAGACTGAGCTGGCTACCAAAGACATCAAGGAGGTAACATCCATCTCGGCTAAAATGCGCCAAGCTCAGCCCGTGGTCCCTGCAATTAAGCGTAAAACGGCTCATTCCGAAACCTTCTTAAATGACATCCCCACAAATTGTGTATGTACGCAACGCATCTCGCTATATCCATGTGATAGCTGGAATGTATTCTTCCCTCGCCCCCCTCCCTACTGCCTTGACAGACAAATTATTCCTAGAGAGATAAAACTTCTGCAGATGGAAAGCCTGGTAAGGCTGATGACATTTGAGTGCAGCCAAAAGCAATTGCAACCTTGCACGGCCTGAAGGGACCAAAGAGGAAGGAAGGGTCCGAGCTCGGGGATGTTATCATCTTAGTAGAAAATGCTATCATCCAGCCCAATCGTCTTTTCTTTCAGAAACCAACTAGGGTTCGTTGCACTTGTCAATACATTCCGGAAGAAAATGGGAATGTTCTATCGCTACAAGCGCGATGGCTCATTTTAAGGCTGCATGTTATCATGCGACCACCCCTATGGTCCGATAAGATCCCATTTCCTCCAATGTGGTTTTATAAAGAGATCTGCAGGACCTCCATGGATGGAATTCGCGGGCGAATATCACTGCGACGATCCCTAACTATTTTTGAGAACAGAGCACGCGTATGCTTTGTCGCCCCCGGCCATCATGTCCGAGTCGCCTATAGAGAAGAGTGAGGACTCCATTGCCAGCACAGAAGCCTTCGATGAAAAGAAGGGGGCTACTGTGCTTGCTGCCAAAACCGATTCATCCGAGGGCACACCCTCTTACGATGAAGGCGACGAAAATCCGGACGCAATTATCGTTACTGGTGCTGACGCGGCTATTCATCTGCTGCCTCTTCGAGATGACTTCGAAAATGTCTTGACGTTTCGAAGTATCGTGCTTGCCTCCGCGCTTGCATGTTTCCAGGCTGTGATGAATCAGATCTATCAGGTAAGTTCAAGTCTCATATCTCCGGCAGAGCTATAGAGTACTAACATCTTTGTCCATAGTACAAACCAACCTTGATCACAATTCAAGGAACATTCATTGTGCTCATCTCATATTTCATTGGGAATGCCTGGGCTAAATTTCTTCCCCGTGGCGATAAATTTGAAGCTCGATGGAGAGCGAAAGGCGGCCAGGGGAAACCACCTCTGTGGATTAAGGTGATGAAGTTTTTCAATAACGGGCCATGGAATTTGAAAGAACACTCTATCTGTGCTATCACTGCTACATCAGCGTCGACCGCTTCCGCCACCGCTACGGTGTTTGCAGCACAGGATCTCTTCTATAATATGCCCTTGAGCGCTGCGACTGTGATTTTAAGCACTATCTCCATTGGTCTGTTTGGCTACGGGCTCTGTGGAATCATGCGCCCTATCGCTGTCTGGCATACGGAGGCTGTTTACTGGAGTACTTTGCCTACCGTCAAGACTCTTCAGGGACTTCATTGGCAGCAAGTCAAGAACTCGAAACCGTTGAGATATTTCTGGTATGCTTTCACTGGCATGTCTATCTATGAGATTATTCCTGCCTACATCTTCCCGTGGTTGAACTCCGTTTCTATCCCGGTACGTGATATGTTCCATTATTGATCTTTTGGGTCTCTTCGAATCAACCCATCGAAGTAAGTTTTACTGACCTGAACTCTTATAGTGCCTAGCTGCCCAGAAGGCCACTGGTAATACCGCTGCCGTACTCACTAATGTTTTTGGTGGTGGTACCAACAATGAAGGCCTTGGTCTATTCTCGCTTTCATTTGACTGGCAATATGTGAGATGATGCCCTCTATAACCATGCTTCGGTCTAGGAGGTTATCTAACGATAGTAGCTCACATCTTTCCAAACCTCGCTTCCTCTCGCCCTACAAGTCCACCAGGCCTTGGGGATCGGCACTTGTTTCATCATCATGATCGGCATTTATTACGGCAACGGTTGGAATGCGAAATCGCTGCCATTCATGTCGACCAGACTCCTTACAACGAATGGCACCGCATACCCTTTGGACAGCGTGTTCCCCGGTGGTGTACTCGATGAGGGTGCGATGGCCGAGCACGGCTTACCGAGCCTCACTGGGACATTTGCATTCGCAATGTTCATGGCCAATGCTGCAATTGGCGCCTTGATTGTTCATTGCATCCTATTCTGGGGCAAAGATATCTGGAAGACCTATAAAAGTGCAAGAGAGGGCAGATTTGATGATCGTCATCATGTGCACATGGCCAAGCACTACAAGGAGACTCCGTGGTGGTGGTTTATAGTCGTACTTGTTGGCAGCTTCGTCATTGGAATCATTGTGACCACGACGCAGAACATCACCCTGCCGGTTTGGGCATACGTTGTTTCTCTGTTGATCGGATCAATTATTGCGCCTTTTGTGAGTGAATCTATCTTCGAAACTGACACTGGAGAAACACCGCTAATCATTATAGAGCACCATTCTTTACTCTCGCTACGGCAATGGTATTGCTACAAACAATCTGTCAAAGATGATCGCAGGACTGCTGCTTCCTGGACGCCCAGTCGGTAACATGTACTTCGCTGTTTGGTCGCATAACGTCATCGAAAATGCTGTGAATCTCTCTAATGATCTCAAAATGGGCGAATATCGTGAGTATCTCTCCGGCTCTGTCAAACAGACCTGGATAGAAGCTAACATCTCCAGTCAAAATTCCTCCCCGCGTCATGTTCCTGACACAACTCTATGGCACAATCATTGGTGCTTTCGTCAACTACGCTGTGATGATATCCATCGTGTCCGGAAACCGAGAGCTTCTTCGCGATGGTAACGGTAACTCGTCCTGGAGTGGTGCAACTATCCAAGCTTACAACACAAATGCCGCATCATGGGCTATGGCCCCGTATATCTACAAGATTGGCACTCCATACGGGGCTGTTCCCATCGGTATAGCCGTTGGTGCCGGAGTTGTGGTTGCCCACCGCATCTTCTACTACGTAAGTCACCTCAGAACGACATATCCAATTCCATCTCTACATCCTACATGAGACTGACAACCGTTCAACTCTCAGTTTGTTCCTAAAATTGGAAAGTTTGATGTTGCAGAAATCAACATGCCCCAGTTCATCCAATACGCCGGTTATATTCCCTACAACCAAAGCCAGACCTGTGTCCTCTTCACTTGGATCCTCAGCGGTTTCTACGTTCAGTACTACCTCCGAAACTACAAGCCACGGATCTTCAAGGACTACTCATATCTGATTGCAGGCGCCTTTGACGGCGCGAGTCTGACAGTCCTCTTCATCCTCTCATTTGCTGTTTTCGGGGCTGGTGGACCCGCGCACCCATTCCCGTCGTGGTGGGGAAATAACGAGAAGGGCAACTATGACTGGTGTCCAGTAGTAGAGTAAAGCAAGTGAGTCGCGAAGAAGTGGATTTTAAGGCTCAAGTCTTTAGCTTTGATTTATAGCAATGAAAGTAGTGTAAGCATTTCACCGATATGCGCAAGTCAGGTTTTGTAAGACCAAGTTATATACGAATAACCAAGACCGATGCATGGCCCATTGCAATTCGTCTTGCCCAATATAGCCACACTATTCGCCAACCAATCCCGCGTCACAAACAAGGGATCTGGACAATCTGAAGGTCGTGAAGAAGTCACCAAAGAAGACCCAATGTCCGCCATGCCATTAATGGTTTGCATAGATCTAGACTGCTATGATGTTCCACACTAATGGTGTGGCCGAAGCCAGCATGCTAGCAAGTTTTTCAACTGAATTTAGGGACGAACTTGTTGGATGTATTTTGCACTGTTAGTGATTGCATTTGCGTGTTGGATATCGGTGGTGTTCTTCGCCTTAGGATCCATAACCTCAGGAATGCATCTCTCTTAGGTGAGCGGTCGATTTATACGCGGTTTGCACTACATTGATTGCTACCACACTTGACTATGAAGCGCATTTTATATCAAGGAAGCAGGTGAATCTATATGTAGATGATATGCACTCTAAAGATCGCTTTGGCACTTCACTCATGAAATGTATCAGACCCGGGAGATTTGGAAGACTATCCGGTAGTATGGGTTTTGCAATTTCTAGATCGCCATGTCTTCTCAACTGCAGCACTAGACCGCGATAGTCGCTGCCTAGATAGCTTCCTCGATAGCTACTTCTCGCCATGCCCTGCAACTCAATTTCTTCAACAACCGACTTATATTCACCCATCCCATGCATCCTGCATTATCTTAGGTGTTCCAACGGTCAATGGCCCAGGCACTGACGATCTGCCTGTTCCGCCGCTGCACAGAGATTGACTGTATGATCCTGATGTCGGCATTCCCATCATGCTGCCATGTTAGGGCTTTACCGTCGCTTTGTCTAAACGTCGCCCAGATTTCTTCCGTGCATCTCCTGCCGCCGTTGCCTTGTTGTCTAGTACCCAGACATGCAGATGAAGTGCCGCGCCTTATATTACGGCGTATTTCCAGTGTCATAACGCAACATAGTGCTATGATGAAGCACCCCGCTACCGCATATATTGAGACATGTCTTTGTCATTTCGAGACTAAGCAGTATCGAGATATATTTCGACTCCGTCAACACCTACATGTGTTTACAGCATTCGACGTGGACCATACTAATGAGGTCTCGCCAAGCATCATCATTTTATGCATCCCAATGATATTCTGGCTCTCTCGAAGACAACTTTGCTTTCCGAGATCTTACCAACCTTTGAACAGAACTGGGATACACGCATAAAGTGTAGCTTTACTATTGCCACCGGTTCCGACAACAGACTAGCATCCGATATGCACATGATGAGGGTATTCCTTGCATCGGGAATACTTTTGACTCCTCTTCTTGTTGCACAAAATGTGCAGCACTGCTCATGCCGTATTTGTGATTCAGTGGACTTGGAAGCAAATAGGCAATCGGATCATATATATCTTGTCCTCTTCATCCGATTCATGGTACTTAGCTGTGGCCTGGCCTAGATATTGGGTTGTCATCGCCTACCACCTGAGACCCGACTTATCGCCTTCGAATATGAAGCGCAGAAGCGACCGACTTATATCTCAAAGCTATTGGAGATTGCTTTACATCTCGGATATTATGCTCACCGAATTAAAAATCGGACATTGGAAACAGAGAGGGAATCGGCGATCTAATCGCATACACTTCGCAGTACGACAGATCGCTGCTAACCCTCAAGTATTGACGACCTTGGAAGTTCAAAACACGACATAAGCGATCGCTCTTACACCCGCTGGTTAATGCAAACAAAATCGGCGATCAACGTTTGCATACTTCTTGCCAACAGCCGTCGTTGATGATCGTCACCGACAGTCAACCGGCGAGTGCTGGGCAAGCTTGGCTCCCGAGACTCCGCCAAGATTGTCACCACTATCGCCACAAAGTGGCTTGTGTGCTTTCAACTCCTCATTCAACCTCTTCTCCACGATCACCAATCCAATTGCCTACCTTCCATTGCACCATCCTGTTTCTAACATATTTCCACACCTTCGCCCTATATTCTCCAAATCTTTCGTGCAGTTTCGTTTTCTACTCAATCAATGAACACATCGTTATTGTGAAGAACACCATACGCACAAATTCACAGCCCGAGCCGCCATGGCGCGACGGTATGAGATCGACGAGCTATTATGGCTCCGCGGCTCGCCCCTCGTCGCTAAGCCTCCCGGACTGCCACCGATTGAAGAATGGATGTATGTTAACTCGACACTCCATATTCGTCGGATTGCCCGCACTGTCAACCTGAACTGACCGCACCTTCTAAGGCCTCAACCTGACCCAACCACCACACAACGCAAAACCCATACTACCCGTGATACGAACAACCCCAACCCGTCTGAAACTACTACAAACAGAAGGCCAAGCTTTTTCGAACCCAAACATATCGCCCGGAATTCCAACTCAGGTATAGTAATCTCCCTTGTATTATCAAGCATCATGAGCAACCCGGAGGGGCCGAACTTGCTGACCAAGACCACCTATATCTTTAGAGGACATTGTGCTAGGTCCCCCGAAAACTGCTTTCGCCTCATCTCGTATCGGCGGAAAAGGCTCATTCGATCTGACAGACCGACCAGCTCGCCCAAACGAATCGGATGAAACGAAGAACGACCGATTCAATTTCAGGGATAAGTTTTTCAAGGACCGCGATGCCCAGGACAATGAATCAGAGCGACGTGATACCAAGCCTGGGCCACTAGCTGGCCGTCGGGGCGAGAGAGAAGATTGGAATGCCGGGCGCCCGCGTCGCACATTTGGCCCCGAGGAGCAGGAGCGCAAGCCTAGACGAAACGGGGAGTTCGATAGGTGGGAAAACAAAGAAGGTCCCCGCGATCCCAACGCTGAACGAGCTATCCGTGATAAAGATGGCCGGTTCCCCATCCGGAAAGAAGGACAGCCCCCGCGATCCAAGTACGAAGGAAGCTGGTTCCGCGATGAACATGCTGCCCGAGAGGGGGGTGATGCTGATGAGGATAAACCGCCTCTGCGCAACCGAGAATGGCGCCAAAATCAAACCCGACTTGGCACCGAGCGTGAGTGGAACCGCGGTGCCAAATTTGAACAGGAACCCGAATGGTTGGATGCCAATGAGCGAGACGAACCACGACGAGCGCACACCCAGGAAGACTTTGAGCGCTGGAAAGAGCGCATGAAGGCTGGATCCGGGTCGTCCACGCAAGGCCCAGCGCATGCCGAGGAGAAGAAAGAGGCACCAGCTGAAGCGCAAAAGCCAGAGGTCCGCCGAACTGACGGCGAGATCTTCAGCAATTCCGGTGCCCAGTTCATATCGGACAATTCGATGGAACGTTTCTTCGGTCTCTTGGGTGACCCCAAAGCTCAGCCTCAGTCTCCAGAGGTCAGCACCCCTGTCGCTGCCGAATCAACCCCCAAGAAGGATCCCTTCCCTTTCCCTGGAAAGCCAGGAAAGTCGTCGCGTTTCGCGGGCCTGTTCAGCCCCATGCCAGACAGCCCTGCCAGAGAGCCTGAGCCGATGCCTTTCTTCAATGCCATGTTTCCGCAACCGCAACCCCAACAGCAACAACCCCAACAGCAACAACCCCAGCCGGCGGTACCTGAGGGTATGCCTTTCCTCTCCCATAATGCGGATCAAGCAGGTTTCCAGCGCATCATGGAGATGCTTGGCGGGCAGCGGTCGCAAAATTCTACACCTCATGAGGCAGGTTTGCCCCAGCAGCAGCGTAGTTCCTCCATTTTGCACGCTGAGCAGCAGCACGCCGCCCGATCACTATCATCTCCTTCCAGGGAACTCCCTGGCCGAGCTGACTACATGGGGCCGGGCCCCGAGAGTCCTATGGTTCAGGGCGGGGGTAAAGATCCGCAAGCGCTCGAGAGGGCACACTTGCTCCGTTTGATGCAACAAGTCCGAGTCGGCCCACCCTCTGTGGGAAATCCACCCCAGCACTCTTCGGGCATTGCCCCTCCTCCAGGCTTAATGCCAGAGGGGATGCCACGTCCTCCGCCAGGGCTTTCTGGCCAAAAGACACCGGCTTTTCTTGATGACCCGGCAATTGCCAACATGCAGCGACCGGATAGCGAGCAGCTCCGCCGCCGACCTGCAAATGGCCCGCCAATGGGATACTTTGACGATATGCCATTCCCTCAGGGCAACCAAGGCCCTATGACCCCGGGCGGTCCTATTACCCCCGGTGGCTCCCGGGCTCAAGGTCCGAGTCTGCCCCCTATGCCTCTTCAGCGACCCCCAGGCTTGGAGCATCTGCCTCCCCCCGGATGGACTGGCCAGCCTGTTCCGCAGCAGGGCAATGTGCCTAGCCCTATGGGCCCTCCCCCTGGAATTCCCGCCCCAGGTCGCGGCATGAACCCCAACTTTCCTCCTGGCATGCTTCCTATGCCCGGCAATGCGCCTCCAATGAATGAGCGCCAGGCCTTCCCTCGTGGCCTGCCTCCGGGCATGATGCCTCCTGGATATATGAATGGCCCCCCTCCCGGATTCCCCCCTATGCAGCCCAATCCCGAAGCGATGCTGCGACTTGGTCCCGGTGCCCAGGGGCCTTTCGGACCGGGCAACCCTGGCCCACAGGGCCCTCCCCCTTCGTCTCACCACCTGCTGGAGATGTTCGGCCAGCCCGGCGGCGTTGACCCCCGTGGCGGCATGGTTGGACCTGGCCAGTTCAGGTAAATGGAACACCATGGAAAACGCAACCCTATCGTCCCATTTAAACTTGCACACAATTTACCGCTGCTCAATGACCATTTATGATTATTTACGCAAGCTTGGTGAAGCTGATGTACAGGCAGGGGGGTCATGATCTTCGTTTTCATATTTCCATACAGATCGCATGACAACTTCGTATTTCCCCTTGAGAGAACTATACCCAGCTTTTTCTTATTTCAAGTTTTCTTCCTCTTCCTCGATGTACTTGCCCATGCCTCTTTCCGCACAATGAAGTCCGTGTTTGATGGCTGCCCTCTTCTCTGCGTTTGAGCCTTTGCTGCGTTGGCCTTGGCTTCTCTGGTGTGGTTACGCTACATCTTTTACCGGGCTTTCCCTTCTCCCCATCATCCCTCCCCCTGGTATTCTGAAATCTCTCAAGGGGCTATATGTCCTTACTGCGTTCCCTGGTGCTGGTGCAGACGAGTCCAACTGGGACTCGAGAATAAGCTTTGATCACGTGGTGAATGCGTGGATTTGATCTATGGTGCTTTTGGGTCCCTGCTCTATATACAATAGTTGCTGGTAGATCCATACTTCGACTCCGTAGATGGCCGCTCAGCTTTAATCTACTCATTACGTGGTTGAGATTCTGAGAATCTGTAGAATTTGTAAATGTATACACTTTTTTCAAAGCCTTGTCACTTCCAAGGTTTGATGCTAGTTCACTGACAAGACCAAAGCGAACTAGTTAGTTACCTAGGTTTCCCTACATATATTAGTAGATCTGTCCGATAGGTTGACACTTCCCCTATCTCCTAGCTAAGCACGCCTGTATGGATGCTTGCATTTGGTCTATTTTTTCTTTTCTTCCATGGCAGCGGTTCCAATGGGTCTTTACTGGGTGTTTGGCACAACTAGTACGCTTGGGTCTTGCTCTCTCGCTCTCTTTTTGTACGGGCCATGGTACTTGGTCTCTTTGAAGGACAAATGTGTGTAGATTGTGCGAACAGCTTTCTTTATTCACAGGGAGACAGCTAGAAGTGTAGATAATTGTCCAATCTGAGATGTCAGGTACTGTTTGTATGAGCTCACCATACAAAAGGTACTTCAGCATGAATTATCTCCTCATCAAGTCCTCTTGGCCCCCCAGATAGTAAAGGGAAATCATTCTGTATTCGTATATACTTTGAAGAGGGTCATTCTATTTTATATGAATATAAAAGGTGATTGTAATAGGGTTGTTTCCACCTCCAGTTCTGGGACAACAGAAAAGCGGTAAGAAAGACGGGGAGTAAAAAACCCGAGGAATCCGGCAGATCGGCGGTATACTCATCCCGTGACTGACCAGTTCCCTAAGCTACATGTAAATGGGTGTAGCAATCAGACAGTAGTATGAACAGCCTTATTTTCCTCTTTACTACCACCGGGGTTGCATATCATGCCGAAAGGTATCTAATCTGAGAAGACTCACTCATAGTGTGAACTTGAATGGTGCGACAGACCCAATCTCGCGAATCATCAAACAGCGCTCTCCGTGAATTTGGCGAGGCCGTATTGTTAAGCAGAATGGAGAACTGGTCATAGGCTACCATCTGAACTGTTGCAATTTGAGACCAAAATTAAAATGGAGTGAGGTAGTTTGAGATGCATCACCTCTGGTTTAACATCTTCACTGTTCACAATCCCGCTGAAATTAGGATGTATCACGTGGACGCACGTGATAATTCTTGCCCGCATTGCAGCGTCGAACTATGAGATCTACAAAGCCAGAACGAGCGCCATTTCTCATCACCGCCACGAAAGGAACTCGCTGGCAATTAGCATTTTCCAAACGGCTAAGTCTCCAAGAAGTCATCCAGGAGCCCAAGGGGGTGATCCAGGCTCACCGGCGCCCACGCAGGCTCGCCCGGCATATGGGGTCCATCCCCCCGGGGCGGCGGCACCGCCGCGAAAGGGACTCGCTGGCAAGGGTTAGCAGCTGCACGTGTTATAGCTTGCCCGTAGTGCAGCGTTGGTACATAGGATTCAATGCTAGAACAAGCGCCAGGCCTTGTCACGGCCGCGAATGGAGTTTGTCGGGACGGAAGGATCATATAAACGTGGTATTGGGTGCCCGTGTTGCTCTGAGCTACATGTGATAATGCTAAATATGCCTGGTCACAGCCACGAGGTAGAGGTCAACCATTGGCAAGAAGACCGCAGATACTCAATTGACAGCGTACTTCATGTAGCTTGCGTCGTATACTATATGTACCCGTCTCTCGTTTTGCTGGCGTTTAATTCAGTAGTATAGACGACGTTCGCGGCCGTTAATTCCATATATCAATCGATTGAGACCCATTCCCTTTTCACAATTGTTTTCATCGCATCGTCGGAGCTAACGAGAGTGAACACTTATTGAACGATTTCAGCAAACGAGATCTGCTCTTCTTCAAGCGCCGTCTCCTCTCCCATTTCCCGCTTTCATTTCTTTCACCTAGTTATCCCCGCCTTTACAATCGCTTGATTTTGTTTCAAAATCAAGTCCGTCCCGTGTTTTCTGTCTGTCTGTCCGTCAAGGTAAGTCCGCGGCCCAGAGCCGAGTCATCCATCCAACTATCCTTTGGTCTGATGCTTGCATTGCGAGACCACAGCCGAAGCTCGAGTTGGATGCTGGAGAGCCCCAATTCCCTTCATGCCCACAGATACTAATACAAATATTCTTGATAGGTACGTCTTTGGATCAAAATTCGATAATATAGGCACAATAGGTTGAGGGAATTTGAAATATCGAGGCTGGCGTGGCTCGTGAACACTGACGCTGAAAGTGTGCGCGTTTAGGCGACAAAATGAACTTGAAGATGCTTGTCGCCGGCCACCTTCGAGGGGCCGACGACGACATTGTAAGTTGTCTGCCCTGGTGTCCTCCCATGCCTATTCATCTGATCCCCCCTATATCTGACAAGCGCTTCCATAATCTTAGGTTGCCGGCAGTCCTGGAGATCCTCTTGGACCACCCGTCCCCGAAATCTTAGGTCCTGTCGACAACGTTTCGCAATTCATTGAGCTTGGTATTCCTGTCGAAATCCCCCCGCCTCTTGTCATAGATCTTCGCAACACCGCTAGTACTACCTCTGAAGGCAGTACTACTGCCACCGAAGACTCTTCTACCACCGAAGTCTCTCCTCCTCACTGGCCCGAATACGAGGATTACTGGTGGGGTGCTGAAACTCCGGACCATATACCTAGTGGTATTCAAACACCCGGTAAGTATGCTCCAACATATTATTTGACTTTGCTGCTTTTGCTCCCAAGTCACCCCTAAGTCAGACTCAAACATCTCACACTCTGATTCTAGCAAACTCTCCACTCTCCAGAAGTCTAACCCCCCCACCCGACTCACCTCCAAGTCCAGTTGAAGGCGGAAGCCCCGCTAGTGAGGAATCAGAAGTGAGTATTGATATGCTGCCGTCTGACATGGGCTGCAATTTCTCGCGCGCCGCGCGTGCAAGTCAAGGTGAATTCCGACTCCCCACAAGTGAGGACACAAGCGAGGAATCTGATGTCAGTATGGATATGTCGTCCGGGTCTGACATGTCTAAACACAACACTCCACACGTCCCACCTTCAACCCCAGGTGAAAACCGAGTCCCCAGCAGTGAGGGATCTGAAGTCAGTATGGATATCTCGTCCGGCTCTGACATGTCTAAACACAACACCCAACACGTCGCAACTTCAACCCCAGGTGAAAACCGAGTCCCCAGCAGTGAGGGATCTGAAGTCAGTATGGATATCTCGTCGTCTGATATGCCTGGACGGACCACCTCTCGCGTCGCACCTGATGAAATTCGAGTCCCCAGCAGTGAGGGATTCGAGGTTAGTATGGATATCTCGTCGTCTGATATTCCTGGACGCACCACCGCGCACGTCACGCCTCCAAGACACGATGAAGAGCGAGTCCCAACCAATCGCAGTCCCTTCAGTGGTGAACCACAATCCGCGAGTATGCATACCTCGTTGTCTAACATGCCTGGACGCAACACTTGGCGCATCTCACCTTCAAGGGCAGGTGAAGACCGACGTTCTTTCCGAGTCTGGACACGCGCATCAAACTCTATCTCCGAGGGGCCTTTCCAAATCTACGAGGACCCTCCTGACCGTGAAGAGCCAACGATCGAGCCAGTGGAACCTGACTACCAAATCAACAACCAAGAGAATGAACCTCCATTTTCTGACTATGGTGGCTCTGATGAAGAGAACGTGTCCCCTGCTACGATCGCCCCTCATCTCAATCCCATCGACGCCTTTGGCCTACCACTGAACCCTCCCGTCCTCGAATTCAACCAGCAACGTGGCGACTATGCTGCAGATGAAGACTGGCCCACTGTCAATGGCCGACGGGTGCTGGGAACGCTCTGGGTCGACCCGACCCAGGAGGATGATTATGATCTGACTATAGATGATCAGATTATTCCGACTGGGCGGCTTGGACTAGGACGCCGCCGTGAGCGCTCCTCCCCCTACCAGCGTCCACGTGAGCCCGCGGCTCAGACTCCCTTCACTCGTCGTGCCGGTGCTCGTCATGCCGGTGTCCGTCGTACCGGTGTTCGTCGCGCCCTCGACTTCAACAGCCAGGAGGTCCGCGAGGACACTCCTGATGTTGAAGACGAGGCGGGGAATGACGCCGGTGATGAGGCGGGGGATGACCAGGACGAGGAGACCGAGGATCTCTAGTGGATCCGGCGTTGTCACTCCGTTGTTTTTTTTTTCTTTTTCTTCTCACTGGGATCGTTCGCGATCCAACCCTTGGAGGGGGGGAAATCCCTCCATGTATGCAATGGACAGCTCAGGTCCTCTTTGCTCTCAGATCTGTTTCAGATCTGAGAGTGTTGTTGTGTGATATCGAGGTAGGACTGACATAGTCCTACCTCTGTCTGTGTGTGATTAGCTTCTCTTCGCTCTAGTAATGTAAGAGTAGTCTTTTGAGCTCTTTGTTTTCTTTTTTAGGCCATGTAATTGCTCGACCCTTTCTCATGCTTGTGAACATTGAAAGGAATCGTACGGAAGGTCCACAACAACACTAACAGAATTCTAAGATACATAACATTATGTATGTCCTAGGTAAGCCGCCACTCATCATACGTTATGTACGGACCAGGACTACTAGTCTGGGCTCCTGGGTCTCTTGATTCTTTTTTACCTACATAGTGCCGCTTGCGATCTGTGCCAGTATCTCCTGGAAAACATGGGCATCAATTAAAATAAAAGACAAGAGTCAAGAAGGATGAGGGAGACGAACCGCAATCTAGTGAAGAGGGGAACGCTCAAAGGCTGTATGCTCTAAGGCATACGGGTCGATTCAGCACTTGCCACCTAGCATAGCATCGCACTAAAGGTCCGAAGAAGAGGGGAGCTTGCGCTCAGGAAGTAAATTCGGAGAGGTGTGAGAGTGTATTGTCTAAATTGTCACTATCTGAGCCCTTTTATCTCCTGACATCCGGAATGCTGACGCAGGGAAAGGCCAGGGCAAGTCTCACGGTAGACTGTAGGGGACCTCGAGCGTAGCTCCCCACTACACTAGGTACTGTTGCTCCTGACATAGGATGACGGACACCTGAGGCAAAAGCCGCATATTTTGATGCCTAAGGCAAATTAGGGCCTCGTGCATCGACGCCTCAGGCATATATTGACACATGACCGAAGACATGTGACAAACTGGTCAGTTCTAACTTTGTCCCATGACATTAAGGTGGCCTTCACAGCCCTACCTCTCTGTCTGTGTACGATTAGCTTCATTCTACTCTTTGTTGAAGTTAACCACCACGAAGTCTGAGGACACTCCTGAGGCTGGTGACAAGGCGGACGACGAGGTTGATGACGACGATGACGAGGGGATGAGAGAACATCTCTAAGATGAGACCTTGCGTCTCTTGGATCTCCTTTTATCTGGGATCGTTCACCATTTAACCGGGGGATTTACCTCCTTTGCGAATGAGGTTTCTTTCTTTCAGTTTTGACATAGATCTGGCCTAGGTCCGAGACAATTGTCATTTGACATTAAGGCGGCCTTCACAGACCCACCACTCTGTTTATGTCAACTTGGCTTTCTTCTACTATTCCTTGAAGTCAACCACCAGGATGTCAGTGAGGACACTCCTAAGGTCAGTGGCGAGGCCGAGGACGAGGCCGACGACCAGGAGATGAACGAGGATCTCTAATCTGAGACCCTGAAGCTCTCGAACCTCTTTTTATCAGGGATCGTTCGCCATCCGACAGGGAGTGCTTCCTCCAATGCGAGTGTCGTCTCTTTCTCTCACATCTGATCTGGACGAGAGAGTGTTGTGACGGGACATTGACACTCCCACCTCGCTGTATGATCAGCTCTCTCCTACTCTTCATGGCTTTGAACACCTGGGACGTCAACATGAACGCCTCAGGCGTTTCGTGTCTCCGTACGATGACGAAACCAGCAGCGTCAAAAACGTTACGGATCCCCGGGTCCCTTCTACAATTTCCGCCTTGCAGCTGCGCAGGGATCGCATTGCTATCCCACAGATACTCGACCATATCAAGGCCAATCACTGAATACATAGCTAGTAACTCATTTGGCCAACCCGCGGCGTTGCAATCGCTTGATTTTGTTTCGAAATCAAGTCTGTCCCGTGTCTTCTATCTGTCTGTACGTTAAGGTAAGTCCGCTGCAAAGAAGCGGGTCATCCCTCGAGCTATCCTTTGGTCTGATGCTTGCATTGCGAGACAATAGCCAAAGCTCGGGTTGGATGCTGGAGAGTGCCAATTCCCCTTCATGTCCACAGATACTAATACAAATATTCTTGCTAGGTACGTCTTTGGTTCAAAATTCGATAATATAGACAGGATGGGTTGAGGAAATTTGGAATATCGAGGCTAGCGTGTGCTACGGACTGAAAGTCTGGGGAAGCAAAAGGTTTCAGTCCGTAGCAGTTGGTAGCATGTCCACGTTCGTTTCCAGTGATTTCTGACCTCTGCAACTTGTTTCCTATCTATACTCATCGCCCCAACGGTTGGCTGCCACCGTTGCTGCGAGGACTAACAGCTGGTTACCGCTGTTAAGCCGTCACAAAACCCCTCCGCGCCCCAACGGTTGGTTACCACCGTTGCTGCAGGTCCAACAGCTGGTTGCCGCTGTTGATCCGTACCCCCACCACCAAACCAGATGACACTGGACGTGGACTGGGAAAGAAGACAAAGGGCAATCACGCTTGCCCACGAGCTGCGAGAGTACTGCGCGGACAGTACCAGACCGCATCAGCACGTCGTCACCGCGGAGGCCCGACACTACCAGCATTATCTCATTGAGAATCACCCACCGCCGGTCCTGGTCACCTACCCAGGCACGGTCTACCGTTTCCCGCCCGACTGGGGACTCGATAGGCCCGGCCCCCTGCGTACGGCTGTCAGGGACTTCCTTCGCCTGTGCAGACGCATCCAGCTACCCAATCCACTCGATCCAGTTGCAACCGGCCCACCCACAACCGACCCACCTGCAATCGACCCACCTGCAATAAGCACATCTGCGGCTGCTACGGACTGACAGTCTGGGGAAGCAAAAGGTTTCAGTCCGTAGCAGCGTGGCTTGTGAATACCGGCGCTGATGGTGTGCGTGATTAGGGCGACAATATGTCGGACAAGGCCCCGGAAATCGACCCACTGAAAAGGGGTTCCAGTCATGGACCTGACGCTAAAGACCTCGAAGAAGATCTCAAACCCAACCGGTAGTGTTTCCTTAAAAGCCTAGGGGAAGATGAAGATGATCATATTATCTACCTACTGCATAGTCGTCACGTTGCCGGTCGAATTCGACGCTGGCTAAAGGACAACCAGGCACCTGACTATGACTAATACCAGTGCTTGGTGGGTGACATCTGCCGCACCCAAAATCGTGTCCGACCTCGGGCACGCGTACATGAATGTAAAAGAATAAAGCAGTAAAAAAGAGGAAAAGGGGGCGCCAATGCAACAGTCTCTCAGCCGGGCCCTCTGGCGGCACACTCCGCGAGGTGGACCGGGACAGACGCCGCGTTGCCGCTGGTCCCTCAGGTTTTGGCAGCTGCAGACGTTTGTAAACCTTTGCCAACGCTCGTCTGAGCGGATCGGTCAGCGGTCGCTCTCGCTGCATGGAATGGAACACTTTGTACTGCAGAGCGTAAGCGCTTTCTTTAGTTTGCAAGTCGGCAATCTGAGCAATGATCCGTTGTGCTATATCTGAGTTCAGCTCTTCGCGTGCGTCGTGAATCTCGTCACCTGCTGCTGCTAAGGCATCCAGAGCGTCGCAATTGGTGATGACTTTGTCATCCCAGTCGTCCAGAGCATCTCTGATGCTTGCCGTTGGAATTTTAGGTCGTTTCGTCTGCCGAACAGCATGATACTCGGCCGCTCTCTCAAGCGCGAGACGATTCGCTTCGTCGAATCCGTCAGGCATCGATACTTTGTCTGTCGACATGGGCGTAGATGCATTAGTTAACTATTTTGGCAATGGCGAATGGAACAACGAGGACAGGATCGATTCTGGCTTCCGTGCTGAAGTAGTACAGAGGAAGGCAAAATTGCGGTTCGTCCGCTGCTTTATCGCCGTGAGGTTTCTCTGGGGAAGCAGGCAGGCATAGTGGTCTCTATCGGCAACTTAGCCTGCCGGCGTAGGAAATCCTTGGCTGCTTTCCTAAGTGGGCGTTTGGACTCTAGCCCCCAATCGAGCGGATACGCCGAGTCATGGCCGGCCCTTCGCAACGATCGGTTAAGAATCTGATGCGCGAGAGAAGAGTGGGGTTGACCTCCTCTCTGTGTGGGGAGTCGATGGCGTGGTAGCTGTGCAGCTGGTATGCTATGTCGATACACCTTGTCAGCCGGGACTGCAGCACCGCCGCGTCGGTTGACATCGGCTTCCAGGACCCACCGAAGTCAGGCACCGATCGTCTAGGTGAAAATGTATTACAGAACGGATCGTTCTGATGCCGTGGGGCGACTCGCTCTCCAGGCGGGTTGAGGTGGTCAGGTGTCGCCTCGCCTACCTAAAAAAATATGAAAAAACAAAAAACTTTACGACTTTCGATGGATCGTAACCAGAGACATGCTACCAGTTGTTGCCTCGAAAGCCTAGGGGAAGATGAAGATGATCATATTATCTACCTATGATGCTGGCTAAAAATGGTAGAATTTGCCCTTGTAAAAAAGACAGTCCGAAAGACCTTGAAAATAACCTTAAAAATAAGCTTAAGAAATGACCCCGAAACTAACCCCGAAAGTGACCCCGAAAGAGACCTCGAAAAAGACTCCGACATCTACACCGAAGGTATACCGGAATATAGATAATCCGCCGCCTTTTCTACTCTAGTTTTCACATAGTATAAAGGAAGCAACTCTACATACATGAAAAAGAGGTCTACGATCTCTCTTTTTGAGCCCCATGTTGACCGGCAAAAAGCGGGCGTCATATTTCATACCTAAAATGATAATAATAATAACGTCTGAAATTACATCCCCTGACGCCCGTGCCATTGTCATATCGTCCCCCAGTTGTAAAGTCTCCTATTTTCCGTGACCACCCTGTAGGCCATAAATTAAGGCCCTAACTCTTAGGGTTACCAAATATCTTGCCCTTCGCTCTGCCTTTGAGCCGTGACGTACTCTTAGGTGCTGCCTTCCCCGTATCCTTTTCTTCTGCGCTTGTCTCTAGTGTTGCTGCGGGTCTATCCTCGCCGTCGAGATTCACGCGGAATCCATCAATCTCATCGTAGCTAACTTCACCAAACATTTTCAGCAGTTCCTCAAGTGTGCTTCGCTCCGTGAGCACCTTCAGACTCATGACTTGGCAGATTTCTTGGGCCTTGTTCTTCTGCGTAGTGTTCATCCAGTCATCAACGGAGTTATTGATGACAAGCATAATGCAGTGGACATCTCGTTCTTGACCAAGACGCCAAAGACGGAAGAATGCCTGTTTGTCTCGTGAGAAATGCTATGTTCAACTTTTGCGTCGTATATATCGACCTACCTGGTCTTGAACAGCCTCGTTCCACCACAGGTCAACCAGTATGCACTTATTGGCCACCGAGAAGTCGAGTCCCAGGCCACCTGTTTTGATAGAGGCGACCATGATCTTGGTCTCATGGTCCTTCTGGAAGCTCTCGAGTTGGGTCTCACGCGCTTTGTTGGGCATTTGACCGGTAATCTAGTTATCTCATGTTAGAGTAGAGTTCAGTTTGCGCCTAACTTTGCCAGGTACTTACCCTGGAGTATTTCCACCCATTTTGTTCGCATAGGTACCGCAGGATTTTGGCACTGTTGATGTATTGAGTGAAAATCACAACTTTGGCAGTACTGTCCTCTTCAAACCACTGCTTGATCTGCTCCCTGAGCACGTCAAACTTGGCACCAGGCATGGATTTGCCGAACTCGGTTATCCAGTCGGCGTCGTCGCCATCTCCTTTCGTATGCGAAACTTCCTCTTCGCTGTGACTCGCTGACTCATCGTTACCACTGTCTCTGTCGCACTCATCTTCGCTGGCGTCGTTGTCATCAAATGAGATAGAGGTGGACATCCACTCCGTAAAAGTCCCAAACGTCCCTCCTCTTCTGCGTTTGTTAGGCGCAGCTCTATCCGGGGATGCTGGCCGCTTCGGCTGGCCCGCCGGTTCGAGAGAGGAAGTCCCAATAGTCTGCGGATCAGACACCTCCGTGTTGTCATCGTAGAGTCCATAGAATGCAGCCTCTTCGATAATCATGTGGCACGATCCGCAATACCGATCCATACCCTCGGTATTCCCTTGTCCGTCATCCAGTGAGTCAAAGCATTCTTCACAGAAAAGATGGCTGCAGGACGTGATGATAGCCCTCGTAGGAAGCCCTTCACAACTAGCACAGTACCAGGCGCGGCGGTCACTTGCATAGCATTCGCCTCGACTCATTAGCTCTTCGGTGGTTTTTCTGAATCTTTTGATCAGCTTCTTGCAGTTGCCCGGTGGCCGTGGTCGAATGCTTCTGCGTTCCATCGGGGCATTCAAAGGAGGCATCGGCATCCTGGTTCGGTATTTGCCAGTAATGCAGCACTTGGCAATCCTGCTTGAAGGGGACGGTTCCCCTGTCTCGGTTTCCTCCCTCAAATAGCCCTTCAGCTGCGAAACGAGTCGGCTGTTGTCATTGCAAACACGCTTAAGATAATCTTCTGCTGTGAGTGGATGACTGGCAAACATCTGAAGCTTTAAAATCATTGTCAAGATGCACTTGGTTTGCTTTTTCTTGTCGGTTTCTGTATCTTATGTGAGTTTCCAGTCCAATGGAAATGGATGTTTTGTGCATTACCATTGACTTGTTTCAGGAACCGCTCGCTAATTGCGTGATAGATTGCCCTCTCGGCAGGATAAAAGTCAATGTGCTTCGCCTGCATGTTGAATTTCTTCATCTGTATAAATGGCTGATTCAAAAACCGACTTTCATGTGTTTTGCGATGAATGACGGCGCGGAGAACATTGATCAAACGATTTTTAGCACCATCAGTCCCCTAAAATGGTATTTTATGGTCAGACTGATATTCTCTCAAAAGCCCTACACAGTACTTACATCGTGAAAATTGTGCGCAAACACGTGGTAGGGGTAAGAGTTTGGCACGCCGATGAATGCGAAAAGAGGGTAGAGTTCTTCAATGCAGCTGTGGTTCAATTCCCGGTCAGATTGTTTTGGCAGTTATAGACAAGGAAAAGCTGCTCTTACTTATGCAACGGTGTTCCGGTTAACGCCCATTTGAAATTTCCAGTCAATGCCCGAACCGCTATCGACGTTCTGGTCTTTCTGTTCCGGATGATATGTGCTTCTGCAAAGTGTTACTATCTTCACTCTCGTCGAGTCCCGTTTGGACCGGAATGTACTTACCATCTAAAACGATTCTGTGCCAGTGAATTTGATGAAAGACACCTGCCTTATCCTCGTAGTACCTCTCCCACCACAGTTCGATAGGATCCTCGAGATCAGCAGGTGGTGTTATCACCGGATAGGAGGCACAAATCTCCTGGTAAGTTGTTACCCTGGCAATTCATCAGTAATTGTAAGAAGTCCCTGCAGTCATAGACGGTATCTTACACGATATCTTGCTGTTTTAGGAAGCGGACGAGGTCATCGGTCTCAACATGGGCACCGGAGTGATAGGCCACAACGCTCCCAATTGCACCAGGCATGCAATGCTTGCGTATTTGTCCTAACCTGTAGACACAATTAGCCTCAGTCAGCAAACTTGTGTATGTTTACAGAGGGTCCGATACCAGGTGAGCATCAAGCTTCTTGGAGCAACAATCAAGGTCGGGCCTTCTGGCTTATTTGGCACTCGTCGGTTCAGGATACACGCTGTAATGCGTTAGCCTTATAAGCACGAAATCTTTTAATCTTTCGGGCTTACCCAAAGTTGATAATGTCTTGCCAAATCCCATCACATCACAAAGTAAGCCACCATCTGGTTTCCCCTCGCAGGTCTCACGTTTGCACTATATTGATTGATCAGTGAATCTCGGACTTAGAACAAGGGATTTGCTCATACCATCCAGGCCGCAGCAAGGATCTAGATTCTGTCAGAAACTTGATTCAATATCGGTAATACGGGTTTGGGACACGAACTTGGTTCACCATCAAGGGTGTTTCCAATCCTCTGACTTTCCATTTTCCCTTTTCATCTCTCCGTGCAGAAGGATTGAAAGTCTTTGTTGCTTCATCCAGGATACTAATTTCTTCGCGCCTCTCACGTTTGTCATGTTTGTCCTTGGTGGGAATATTGGCAAGCATCTCTCTGAAAGCCTTTTGCTTATTCTTCTCAGTTGACACGAAACCGGGAGGTAACGGATCCTTGCCACTTTTGCTAGCACTGGTGTTTTCGAAGATGCTTCGAATTTCTTTGTTCGACAACTCCGTCGGTGGTCGTCGAGCCTGGCGCTTTCCTTTCGTGTTAGAGGCTTGACTGCTCTGAGTAGCCGTTCCTGGGTCTGTTCCGCTGTCGTTTTTTTTCGCTTTCTGGGATTTTCCTTTCGGGAACCACTCATCCAGTCCAAGTTTTCTGGCAGCTTGAATCTTCCCGATTGTCATTCGTGTGACTTTGAGCTTTGCCATCGCCGACTTGATAGGGTCCGTTTCGTGCCGCGTTATGGTCCGCGATGAGTCTTCCGGGGCAGAAGTCGCACCGGCAGATGCTTCGCCAGCCTCAATAATCTCAATCTCATCATGAATTACCGGTTCCGCTTGGGCATCCAACTCAATGATCTTGTCAATTTCGGCCTTCCTTCTTCGATCAAGCTCTTGCTGTTTTCTTCTCTGAAACTCGACCTGCTCTGTGATAGAAGGATTCTTCAAGCTTCGAAAATGTTCTTGATATTCCACGAACCTGATACTGCGAGTTAGTTGGATATTCTCATGAACAATATATCTGGGACTTACTCCGAGGCAGCATCTTCGCCCGGCTCAAGTGACAACGCACGGGAACCTTGGGACATGGAGTTTGAAGCGTCATCCTGTTGCACAAACAGGCTGTCATCTGGATCTTCAATTGCATCTTCGGCTGTCTTATTCTGATTTCTTTTGGCCTTCTGATACTGATGGAGAGCCCTGATCAGTTCAGGGCGAGGCATGAGTCGCTTTTGTGGTACTGGATTATCATCCTGTGTGAGATCGATGACGAGTGGGACTTGACTCTTCCACGTATTGCCCAAATCCTGGGGTTCCTCTTTGATTCGGGGCTCCGGTTTGATTTCGGGCTCTTGTTTGATGACCATGGGACGGAACCAGCCCCAGCCTTTCCACTGGTGGTCATTTCCGTTCGGAATCTCTTTCTTTATCACTGGTTGTGACAAATTGCTAGTAACAGAACGGTTGGTCGATTCTGGCTCTCCACCTGCATCTTTGTGAGGCAGTTTTGAAAGTCCGTCTTGTGGGTGGCCTTCTACGGGTATGAGGGAGGCAATTGGTATTCCCAAGCCCGTCCTATGACCTAACGGAGAAAGATTGCTGGGCCTTTCCCTCTGGAAAGCTTCCTCGTCGTTTGGGACAGACATTGGGAGGCAGGGTCGATGCCGAAAGGGTAATATGTAGAGCAAAGGCGCAGATGCAATGCACTTGGAAATGTATGGGTAGCTTGGTATGTAGCGAAAGAATGCAAGAATTGTGTTGTTGACGATGTGATAAAGGGAAAAGATAGAATGAGGTGGAGTCAAGTTTTCTTCCGTTATATAGCCCGCTATTTAGCGTAATTTTGGAGTGCGACGAAGGTCAATAAAAAGTGTTCTGGATTTCTTAGGGGGTCACACTATGAAAGCGAATGTTCAGCCGTCAGTTAGGTCGCAATTACATTCAAGGGTCATGTGCGACTCAGCCTAGTGAGAAATATTCAGATTTACTATGAGTTCTACACTATCAAGGAGAATGACCACAAGTCACCTCTTTCGCAATTGACCATGAGCATCAAGTGCCTATAATGCGAGTCTAAAATATTATAGTCTACGCGGGGCTTACCACGTCTATGGAGAATATTCAACCGTCACCTCTTTCGCAATTGACAATGAGCATAAAGTGTGCAAAATGCGAGTATAAAATATTATAGTCCACGCGGGGCATATCACTTTTAAGGCGAATATTCAGCTCTCACCTCATTCGCGATAACCGCATACCCTCTTTCCCCCTCTCTTTTCCTATGTCTATAGCAGCCCCGCGCAGCAATAAACACCCGGGCCCACCACCCGACGAAACAACCAACCCCAAACCAGAAGGGATGGAACCACCATCGATGAAAAACACTGCGTCCATTTCACAATTCGGAGAAGGACGGGCAGCCAACTGGGGATTACCCCCTCACATTAAGTAAGAGTTGCTTTCTATGGGCGCACGATATGTACATAATATCATAGCTTAGCACGTCCCTATACCCCATGGGAGGTTTCAAGGAAAACGGGCTACGCCCATTTTCCGCCGGACGTAAAACAATACAACAACAACAACCTCATTCGCGATTGAAAATGAGCATAAAGTGCGATCCCTCACTAAACCCAGGTTTCGTCCCCTGAAACCTACATGTAGCTTAGGGGCCCTAGGTAAGCTGGACTAGTAACCTTGGAATCCGGCCATCCCCCCGGGCCTATTCTTCGCCCTACCATGACCAGTTGACCTCTGTCATGAAGTTCCTACGAACATATAAGATCGCCACGCTCTAAATCGGACGGCCACCAACTCATGGAAAAAATCATCGTTCGAGCTATCAAGTTAAAAGATTGAAGATATCTGCCATAAAACTCTTTCGGGCAACAAACCTTGACAACATGAGAATAAGAATATTAAATGCCCTTTCAATATCGACCTAACCTTATGAAGATTGTTCCAAGGTTCCCATCACCATTCCACCCCCTTACACCCACCCTGTGTCTAGTCCTCCTCGTCAGAATCCGCCTTATCAAGAATTCCTGAATTCATAGCTTCCTTCCAGAACGGAAGCTGCTTATTGTCTTCTTCAGGGCGGATGGTGAATGCACCATTTGCCTCTTCGTGGGCCTCGCCAAAGAGGCCGAACATTTCCTTCTTGGGGATCACGCTTTGGATGTTCAACGTCTTCTCCTTCTGGATACCGACCATCCATGTGTCGATGGAGTCTATATTCACGATTTGGACGTACTCCACCGCGCGTTGCTGTCCGATGCGGTATAGACGACAATATGCCTAGTAATTCGTTAGCTTACTGAATGCTCTACACATTTTTTGCAGTCTAATATAGATTCGCTTACCTGGTCTTGAATTGCTTCATTCCACCAGGGATCCACAAGGATGCACTTGTTGGCCATGGTTAAGTTGAGACCAACGCCACCGGTCTTCAAGGTAGATAGCAATATCTTGATTTTCTTGTCACTACCGAAATCGACGATATTTGCATCCCGCAAATTGTGCGGAAGTTCTCCTGTCATCTAGATTCACTGTGTTAGTCGAGTAGCTCATTCTAAGGTCCAGTAACGGTGACATGCCAATCTGTACGGCCATCCCTTCTCGTCGCAGAGAAACTGGAGGAGTCTGATCGTATTCAGATACTGCGCGTAGATCACAATTTTTACGTCCTTGTCCTCTTGTATCCAGTTTGTGACGAGGTCCTGGATCGCAGTGAGTTTCGCTGATGGCATGCTATCCTGAATCCGCGAGATCCAATCAGCCTCTTCCTCGCTCGGTTCGTCCCATTCATCCTTCGCAGCCTTATCCAATTGAAGTCGTTCGTTGAAATTCATTTGAGACCTCTTTTGCATCCCAATCTTGCCTGCCTTCTTTGGGGTGGATTGTTTCCTTTTCCTTGGTTGGCAATCAGAATATCCGGCCTCCTCGATGGGTTTTTTGCAACTGCTGCAGACGCGAGTGACAGTATCGATTCTTCCGTCTTGATCGGGAAGCTCATCAAAGCAGCCTTTGCAGTACATATGACGACAAGATGTGACCACAAACGGCTTTCCTTCTTTTATGATGTCTCTGCAACGGGGACATGCCGTAAGTTCTATTCCATAAAATTTTCCCTTCTTGAGAGAAACGTCTAGAAAGTGTCTTTTAAAGGCGTTATCAAGGTCACGAAAGCTTCCTGGGGGCCTAGGGCGCGGAGAGAAATTGGCCAGAATAAAACTTGCCAATTTTCCTGCTGAGGGCTCGGCTTCGTCTTCGTTTCGTGCGATTTGTTTCAGATCTCGGATCACACGATAATTGAGCGCAGATATGATGACGTTTTGGGCGAGGAGAGGGTGGCTGATAAACATTCTGAGCTTTGCAATCATAGATAGCAAGGACCTGCTTTGCTTTTCCTTGTTGCTAACCAAGCCTTGTAGGTTGTGTTAGAATTTGATTTGAATGAAAACCGTGGATTGCCAGGTATACCATTGAGAATGCCAACGAAGAGGTCCTTGATCTCCTTGTAAAGTAGTTTTTCGGTGCGGCAAAATGTGACTTTGACGATTCGGTTCATGAGACCTGGTAGTATCACAATCGGTTTGCCCAGGATCCGGTCACTATACTCGCTGCGGTGCAGTACTTTGTCGAGAATCTTATCAAATCCCTTTGAAGTAGACATATCAGAGTCGGGTTCGAATTCACATCAAACAATCTTCATAACTCACGTTGGGGTACATCCGCATAAACTTCTGGTGTCCCATCCTGTCTGATGTGTAAATAAAATTGAGATATGGGTAAAGCTCTTTCACGCCGCTAGCACATATTGTCAGCATAATATGTTTTGCTGCGCTCGAGGCTGCGACATCAGCAATCACTTACTTGTGCAAGGGTGTCCCGCTGATGACCCATTTGAACTTGCCCTTCAGGTCTCGGACAGCAATAGAGGTAGCCGAGTCTTTGTTCTTGATGGCATGCGCTTCTGGAAACCCAATTAGTATCACAATCTCTAGGTTTTCTTGTGTTAATGACAGATACGTACCATCAAGGACGATCCGGTTCCACTCTATCTTGTGGAAAGGACAGTCGTACCTATTGAACATGTCCTTTTTCCACTTCTCAAGTTCTTCAGGGTTATCCATGCCTACCGGAGGCTCTTCCCTCGGGTATGAACCACATATTTCGCCATAGGTGGTGATCCTGGATCCTAGACTTAGCAAATATTGATCATACTGGTGTCAACTTGAAACGCTGTCCTACACAATACGGCCCCTTTTCATTTGTGCCACAACCTCACGATTGCTTGTTCGTGCGCCGGCATAATATTCGAGCAGTCTGTCCTTAATTTTTTTGTCACAATGCGTAGAGAATTGCTCGATCCTATAACAGTGAAGGTTAGAATATGTTGGGCTCAATCAATATAGGAGGCGTACCACTGCGAGGTCAGGTTCCTGGGGACAATGATAAGGGTTGATACTTTTGGAGGACACGGAGACTGAAAATGTTCCTGTGCAATTATCGCTTGGGGGAAAGTAAGCTTTCCAAAACTTGAAATGGAAGTTGGGGATATTCCTTGTTACCAAGCACGGTGAGGGTCTTTCCAAGCCCCATATCGTCGCAGAGCAAGCCCCCGTTTGGGCCAGTAACGGAATCCTCGCGGTCACGCTACGCAGGTCAGCTAAGTATCATGTCACATCCAACGAAGATTGAGCGTACCATCCATGCGGCAGCCTTGAGCTGTTGCAATGGTTAGTCCTGTGGCCATAACTTTGTTTGACAGGTCGGCAAATTCAAACCTGATGGTGTTTTAGATGTGTCTTGAGGCCCTTGATCCGCCAGTTCATATTTTGAACAGATGCTGAAGGTGAAAACCTCTTCGACCAATCGACCAGCGCCTTTGCGTCCTTTTTCGCTTGAGCTTTATCTTCCTCCGGGAGTTTGACAATATACTCTGCAAGCGCCTTTGCCTTGTCCTTCTTGTCGGAGATCGGAATTGATCGCTGGGCATCATCCGTATTGGCATTGGCCTTTGTGAGTATGCTACTTTTCAACAGATTCTTGACCTTGGCAATCGTGCCTGTTGGGGCGCTTTTCTTTTTATTTATTTTGGCCTTCTTCTTTGGGGCTGCTGGTTTCGCTGGTTTCGCTGGTTTCGCTGGTTTCGCTGGTTTCGCTGGTTTCGCTGGTTTCGCCGGTTTCGGGCACCGTTCCACGTACTCAGGATCATCGTCCTCCCTGTCAGGCGGGTCCAAAGAGTCTTTGTCATCCGTCGACTGATCATCTGAGTCATCTGAGGTGTCTTTGTCCAGTTCATCTGCCGAAGAGCTTTCGTTCAAGCCTTGGCTCTGAAGCAACTCTACCTCGAGCTGTTTGGCAGATTCCTCTAGCGTAGCTCGATCCTGCGCCGCAGTATTTGCCGAATCCAAGTCAGCTGTAGGCATTTTCTGGTTTTGCGTGCAAGCTGGAATAGCGACCTTTAGATCTGGGATTTTTTGCAGACTGTTCGTGAGATCCGCTGGTTCTGCTTTCGTGTGCACGCCATCGATCTGGCTACCAGATGGTCCATTGGAGGATTCCTTTTCAGGTTCCTGGTGGCTTGCATTGGTAGAGAGGGCCAACTTTTCGACGTCCATGACATTCTGGCTGGCAGGACCCAGAGACTCTTTCTGTGGCTCTTCGTCGCCTTCGTTTTTGTTGTTGTTGATTTGCCGATCCATGTTGATTGGGCTGGGTGGCAATCAGGATATGGATCAGGGTGATTTGGAGATATTGATCCGTGAGATTTGAAATTAATGATTGAACGCGGTCAGAACCGCAGAGGTGCTGTATTGTTGGGCTTCCGGGGGAAACCACGGTTATGACAACAGGCCGCTGAGGAACAATTGACGATTGAGATTGTGATTTGTAAAGTCGATATAGAGAAAGAGTGTAGGAAGACGTGGAACAATCTGCGAGAGATGCAGAGCAAGATTGCGGAAGGAGCGAGCTCTGGCGATTGGGTCAAGGTAATGTGCAGGAAGTAACGAATAGTTGAATTGACTGTAACGGCAAGAGCGATAAACAGTAGCGGATATGGAGGTGAACAGTACGAGAAGAGGGAAATATGAGTGAAGGAAAGCTGACGTGGGTACACCCAAACCCTGCGGAAAGGGTGCAGAATTGTTCAGTGAAGCAACGAGAAGGATGAAATGTGCAGAGTCTAGCCCCTTGCAAAATGTATGTAGAGAGTTTAGTAGAGAATCGTTGAAAAACAGGAAGCCTGAAATTAACGTGTAGAGTTGCTCCGTGGAGTGAAAGACGAGTAACGAGGTGACGTGGGAACACCCTAAACTCTTGAAAAGGGGTAGAGCTGTTCCGTAAAGTAACGAGAAGGATTGGCTGTGCAGAGCCTAGCCCTTTAAAAGAGGTAAAAAGTTGTTCAGTAGAGAAACGATGAAGAACAAGAGCCGTGAACTGCGAAGAGTACGAGCTCTGCAAGAGGTGCAGACTTGTTCAGCAAAGAACCGGTGGAGAACAAGATTGTTGATAGAAAACTTCCGAGTAAGAAAAAGAAACGGCGTGTGCACGGGAAACAGAAGAAGACGCCCACCAGAAGTGCTGGAGTGTAAGCAAGAGGCCTTGATGAGGTGTTGGAACCGTCATCCAACTAGGGTTGCTGATGACCAGGTTGCCGATGAGCAGGTTGCTAGAAAGTAGGTAATTGAGGAATTTGCAAGGGAACAAGCGGCACGACAAGATATATTGGAGTCGAAGACTCGATCTGATTTAGGTTGTTTGCGAGTTTTCAATCATGCAATGAACTCTGGATGGACATAGGGAGACTAGCCATTGACATCCCATATGTCAAGGAAGATTGGAACGTGTTGACTCGAGACCACGGTCCTGTAATGCGGTTTGCGTGGTCCAATCATGTGCATATTGAGAATATGCTGGGGTCATGGTGAGTAGGACGTCATGGATCTTGGGGATCTGGGAGGCCTCTTGTTAGCGTCTATCATGTCTTGTTTTGGCGTTTCAGAAACGAAGTAGTATGAGCAATGGTTCCAAAAGTGTGCAACATAGGGTAAGGAAAGGCATCGGAGGGATGAAAAAAGGCCCGAAAAGCCACAGGGAACAGAACATCAGAACCGAGATCGAAGTTCGTCTTCACCGAGCTAACTGAATGTTTTGTTAATGTCAGGCAGCATGGCAGCCCTAGAAGGCGGACAAGATTCTATAGTTGTTGTGCCATTTTCACTGACCTGAACTCCTTGATGTCGGGCCCGGAGCCCATCAGATTGTACAATGCACCAAAAAGAAAGTAAAAATAGGCAAATTATCCATTTTATCAAAGCCGCGGAATGAGTATGATACATAATGCAAGAAACACTCGACTCGAGGTGAGATCATGAAGCATGGACAAAGTTTCCAAAATTCACAGCCCAAATCCTTCACATACATCACGACATGAGGCGTGAACGTAGGACCACCACTTGATTAATTTAGATATTATAAAAAATGAAAACGAGAGGCCCGGGCCGTATGTATCCCGAACCAATCTTAGATGGACCAGAAATGACAAAAAGAAAAATCCCGGGTTGGAGCCAGGCAATTCACGCGAACTGCCCGACTGGGTATCACAGTAGACCAGAAGAAACATCGGCGGCAGAGGCTTGCATCTTGTACTGAAACCAAAACAGCACGCGTCCGCCGGCCGGTTAGACATATTGTTGGCTAGAGACTCGATCAAGAGCTAGAGCAACGGTGTAGATAAAGAAAAGCGCTTAGTAGCTGATCTTCTCCTCGTAGATGGGGGGCTGGCCCTTCTCGACGTTCCATTGGATCTTGCACTTCTCGTCGAGATAGGCGTCTTCGTCCGTGATGGGGATGACGCGCTGGGTGTGCGCGACTTCCTGCGCGCTAACGCCGAGAGGATCGCGGGGGATCCAGAGGAGAGGGGGCTGCGAGATGATGGCCGGGTGGCAGTAGGCATCGCGCTCGGCCTCAGGTGGGTAGGAGGTGGCCTCGCCGGCGCCGGGGACTAACTTGCGCAGCTGGTGGTAGCTGGCGTACTTGTCTGGGCGCAGGAACTTGATCAAGAAGTTGGCCTTCGGCTCTGACGAAGAAGTGTCGACGACACCCTTCTCGGCGGAGTCGACGTTGCCGACTCCGTTATCCACGTTGGCAACGCCGCTGTCGCGGGGAGCCATGGTGGAGCCGCTGGGGACGGTCAGGTCATTGGAGTTGGACTTCTCGTACGAGGCGCCGAGGGCGGCCTTGTCGGCGGCAAGTAGGCTCTCCTCCTCGGCCTCGAGGTTTTTGGGCAAAAAGTTGAGGAGGGGCTCCATGGCGCTGTTCATGGCGAGGTGGAACAGGATAACGAAGACCAAGAAGATAATCATCAGGACCAGAGGACCGACGGCCAGCTGGTTGGCACCGGAGCCAATGGCAAACAGACCAATCAAACAAACGACGGACAGGTAGCAACCCACGGTCAGCTGCTGCAAACCACGAGTGTAGCAGCGACCCTGAGTGTCGATGGTTGCGTTCGAGACGTACAGCAAGTTGTAGCGGTAGGCGAAGTAGAACAGGTAAAGACCGATGGTACCAAAGCCCATAACGAGCGGGGCAATGCAAGAGTAGACGATTCCTATGAAAGGTTAGAATTTACAACTTATGTCATGACAGATTCAACATACCAACAACGGTCAACAGGGTGAAGGAAGGGTAGACTGTGCCCCATCCGAGACCAGCCAAGCTTGACCAGCGAGCATACATCTTGCGAGGAGTGCTATCCAATAGCTTGCCCAGAACCTTACTGAGAATCAGCCCAACAATCTGGAGGAGCGCTCCGGAGCTGAACGACAATCCCTGAAGAATGATATAGGAGATATAGAAGTTGGATGCGCGAGGGATATTTTTGGCCAGCAAGGAGGCAGCAGAAGAGGGATCTTCAATGATGGAAGTGACGACACTGGTGGCTGCAGAGGCGAGGGTGACAACCAGGAAGACTTGGATGACCTGGAAGGCGAAGAACCAGTTCTGAACGATCAATTCGACAGCAGCGAGACTGGGAGCACCACTCAACTTGGCCATCAGGCGAAGAATGATAGGCACCAGTGCAATGAGTACAGACATTAAGATGGTGGGCAGAAGACCGGTAATGACACCCTTGATCCACCCGGGAACGGAGTCGATGAACTTCAGGAAGGGAACCATGTTGGTCAAAGAGTCAATGTTGGAGATGGCACCAACAACGGCAGTAGGAATAGCCCAGAAGATAATCATAGCGCAGACAAAGGCAAGGGTGGCAGAGTAGCGACCGAGGCGCTCCCACCACTTGATCCGGAGGTTGCTCCAGATAACCTGAGTAGGGTCCAAACCGATGTAGCGAGGGCTCATGTGAAGGGGAAGGTTGTGAGCCACAGACTGGAAGGAAGCCTGGGCATCAGCCTGCTGATAAAATTCGACAAAGACGGAGGAAACCAGTTTGACATCTCCAGCACGGTGCTTGGCCTGCAACTCCTCAATCTCGGGAGTAAGACGCTCGATCTCGGAACGGGCCCAGTTGATAGTGTCAACCTTCTTGCCAATAAGCATCTTGAGACGGTGAGTGGGACGATTCTTGGCCTCGACCCAACGCGCCGCGACAGAGCCAGACTCATCATCGAACTGGCCATCGCCAATGTCGGTCTCGGGGTTCTCAGCCGAGCCCTGCTTCTTAAGAGCCTTGGCGCGCGCCTTGTTGGCAAGCATGATCAGCTTAGTCTCGGCAGCTTCGAGCTTCATGGCAGCAGAATCACGGTCCTTGACCTTCTGCTCGAGCTCCTTAGTATCGGTCGCAATCCAGACATTCTTGACCTTGTCGCGGCCGAACATGGTGCGGACTTTCTCCTGATCCAGGAGGTCTTCGGTAACAGCAGTGAAGAGCACAGTGCGCGAAGAAATGCGGCTCGCGTAGGCGGGCGAGAAAAGGTACGCCTGGCGCAGGTTGATGTAGAACAGATGTTCGCGAGTCACCATAAAGAAGACGAAGGAGACAAAGATCCAAGCCACGAAGCAGTGTGCGTAGTAGCGACCGTATTGAGTCTCGTGGATGTTCGAAATGCTCAACAGGTTCAATTGAGTCTGGCCACCACCACCAGTGGCATTGACGGGCCACAAGATGGGGAAAGTGATGCAGCAACCAACGAACATGATGACGGAGCACAGCTTCAAGAAGCGAAGCATCAAATACGCGTCCATAGAGTGATGCTGCAGAACATAGGTGTCGGGAAGCTGGTACATGGCCTTGATCCAATTCCAGGCTCCGGTCGGCGAATCGGGAGAGCGCTGCCATGGCTTCAGGTATCCAATGTATGTACGGGGCATGTAGGTTCTGCGATTGCTCTTACGCAGGATGATGAAGAGCAAAACCATCACCACGAATATGATAAGGGCCGGAATTAGGACGGTGAGCAGGGCAGACAGAGACGGCGAGGCATCGGTCTCGCTCTAGTGTTTTCGTCAGTAAACAGATAGCTGTTAGGAGCGCGACAGGGACATACCGCTTCCCTGGCCACCAGCCGGTGGACGGCGTCGAAAGCCATTGTGAATGTGTTTGGGAGTATAACCGGAGTATAATCCAAGCTATATTCACACGTGTGTAAAGTAGGAGAAAGATTCTCTCCCCCAGGTAGTGGGAAAAGAAGAAAAGATAGGGAGAACCGAGAGAAGGTTAAAGTTTAATCGGAATCCCCTCCCAAACTTGCTACGGAGGGGCCAAGATCTGCGATCGGACGAGGTAATTGGACTACTTTTAAATTAGTTTTTCGTGTTAATTTGCTTTTTCTTTTCCTTTGTTTTTTTCTTTTTTTTTTCTCTTTTTTCTCTTTTTTCTCTTTTTTCTCTTTCTCTATGTTCTCCTCAATTGTGCTACTGATGGCCCTAACTACTTTGTACTTTAGCGTCACTCCTTGTTGACGGATATCCACTCCAGTGGCGAGTCACTGAGAGATCCAGACTTGATCCCGCAATGGTCCTGCAAGATGTGACCTGAGATCGTCTGGTTCCTCGCAATCAATGACTCGATCAGTCTACGACGATGTTCGGTGCCTTGACCACATGGATGATCCTTTTCTGTTGAGCTTCTCATCCGTGAACACGGAGAAGCCCGATCACCGCCACACTGCCCCCCCCCCCCCCCCCCCCCCCCCCAGCCACAGTTAAATGAGCTACTTCAACCGATGACGATCATGACGCTCAATCAACAGGGGTGATGATAACCCGCGCAAGGGATGCTGTCTAGATAAAAAAAAACCCGTGGAAATGCAGAGAATCCTCCTTTCGAACATAGTGCAACATACCCCATACATTGTACCGGGTTGCTGCTTCTCATGGAATTCTTTTTCTAATGTGATAACCAATGTTCAGGCACATGAGGAATGTCTTGGCAGGTCAAAAGGACCCGAGTACCAGGAACCTTCCAGTCTAAGCGTCATCCAAATCAAAACAGTGGAGACAAAAGGGGAGCAAGACTCCTTGTTCAGTCGTTGACCCTCGTTTCCGGTGACTTTGAATCTTGTCTTCAGGATAAAAATAAGAAAATCAAAAGGAACAGAACATGCGTTGTCAAAACGCTTGGCAAAGAATTGCGTCCTCATGCGGAGTTTGATATGAACGGAGTACCACTTACGGCCGAGGTATCTCCACACCACCGAAGGGCATTCTCCCAGATACGTTGTACATACCGCGTCGCCCACATTAGCCCACATTCGCGAGTGAGATCGCCGATCAGCATCTAATTTGTACAACGTTGTATAAAGTCGGTAAGCTGTGGCCATCTATCTTGAACTTATGGCATCATCACTGATGGGATTTGGGCATTCCTCACTGCCTATGTATGGTTCATGATCTGTCAATATGGCGAGTTTTCTTTTCTCTCTCATCAATGTGTGGGTTCATTATGGGACCAAGATACATGTATGAATTTTCTTATTTTTGAGGCGCAGCTGAGGTTCAGGTGAAGATTGTGTGAGGGCTCGCTAACTTTGCCAACGTGCCAACTTTAATGGATTGGCCACAGAGATCCTAGTCAATAGTGCAGTCCACTAGTCGCACTTGGCGCTGTCCTTTGACCCTCGCCTGGGCAGTTCCGATCTACAGGAGGTATTGGCTCCAGCTGTGCGAAATCATTCGACGATCGCTTTATGACCGTGGCGGCAAGTGGCAGACAACATATGTATGATGACATGGCCGCAATATTGGCAAACAACGCAGAAAGTAAATTAAAGCATTGACACAAAAAGGTACATGCACCTTGATCAGAGAACCTCGTGTCTTTCCGGACTTGGACTTGGTGGAGACACAATCATACCTAACCTTGGGATACCCCTGGATACTCCACACAAAGTGCAAGTCTCACCGATGCAGGCAGTTACCCACCTAAGTACCCGTAGACACGCATCATCCTTACATGAGCATTAGAACCTTAGGTTGACTTCAAGGCTGGCAACTTGAATATCTTCTTGACGCCATGTCCAGCAATTCGAAATGGATAGATCACAGGATACGGAAGACACAATAGACGGAACTCGACCCCCGCCTAGGTTTGTCTACGATTCTCTGGGCCTTTACCCTCGACATGCTATAAATCATGATCTTACCTGACTCAATGGATCGAATCAATCAGAGGCGAGCTCTTCAAGCTTCAGCGATTCGACCTGTGTTTCCGAGACGTCGAAGACTACCATATTATATTGCCCGCCCCGTCTCGGACAATCGCACGGTCTTTATCGTGTCTTCGGACGCAAGTCCACTCTGACCCCGCTCCCTGGACGATATACCACATAGTTAACGTGATTGAAAAGTGGACGGCCGAACTCGACGAATATTTCCCTCCGCCCACGCGATAGTTATATGAGTGCACACAATTTATAAGACCCTCTTCGACTAGGTCGAACCCGACCTTGACCTCTTCAAAGTTGTTTGGGCTACCATCACCCATGATAAGTCCGCTGTCTTCGTAAGATTCATATAGCAAAGAAGCAGACTGGTCAATGGGTCCTTACGACGCCCCGGTCGCTTCGACCGCCGACGAATGCCCCTCTCGTTCTTGAAGTGGGAATGTCTGAACCTCAAACCAACTCCAGCGGGATGCTGATTGGTGCTATACGAATCATGAATACCGATTCCGGGCTTACAAACCAACCAAATGACTGAACAAAGAATTCGTCATACTAAGGAATGTCGCTTCCACCAGAAGAATCCCAGGTCCCCGAGCGTTTCTACGGGGTGGCAATGCTAAATACCCACCAAGATCCCAAATTGTGTGTTGATCGACGTGGTGACCGATCCGTACCGTGTCAATTTTGAGATCTGGACTGGGTTCCAGAACCAGTCTGTCGGCCATCTGACCGGACACCATGCGGCAACTGTGCCTTCAATGCACTCGAAGCGCGACATTTCAGAATGGCATAGTGTCAGACGCGCCCTTGATCCTCGATTTCACCACTCTTATGCAACGAGCGCCGCAGGTCAGCGAGCATGGCATTGTTTTGGGGCTGCATAATGTGACGCTTATTGGTACCCGACGACTAGGCCCATGATCATCGGCTCGGTGCTCCTCGCTGGCGCAACAATCACTATAGCCGGAGAACACTCATAGTGTCCAAACCTTGACCCATAATGCCTTCTGTGAATCTGTGTGGGACACATGCGCGAACAGCGTTATGCGACGTTGGAGTTCCCAAAACTTCAATTCCAGTGCCCAGGACGCTGACTTGATCGTCTGCGATGGATCCGTAGAGCGTATAGGTCCCACCAATAGTAAGGACGGTTCTCAGATTATCCTAGTCAGAAATGGCCCGGCTGGGCGGTTAACGCACAATAAATTATGTCACGAATGATGAGGTCGGTTTCCAAAATTGTATTAAATCAATATGTCATTGAGGACGAGGTGTACTATGTAAAAGCTCCTCTTCAAAAACGTCGATCCCACGGATAGGTGTCGAGAAAGAAAGGAAACTCATAAGAATCTCATTAAACTGGAACTGGAGTTCCGGTCGGAGCTGTTTGTGCGCCCTGAGCAGCTCGCCAGTAGACCATCCGCGTTCGGGGTCTCGTAGATCGGAGTCATACCCTTCCTCTAGCAGTAACCACAGAAGGGTTTCGCAGGCCGGGTCCCGATCGAGATGGTGGCGTTTGACCACCGTGCAGAGATATTTGAGGAATCGAGCGGTCTTATCGGGGTACTCCTGGAATTCCCACAGTACCGCCGTGATATAGATGAGGGCCGCCGTTTGGCTGACCTCTTGGGTATGCGCATCGCGAACCACATAGACGCGCGACGCTTGTGGCACCTGGGAGGGACGCGGTCCACTGGACAGGAGAGAGAATAGCGGGCTTTCCATTTGGAACGCTTCAACCCGGCTGGGTACTTTTGAGAGGTATTCGGGGGTGCTGTGTCGCCGCATGAGGTCTTCGGCTCCGCGCAGAAATGTGAGCAGCCATTGCTGCTCGGCCGAATTGATTTGAGCGTTTGCTGGCATCATTAGGTATCGAATGTAGTGTATGAATACTTCAACGGGCCGATTGGTTCCTGTCCGGGGACGCATGACCTGAACCGCGCGATTGACATACGTCTGGGCCAGTTGCTTGCTCCCGAAGCGCCCTTCGTGCAAGGCCATTCCGCCCAATGACATTGCCAGATCATCCTCGTTGACTAGCGCCGTACCTGAGGAAGCTTCGTCGATGAGCTTCGTGGCCTGGCCGACGTGGCGCTGAATTTCCCAACTGTCGGGAATATCGTATAGCTGCGCTTTCCACCGTGCACAGTATGAAAGAACTACTGCTTTAAAGGAGAGAGGATGTCCCATAGCCGTGCGGAAGATCTGGTTCTTCACATGGAGGTTTTGTCCGGACCAGTATGACAACTTGTTCCTCCAATAGTCGGCCAATTCATGATCTGTAGTGTCGCATTCGATCGGCAGACTAGAAAATGGATCCCTGCGAGAGGCATCCATTATCGTGACTGGAGAGCCAATCTGTTGTGGCAAAGAAGGGTGAGGTTGCGATTTCATGTCCGCGAACCTGATTTGGAGCTGAAATACACCACAGTATTAGCATTCAGATAACCGTCATCTCTTGCGGCTGCACTTACACCTAGGTTGTCTGGTCTTTCGATGTGGCCGCCAGCTATCTGAGCAGACGAACGTGGTTGCCATAGCGAAGTTTCCCCGTTGAGAGGGTTGTGTGCAGCTGTCGAGACCGACACCTGTGGAGTCCCCTGAACGATTCGTGCATCATCCATCGGGTATGATATAGGATTAGTGATTTGCTGTGTGGAGGGTATTCCATGCGACATTTTGCGTTGTTTCCTTTTTTCCTGTACATGGTGACGCATAACGTGAGCGCGCTTTTCCTTGGATGACGAGTTTTGGTCAACAAAGTAGAAGTGTTGGTTCTTGGGGGATTTATTCTTCGGTTCGGCGGCACGTCGTCGCCTTCCAGGTTTAGTGGTTTGAGGGCCATCTAGTGAGACAGATGTTCGAGTAGAGCTTTAGCTGATTTGATCATGAGAGTGAGGAATTCAGTGGTTAGAGGCGGGGGAGCATACCCGAGACATCCGTACCAGATGAGCCCGACAAAGGGACACCGCTTGGCTTGGTCAGTGTCGATACTAACCGTCGTTCGTGTTCAGCCATATCGAGCTGCAGAGACATGGATTCCGTTGTTCGGCACAATGAAGCGGTCAGAGCTGTAGTATAACTGACGGAAGATCACCAAGATTCCTCCAGCCAAGGACTCGGGATTTGAATGAAACCATCGCAAGACACGAGTCCTATCGGGGTTAGTAAAGCCACGGGAGAATATGCACGTAATAAAGGGTTGTCAAGGAAAGGACGCTAAAATAAGAGACACTCACAGATTCAATGCGAGGGGGTATATAATTCCCCGAGCAGGGAATGAATGGGTTTCAGATGGATCGAGTGCGGGCATCCCGGGGGGGAAGCGCTGTTATATAAGCGCCAAGTATCAACCATTTACCCAAAGGATAAACCGGCAGTCAGTTTTGAATTTAATTTTAATTTTAATTTTAATTTTATTTCAATCTTATCTGTCTTATAAATACGGTAGGTTATAAGCACTGCCCTACCCGGGGCCTAAGACCTCTATCACCAGGCTAAAGCAATCGCTTTGTTGGCGTATTCACCTCGGTGCCTGAGGTATGTCCGCCCTCATTACCCCAGTCAGTCAGTAATCCAAGGTTGCCACCTGCATACACTTTCAAGTCCGCGGAGATAAGATCAATGCTGGAATTTATTTCCTGAACCTTAAAACTTGTAATAAACCTCGGGTAACTATTGATTGTGGAGCTAAATGCATGTATGCTTCCAAATCACTTGAATCACCCCGCGTTCGACTTGAGCTTCAACAAATATATACATAGGGATCATACCAGTGAAGTCCAAGTCCTGACTCAGGACATATTAAATCAATGTTATGTTTACCCGGGAAATTGAATCAAGAAGCCGCTCATAGATCCACATCGTGCAGCCTAAAAATTGGATCCATGAGAACGGGACGAGAACTGCTCGAATCCTGCAACCCTAGAATCCTGAATCCTGCAACCCTACCTACTTATGTAATAGGTAAAGATACTGTTTAAGTGTATGCTCAACACAGAACCTGGCTGGTGCTATAGAAAACACCTGCAAGCCAGGTCCTCCAATACGGAAACTCAAGGGCTGACAGTTATGCGCCTCATGACGATAGCGGGGCGCTTAGTGAAAATTTAAAATGTTATTTGTAACTAACGAACATTTCATGAACCTTGAGGACCTATTACTCGATTAGGCTAGACCAGATAATTACATAATATTCAAACCACTTAACGCGTCGGTACAGGATCAACCAATCTTCCGGCCACGCGTTCGCGTCGCGCGTTAGTTGCCCAAGGAGACCCGCGAAGGAGACCCACGAAAATCTAAGATAGCAAACTCGAGTCCACGATATCACCTCTCATTGCTTTCTTTCTGAGAGACCTGAGAGCCTAATACCCATTTTTTTCGCCGGCCATTTTTAGGTCATTAGCTCTCCCTCATGTCTTCCCTATTCGATGCCGTCATCCAGTCCGAGCTGGGCTCTGCGCCCTCTCGAGACAACCTCCGATCAGACAATTTGCCCAGCTCTCGGCGCTCGGAGAGCAATGGCCCCATGAGTGACATGAACGCCTACCCAGACGATCAGGTTGTCGGACCGGGAAGCTCTGCAGTCAGCCGTATGCGGAACCCATATGCCCCTGGCCCCCCACCAGTCATCGACGATGCAGCAGAGCAAGTCCGGGATGCATTCGAAAAATTGCTCGAGTCATACGTTGATGAACCATCATCTTCTGCACCGCCTTCATCGGGAGAAATCCTAAGTGACAAGTATTATATCGCCCAGATCAAGGGAATGAAAAAGTTCGAGTTATCAACTCTCTACGTTGATTTCACACACATCAATAATCCAGTCCTGGCAGATGCAATTGCTGTTCAATACTATCGATTCCTTCCTTTCCTCACCAAGGGCCTGCACAACCTAATCGCCAAGTACGAACCAGAATACTTCGTTTCCCACCGAATGACTGCCAGCGCCTCTTCGCGGGCCAGTACCTCTGTTGCCTCGGCATATGCGGGCATGGAAGACAACCCCGACCTTGAGCGTCAGATTCGCGAGAAGACACGTCACCAGCAAACCGACAAGCTGTTTGCACTTGCATTTTACAATCTGCCCTTGGTTTCCAGACTGCGACAGCTTCGGACGAATCAGATTGGAAAGTTGCTTTCCGTCTCCGGAACCGTCACAAGAACATCCGAAGTCCGACCAGAACTGTCACTAGGAACTTTCATTTGTGAAGGTTGCAAGACTGTCGTCCCCAGTGTTGAGCAAACTTTCAAATACACAGAGCCAACGGAATGCCCCAATAAAACTTGCGGTAACCGCGTGGGATGGCGTCTGGATATCGGAAAGAGTACGTTCGTCGATTGGCAGAAGATCAAGCTCCAAGAATCATCGCACGAAATTCCCACTGGCAGTATGCCCCGCACTATGGACGTCATCTTGCGTGGTGAGATGGTCGATCGCGCCAAGGCCGGTGAACGTTGCGTTTTCACGGGCACCTTGATTGTCGTCCCTGACGTCAGTCAATTGGGTCTTCCCGGTGTGCGCCCTGAAGCCGTCCGCGATAACGCTTCTTTCCGAGGTACCGAGGTCGGTGGTGGTGGAATCACTGGCCTGAAGTCTCTTGGCGTCCGCGATCTAACTTATAGATTGGCCTTCCTTTCCTGCATGGTTACTCCCGACACGACCACTCCCGGCCAAAAGCCGGAGCAGCAGCTCAGCGGCCAGTCAAATAACATTCTGGCTTCGTTGAACCAGAACCAGGATGCTGATAATGGAGATGAATCTGCCCAAGAAGCTTTCCTGCAGAGTCTCACACCGGCTGAGGTACAGGATCTCAAGGAATTGGTGCACTCGGAGTATATTTACGCCCGATTGACTGACTCAATCGCCCCCATGATCTGGGGTCACCGTCAGATTAAGAAGGGTCTGCTTTTGCAGTTGATTGGTGGTGTCGGCAAATCCACGTCGGCTGAGAGCATGAAGCTACGTGGTGATATCAACATTTGTATTGTTGGCGACCCATCGACCAGTAAGAGTCAATTCTTGAAGTAAGTTGTGCCGAGATCCTATATACAAATACTTTGGTTACTGACGAACATCCAGGTACATTTGCTCTCTCCACCCTCGTGCAGTCTACACCAGTGGTAAAGCCTCTTCAGCAGCTGGTCTGACAGCTTCGGTGGTGAAAGACCCCGAGACAGGCGAGTTTACCATCGAAGCTGGTGCCCTGATGCTTGCGGTATGTTTTGAATCGGTTACAATTGATGATGGATTTCGCTGACATTTCCCTTCTAGAACGGCGGTGGTATTTGCGCCATCGACGAGTTCGATAAGATGGATATCGCCGATCAAGTCGCCATCCACGAAGCCATGGAACAGCAGACAATCTCCATTGCCAAGGCCGGTATTCACACTACTCTCAATGCCCGCGCATCCATTCTTGCCGCTGCCAACCCCGTCAACGGTCGCTACGACCCGAAGCAAACCCTCCGGAACAACCTGAACTTCAGCGCCCCGATCATGAGTCGTTTCGACGTGTTCTTCGTCATCCGCGACGATCCCAAGGAGTCAGTCGACCGCAGTCTCGCAGAGCACATTGTAAACGTGCACATGAACCGCGACGAGGCCGTCCAGCCCGAACTGAGCACAGAACAATTGCAGCGATATATCCGCTTTGCACGCACATTCCGCCCCGTTTTCACCGAGGAAGCAAAGACACTGCTGGTTGAGAAGTACAAGGAGCTGCGTTCCAACGATGCCCAGGGAGGTATCGGCCGCTCTTCATACCGTATCACCGTTCGTCAGCTCGAGTCTTTGATTCGTTTGTCCGAGGCCGTCGCGAAGGCCAACTGTGTCGAGGAAGTCATTCCCAAGTTCGTCATTGAGGCGTATGATCTTCTCCGCCAGAGTATCGTGACAGTTGAGAAGGATGATGTCGAGATCGACGAGGACGAGCCTACTCGCACCAACGCCGATGAGGACCAGGAGATGGCTGATGGCGACAACGATGGTGATAGCCCTATGCGCGATATCGCGGAGCCTGTTCCGGCCCCCGCTCAATCGGAACGACAGAAGACCAAGATCACCTATGACAAGTACGCCAAGATCCTCAATCAGCTTGTCAGGCGGGTACACGAAGACGAGGTCAACTCGGGCGAGGGTGTTGAGCAGGAAGATCTTGTGCTTTGGTACTTGGAGCAGATTGAGGATGAATTGAACACCGAGGAGGACTACAAGCGTGAGCGCGAGTTGGCAGGCAAGGTCTTGAAACGCATGGTTAAGGTTCGTCGCCCTTTCTCTCCTACAGGAATAGCTGTACATTTTCATTTGGCGCATGTCACTAACAAATTTCTTCGTAGGACAAAATTCTGTTGCGTATTGCTGGAACTGGCCTCACGGATGGAACTGAGGACACCGAACAAGCCGACAGCAAGGTCATGTTCGTTTTGCATCCTGATTGTGCCTTCGAGGAGATGTGAGACAAACTGTTGCCGGTTGTCTCTTGATTTGGCTATGTTCTTCTTCACTTTTTGTCTATTGTACTGTCTGTCTTTCGGGGCTGGGCTATGCTGAGCATTTCCAATGGGTTAAATACACGGAGCAAGGGTTTATGAGTGATGATAATTGTTTGGTCGCGTCTTAGGTTATTGATAGAACATGAATGACACTTTATTCAAATTAAGATAGCGCCGCAGGAGTGCAGGGGTCCATCACAAGTTACCGTAAACCGTGGCAAACTTTCCGTACTCCCTCTACCTATCCGATATACTTAGCACATAGTCCACCATTCGGTTCATCCGACTTGATAGAACGTGGCTAATTTTCCGAAATTGAGAGAATTCTGGCGCAGGCCACCAACACACACATACCCTATATTTTAATATTCCTCCCATCGCGTCTGTAGTTCATTTCTGATTTTCCCAACGCCATCATGCCGGATGACAACGAGACCATATGCCCCATGTATATGCCCACATACAACCATCTTAGGTTTTACTCTTTGTACTTCGCGCAATAGATACCCATCCCCTTTTACCTTACCTTTTCCATCTGATCCCTTCTCACCATCACAATCACCATACAAAGCCGGAGGACCCATGCACTACCAGAATATCAGTATCATCCGGAACCCGCCCAGACAACACATCGCGGATAGCACGATACTGAAAAGCGCAGCGTTCACCTTCCGGCGTCGTAGGCGATCTATATATCTTCCCTTTGCGCATTCGCTGTTCCCCCATACTGGGGACCGGCACTTCCAACGTGACAGCTTTATCCTGCATATATCGAATGCCACCCCAATCCAGCTCCTTCCGCTCTGCGGCACTTATTTCCACACGCTCAAGGAACCTGATCTCGCTCGTATCGTCGAATATTAGATCGTGGTTCCCGGCAATGACAATATTGTGTGTATGCGGCAGGAATGATAGCCACCGGAGCTGCGCTTGCACCTCATCAAAGGTACCGTTGGCTGTAAGGTCACCTGAGTGGATTAGATGTCGCCGGGTGGTAGAGCGGGGATTGCGTTGTGTGTGTCTGAGATGCATATTATGCGGATTGGGGGGAGATCGTCACTGCTGTTTTTGAGTGGGAATTTGGCGGTTTCTGGGGCGTGGATGGCGTCGGTCCTCCTAGTGGAATATCACGCAGCGGTTGGAATAGACGCTCCAGCCATGTTGGCGGGCGTGACTGTTTGTACGGGGAGGGGAGTATCATTGTTCACCTGACATCACCGACTTTAACTTCCAAGATAAGCAATAGGAAGGCCCGGGCCGAGGCGACGGTTCCAAGGTTGAGAGCTGGTCAGGTGACCAATTTCCCCAGCTACCCAGCTGAACCTCGACATCTTCCATCTGTGTTGTTCAGCTCCTCTATCTCCACCTTTATCTCCCGAGTAGTACTCTGATAATGATGATTCAATGAAGTCCAATTCGAAACTCCTTGCAGATCCCGAACCCCGTCTCCTTCGCTCTGGTAGTTCAGTGGTAGAATACTACTCTTCCAAAGTAGTGGCCGGGGTTCGATTCCCCGTCAGTGCATTCTGTTTTTGGCTGCTGCAATAGTTGTTGTCTCTTTGTTTATGCCAGCGCCATTTCTTTGGATAACTCCAATATTTCCGGCTCGTACGTGATAATGTATGCCCAGGAGCTTCTATTGAGGCGTCTTCGGTTTCATCACGTTGTAAACAAACGAGGTCATATGCTCTAGATACAATATATAAATAGTGTTCATCTCTCCGGAATAATACAACCTACTTATGTCCAGTGACTGTACGTGGGGACTAAAATCTCGCTCTACTATGTTTATTATGTGTATTGTATCCACCCTTGGATACTCCCGAGGTCAGTAGGTACATAACCACCTGCAATGCCTCATTCCAGTGGACCGTGATAAGCTTTCTTGGTATACCCTATATACAAAGCGCCAGCATGTATTCTGTGTAGTGCGTGTTGCATGAAGTCTGGACTTCTTACAACCACCTGCATCAGTTAGCTACCTAGAAGATATATATTGGCACGCTCCGGTCCGCAATAACAAAGAGAAACCTACATGTAGTTACATCCAGGAGAAGAAGATAACCTTGCAAGTACTCCATGTGATTCGTAGTGCTGCAAATTCGAATATGAGAAGTACCGCTCCCTAATTCCAAGCATTGACCCCTGAGCGCTAGTTATAACTGATTATCTACACCTTCGTAGGTGGCCCAATGAAGAAGATGAGCAATTGCAAAATCTCAACATTTCGTTGCAATTGCCTGAATTTCGATTGAGGCCTTCCAGGAGACGAGGAAGCATCCCATAAGTAAATTACAATGACGAATTTCAAACACTGAAGACTTCCATTCCTTTTGTAAGCCATATATATATATCACCTTTGCAAATCCTAAACTTCTCATCGATCCTCCACATCTCGCACGATCCATTCCAAATGTCCCTCCCCTTGGTAATCTCTACCAATGACGCATCTGATTCTGAAATACCCCAAATAAATGGCTCCCTCACTCAACGTCCTCCTTGACCTTCGACTTGTCTAAGCGCCGGAATAGAATCCACAGCAGAACTGTCGCTCCGCCCAGGAGCCCAGTCAAGACGGCATACATCGTAACGAGATGTGGGTCCCTGGTAAGCGGAGTGAAGGCCAGAGCAAGACATGTTCCAAGTCCAGCCATGGCGAGCCAAATTGCTTGGACCAGGGTCTTCATACTCTTAGGCGCGTTGTTGTAAGCATACTCGGTTCCCGTGGTAAGACAGAACACCTCCGCCAATGCTCCGCCGAAGTAAGTCGGGATTTGGAGGAAGACCGAAATTTGGTTGGGGATGGTACGATCATTGGCAGCAGCACATGCGAGGGGGTTGTCGTAGCACGGCCCGGTCTGGTAGATGAGCTTCTGAACAACCGTGGTGTAGACCATGGAGAGGGTCAGGAAGATGAACCCAACTGTCATGCGCGAAATCGGTCCAAATGAGACTCGTCTTTTTCCCAGGTAAGGATAGAGTCCTTTTTGGATGATAGGCGCAACGATGATTCCCGAGATGGCACCGGCAATCTTCATCATATCGTTCGGAATACCGTACGTGACCATCTGTCCAGCTTGAGAGATCAAGTTGTTGAATGTCTGGTTATAGCAGAGCCAGTGAATAGGGAACAGAAGCCTGCGCATGCGTTAGCTTTGGCTATATACGAGGAAGGGAAAGTGTATCAGCTTACAATACTCGGCATGTCAGAAGACTTCTCTTGATGTCTTCAATCAACGAGTCTGTCCAAGGGACCTGACGACCGTGTTGCTGAAGCTGGGCGTCTGGCTTTGCGGCATCCATCTTGAAGCCACCAGTGATCCCATATCGCAAGGCAGAGCATACCTGGGGCATAATGTTGGTTGTTGGCGACTCTCGAACTATGTTATTCACATGTTAGTTAACTGATAGATTGCTGTGATAGGGAGTGCGCTCACTGAAGTACTTGCGACCGACGAGAATCGGAATCAGGGCCAACCACATGGCACAGCATGGGATCAAGTAAGCGAGCCAAAAGCCAACATACCGTTCCAACAACGGGGTTGCATCGGCCACAAAGCCCACAACGTTAAAGTCCTGTTTCCAACATTAGTCGATGAAGGGAAAACGAAAAGAATCAATGCACTCACCAGTAGAAGACGTTATAGATATAGGTAATGGTTAACTCCCGGCTGGTGACGACCTTCTCTCCCTCTTTTTGAGTCTTGATTCGGAACTCGACGTTGTCATATTGATCGGCTAAATGATATCAGCCTCTGTACCTGTGCACCCGAGTCTCAAGATCAACTCACCGATGAACGGTACCACAGTAGTCTTGAATGCTCCTGATCCAACGGCCAGCAATACACAGGCAGTGACCACTCCGGGCAAAGCCGCCCCCTCGTGAATGGCACCAGGCAGGGAGGTCGCAAAAAGAATAGTTGCCCCGATGGCCTCGATGCTGCTATAGTGTTAGCCATCAAACAAGTCAAAAGGGTAGGGTAAAATAAAGAAATAAAGTTTCACAGTACATAGCGGAGTATATCATGGTATTGTAGCGTCCCAGCCAGC